>OY735241.1:35731101-36361101 GCA_963457665.1 Thysanoteuthis rhombus
TAGTTGGAGTCGTCTTTTTTTATTGAACATGACACAGTGGCTACCCGACTGGGGACGAACTTGTTCCTCTTGTGACCCTGGGAAACTGGAATTGGTAAGGAGACTCCAAGAAACCTGTTTCTCTTCATTTATTTATTCACCATTTCTTTCAATGACGAGATTTTTTAAATACTACATTGCTTCCCATCATATGACGTCGTTATGATATTGGGAATGTACTTATAACATTATTGATAATTTCAGACGTTATTCTTGGTTATTTATAGTTCAACTGTCCCATTAAACCAGAAGGTTATTGACCTGAGGTGTCATACCCACTGGGGACATAAAAAGCAAATTCTGTGTTGATTGGAAGTGATTAGAAAAAAAAAATTGAGAAAGTTATCACCCTTGCCCTAGACCGGTGGTTATAATCCTGTGTCACACTCTGTCAATGTGGGGCATAGGTAAATAAGGAAACGAGAAACTTCTTTTTTAGCGTGTTGTTGGGATTTGAACAAAGCACATGTGATGAAAAAGAGTTGTAAGTAATCTGCTGTTTGTCTTTTTTATTATTCATAATCTAATCTAATCTTTTTCAAAGGTTAGACGTGAACTTTTCAAAGATTAAGACATCAAAATGTGCTTCTGTAACTTGAGCTTTTTCTAAATCTTCATTGTTATAATTGAAGATGATTATTTCGATGGACAAAATGGCCGGTGCACTGGCAAAAATTGAGAACCCGTGCATTATAAAAAGTGTAAAAGATTATTCACTCAATACCCGCTTGACCTTTGAACCGAGTAGACTGGTACCAGACACACAGTGTAAGCAAAATGTATTTCCCACTATATCCTTATTATACTGGAGGATATATATAATATATATATATATATATATATATAGAGAGAGAGAGAGAGGAGATACACATAGATATATTTATATACATTCACATACGTGTATACTTATATATTCATATATACACATATATACACATATACATATACATACACATATATATACGTACATATAAACATGTATATATGTATACATATATATACATATGTACATATATATGCGTATATCGAGAAATATATTCATGTACATATACCTATACGTATATATATATATACGTACATATCCATATACCTATATACATATGTATACATATGGACACATACATATATATATACACTTGTACAACTACAAATTTATGATCGTATATATATATATATATATATATATATATATATATATATATATATATATGTATATATATATATATATATGTGCGTGTGTGCGTGTGTGTGCATGCGTGTATGTACATATACATATATATCCCATTTTCCTTAAGTTTTTTATTCTATTTACATTGTCTAGTCCAAGTGATATGTTAACCGTGTGATGACGGGAGATCATTTCCAATTAAAGTTTCTATGTGTTATAACGCGCTCTATAATAAATCTGTCAGAAAATGTATTTTCATTTCTTAATACATAACTATTACATTTAATAGAAGCGAAGAGACATCGAATGAACGATATGAGAATTTTGAGCGAAGAGTCACACACACACACACACACACACGCACACACACACACACACACACACATATATATATATATATACAGTATATGTGGTTCAAATCAGGCTAGCAGTATAACATAATATAATAATATATCAATAGTATGAAGCCACTTCTGATATGTAATGGATTTATTTCATAGAGTGCTCGATATATACAACTTTTTACTCTTGAAGTTAAGTTGTTTTAGAATAAAGCTGGAAATAAATAGTAGAATCTGGATTCGTGAATCCACATCTTACCATATATATATATATATATATATATATATATATATATATATATATATATATATATATATATATATATATATATTCCATAGATTCAGTGCAAGGGAATCAACTCTTCCAGTTGTACATTCTTTTACTTTCGCATACAGTGAGGGAGTTAATTTCAAAATGCATTGCAAGGGAAATAACTCTTTCATCGTAGAAGATTTTTTAAATTTCAAATCCAGTCGAGTAATTGTTGAATCAATTAATTTTTGTCGGAATCTCTCTCTATCCCGGCTACTCCATTTTGGGAAATTTTAACTTTTTCTGTCGAGTGACAAATATCAATCATGTCGTAGTTGATTTTGGATGGCAAAAATTGAGATCAACATCAGTCTGAAACCGGTTCCTAATCACAATAGTAATTATTCTTTTTTACGATTAACTTACAATTTTCTTACTATCAAAGCCAAAATAAAAACTTAAAAAAAGATGCCTAAATTTTACGTTTGAGAATTTTTTTTTTCCAAGTTCGTGATCATTGCTACAATTTGAATGTTTTGGGTATCTATTTGAGGTGTGCAACACATGAAATATACCGTTTTGTGCAAACATATTAGAGGGCTATGAGTGTATGAAAGGTGTATCTGGTATACCCTCTTAGATGTGAAGAAAAACACAAAGTAGTGTTTTCTGTACGTCACAAAGTGACAAAAACTGGTTTTCATAGAGAGACTAGTGGACACTTGCTGGCAAAAATGACAGCCTATACAATATAAATAAACTATAATAACTGACCGTTGCAGTTGTCACACAACTTTGCTATTGTCCAATCGCTGACCTCTATTTTTATCCTGACCCTAACCCGTAACCCTAACGTCTGTTCTTGCAGTTGCTTGGCAATGAAAGTCCACAGCGAGTGAATCACGTGATGACCACGTGTCAAATTCCGAAAGCGGATGTCGTTGAACTTGGATTCTTGGAGACGATTCTGATTTTGAGACAAAGTGAGTTTTTTCTTCCCTTTTGTCTTTCTTTCTTCCCACTTCCCTCCTTCGTTTTTCATTCCCTCCTCCTTTCCTTCCTTCCTCCATTCCTTATTCAATTCCTTCCTTCCTTCCTTCCTTTCCCCCTCCCTTATTAATATCTTTTTTATTTTCATTCTTTCTTTCTTTTTTTTAAACTCTTCTTTCGTTATTTCCTTTTCTCTCATTCTTCTTCCACTTCCTCGTCGCTCCCTTCTTTCTTCTTTTCCTCTTCCTTCTTCTCCTCCTCTTTCTCCTCCTCCCTCCTTTCTTCTTTTTCCCTTTCTCTTCTTCTCCCTCCCTTTTCTATTCTCCTCTCCCCCTTTCCTCTTTTCCTCTTCCTTCTTCATCTCCTCTTTCTCCTACTCCTCCTCCTCTTTTTTGTCTTCCCATGATTCTCCTTTTCCTCTTTCCTTAATATTAACCCCCTTCCTCTCTTCCATTATTTCAGTGCGTGAATTGAAGTTATGCGAAGTGGACAAAGTAAACCTTTACCTCCATCAGATCTACATTTCGATGTCAACTTACATTAGCCATTGCGGTTATGGACACAATTCAGCCTCACGTTTCACTCATTTGTTACTTTCACTTCATCATCTACAAATTCCGGAGAGACTGGTCAATTTTCATTTCTTCGGGGGAAGAGTCGACAAGATTCGTCATTTGCTGAAGCTCGCTTGACCACAATTCGGCCAATAACAGTCGTCAATTGATTAGATCAGAATTTCAATCCATCAACAACGGAATTAACAATGGCGATTGCAATAGTTTTCCATTGCAAGATAAAAGCCCTGACTCATAGATAGAACTGAGTTGCTATCATACAAAATGAGTTGAACATGGAACTGCAATGACGGAAATTTCCGCCATCTGCAGTTACTGCTGTGTGGATTTGGAGGAAATGTGCATTATGATTTGATTGCTAAAACGGTGAATAGCTGTATGTTTGTCAAATAAACGATATTAAGAAATTCAGATTAATGTGTCTATTTAACCCACCCCCTTCTTTTCTCTCTCTCTCTCTCTCTCTCTCTCTCTCTCTCTCTCTCTCTCTCTGTCTCATGTATCTGCTGTTTTCTGAGTCGCTTATTTTAGATCGGCGTAATCCCGACGAACCGATTATTGTATCTGTGTCCTCGTGTTGTTCTCCGGTCAAACGAAGTAACAAAGAACTTCGGGTTACTTGAACTGTAACTCCAGTTCACTAAGTATTGCTGACGAACCGACTTCGCTTTCGCTCGTTTACAATGGCTATCGACCTCTGCTCACCGAACGCAGCTCACTCACAAAACAAACCTTGCACCAAAGCGCGATTTAAGGCTCAGGGCGAGACTTGGCGCTCTTCCGAATGAGACGTGGTAGGTAGTGACGTTACAGTAAAGTAACCCATCTATCTCTTTATCCCCCCCCCTCTTTCTGTCTCTCTCTGTCTCTGTCTGTCTGTCTGTCTCTCTCTCTCTCTCTCTCTCTCTCTCTCTCTCTGATTTTCGTTTGAAAAAACAAGCAGAATTCATTTTTGATGAGCTAATCTCAAATGTGCCGAAATAGATGTCACCTTTGCCAAATTTTTACTTCATTGTTCCTATTTCTGTTCCATAATGATTTTAAGGTTTGCATTAATATTTCATACATTAAATGTGACAATGATTATGGGACAGATGTAGTATTCAACACCAAGTGTTTGTTTGTTTGTTGTGTTTTAATATATTTTTGTACCACTCGATATTTTACTCTGACCTATGGCAGGACCAGGCTTATCATCGTCCACCCCTACGTCAGAGGATTTGCAATGTTCAGAATCTAACTAAGGACAGACGTCTGAAACAACAGAGACGAAAAAAGAACCGACTACGAGAGGTGTCCCAGCAAAACGCGCGCTAAGGGCATATGTGGATGTATTAGAAGATGGCGACCAGCCAAGCTGTAAAGGATAAAAGCCTTCTCAGGTATTATCCCATAACCAGACACAGTAGATAACCACTGTCGTCCTATGTCGAGATATGGGAGTTTAAGAAATAGCCATGGATACACACAGCAGCACACACTGAGGCTATCTACATCTGCTGATATTTATTACACGTATGACATTCTTAACTTTATTTTGTAGTAAAGAATAAGCAAAAAGAGAAAAAATGTTCTTACAACTTTTCCTGTGGTTTCCGAAAGAAGAGTGTTCCTTGAAGCAATTACGATGATTGACTCACCCACACCGGTAATCGTGATAGCTGATATATTCCTTGTCAGCCTTGACAGACGAAGGAAAACTAGTTTGCACTATCTCTATCATTGAAACAAAGAGAAAACTGATTTGTGTACAGATCCCTAAAATGTACTCTCTCTCTCTCCACACACTTATATATATATATATATATATATATATATGGAAAGAGACGGATAGACCGAGAATAAGCAGGATGAAAATTAGGGGTGAAAGCAGTTATTTGGTGTTCGCATTACCGTTGGGCTATTTAGCTCAATGGTAAGAGCATCGCTACGTTGAAGCGGCTACCCTATCGGTGGCAGGTTCGATTTCCTGTAGCAGCCTCATTTCCTTCAATTGTTCATCTTTATTTGTGTTGTTTGAATTGAATGATATATTCACTGCATAACGATGGGAGATCATTTCAATTAAGTTTTTATATAATATAACGCAATTTACAGTTCATTCTGTCGAACCAAATATGTCCATTCCTTTATATATATATATATATGAATATATATATATATATATATATATATACACATGCTGCGCTGATATCAAGCAAGGGATGTATTCTTTGAGGAGGTAATGTAAATGGAGGTGCAAAATAAATCCAATATCTAAGCAAGATTTTACTAATAACTCTAATATTAATGTTATTTTGATATATAAAGGAAATAATACCTCAATTTAAATAAAAAAAACCTAGTTCCTGACTTACGAGAAAGGAGGAAATAAATTGGGCAAAATTCGAACCGGCGTAAATTATGGCAGCCTTACATTGCAAAATTGGATATTACAAAAAGTAGAGAATTAAAAACAAGTCGTAGAAAGGCGCTAAACCGAACTCGACTGAGGTTAAGGATGATATAAATTGCTGTTCTATTCGTCCATTTTGACATCGGGTGACAGGCGTTACCCTGCCACACTGGCTAATGGTAGGGGTTGTTTTTTTGGGGGGGGGATAGATACAGAGCGAAAGATAAACTTTTGTTAAACTTGGCTAGCTCTAACTTATAAATCCCTTCATGAAACAGTCAGTACTGAAGAAATTCACTATAAATAACTTGCGAGATGATCTTTCCAACAACTTCACTGAGAGAAATGCAAAAGAAAATATTTAATACGAAAAAAAAAGTTCAGTTTCCACCATTTTTTTCCCCAAAACTAATGAAAATTTGCAACTGATGTTGAAAAATTTGAGTTCAAATATTCAAGGGAGGTAATAAAAATATTTTTTTAAAGAGTTACTTCCCTTGAAAAGTCAATCGACATGGACAAGCTTAGGGATTACATTTTTTTTTTTTACTATTCTTCACTCAGCTGCGTTCGTTTTTTCTGGTACGAGGAATTAGTCAGACACAAGGCTAATTTTCTTCGGAATAGCCAAGATACGATTGTGCATATCTAACGGATGGAGAACTTCTACCGCTGTTTAATAACAAATTCATTCACATTTTTTCCTGGCAGACCAAGTTACGTTTTTGCAGTTTGCATGGTTCAAACCCACTCTTGAAATTCAAGAAATATCAACCATCACATTATCACAAAATAGCTTTTTTTTTCCTGGCAGGAGGAAAATCTAGTACGGAAAAAGACCTCATCATTTTGCACTTACCAGGGTTCAATCTTATTAATGGATGTCTAAAAGGCAGAAAACAATAACTGTTACATTATCACAACCCAGCTAAAAACCTGCTCTATGGTCAGAGGATACAGCAGTAGGAGAGTTTATTCCCTTGCACTGAATTTTTGGAGACTCTTTGCACTTACCTGGGTTCGATTGCACAAATAATGCTTTTAATAGTTGTCTGCTTAGTCAAATATTAGGGCTTATTTGTGATTTTAAAAGATTGGTAAACTTCTAGCCAGAATCATTCCAAAAAATAGGATATTGAATCATTAAACATTTTCAATATGTTGCACATGGCAGCCATTTTTCAAGTGGCTGCTAGTGATGACAGTTTTCAGATAAATTTTCTTATCAGAAAAAATTAGTTGCTAACTGAGACAGGATTCAGGTGATAACCCTTTGCTTAGTCAAACATTGTACCAAAACTAGTATAAAATCTTGAAATGGAAGAATTGGCAGAGACATCACTATTCTATATGTATTGATAAATTTTCTCATCAGTGATGAATATAAATTTGGTATTGACATAATTAGCTGAATTTTCACCATAAATAGTTCTTGGGAATCACTATTTGGATAACCCATGCAAGTCATCAAAAATTCAAGATGGCAGCCATGGCTGCTATGAAAAATGTAATTGCAATAAATTTGCAGATCAGTCTGATATGGATGATCTAGGTGTCAAATCATTTATTTTTTATGATGCAGACTATGAATAGAATTTCTCAGAAGCTTCTTATTATCTCACAATTCAGGACTCATGATGAGTGATAATAATTACTGTCCAAAAATAGGGTCTATCACAGAAAAATTTATTCAGCACTCCCCTTCAAAGTAATAGATCAGACAAAGGCAGCATTCTTTTTTTTTTTGTATTTGTACAGCCCAACACGAATCTTTTCACTTTCACAGGAGACAAGGTTATAGTTGGACTGGCTTGCATAAGGTACGCATACCCAGAGGGCTTAATAGTACCCCATAAATGTCTTCGACCAGCTCCAATAAACAGTGAAGGTAGTTCTAGTGTGGACACTAGCATCTGACCCCACGCACGAATATATATATATATATATATATATATATTTCTACATTTGGAGGGATTAACAATATGTTGTGCCTCTTCATAAAAAGATTCCTCCTTACATATTTTTGTGCGCATACTGCTTCAGCCATAGAGCAGAATAATAAATCTATCGTTTCTTCCATTGCGAATATATTATATCCATTGCTAATAAGAAAATTAATCTGAAAACAGTGGTCGCTGGCAGCCATTTTAACAATGGCCGCCATATTGAAAATTCATGACGATTCAATATCTAAATTTCTTTGAAATGCGTTTGGCTATAAGTGTATCAAATTATATGCTTTTATCACAAAACACAAAATTGGCTTGAAATATTTTGGTGATGCAGCTCTGGAAACGAGCAGAAAACATTAGCTTTAACACTAATTCATTCATTTTTATCCAGGGAGAATATACTGCTTGACACAACGCCACTTTATTTTGCGGTTCAATTTTCTTCCAAGTTGTTGTCATTCAATCGTTGAGTTCTCGAACATCCTAATGAAATCATCAACAGATCTGTGAGAAGTAAGGTAACTTGCGACAATAGTTATATAATGAGTGGTGAATAATCTAATACTTTCTTACTTAGCAATACTAAAAGTATTACACACACACACACACTATAGGTAGATATGAATCATAATGGATCTGAGAGTAATAATACAGTTTGTTAGGGTAATAATAATCATGCTAGAAGACACAATACTAATTATTATAAAGAATAATTCTAGCCACCATCTCTATGGTTCAGCCATTGAAAATGCTTGAAATTATTATACCTGAAACCAATAATCATTTTAAATTCTCATCCTATTATAAAACTGAAGTGTACCTTCCGGAGGAACAATCAGAATATGACAATTCCAATATTCTTTTCATCACATAAATTTTTCCTTAGATTCTCTACACAAAAATCAAAAGAAAGCAAAAATATAATTTACTACCAGTAACAATTACTGTAAACAATAAATAACACTAAATTATTTAATCAATCACCACAAACCTCCATAAGAGATTTTTGTTACATCTTTGCTTCTCATATTTTACCACTACTGCAGTAGAATATGATCTATTTTGAAGCAGTTCAACTAATCTACAGAGAAAACAATAAAAAAAAAATGCTCCATTGATTTAGAAACTGAAGTGGTCTCAAGAATGAAAAGTATCATCTTAATTGAGCCTGACAAGACAAAGAAAATCACAACACTATTTATTCAAGCTGACAGCCAAGATAAGCAGAAAGGGCTGAAGATGTCAGGCAGATAATGCCAGCCAACAATCTCAGATAGACATTCATCCAAGATCAAGTGGTCATTACACACATTTTGCACACTTCTTTCATTCTAGCACTCTCAGGTTTCGGAAATACTGGGATGTCAACATACAGAAACTGGAGAAATAAAATTCAGTACATCATGGTTGCTCCAGTCATGGTTTCACAAGGTTTTTGTTGCACGTCCCCTCTCTTTGCCACAGATGTACTTGTAACTCTTGAACAAGGATTTCCACCATTTTGTAAACACATAAGGGTCAAGTTTTACATTGTAAGTTTAGAATGAATTCACTATAAAAATATATTGTATTAATTGAAAGTAAATATTAACATTAAACACAAGTTATCCAAGATATTTTATAAAATTTGTGATCATTCTCTTCAGCAACTGACATAACGAAGTATCAAAATATAGTTAAAGATATTTTTACACATAAAGAATAAATTACCGATTCCAGACGGGAATTATTGGGAAATGAAAAAAAAATTTTTAAAAAGATAGTTACTAACAGAAATAGGATTCAGTCAAAAACCCTTTGCTTAGTCAAACGTTATACAATAATTAGTATAAAATCATGAAATAAAAGAATTGGTAGACTTCACTGTTTGATTCAAATAACGAACTGCTCACTCGGAAGTTATAAATGACTTCTAGAAAGAAAATAAATCATAAAATCCTAAAGAAAATAGGACCAGTGAGTAAAATGCATACCTGCACAATGTGCTTATTGTAAAAACTTAAACATTGAACAGCTATTTTTTGTCAATTATTTTCAAGTATTCTTAATGTTTTTGAAATTGTCACAATTATACTAACCCACTTTATAGGTTGCACCTCTTATCAGTACAGAAAGAAAATGGTGTGTTTTTCGTTTTGGAGCATAGTGCAGTTTTGCAGTTTCAGTAACAAATGGGTTTTACCAGGTGGAGTTGCTAGCCCCATATCAAAACCTTCCACTTTACCCAAGCTTGGGACCAGCTAGTGTCTGCCAAGCAGTGCATTTTTCTGTCAAAAACCTTCTCTTGGATGGACTGTCTCTAATGACTAAAAGGGAACCATCTGCTCTACTTACCAAATCTAAAGGGAGAAGTGGATTCATGACTTTCCCAAGCGCATTTGTGCTAAGTGAACACAAGCAGATTCAGCTTGGACTAAACACGTTTTGCCAATTCCATTTTCTGTGCCAGTGACCATTACACTAGTCTGCACCTCCATATGTATGATATGGGGCAGGGGGTGTCAGCCCCCTATGGGTTTTTGCCCCTTTCAGTGAGACTCGTAGTTGTTTCATATCATTGACGTAAGTTTCTAAGCTGGAGAAATTCTATTCAGGGGGTCAGGTGAAACCCGTCCTCAATGGGGTTTCTTGTTTGGGTGATGAATTGACAAGGATCTGCAATCTGCTTATTTATGAATCTCTTATCCTGCCCCAAAATATTACCAAGAAAAGACGGTAGCTTCAGGCGTGGGTCATCTGATATACGGACTGTTGGTCATGGTGAATAAGAAAATCTTTGTCTACATGACAGAAGAAAGAAAAAGAAAAAAAAAAATTAAATGAGATATATATATATATATATATATATATATATATATATACACACATACATACATACATACATACATACATACACACACAATAGAATGAGAATTCGATACAAAATACATTCAAGTTTCTGCCCTGTTTGGACTTCTCCCTCCAAGTGAATCAGATTCGCCTGAAGAATCCCTAACAGGCTAGAAACATAAACATGTAGCGAATCCTCGGTCCACTTTTTTTTTTTATATATATACACACACACACATTATATATATATATATATATATATATATATATATATATATATATATATATATACAGTGAAATATACATCAGATATTGAATTACTGTACATACACAGTATATATTATGTGTTCACCCAAATACCAGCTCCCTGATTTACAACCATCAGTACATATGACCGAAATACATGAATATAATTCAAGTAAATATCTAAAAAATATAATTAAATATGTGACCATTTGCTTCGTCATAAGTGCGTATAAGAGCTTCAAGTATGATAATGTAAAAATCTCACTTGCACGTTGAAAAAGAACATACTACTTAAATGCAAGAAATATTACTCGTGGTTGTACGCATATATAAGATTATAAAACATTACATGAGAGTACATATATATATGTGTAAAGAAGTTTCATACAACGTAATTTGAAATAAAAATTACTAAGGTAAGTGATGATTAATAATCAAATAACATTTTCCTGACTTTCAACTATTTTGAGAAATGACCAGATTCTGTTCCAATTTCAATCGTAAGTTGAAGAGTGAGTATATGCATGTGTGTATATATATATATATATATATATATATATTCAGGAAGCAAGTTGGAAGGGATACTAGATAGTCTATAGCCACACTGAGGAATTGTAATGCAACAAAACAGCTGTCTGCAGATGACACAATTATTAATTATTATAATAAATGCTTCCATCTTTAGAGTTGAGCTCTCTTTGGTAGGGCACTCGTCTACTATAAGCAACTATGCAATGCTCTCCCAACTCTGGAATGGAGCACTCTGGTAGATGGTGAATAATTTGTAACTAAATATATCACTCAATTTGGTCCTGCTGATGGTCCAGTTCTGCGTTAGGCAGGGGTAGAGAATCTGCCTCTGGATCTGAAGTGAAGGTTTCAACCCTACCTCATGGAACTGGAAAGAATATTGGATAGTCAAAAGCCACACTTAAGAGTTGTAATATATCAAAACAGCTGTCTGTGGATGACACAATTATCAATATATATATATATATATATATATATATATATATATATGGTCGGAGAGTGAGTGTATATATGTGTATATATGTATATATATTTGGCAGAAGGGATATACATCTTCAGGAGCCCAAAATTGCAGAAACCGCAGCTTCAAGAGTCAAAATTTTTTTAAATTCTCATTCTTTAACTTTTTAAAGACTAACATTTTAGGGCATTTAATGCCTGAATTAAGATGTCTGTCCGAATAAATTTCTAAAAGTGATTTATGGGATACATATATCCCATCAGTCAAAGGAACCTTGCAATATACATATATCTGATGTCTCAAACAAGCTAAAAAAATTTTTTATTTCATTTCAAATCAAAAAGCTTATGATTTTCTTGAGAATATTCAACTTCTTTAAAAGAATCTATCTTAATAATGAAGTCCGAAATTTCTTGGTTTACTGTCCATAACACTGTACTCTTCCACAATAACAGTAAATATTTTTTTCAACAGGAATTAACAAGAAGATCATATGGAAAAAGCACATCTGTCGTATAACAATGATCTGTAAGTTACTCTATTGATGTATGATGAAGGGTTTGATTTGTCAGTAACCCTGGACTCTTACTCGGGGGCAAACATTTGGCTGATTAAAGCATCAACTTTTAAAACTATGGACACATCAACTGAGACAAATACGCTAAATAACACCTCGTAAATAAATAAATAAAAAATGATCGTTAAAAGAAATTCATAAATGAATAATAATCATCTTCTGATTCTGTTTTTTGTTTTGTCTTTTAATTTTAATTTTTTGAAACTGGAAAAGAAATTTCACTTGAGAATTGAAGGGAAAATTTTCACAAAAAAAAAAAAAAAAAAAAAAAAATTTTAAAAAAAAAAAAAAAAATTAAAAAAGAAAAAAAAAAAATATGATCCCAAACAAAAATATGTATTTGTAAATGAACTATACAAAGGGGCCTCACCCGTGAAATATGAATCTAATGAAAGAAAAGTTTTTTGGAGGAAGAAAAAAAAAAAAAAAAAAAAAAAATGAGCGAGACTGATGAATGAAGGCGGCTTTTGTTTCTTTTCAGAATTTGTAATTTTTCGTAACTCTAAAACAAGGAATCAGCATCATCAAGGGTACCTGCTTACCAAACGTAGGGATGTAAAACCATATATTTCCGGGGTAAGAAAAAGAGTTGTCATCATCATCGTCCTCTTCAAAGACCTAATGTGCTTGCAGCACTTGTCTTTTCGTCCTCTCTTTTTAGCTCTTACTTTCATAGAAGAAAACGTAGATTTTAATAACAAGGGGAATAACTACTGATCAAAATTACCTCTCTTTGATCATTAGGTAATTTTTTTTTTATTTACTTTTTATTCCATTTGACATAATAAATTTAACAAACTTTATTTCTTCCACTGCGGGGCTCCGCTATCAATGAGGAGCTGTATCAAGCACTTAATGACATTAAAAGTTAACCAAGACGGGAGAGAGAGACATGAAAAGGTTACAAATTGAAATGATAGGCATTTGTTTTATTAGCAGAAACCAGAAAGCATGAGGCAAGTTGTGACAAGATGCAGAGAAGAACCAGTTCAATGGGGGAGGGGGGTGTTGGGGAGGGGGGCATGGGATGGGTGGCCTGAGGGAGGTATGGTTGGTGGAAGGGGGGTGTAGCACTTTCCTCACAGACAAACGTTCAGACAAAGCTGAGACCAAGACACAATCGAAACAATTTATTTTTGTCCGATAAATCACTTTGCACAGCATTATTTCACTTATTTTTATTTTTGTTACGTTTAATGTTGACTTTCTGATGCAAACCTCCAGAAATCTAAAATTTCTGGAATTTTCCAGAAATCTTACAAATTTTCCAGAAATCTCAGAATTTTCCGGAAATTTCTAGAAATCTCAGAAATTTCCAGAAATTTCCAGAAATCTCAGAAATTTCCAGAAATCTCAGAAATTTCCAGAACTTTGTGTTGCAATCAGGGAAAAAAATATAAAGAGAAAAATGATCAGTTCCCAACCATTTCCACAGAATAAAATCCTTTCATGTTTTTAAACTTTTTATTTATCATTTTTGTTGTATTTTGATTTTTTAGAAAAGGAAGAAGAGAATCATATAAAGTCCAAACAGAATATTTCTTTTCTTTTCAACATCTGTCTTTGCGACGCTAGAAACCAACTCAGCATTCATAAAATTAAGTCAGGCTGTCAATCTACGATAGTGAACAATACGGATCAGAAAAAAGGAGTTTTCAGTGAGATTCAAACTCAGGTTTCTCATGTCCAGAGGGAAGCCAGATTTAATACACCAGCTGCTTTACCAACTCATTTAGGAGAGTTTCACTGACAACCAGAAGTTCACATCCAACCTTTAAACAACCTCTCTACCCCAATATGTTCGTGCCAAATTTTGTTTTTTTTACTACTTATTTAATTTTTATCAGTAAAATTTGGTGGTAACCTCAGGAAAATTTAGGCCTTACTTTTTTAGTTTTTTTTTTACCCAAACAAGAGACATTTTATTCATGTACTGTTAACAATAAAAAAAAATCTTTAGAAGTCGGAGCAGGGCATTTTTTTCCACGCAAACTCCCAACAAAAAACTCCATATATCATTTTAATTTTCACTTAGGGAAAAAAAGATGTTGATGACGTGAATTTCTCTGTTAAGAAGAACGACTGTTGCCAGTGGAGACTGAAACCGAGACAGACAGACTAAACATTAAAACTGTTTTCCATTTTGATTTTGGGAAGGAAAACAATTTCTCTTTCGGGGAAAAGTACTTTTTTTTTCTGAATTTGGTGGATTTTCTTTTTTGGTGGGAAAAACAATAACTGAGTTGGATTCTAATGGAATTATCCAAACTTTTCTTTTTGCAGAAACAAAGAGGGAGGGGGAGTGAATGGAGAGAGAAAGAGAGGGAGAAGAAATGGCAAGAAGGGGGGGAAATAGAGAAGGGAAGCAAGGGGGAGGAATAACAAAACAGAAAAGGGGGTAAGAGAAAGGGAGGGGGAACTGAAGACAGAGAGTGGGGAGAGTAGACAATAAGAGAGAGAGGGGGAGTAGACAACAGGAGAGAGGCGGAGTAGACAACAGGAGAGAGGGGGGAGTAGACAACAGGAGAGAGGGGGGAGTAGACAACAGGAGAGAGGGGGGAGTAGACAACAGGAGAGAGGGGGGAGTAGACAACAGGAGAGAGGGGGGAGTAGACAACAGGAGAGAGGGGGGAGTAGACAACAGGAGAGAGAGGGGAGTAGACAACAGGAGAGAGGGGAGTAGACAACAGGAGAGAGAGGGGGGTAGACAACAGGAGAGAGAGGGGGGTAGACAACAAGTGAGGGGGGTAGACAACAAGAGAGTGGGGAGTAGACAACAAGAGAGTGGGGAGTAGACAACAAGAGAGTGGGGAGTAGACAACAAGAGAGTGGGGAGAGGGGGAGTAGACAACAAGAGAGTGGGGATAGGGGGAGTAGACAACAAGAGAGGGGGGAGAGAGGGAGTAGACAACAAGAGAGTGGGGAGAGGGGGAGTAGACAACAAGAGAGTGGGGAGAGGGGGAGAGGCGGCAACAACAAAACAATAAACAGGAAGAGGAAATAAATTCTAACCATTTTTTTTCTCCATTGAGCATTGACATGTGAACAAACTCTCAGCCTCATTCCTTCTAGAATTGGAGCAGGGGGGCAGAGGGCAGGGGGAGATTAATTCGGATTAACAGGAAGGGGGGACCTTCTGGGGGGGGGGAGACATCGTATCCTCTGTATTCCTATCATGAATGCCTTCTTCTCTCAGTATCATTAATTAATTTGTTGTAATTTACTTTTTTTTTTCTTCATTAACATGGTTTTTTTTTTTTGATTAACAAAATCCTGCAAGCATCAATGCAGGGATTGGGAGGGGCCAGCGCCCCCCACGTTTTATTTCCAGGGATGTTAAACAACCAGGAAAGATCTCAGCAAAAATCTTTCCCCGAATTCAGGCCGGGGAGGGTGGAGAGAGAGAGAGAGAAGGGTGAGGAGAAAGAGGGAAGATATAAAAGACCCTCGGAGCCAACATCCGTTTTCATAAACAGCATTACCATTCCCCCACCCTAACCCACAGCAAGTTCTTGCTTAAAAGCAATACAAAAAAAAAAAAAAATTTGAGAAAAATTGTCTTTTTTTTTCTTCTTTTTGTCTCTTTAAGAGGCAGACAGACAAACAAACAGACAGACGGGCAAATTGTTTCTTTCTTGTCTGATCTTCTGAGATGAGAAATTATCATTATTCACGGATTTGCTCAAACTAGTGTCATCTTGATCGGCGACCACGATAGGGGGGTAACTTTCTGAAAATCTCAACCAGAGGCCTTTATTCAATCTAACAGGGAAAGATTGTTTTAATTCTTCTCAGCTGATCGGTCCTTGTGATGTTTCTGGTCTGCTTCTTCTCCTGAACTGGCATAAATGACTTTTTTGCACTTCGTGACTTAGAGATTGGCAGTCTTGATTATAATCCCTGGGGTCAACCTTATGAGGAATCAACTAGGAAGAAATTAACTCGTACGAGATGACCCTTTCTAGCATTGATAATGGAATAAGAACAATCTAGCCACATGAATTGAATAAAGGGTTCGGATCGAAATTCCCAGAAGGTTACTGACTACGACAGACACCGGATAAAAGTCTGGAGAGTACAACAGCTGAAATGTTGAGACTATAAGAACCAAGATGAAGGCACTAGTCAGAGTAAATCTGTGAATAATATACTTTTCTTGTGCCTCAGAATTCCGAAGGAGGATAATTAAACGCCTTGACAAGATAAAGCTTTTCTGCTTCTTGTTTGTATATCGGATGCTTCTTGTAATGTTCGATCATGTCATCGAGTGAAGAGAAACTTTGTTGTCCTATTTGAAATACTCCATCATTCACCTGGACTCGGAAATGCTTATTTCGATCGGCAGCTTTCAACACGACTGTGTAATGACCAACCTGAAGCAGAGAGAAAACATTATTATTGTTTATTCATTTTTAATCAACATTAAATCAAGGATCAAAACGATATTGAAATAAATAAAAACATCAACAGGTCTGGTTAGTCACTCAAGAGAAAACGTCATATGACCAATGTCATTTGGCGGCATTCTATTTTGGGAGAGTGATCAACTTAAAGATTGGAAAAGGGGTGATCAATGAATAGGTTATTTTTCTCACTTCTGTTAGGCAGTGATCACTAAAAAAAAAGTCTGGATTTTTCGAAATAAAGCACGAATGCGACCGGAAAAAAATGCGGAATCAATTTAGCATAAACTTAGATTGCAAATTGAACCTCTATTACAAACCTATAATAATAGAGGAGGGATTTTCAAAAGGAAAATTAAAACGTTTTTTCTATGTCTGATATGGGGTGAATATTTAAATTTTCAGTTCTGTTGCTCGATTGATGCAGCCTATACGCGTGATACATAGCCAGACCCACTTGAAAACTGAAGAAAATGTAGATGCAATTTCTAACACAGTAATAATCAAAGCTTCAACTCAGTTTTCTCCCTTACATCGACTTACAAGAGTTGTGTCCCTTGTACCGCAAAGCTGACTCCTGTTTCACCAATTTTCTGAACTGTTTATCGTGCCGACCCAATCATTGTTTGTGATAACTGTGGGTTTTCACGAGGCCAAGGGTGCTATTATTTTCATTATATGAAATTATATTAGGAAAGTAATAATTAATAACTCTTTGAAGCCAATAAACAAAAATTTAAAGTTTGAAGGAACCAAAATTGAAAATTTTTATTGAAGATTTTATATTATATAAGGAATAAAATAGCCTATCACCCAGCAAGAGGATATTCCTGTAGAAAAATGTTAGTCTGTCATCAAATTGCATTTTTATCGGCCATTTTCCTTTTTACATTTTTTTTTTCAAATTTTAGAAATCCTTTCCAGCACAATTCAACTATTTTTAACCCCCTATAGAATTTAATAAAATGATATAAATGTGCCTGGTAAATGTTTCTCTGTACTGATAGGCTTGTGATTTTTTTATTAAATTTCATACAATTTCATTAATGCATATTTTAATGTTAAATGTTAGATATAAGTACAGTAAATATTGTACAGAGATGCTCTTAGAGGCATATTTAATGAACAAATAAAAATTTCTGTCCCCTTTTCTCTGAATATAACCAATCCAAAATCTTTTTCTCTACACTGAAAATTTAGCAAACAAAAAATAGTTTCAGTAAGATTTTTTTTTCTCTTTTTGGGAAACCTTAAAGAGTATTTTGTTTGATTTTTTTTTTTACCACGGTAGGAGAAGACGAAGCCAAAGAGAAAATGGTCTAAATCTTCATTTAAACTGTAGGTTTCTTTTATCATAACTCAACTCGGACTATCAATCAACGGCAGCAAGAAATCACAGAAGATCAGAAATGAATATTGGGTTACGATACTTTGGCTAATTATAGACATAAATAATAAAATTACAAAATAGTCTTTTCGGGGTTTTATTATCACGATATTTATTTGGGTTTAGGTTCTTTTCCCCTCCCCCAAGACCTAGTATCGAAAAAGGAGCTCAAGGTTGTAGTAAAAGGGAATCCGGGTGAAGAGCTGCAATCAGTGGCATAGATATAACAGATAGTTTTATAAGCGAGAGAGAGAGAGAGAAAGAAGAGGAAACAGTTGGGGACAGTGAGAGAGAGAGAGAAAGAAGAGGAAACAGTTGGAGACAGTGAGAGAGAGAAAGAGAGATAAGGGCAGAGATCAAAATGGTGATAAGTAGCTAATTTGAGATATCAGGCAGCAGGAAATGAGACGATAAGCTCACACAAAATCTGGATTACTGAGACAGTGACTATTTTGTCGCTTCCCTTCCCTGAACCCTCAGTGCCAAGTTGGCTCAATGCAATATCCCTATTTTGTTTACTTGTAAAATTGTCAATAACCAAGTATAAATACAGGTGCCTCCTACCCCTACTATCCAAAGTAAGGTGTTCTTATAAAACCCTTTGCAAGCCGAACACAGTGTGAAACGATTTGTGAAGAAAGTTTTGAGCATATCCAGACCAAAAAATAACCTTCTATATCTGACAGTTTTATGTGGAACAAAACACCCTTACAAGCTCTCTTAAGCCTTTACGATATCTGAGAACACCTCTTACTCATGCAGAAAATAAATCAAGATAAATCACAGATGCTCACAGACACAGTTCTAAGCTAGGGTGGTTTGAGGTCTTTCATAAAAGCTGAGCGGCATGGAGCAACTTCCATGAAGCCCTAGGGATACCCGTGACGTAAAAGTGCAGATGTTAATAAATACACAGGATAATTCTATGTACCTATAAGCATATGAATATGCTCCACCCCAAACAGAGATTACAGAATATTATTTTCCAAGCAATAAGTAAGGTAAATTTATTTTGAAATTATCAACTTAGATAAGTGTTCTTCTTCTTTGGGAGGAATTTTAGGAGAACTGTTAAATTACTTAATTATATTTGATTACAGAACGCTTTGTATTCACAAAAGGCACTCTAAGTCCTTTTTGATCTTCATGGACACTATACACACTCGGTAAATATCCAGTACGTGCTTCCATAATGCTAAATAGATAAAGATTTGGGTATTGTTGAGTTTAGTACACAAAACTCGAATAAAGTCGTATCTTCTCTCTCCCTACCTGTATATTTCAATCATTTCACCTTAAGGGCTAAATACAGTATTAAATTTAACCAGCAAGTCAATTGACTAGTGTATTTCTTTGTGTATAACATGATTCTCGTATATTACAAGTACCGAATCTTCAAGTATAAAATAGTAGCCACCAGGATGCTCGATTTAGCACTAGAGTTGGTGCCATGTGTTTTTCTATACATGAATAGAATCTGTCCACGATACACGCTCTGAACTGGTACAACACCGTGGCTGATGATGGCTCACTGAAGCTCGGTATTGGTAAGCGCAAGAGGCCTAGAATTTGTCCTGTGGCCACAAAAAAAAAAATCACTCAGCCTAGTCTCAGGGGAGCAGTGCGCCCTGAGGCAGTACCGTCCCATCACACTAAAAGGGATGGGTCGGGCTTACCTTGACGCCTTCACGACACTAGTTGCAGGGACAGGAGCAATTTTAGCTGCTTTCCTGTAACTTGAACCCCACATTACAAACGACCTTGAGTCACATCTTGCTCTCGAGGGGAAGCTAGTAAATACACTGTTTTTTTTTCACTTCAAGGATCCAAATTTGTGAACTGCAATACTGGTGTTATACTATTAGAGTATCTCTATGTTGTCTGTTGTTACAATGGTGGTTAATTCAATTTCACCAAATAAGATATCAGAGAAAAAAACTAAAAACCAAAATATCTTCATTTATACATCTTATGCATCTAATTAATGAAAAGAAAAGTTTTGTCCATGGACTACTGAGAGGATTTTGTCCAATTCCTTTCATTTTTATTAAATATATTTCTCAGTAGTTGAAGTGGGAGTTGTGTCATTTCTGTCATCAAACAAGCTTGATTTTTGTAACAAATTTTTTTTTTCACATACATTCAAGTCTAGCACGAACCCCAATTTTTGCACAGATTTGAGTGCAAATTTTTCATGTTACACACAAAGAAATTTGGTACTTCTGCTCATTCTGACAACATGTCTACACCCAGGGAGTAACATCCTCCCCCGCGCAGTCAAAAAAGCCCAATGTTATCACAAACCCACACTTCTTACCTAGTGACCTATTTCAGAAGGTTTCTACTAATCCCAGCACATCTCCAAAAACAAACTCAGATACCAAAACCAAGTCTTATCAAAAACTACCAGAATCCTGCGGACGTTGCTCAGCTTGAAAAGTAGCTATAAATGACCCAGATTTGTTGTTTATGAATAAATATTCTGTATAATCATCCCTTTGAAAAACTATTATTGATTTCATACTTTCTCAAATATATATTATAGGATAGATAGATAGAAACAAGATCATTATAGATATCATCATCAGTTTTCTAATGTCTGTCAGTGGACATAAACCTTCCCCAGGATCCAACACATTTCTCTATCATGGGCGTCGCGGAGCCAGTATTATCTGAATTTGTCTAATTTATCTCTCCATCTTGTATTTTGTCGGCCTTGGTTTCGCTTTTGGTTTCTGGGGATCCATGTTGTGAGTCGTGATGTCCATCGGTTGTCTTTCATTCTTGAAACTCGACCAGCCCATTGCCATTTGTAGTGAGCGCAAATGCAGACTCCATACTAAGTGGCAGGACTTTTTTCCCCACCACGTTAGTACATTTTAGGGGTGCTTCAATACAAAATCCGTTGCTACGATGCACTGTATGCGAGGAGGAGGACACACATACAAACTTTCTCAAATATATATAACTTTTTCAACTAAATTTCAAGCAAGTTCATCAAAAAGTCATCTGTCTGAATAAGTTGAAAGATAGACTCAAAGAACAATAGATCATCTTTCTTTTGGGGTTTTTTTTTTTTTAATTCTTTTTGCAAAAAGCTACCAAAAAGATAAAAATACTTGTCAAAAATTAATAATGGTTGACAATACTTCATCTATTAAAAACATGAAATCAAAATGACATTACGACAACTACTAATATTACTAGTGTAAAAACAATAACAAATGTGGAGCCGAAATATTAAGGAAAAATGAAGGGTAAGCTTAAGGGTTAGATTTGATTTTTGTCAAGCTATAGAGTTCTCATAGTGAGCCCAATTTGAAATTCCAGCTCAAAACAGTTTGTTTCCACTTCACACTAATGCCCTTTAGAAAGGCATGAATCTACCACCCCTGTACATGATGACATGAGTGATGTCACTTGAGTTTATTCTACTTATCAAAGCCAGGGTAAAGTAATTTGTAATGTTATACATGAAGCCCATGCAGGAACGGCTGAAGCCAAAGCCAGTGTTAGGGTACTACGTACTTACCACCCAAGATATATACTAGGAAGAGCTTAGTCTGGCATAGGGTCATCATGTGAGGATACAGGCGAGAATTGAGCTTGAGCTCATGTTTTGCAAGTCGAGCCCACTAACCATCTCACTAGACCACTGGTTCCAAAACTGCTTTTGTCACAGAACCTTTAGGATTTTCTGAACATCTCAGAACCTTCCCTTTATTTACAGACATCTTCCTTCATGTTAATTTTAATGGGACACTAAATGAAAGAAAAATTGTTTTAGAGAGAGGATTGATTTATATAAAAACTCTGAACATAATCATATATGCTAATTTCTTGTTTGTTTCCACTCACGCATCTCATCGATTGATTTGCCTTCTTATTATGACATAACAATGAAGATTACGTCACAGAAACTTTTGAGACTTTAAGTAAAATCACACATTAAAACAGATGAGACTTTAGAAAAATTAAAATAAGGATGATTGAAATATTGAAAAATAAATTGCATAATAAGACAGCTTAATGCTCCTTATAGCCAATCAATACCTGAATAACCCAGTTATTAATGATGGATATATATTAGTCAGGTGATAAGTGAAACATTGAATTATTAAACAACTCTCTTCGCATCGTCCAAGTTATTATGAAAATGGTGGATAACATTTTTTATAAAAATAAATTTCTAATCAATTTCATTAAAAGACACCTTGTTGAACCCCAGAACTTTTTTTTGGAAATTCACTTTGGGGAAACATTGCTCTAAACTATCATATTTGATGGCATATAAAATCTCAACCTTGTTTTGGCATGGAATATCGAGAAAAGCATTTTTAGTGCATTTCCAGCTGAGTATTCAATGTTAATGGAATTTATAGCTTGAGAAAAGCATAAAGAGAACTTTAACAAAACATGAAAGTAGACCAGTTCCATTGTAAAGGCACTTATTTAGAAAGGTCCGAACGTCAAAGTCTACCATAATTGTCATGTAAAATAATTTTCTATCAGTCATACGAAACTATGGATTCAAATTATTTTGGTTATTTCTCTTAGTGTTGCCAGTCTAAATATTTCATTTCTAAATTTAGATTTACTGCCAATTTATATATTTTACATCACAATTTAAATCTATGATTTCAGATAAAAAATCTATAATCCGTAGTTCTTAACCTATTTTTATTAGTCTTCTCGGAAACCGCTAATCCAAATAACTTCAAATTTGACACTACACAGTCTTGTATGCTGACTGATATATATGCCGGATATCAACTTGGTACAATGACCAGTTGTTGAGTAATTGTAGTGCATTAGATTTCTTGAGAATTGTTGATCCAAACAACTTGAAACTCGACTCTGCAATGCTTGGTGTGCTGACTTATATATATGTTAGATATAAACTTTGTACAATGGCCGGTTGTGGAATGTCTTCTCATCAAAAAAAGTTTGATCAAAACAGCAAATACACAACATATGCTACGAGCACACACACGCTACTAACATTAATGCACGTGATATACGCGGCACATTCATTGATGCATGTAATTTCAATGAAATGTCATTCGATAAGAAAACCTGGAACAGAGTTTAATATAAAGACATGCTTTTTTTTCTTCTTCTTCTTATTCCAGAAAATTGAAAAGGTTGCTTGAAGGAAGCTGAATTGCCTCCCTTGGGTCAAGAAGATTTCAAGAATTTCATTTCTTTCAAAAATTTTTCTAGTGAAGAAAAAACAAATTTTTCAAGATGTCCATCATTTGATTTCCTCTCAATAGCAGTGGTCCCCAACTAACGAGCTGCTCACTGGTATCAGCCCACAAAACGTACGTGATGGACCACAAAACGTTCAGATTTGAAAATATTATTTTCTAATATAGAAACGAATTCATTTCCTTGGGTCCTAATTTTAAATTTGTGAGGTGAACCGTTAAAAGTGAAATTGAGTGTATTATACATATATGTGTGTGTGTGTGTGTGTGTGTGTGTATCATGCACTTACCCATGTGCTAAAATAGCCTACTAGTTATGCAAAGGCCAAATAACTGCTTTAAACCCCGTTTCTCATCTCGTTTATTCTCGGTCTTTTTTGTCTCTTTCAACACAACCATATGTATTTAAGAAATGGAAATTTTTCGGTTAGATAGAATGAATTATAAATTGGGTAATATTACATAAAAATTTATCTGAAATGATCTCCCGTTGTTACACGGTTAATATATCATTCAATTTTGACAACGTAAATAGAATAAACAATTGAAGAAAATGGGGCTGCTGCAGGAATTGAACCTGCCACCAATAGGGTAGCTGCTTCAATGTAGCTATGCTCTGGTGGTAATGCAAAAGGCCAAATAACTGCTTCCAACCCAAATTCTCATCTTGTTCATTCTTGGTCTATTTGTCTCTTTCAACACAACAGTTATGTATTTTGGAATGGAAATATCAGGTCCGACAGAATGAATCATAATACATAAAGTCGCTTTGAAAGAGATGAAAAAGACCAAAAATAAACGAGATGAGGATTTGGGGTTGAAAGCAGCTATTTGAACTTAGCATTACTGGCAGGATGTTTTTGCCCAAAATATATATATCTATATATACACATACACACGTGTGTGTAAAGTGAAGAGATGGATTTGCAATACAAATACGTTTATGTTTCTGCCCTTTTAAGCTTCTTCAAACAAACATATATTCAAAGTTCTACATTAACTCAATGTTTTTGTGTTAAGCACTTTATGAAATAAACCCATCACACATCGTATACTGTATTACTGATTTGCACTTAGGTATATATATATATATATATATATATATATATATCAACCTTTCATCAAGTGACATAGTTGACATACTACCTATATTCTAGTAAAGATTAATACCTCTTCCCCTGCTGGACGGTCCACAAGAATGTTGTCACAACTAGTCGTTGGTGCACAAGGGTTTGGGACCCATGCTGAACAATCACCTCTGTACCCCTTGCCCCCCACCCATTTTATCGAAATTCATCAAGAACTTTCAAGGAAATCATTTTTACAGACATGAACTTTTAGCAATATCACATGGTGTAGGCATATAACTTCGCCATCGGGGACATACCTGGGAAGTAATTGTACCTGGATCCACCTCAAAATTAGATCACTTTTCCCATAGCCTATTGTCTACCCTTCCACAATTTTCTTTTTTGAGGGAGTCGGGTTGTTAACGTGTAGACAGAAGAAGAAAAAAAAAAATCAACCAAACAAGAAAAATTCCTGGATCCACCCCAAAATTGAACCAATTTTTCTTAAACTCATTGACCACCCATCCCTGAAATTTGTCTGAACTTCTGGAAATATTGTGTGAACAGACAGCCAATGCCGTACACTAACTAAAAACAGAATGAAAAAGTATTAAAAAACAAGAACTTTCAACATACAAATATTGAATTACTTCCCTTGAAATCTAAATCTAGCCTTTTTATCAACAGTTCATTTCTGACCTCTTTTCTGCAGAACAATGACAAAAAACATCTCTAAATTGAAAACGAATTCATTGATCCAACCCAAAAGTTAATCACTTTTACTGTAGCCTATGCCGACTCATTCCAAGAAATTTAACTGAAATTCATGGAGAACTTTTGAGATATTGAGTGGTCAGACGGAAAACTAGAGAGCACTCAGAGAGCGCATACCTCTGCGAACACCATACACTAACTAGAAGCTAAATGAAAATTAAACGTATCACGAGAAAGAGAACTTCAAATGTACAAAAAGAGTTACCACCCTTAAAATGTAACACTAGCTCTTTATCAATTGTTTTTTTTTTCTTACCTCTTCCTACAGAATGATAAAAAATATCTTTCCATTGAAATAAAATTTCTGGATCCACCCTTAAATTCAATCAATTCTTCTGTAGCCCATGGCCCACCCTTCTACAAAATAGCATTGTCCTGGAACAAAGACTACCCAAAGAAGGTCAGACTGTACACAGCCAAAACATTATGAATAGATTGAACATATAAACAAGGATTAGAGTCTAACAATACCTCCCACAATAATCAATACACCTTACCTAATAAAATTCAGACAAGAATCATTGAATTTCATTGATAACTTTTAGAGATATCATGTGGACAGATACATAGATGGACTAACAGATACAGACGAATACAAATGGTAACTGCTTAATTGCGTATTGGTCAGCCATGTACCAAATATTTGAATACTTATGGTAACTGCTTCATTGTGTATTGGATAACCATGTACCAAATATTTGGTAACTGCACTCATGTATTCTAGTCATTTGCTTGGCTCTGTATTTAAATATTTACCTCGTATTATAATTATAGGCAAATGAAGGCTGCTTCATTTGTGACTTATATGCATGTTTACTTTTGGTGAAGTAGTATAATCTCATTATTTTGTTTGTAAAAAGATAGAACTATAAATCATAGAAATTTTTAAATGGAAGGATTAAAGTTAAGAGTATAAAAAGCAACTGAAAAATTAAGAAGAAAGTGAATAGTAATTCAGTAGATTGTTTAAAACATGGCAATACTGTAGTAAAGATCAAAAATAGTAATTCTTTAAAAATAATATTGCAAGAAAGTCAATATATTTATAAGATGGAAACGAAGCAGTCCTCATTTGCCTACAACTTAACACGAGGTAAATATTTACATTTAGTGGTGCATGAATGACTAGGACACAATAATACCAGCATGTAAAAATGTCCACGTACCTATACCTCTCCCAAGTACATAAATGGAGGAAAACAAGGAAAAAGATTTTGTAGAACTGAGAACGGACAATTCTAAAAATGAAGAATTCTGTCGTCAGGAGCAAAAAAGTTTGGACGCTAGATTTTCAGATTTTACAAAAGGATTTCTGGAATCTATTCAGGTTGCCTAGCAACAGTTGCTTGGCACTATCTTATAGTCCCCCCCGCCACCATCCCCTATTCTTGTATCATCAATGGGATCCTTCAATGATTGCATTCTCAACAAGTTGTAAGAAAATCATTTGGGGTTATCTTCCGCTCCCGCCCCCCCCCCCACACACACACACATACACACGTATTTTCAACACTTTGGAAGCACAAAATTCCAATTGAATTTGATGCCTAAATACTCAATAGATGGGGAGGAGGAAAAAGGGGAAAAGGAGAATGGGGGCGAGAGGAAGAGAGAGGGCGGGAGAGGGAGAGAAGGAGAGGGGAGAGAGAAAGAGGGGGAGAGAGAAAGACAGAGGGGGAGAGGGAAAGACAGAGGGGGAGAGGGAAAGACAGAGGGGGAGAGGGAAAGACAGAGGGGGAGAGGGAAAGACAGAGGGGGAGAGGGAAAGACAGAGGGGGAGAGGGAAAGACAGAGGGGGAGAGGGAAAGACAGAGGGGGAGAGGGAAAGACAGAGGGGGAGAGGGAAAGACAGAGGGGGAGAGGGAAAGACAGAGGGGGAGAGGGAAAGACAGAGGGGGAAGGGAAAGAGAGGGGGGAAAGGGAAAGAGAGGGGGGAAAGGGAAAGAGAGGGGGAAAGGCAAAGAGAGGGGGGGAAAAGAGGGGTAGAATTAGGAGGGGAAAAGAGTGGAGAGAGAGAGGTGATGAAAGGGGAGGGAAAAGGATGACCAGAGAGAGGGAGAGAAAAGGAAAAGAAGACGAGAAGGAGGGGAGAATGAGAGGAAAGGAAAGAAAAGGGAGGGAGGACAAAGGGTGTAACTTTAAGCCCTCAGAAAATGAAGAGAAGAAAGACAAGGAGATGGGATGACGTCCATCTTACGCTCAAGGTGGGATTCAGGAGGAGGAGAAGAAAAAGAAGTTTTGTCAATGAGAGTGTAAAGCTCCCTTCCCCAATGTACCCCCAAACCCTAATCGATTGATTGGGAAAGTCTTCCCAATCATCTTGAGAGCCTTTGCCTGCATGAGTCAACTGCATCTTGCGTTCACCCCTCTCCAGCCTTTACAACAAGCTGTGCCTCGTGGACCCCCACACCCCAACCTAACTACAAGCCGTGCCTTGTAGAAACAAACATGACAAATTAAGGCATCCAGTTCGGCAGAAGAAAATCAACCTAATTAAACATCTTTCTTCAATTACAAACAAATGACAGACGTTAACGAAGGGAGACACGATTATTTCTGAACCAAATCGATCAAAAATAAATGACTACAACAAGTTGAAATTTTTCCCTTCAAAAACCGACCACAGCCATTTGTATCCTCATTCTTGTAATAAACTGTCCAAATTTTAGGTACAATTAATATTTTACTCAATTCAAACAAACTTTGTAAAATTTACCCCACTCATTAACCCAAAATTTTATTTAAATAATCAAATCAAGGATGAATTATAGAATTCAGACCCCTTCAATTACATGAAAAGAATATTGTCAAGAAATAGAATCAAAATTTTTTAAAAACTTAAACAATTAATTAAATCATAACAGATGAAGACGAAAAAATGAATCTCTTGTTTGAATCAAATTTAGATCCCAGAAAATGTTATGCCACATCTTTTCTTATCTATCGGCCATTTTTTTCTTAAGGTCTGCTGTCAGACATAGGCTTTCCCAAGTGATAGTAATCTTAAAAAAAAGGATTGTTTTATTGATTTAAAATATTCAATTTTCAAATCCAAATTTAAAAAACTTGCTAATGCATGTTGTTGGCAACTCCTTGCGAGAAACTTGATAACCCAAGAGATTCTTATCCAACCAAAGAATAAGAATATCAATAAGTGCCTCCAATTATTTATAAAATGGCCAAGTCGTGACATAATGACGGTACTTCCGGTTCCAGCTTGGATAAAATTCATACTAAATTAATAGGAGAATCTTGCTCATTTTTTTGTTTTTGTTTTTTTCCCCCCCGACTGCATTTTCGCACATTTTGATAACTTTCAATGATTTCTATCGATTTTCATCTGTTTTTCCATCGGAGAGCAGACGATAAAATTATAACAAAGCACGTAGCCATAATGGTTCAATGTTCTGCTTTCCAAAGGAAAAATCGGTGAGAATCGATAAAAATCACAACAAGTTATCAAAATCTTTGTATCAAGTATAAACTGGATGTCTTATACTGGCAAAATCGCAGTCAATATAAGAAAAAAAAATGACAAAAAAAAGAAACTAGCAAAATTCTTATAGTACTATTATACTATGAATTCTCCCTGAACTGGAACCGGAATATCGTCATGATGCCAGACTTTGCCTCTCTATTCCTCGTTAAAATTCTGAAGACAAATTAAGTTTCTTATGAGGGGTCACTTTCAACACGCAAACTTTCCAAGTTTGGACATTTAAATCAAATATTTAAATCCATTGAATGCATGCAATAATCCTATTTTTTTTACTGATGAAAATCTTCTAAATAAAACAATTACATGAATACACATAATTAAATCTTATATTAATCAGATCTAGTTAGTTACTCAACAGAAATCATCAGTTAAAAGCATGTCATGATGGGGGGGGTGATCAACTGAAATTTGGAAAAAGGGGGTGATCAATGAATAAGTTACTTCTCTTTGTTGAAAACTACAAAGTCTGAATTTTCAAAAACACAGCTGGATCCTAAGTAGGGACCAATTTAGCATGAATTTGCATAGTAAATTAAAGCTATACTAAAAACCTATTTCGGAGAATTTTGAAAAACGAAAAAAGAAAAACCTTTTCAAGACATAAGGTGTGAATGTTTAGAATATCAGCCCTCTAGCTCCAAGAATGCTTGAAAACTGAAGAAACTTGTTGACCAAAACACTCAACTGTTTCTAATAAATAACTATTGGTATAGAAATGTTCAGAAAACGAAGATATAAAAATGAAAAATTACATCTGAAATGAAATATATCTATACACGCCATTAGTCAGTAATTGAATAACCCTGGCGTCAAAATTTGAAATCATGAAAAGAAAATTCAAAGAATAAATATGGTCAGAATAAATCCTACTTATGACATTATTGGTGTTTTTCCACTGGAAAACATCCAAAAGAGATTGAGAAACATCCAGATCCTGGAGAATCTAGATGTTATTGATAAACCCAGATAAAGAAGTTTTTTTTTTCCAAAAATTGAAAAAAAAAAAAAAAACATTTTCAAGGATCTGATGGAGTACTGACGCCAATTTTCAAATCTGTGGACAAAACAGTAGGGCCAAAAGTGCTGAAACACACGTACACACTCACATATAAAAAGAGATAGGACTTTTCACTACCCTTCGCATCTATTATTGTTAAATAAGGACACAAATATGTAAACTTTATATAAATATTAAGAAATGGATGTACATGATCCAACAGAATGATTATAAATTGCATTATATTATATAGAAACTCTCATTTGAAATGATCTGCCACTATTACACGGTTAATGTATCACTTGGCCTCAACAATGTAAATAGGATAGACAATTAAAAAAAATGCTGCTGCTGCATTTTGCTCTAATTGTTTATTCTATCAATGTTGTCTCTGCCAAGTGAAACATAAACCATGTAATTATGGGAGATCACATAAATTAACAGTTTCTATATAATATAATACAATTTATAATTATATATTATATTTAGTCAGGGATTTTTTTTTTCTGTCAGAGAATTATGTTAAGAGTTGAATGTTCATTATTTAAATTGCATTTTAAATAGATCCAATATAAATAGAGATATAAATTTATTATTATTGAGGGTTTTTTAACCCTTAACCGAAATTTTGTAACCCATTGAATTAATCTAATTTTCAAGTACGATTTCAGATCGGCACATAATTCTCAAACTGCTGATAACATCAACAAAACAATAGGAGTGAACACTACCACAATGCAAACTGTTCAGCATTGGTTCAATAGGTTTCAATCTAGAAATATGGATACCAATCCTAATAAACCCAGAGGTAGGGTCAACCCTTCTTCTTAACGGTAAAGTATTATCACTATCAGTGTCCCACAATCCACAAAACAATCGTTCAAGCATTTTCTGGAGATTTTAAGAATTCAGAGCAACTATATCACATCATTTCAAACCAATAGGAAAAATTAAAAGTTGGAAAAATGGGTCCCGCACGAACTGAATGAAATGCTCCATGACAGTGTCAGATCCCACAGACCTTGTCTAAGCTTAGAGAATTGAGTTACGAAATCTTGCAGTACCCTCCATATTCACCTGACTGTTCTCCTACAGATCTTTTCAAGTATTTCAAACTTTACATCCAGGGTGAAAAGTTCAATAATAGTAAAACCTTAACACTGCACAACTTTTGAAACATTTTTTTTTTTGTTCCTGGGTAATAAGTGTTACTTTCAGATTGATTATGTGTAATAAGTATGGGAAATGTCAATTATTCTCTTGAAACTTTGCTTTTGGGCCAAGGACAGTGATCCAGAGAAATTAGCACATTTTTAATCACACAAAATAAGAAAAAAAACAATTACACACGAATATCAGTGTCATGGCTACAAAAGCCAAGATTGACATTTTCCATACTTTTCACACATTAGCCATCTGAGACTAAACTCACTACCCAGGGACAAAAATCACGTAACTCAATGTAATTCATACTTTTACTGAATTTGTGACCACTAGACTCAGAGTATCTATCCTAACACTACTACATGTAAAGCCAGAGAGACAGGACAATAGAGTTTCAAATATCTCAATCGTTGTATGGAAAATGGAGGAGTGAATTGAGTGACAAGTCGAGGAACCATTAAACTACCCAAGCGCAACATGGCAGCAGATGGGTGAAGATAATTAGAAGCCCTAAACAATAATGTCATCCCAAAGTAGACGAGGAGCGGCGGGGGGGGGGGGACTCTTATTTCTCCCTGTCACAGCTGGGGGGGGGGATGAATCGGGTTGGGCGAAGAGGCTATATGCAAATCATTTCCATTTCGATTCTCTGGTCATTTCTGGGGGCCAGAAGGTCAACAGAGTTTTATTGGGACTTGGATGAGCCCCTAATTGTTGACAGGTCAGAAAGTACATTTCTCATTCATCTGATTTTAATATCATTCAAAATGGGAAGCCATCAAAAAGGGCTGAACAAATGAGTAGTCTGCACTTACTGTGATCGGGTGCAGTGAGGGTTGATTGAAAAAAAGGCTACTACCCTTCAAAACATATACATTTATTCCATACGGGCAGATATAGCCATATAAGAGCACTATCAAATAACATAAGCATTCTGATGACACTTATATCTTTATATTCCTTCTTGCAAGACTATTTTCGGAGATTAGTTTGCAGAAAACAGCACATGAAGATTTCAGGGCATTATTTCAAAAAAATAAAATTAATAAACCCTTATGATAAAACCCCCTAAATTATTTGCTCCTTTTTTTTCTTTCATCAATATACTACTCCTTTGTTTTCATATTAAACTTTTGTCTCTCCGAAGCATTCTCCAAGAATTTACTGATACACTTAATGAACAATTACATACCACCATGTTCTAGGTTGGTGCAAAAATAATAGCAGTTTGGTTATTTAACCTTCGACTCTTATATTGGAATAAACTTTTGTTCATGGATATACCATTCAAAGAGTGATTTTCACCAATAATTTAAGCTAATTTTTTTTTTCTTTTCAATCTGGTTAATTTGAAGCAGTCAAATCAAGGATGGAAAAAATGTGAATCTGATCAATTTTAGTGTACGAGTTCAAAATGAGACATAAAATAGCAAAACCTGCTTGCGATATCGATCAAATATTTGGCGGGGGGGGGTCAACAAAAGTACCACTCGACAAAATCAAAACAGAGGCAGGAGCCCTGAAGATCAGGAGGGTCGCTGACGTATCCTGTGTCAACTTCCAATCACACTACTGAGGCTGACACATGCAAAACAACTCGAGTGGTTGCAGAGGAACTAAACATTGACCATTCAACAATCGCACAACATTAGCACCAACTCGCGAAAGCAAAAATAGTTGACAAAGGGTTGCCACACAAACTGAATGAAAATAGAAAAATTTGCCATTGCAAAGTCCGCTCTGCGTTTTTTTGCACAACTAAAACAATCCATTTCTTGATCACATTGTGACACATGACAAAAAGTCGACTCTCTTCAAAACAGAAACAGGAGCCCTGAAGATGAGGAGGCTTGCGGACGTCGTCCAGGGTCAACATCCAATCAAGGGACATTACAAAGGCTGACACATGCAAAACAATTCAAGATGTTGCAGAGGAGTTAAACACTGACCATTCAACAATTGTTCGACAATAGCATCAATTTAAGAAAGCAAAAAAGTTTGACAAACGGTTTCCGCACAAGCTGAATGAAAATGGAAAAATTGACCATTACAAAGTCCGCACCGCGTTTTTTTTTTGGCGCAACAAAAACAATCCATTTCCTGCACAAATTGTGACACTTGACGAAAAGTGGATTCTGTCCAACCATCCACAATGTGTCAATGCTGTGGCTGGACAGAGGTGTAGAACCCAAACATTTCCCCAAACCAAACCAGTATCAAAAGAAAACCATGGTCACTGTTCCGTGGTCAGCAAGAGGAATCATTCACTACAACATCTTGAATCCACGTGAAACCTTTACAGCAAAGAATTATTGCCAGGAAATTGGCAAAACGCACCAAGAACTGTGACATTTACGTCCTATAATGGTCAATCAAAAAGGACCAATTCTTCTCCATAAGAATGCCCAACAGCAAGTCATACAAATGACATAGTAGAAATTGAACAAACTAGGCAACGAAGCTATCTAACCAAGCTTATTTACTAGACCTCTCTCCGAACTACGACCACTTTTCCAAACATCTCAACCACTTCCTGCACGGGGAGGTCTTTGAGCAGCAGCAACAGTTGCACAAAACGACTTCAAAGAATTCATTGGTTCAAAGACCCCAGAATTCTATGCTTCCGGAGTAAATGTACTCGCTTCTAGTTGGCAAGTATCTATAGATTCTGGAGCTTCTTATCTCGATTGATAACCTTTATTCCAAGATGAGATCTTCTGCTTCTAAGTTGATAGTGAGAAACGCAATTATTTTAGCACCAATCTAATGTATGGTTAGCATAATTACTTTTTGGCTCACTAATTTATTTGCAGACCTATAACCCATATACAAAGCATTGGACTGTGAAAAGGTAATAAAAAGTCATTCTTGTCCATTAAAATAACTGCTCTCTTTAAATTCCCAAAGGGTGTCATCATAACGGGGTTTACTGCATTTGCTTCAGATAGTTCCAGGTAGAGACTTATATTACAATATTTTTGAAAACTAATTCAAAAATAAGATATGCATTGAATATTAAAGTGCCTACAGTAGAGCAATGGTTAACGAGCTAGTCTTGATAGCCTCTTGCTATACTGGCTACTCAGCTATTTTTTTCCCACACCAGACTTAGCTGATCAGAAAAAAAAAACATTTGAAAGCACTCAGTGTGCATACATCTGCCAATCCCATACATTAACAGAAAATTGAATGAAAATCAGTCAATATACAACTACGATGCAGGGGAAGTAACTTCAAGTTTTAATTTTTCGATCATCAGACTACTGTTTTAATATATGATTAAGTATTTCTCAAACAGAAGAAAAATTCCCAGATCTGCCCCAAAAGTTATTCAATTCTCCCTTGGCCCATGACCTACCCACTCAGAAAATTCCATTGAGAACTTTCGGAGATATTGTGTCAACAAACAGATAGACATGAGTGGATGTATTGGCAGAAGGAAGACAACAAATAACTCTTTTCTACATAATTTTTACTCTGTTTTTATTGATAATAAGTGTTATTTTCTGATCGATTATGTCTAAAAAGTATGGAAAATATCAATTATTCCCTTCAAACTTTGCTTTTGTGACCAGGACAGCGATAATACGAAATCTACCAATTACCGAGCAGACAGTGGATGAATTCACACGATTTTAATTGCATGAAGTAAGAAAAACTACATATAAATATCACAATCCTGTTCACAAAGGCAGAGTTTGAAGGGAGTAATTAACATTCATATACTTTCTACACCTAAGCCAACAGAAAATAACCCTCACTACCCAGGAACAAAAATCGAGTTATACGGCGTAATATATTAGCAACAACCAGTCATGAAGCTGATTTTGTTAATTCATCTTCAGAACGAATGAGTCGATCAGGTGTCGGCCTGTTTATTTAATATTGATTACAAACCAGAAGGCTTTGCAGAATTACTTTCCTCCTCTTCATACCACACTAGAGATTTTAAAACAGGGCTACTCTAAGTAGGAGTTGGGTCCCTTCCGCTTGGTCGCATACAGATTAAAATTATTATTATTATTGGAAAATCTTTTTTTTTTAACCCATTCAGACCTAAAGACTGATTTTTCAACCGAATTCAGTATAATTAGAAATATAGGGTATGCATATTTATTAAAGAAAAATAAAAAGCCAGAAAGTATGATTCTTATCTTGAGTGTTTCAGGTAATTTGACCTCTTTCCTCGCCTAAGTATGCAGTTTTTCCAAAGTGTACTAAATATAGGCCTTCAGGCATACATGGCTAAAGAAATATTACGTAACAATTTTTTCAGAAATATTTTCACCAAGATATATTCCTTCCGGCACGATGCTATTCAACACATTTTCTTACGTTTCGTAATTCATTTTCTAAAAGTGATATATTTTTTTTCATAATACACACCATAAAGATTATTACAGATTATAAATGATTAATTTTCAGAGGCATCCCCAGCTCACTATAAGAAGCTCAGTCAGTAGGTCTGTCTCCATATTGTTTCTAAGCTGTTTCAAGTCAGATTTACCTGAAACTTGGTAAATAGGTGTTTCTTGATAAGATGCTCTTTATCAAGAAAAAAATCTTCCATATTTAGATTTCATAATTAAATTCGGTCTTCTCAGCTGTTTCAAGTCAGATTTACTTGATAGGAAGGTGTTCCTTGATGAGATGCTTCTAAACTAAAATTATCTTCTATTCAAGGTCACATGATCCAGCAATAATCATGTTTAAATTTTATAGTGGATGCCTCATTGAACTTTTGGTTCTTGTTTGTTTTGTTTATCATTTTCTTATTTTTATTCCTTTCTATTTACTTACTGTTAGGTAATGACTAAAGACTAATACATAATCTTAGGTAACAAAAGTCTAGAGTAATAAAAGCAGTACAAAAATTAAAGTGTTCAGTAGCATTCCGGTTCCTAATTATTCAAAAAAGCTATATTGGAGAAAAAGGTTCAGACTAATGAGAGGAGAAAAAGAGATAGTAGAAATGTATATTCATCTCAGTAACCCATTCAATCAATCTCAACCAATGCTCAGAGCAGAGAACAATGGCATCTATTTCATTGACCCCAAAATTACTCTCTAATATATATATATATATATATATATATATATATATATATATATATATATATATACATATATGTATGTATGTAAAGCTTTATCTGCAAGATGAGAATGGTGATGCCAGGGAGAAAAACAGTTTCCACCAAGACAATCAATAAAGTTAATCGGCTAATTTTATCTTATCTTATCCACATTTAACACTCTTACTCTTAAACACACAATGGATTTATTCGTTGCACTTGAACTAAATTGAAAGCCAGTAAGAGTGGACTTAATTTAACTTTGCTTATTTTCCCATACCCGGGAGGAAAGATTCATGCTTTTCCTAAGGGCATTAGTACGATGTGAAAATTAACTGTTCCGGTAGGAATTTGAAATCGGTTCAAAGATTCTATTTTCCATGCTGTTAACCATCGGGTCACCCATACATTTGCCACAGTCTTCTTCTCTATGTATGATGTCCCTTCAGGATGTGGGCGGTCATGGCTCTCAACAGCTTCCTGACTTGCAGCAATCCAAGTCCCTTTACGACCACTCATCGTTCTTGTCGTGGGAAGATGTTGGATGATGCTCAGGCGCCACCTGCCGTACGTCAGCCTTACCAGACGAGGAACCAGGCCCGAAAGAGCTGACCCCTTTCACCCTGTTGTAAAGATGTGTATTGCCATGATTGTTTTTCAGAGGGGGGGAAAAGTGGAATGCCCTCGCCCCCCCCCGTAGGTTTCCCCACAATGTTTTCATCCCTAGTCAGCCGGCTGTTGACTCTATAAGTTCATCCGCCCTCTGGTCTTATTTTTAATCTTACTACGTTGTTCAACACCCTCCGCATCCACAGTCTCTATCATAAGAAATAACCTAATCTGATGACCTTCCAACTAAAATAGCTTTCCCAACAGAATTAGGCTTTATCAGCAAGTCTCTTATAAATGAGGTCATCTTACCAAATTTCATTACCAGAACCAAAAGATTCCAAGCATTAAAACTGCTGAAAACCAGGAGGGATCAGTTAATAATCTTGAAGATGCAAAACAGAGATCAAAGTTCAAATGGATGAAATACCTGTAGAAAAGCCAGGCTAAGCAGGAGGTCACGTACCCCCAAAATAGCAAAAGGTCATCGACTCCAATAATCTCAGCTACAAGGAAAAAAGAAACCAAAAGCCACAAAATCTTCAAACATTGTACTGTCTTGCGAAGTGAGCCAAGCAAAGTTGCTGTGTTGAGAACTTTTTTGATGTTTCAACAGGTCCGAGATGCTCAAGACTGACTGCGTTGCAGGTGGAAAGGGCCCTGATTGCTCTGCTACTTACCCATAGCTAGGGAGAGAAATAGAATATCCACGGGTCCAGCTAGCAGATAATTATTGATCTTCAAGACCCTCTACTCTTATAAAACAATAACATTGAACAACCATAGCCATCAAAGATGACGAAACTTCTATCTTTTTTTTATACGTGTTTTTGTGTTTGTGTGATCCAGCACTCCTGGCCATACCGTTTAGTCTACAGACTCGAGAGTTGGCATCAGTACTCCACCATAACCCTTCTAAAAAAAAAAAATTTTTTTTTTTTTTTTTTTTGGAACAAGCTTCTTGGGGCCTTAATAACATCTAGATTCTCTAGAGTCTAAATGTTTTTGTTTTTTTTACTTTATTTTAGATGTAATCCAGTGGAAAACATCTGCAACATCATAAATAGAATCTGACCATATTTATTCTTCGATGGAAATTTTTTAACTGGCTTTGAATTTTGACACTATGGTAGTTCAATTATTGACTGTTATTGCAATTTCTTCTGATGGTTGTTCATGTGATCTATCATATCACAAGTAGAATTTATTAAATAAATACACTAGAACTTTCAGTCAACCTAACTACCAAATAGTCACACAGTGAATTCTGGTAGTAAGGGGGAAATAATGAAACAGTAATCAGTCACATCTTAGTGTTGACGACACTTGAACCTGGTATATGTAGATGAGGTTTGAGCTTTTCCTTCCCGACTTACGTTATTATTATTAAGTTATTATTTTCTGCATCAAGAAATAAAATATTTCTGGCATCGGAAGAAAATAAATGATACTAATATGACTATAATGTATATCATGTAAATGTATCGCTAATGAATTCACTATAGAAATGCATAGAAAATCAGAAACAAAGGGATTATCAGAGGTCAAGAAATGATAAAAGCATAAACTAACTTCATAAATTAAGATTTAGATACTCATGTTAAGAGTGAAAAAAAATTTTAAAAATAGAGAACAGGTTGGGTAAGTCACTCATTAGAAACCATCACATGACCAACATCTTTTGGCAGCATGCAGAGTTGGGGGTGATCAATCAAAAAATAAGGGAAAAGTAGGTGATCAATAAATAAGTTACTTCTCATGCCTATGTGAACACTAAAATAGTCTGAATTTTCAAGAGAGAAGTGTGAATGCTGCTGAACACAAACTAAGGGACCAATTCAACATAAATTAACGTTGCAAATTGAGCCCCCCCCCCCCCCACTGTAATTTTATTCAAAGGGGGAATTTTCAAAAAACAGCAATAGTGTTTCTTCCAGACGTGAGGAGTAAATATTTTCATTTTCATTTCTCTAGCCTCATTATACATACAAAGCCAAACCAACTTAAAAACTGAAGAAATCTATGGTGTCAATTTTGATGACAGTTTTGATATATTTTTATTTTCATTTTTTTTTCAAATGAAAATGCCTAACTATGGATACCCGAGAAAAATATTCATATTTATTTTGAATTTCTTTGAGTTCACTTTTTTTAAGCAGAAAAACAACCAAACTCGTTCAAGTGCCCAAGTCCATTATTCCAAATGATGGTTAGGACATACATCTATCAGCTAAACTGTTCCCCCTCAAGTGGGAGAGTCCATTGTTGCAGATAGAGAAACAGACAAAATCATATAGTTTATTATATAAGTAGATTAATCAATAGACAAACAATTTGGTCTGCAGTCAGAAATACTTCTGCGATTCTAGCCAGAAAAGCCAACCACACAAAGCAACAGACAGAAGAAGATGGCCGCCGTTCTATTTTTAGGAGCAACAATGTGAACAAATGATTGATTGTACAGATCAACGCACTATCGAACTAGAAAGCACTCGGAGAGCACATATCTAAGCCGATGCCATACGCCAAATGAAAACTAAATGAAAATGAAAAAAATTCTTTTAAAAAAACAAAGGGGAGATCTCTAGATATTCAAATATCAAATTACTTCCCTTAAATTTTAAATTTAGCCTCGGCTCTTTTTATTAACCATTTGTTTTTAACCTCATTTCCTGCAGGATAATAAAAAATATCTCTCAATTGGAAATAAATTCCTGGATCCAGTCCAAAATTTAATCACTTTTTCCGTGGCCCATGACCCATCCTTCCAGAAAATTTCATCGCAATTCATAGAGAACTTTGGGCGATATTGTGCAAATAGATGGACAGATACAAGTGAAGACATATACCTAACCTAACTTATCGGCAGAGGTAAATAATTTTGTCTATGGTCAGAAATACTTTTGCAATTTTAGCCAGAAAAACCAACTGCACAAAAAGCAACGGCAACAGACAGACAGACGTATGGACGGAAGATGATCATTCTTTCTTTTAGAAATAATGAGAACGGCTGCTCGAGTACATCGACACGCAATCAGAAAACAATATACGATGGACCTTTATAACATATGCTACAGGTTCCGCAGTAGCCTAATTTGGCTCAGGATGGAGCAAGTTCCTTTCCTTGAACTGATACCTACGACAGGCATCAACTATTTTAGACGATGGATGTATATCACGGTAGTAACCCCCAAACCCGTCTGCACCCCTAGCTTAAAGGCAACTGGAAGCACATGAACTCATTCTGCTCTTTTTATAAAGCACAAAGAGTGCATTCTATATTTCGTTCGGACAATCGAATTCCGTAGCAAATATAGAAGAATCAATTCAAAGCAAAAACACCAATTTTCAGATTAGACTGTAATCAAAATTCAATTTAACCAGTGCCTGTCACCAAAATAGCAAATCACAATAATGATTCACTTTAACCCAAGAAATAAAGTTTTGTTTTTTTCTCCCTTTTTGTTCCTCACAAGGACTGCTGGATTAACTCTAGGACCAGGATTGTCAGTTGGTGTAAATCAAAGCCAGATTAAAAACAGAACAAAAACTTGAACACAGAATTTAGATAATGAAAGCTTCACAGTGAGAGGATGAGATTATGTGAAGAAAGGTAGTGTGGGGAGAGGCAGAGACTTTGCGTGTGGGGGGGCAGAGACTTTGCACGCGTGCGGGGGGGCAGAGGCTTTGCACGCGTGCGGGGGGGCAGAGGCTTTGCACGCGTGCGGGGGGCAGAGGCTTTGCACGCGTGCGGGGGGCAGAGGCTTTGCACGCGTGCGGGGGGGCAGAGGCTTTGCACGCGTGCGGGGGGCAGAGGCTTTGCACGCGTGCGGGGGGGCAGAGGCTTTGCACGCGTGCGGGGGGGGCAGAGGCTTTGCACGCGTGCGGGGGGGGCAGAGGCTTTGCACGCGTGCGGGGGGGCAGAGGCTTTGCACGCGTGCGGGGGGGCAGAGGCTTTGCACGCGTGCGGGGGGGCAGAGGCTTTGCACGCGTGCGGGGGGGCAGAGGCTTTGCACGCGTGCGGGGGGGCAGAGGCTTTGCACGCGTGCGGGGGGGCAGAGGCTTTGCACGCGTGCGGGGGGGCAGAGGCTTTGCACGCGTGCGGGGGGGCAGAGGCTTTGCACGCGTGCGGGGGAATGAGGGAGTGAGAGCGAGAGAGAGAGAATGTTTGTGCGTTTAACTCAGTGAATGAGCATGTGGGTGCGAATGTGTGTGTGTGTGTGTCTGTGTGTCTGTGTGAGAGAGCATGGAGAAAGAGAAAAAATAATGAAAGGAAGAGAAAACAGAATGACAAAAAAAAAAAAACCAAAGCAAAAATCTTAGATAAAAGCAGCAATGTTTTCCTTCGTTGGAATTTCTAGGAGTGTAGTCACTACTATACATTGATTCATCCCGACCAAAAGTGTATTGGCAAAGATTCAGATGATCTGCTGTCTATACAGCAGTATGCATACCATTTCATCCAGTTGTGGCAGGGAAAGGTCAGACCAACCACCCACTGAAAATAAGGATTGAGGAACATTGGAGAGGTGAAATCCATAGAGAAACTCCGAAACCTGGTATGGTTGATCACATATAAAGAGTCAAGAGAGCATACTAGACCCTATGGAACCGAGTCAAATAAGGAGCAATGTTCCCTAATTTTTTCATAGCCTTTTGGTCACAGGACAAAAGGATCTGTGAACAACTGAAGAAGTGAGAGTGAGCAGAAAATATTCTTATGAAAAAAAAAAAAAAGTCATTTATATAGACCAACTTCTGTTCAGGAAAATCAATCTCTTCTTCCCACCTTTGTTGCTGAAATGAAGTTTCAGACAATTCAATCTACTGCTCTCTCCAGTTGTAAAATATAAAATCCATGTTTACACTCAAAGAGGGTCATAGAATGGATCGGCCAAAACGCTTTGTCAACAACAATGAAGAGATGAGATAAAATCTTCTGAACAAAAGTTGGTTTGTTAATGACTCTTCTCAAAGTTATAGACAAAGGTCATTTATTTATAACACAAAGTAATTCATTGAATTGAGTCTCTATTATCAATTCATTATGATTCAATCTTGATATATCCTGTGCATTGTAATTTTTGTTATGTGGCTGCATGGCCACAAACCCTCGAGAGAACAATGCACAGAAGATTAAAAGGATTGAAAGAAGGAGAGTACATGTTATGCTCAAGTAAGCCAAGCATAGATATCAAGATTGGCTCAGCAGAGAAGCAGATTGACATAATAACAAAGAATTGACAGTTATGAGTCTACAGAGAAGACATTAAATGAGGTAAGTGTTGGAATGAAAACAGCATATCTTCATGGATTGAAAAAAGGGTTTTGTTTGACATTAGTTAATATGACGGACATCTAAGAAGGCTTAAAGATAAATTGATCAAGATGTTCTGATGAACAGAGTCAATGTATAATAGTAACAAGGAGTAATGGTTCATCCATTCCAGAATGGACATTTCTGTTCATAAACTCTTAGGTAAAGTTAAATGAGTCCACGGTCAAAAATTGATCCGATGACCAGGACTGTTTTTACCGATCACCGGTAGAAAAGCAAATATTTGTTAGTTTCGTACTTGACATATTTTCTCAAGTAAATTTCGAATATAGTCTTTCAGTAATATATTAGGTTATCTTTTTTTAATACTCAAATATAATATTACCCACAAGTCATGTCCCCAATTAATTCCATTAAAATTCTAACAATCCTTCTTTTTTTTTTAACCAAAAAATTACCATATTTACTTCTGCAAGAGGCGAGAAATTTAATCTAAAAAATAGTAATGGGTAATATCATATTCGTGTGTGAAAGAAAAAGAAAAAAAAAGATATTCTATATGTTACCGAATTTTAGCTACAAAAATTATTCAAAATAGCCAGATTAGATATGAAAATAAAAAATAGCTTCTTAAGCATCAATCGGTGAGAAAAGTTACAATTCTTATTCTGTTTAACTTTCTAGGAAATTCCTAATAATAAAAATAGATAAATCCGATTCTAGTCATATAGATTCAATGATGATGAAAAATAAACACAGAAATATTTTCAAAATCACCAATACTTTAAAAGAGTCCTTTGTAAAATTAAACTCTTTTCTTCGTTCTCATGTTTCAACCAACCCATTCTATTGATTTCTTTAGGTATAATATCCGTATGTAGACGGGAGAACTCTTTCTTTCTAGTAGTAATGGACATATTTTTTTTTTTCCTTCATGCTTACAAACATACAGATGTTTTGTCCAATTTCTTTGTTCAGCCATGGACTCCCATGCATTGTCTCCAGAAAGAAAAAGATTCAACAAAATGCTGATTTTTTGGCAAGGGAAATAATCCATGAAGACACTACAGCTGCTACTACTTACAGACCAAATTTTTAATCTGGCCACTTCAAATGGCTAAAAATTGCTATATCCCCAATTGCAATCGAGAAATGGCTAAAAGTTGCTAGATTTTGAAGAAACTTCAAAATTAAAAAACCATGAAGATTTGAAACTATATTTTCTTTTAAATTCAACTAGAAAAGATATGGCTTAGAGTTAGTATTCAGGGTTAGTGTTCAGGGTTACTCACCCCTATTCCAAACCAAGCCACTTGAAGCCAATCTAAAAATTTTCTTCATAATAGATTAACAGTAGTAGTAGCGATAGCATCTCCAAGGATCATCTCCCTTGACAAATATCTGCATTTGATTAAATCTTACCTATTCCAAATAATTACCAAGTTTGATTATCAAAAAATTCTTTGAATTTTAATGACCCGTCTTAAAATTTGAGACATTATTACCAATGCTTTTTTTTAATGCTTTGGGTTCAGAATAGCTTCCTTCTTCCCTCCAAGGAAGGTTTTTTGTATATGTTTCAACACAAAAGCATTGAACTAGTTAACTTTGCCTCTGCATTCTTTCCGAAAATGTACATTGGTTTAGTTTAAGGCAACTTGAATAACTAGTTTGGCAACTCTTCCAAATAACAATGTTAGCCTTTCTAATCTCCTAGCTGAGTGATTCTGAAGAAAATTTAGGAAGAATAGAAAAAAATATTCAGTTTAATTCATTTAACAACTTGATTCAATTTTCAAAAATGTTTTCCTTAAATCTAGTATTCAAAACTTGCCTAAACGCACTCCTCGTAGTGCTGATTGCAGAAAAAAATTTGGTTATTCTTGCATAAAATTTCTGTTTTAAACTCTTAAAACCAAGCCTTATCGTTCAGATACTTAGGAGCAGTTTTGTATCTTACAACTGGTTTTAGAGTTGCTAAATCCTGAATTAAAAGCTAATGTTCTATCTATTGAAAACAAACAAACATCACTTGAAGTGGCAAAAAGAAGGAAGTTTCTGTCTCATGTATCAGCTTAGTGATCCTTGCAAGTCTCAAGTCCAGTCAAAAAAACAGGACTTCATTCTAAGTTTTTATGACCACTCTACCAAAGGGATACCTTCATTCTAATCACACAGCTCAGAGAGTACTCAGCTGCTGAGTACATAGGGAAATTTGTCCTAATGAAGTTTTCCATACTCTTCATTCATATCGAGAATCGAACCCAGGATTTCCCGCAGCTTGATGCGATAAAGCATGCATAATTTACAAAAATTCTTTTTCACACAGTAAAATTTGAACAAATTGAAGTTTTCTTCCAGAAAAAAAAAAAAAATCATCATTTAAATGGGCTTGGGCACATCACCATGGGGGTAATGGTTAAGGAACTATTTTTGCACACCATTATTACAATGTTTGATCCTTACTGGGTGTCCCACCTTTTTAGCTCCAAACCAAACTAAGCTAAGTTTGATAAATCTATATCATGATCCTATTTACCTGTACGTTTATAACCATAACACAGCAAAAACTGTACTTTGCAGAGAGATTTCTGTTACCACAATACCATTAATATTTTCAAACTTGTAGTGCAGCAATCAGGCTTCAAAGAAAGCCTCAATAAAAATGGACCAATCCCTATCCAAGATGAAACCCGTCTCAGATGAAAGGTACCAATATCTATTAATAGAACATTGGGTTCGGACTCGTCTAAAAATTGTACAAACATGTATTTTAACCCCTTGTCTACCAATGAGTTATAGATTACTTCAAAATCATGTAGGGACATGTAGTCCAATTCTATTCCCTGATAATGTCTATTTCAGAGTTTTGCCTGAATTCTTATCATGGAAGAATACTACCAAGACACAATGAGAGCTAAATTACCAGATTGATACTTTTAAAACAACATTTCATCTCTTAACAGTCCACTTTTCAAGGATTTTCTTGTCATTTTTTCACAGAAATGCTCTTTCTCTGTAAGATATTAATTCATATTATTTTCTCTATTTTCTAGAGGATGTATGGACATAGTGTCTCAGAGCAGGGGTGTAGCTAAATGGTGGGAGGGGTATTAAATCACCATTCTAGGCCCCAATGGGAAGGGGGCCCAAAAGCTTTCTGAATAATAGTTCTCCTACAGCATTTCTACTAACATCATACAATAACTAATGTCACTAAATATTTGATAGAGCCCCTTAAGGAACCAAGCCCCCTACCCCAACCCCTAAATCTCTAGCTACGCCCCTGTCACAGAAGATCATAGATATCATTCATTACTATGAAATTTGTTTTTATAGTCTACGGAATTTAAAGCAATTCAGTAAAGGGTAAGACATTAGGTTCGAAGCAGTGAATTCAACCTTAATTTAATATTTGTAAAAACTTTTCACGGTTCAATAATTCAATAACTAGAATAAAATTTGAAATATTTTCCATTTTAATTGCAACAATATAACTTTTTGGACTTATCTAAAATATGTACAAACATGCATTTTAACACCTTTTCTCCCAACGAGTCATGTTCCTTTGAAATCGTATAACGACATTTTGTTCTATTCTAACCCACAAAATAATGTTTGTATTTCTTGTTTTGCCTGAATTTCTTTTATAAAACAACCCAAAATAAAACACTATAGAAGCTAAATTATTATATCAAGGATTTACGACTATGTTATAACTCTTTACTGACCACAATTTGAATTATTTTGTTATTTTTTCACAGAAATGTCCTATTTGCTTCTGTAAGGTAGTAATCTCAGTAGAATCATTGATGATATTGATGAATACTAAGCAATACAAGCCCATCAATTTGGGGAATCTTTTTGAATAAGGCATCAGGTAACAGAGTGGTGTGACCATAAAAATGTTGGTAGGGTCATCCATTGCTGTCTTCGTGACATGACCGTGACACCAGATCAATGACTGGAACCTGGCTCTGTGAGCATGCTGCACAAAGTGATTCTCAGAGAGAGACAACTGCGTGGTAGATTTATCTGTGGTGGTTACATACAAAAGCCATGATTCGTCTAGTGTCCTACACCTTTTCTCTTTTACTACATGAATTCCTGGGTTAGTATATACTATGGAACAAGCCAGTGCAGCTTGATGATAAGCAGACCACGAGGTTAGAGTGTATGCACCTGACCATGACATTCATTGTTTCAATAAGTTAACTGTTCAGCACAGGTTGTCTTCAAGGGATTATTTAATTTCCCAGGCTTTTTGTAATATCATCTGCAATCCAAACGCTATAGAAAAATATTACACTCAGGCACTTGGTGGACTGAAAATTGTACATGAAGCATTGATGTAACTTGACCTCTTCAAAGACAGATGCTCAAGCCAATGGGCTACCTTGGGTTGATGACAAAACCATTGGATTTCATCAATGACTTTGACGCCTGTTTCCCAGAGAAAAAACAGGCAAATGTTGAAAGTCTAAAAATTGAAGATTGATAGTCTGTGGTACCAAGCACGATAACAAGGTTCCATGAAGATGGAAGGAATCAATCAGCCACATTTACTTTTTGAGACAGTTACCCTGAATCAGTGTCAGTACTGCTCAGACTGATGAGGGTTGACTGTAAGGCAGACCCCTTGCTGTGTCTCAATGCAGTTTGAGAAATGGTGGCATTTCTTTTTTTCTAGCTGGGAGGGACAACTATGCTAGGTATACACTGTGAAAATTTTCACATAAATCAACTTGAAAAAAATACTCTAATTTGTTGCACCTAAATTTATCAGTCAGTCAATCTTAAAGTATATTTAATGGTTAGTTGAGTAAATATACTTCGAGTGAAACTAATAGATTCAAGGGTAATGAATTAGAGTAATCTTTTCAAGTTGGTCTACGCAACATTTCTTCAAGTGTACCTCTGTCTATGTGCTTGAGATTGTTGAAATCAAATCAGCCTTCCACATATCAGTATCTGAAGAGAGGCTGATTTCTTGTTAAAAGAAAGAATGAAACCACATTCAAGCCTTGGAGTAGACCAAAAACCGAGAAGCAAAATGTGATGGTGCGATAATTAGCTTCCCACTTCAGAAAAGAGCTCTGCTATGATGGCTTCTGACAAGAAACATAACTGGCGCGTTTGCTACAGGTGAAAAGGAACAACAGTGTAAGAGAAGTTCATCAATGAAAGATTGGAGGTAGAAAAACAGGGTTTGGGGAATGCTATCACCAAGGAATCGGTTTTCACATTTGCAGATATGAAGAGGCACTTAAGTTACAACAAGGAGAAAAAAAATCTCTGTCAATACAGAAGTGCTCTTCAAACCTTTGCTGACAGAGACAGTTGCTAAAGACTAGGATATAAATCTGATGATGGTGCTTTCATATGAACAAGCAAGCATTGAAATGTTGTCCTAAAAATCATCAGTATAATAATTAAGCCTTCATAGTGCCTTGCTTTACGTTATCTTATAATAGAGATTCAGGTAAAACCCGTGAAATACAAACATAATCGTGGAGGAGAACACAAAACGTCAAATGCTATTTTAAACTAATCCATAATTTATTAGTAGAAAACAGGTTGAAATGCATGTTGGTACATCTTTTAGATAAGTACCAACTCAATATTCCAGACACCTATACCTTTCATTCAAGACCAGTTTCTCCTTATTCTACCACCTGGAGGGGTCAGTCCCTATTTTTAACCGTTTAGGCACTGCAGCTTTGGAAAATAAAGTTACAATAGTTTGGGGTTTCCTTCTACATTCACTCCAATAATCTAATTTCACAATTTCTCAAGGGAGATAACTCCAGGTACATTAAATGTTAATTATAGTAAAAAAGGGTAGAGTATAAAAAAGGCAAAGTATATCATCTCTTAAGAGACTACACCCAATAGAGATAAGAAGCCGGTGACAAAGTCCCAGTTTCTATTCCATGCATCAGTTAAGTAAACCTTGCAAGTCTCAAGTCTGATCGAAACCAAGATTTTATTCCAACAAGTTTTGATGACCATTTCCTTAGCAGGGTCACCCTGGCCATAAGCTATCACAGCCAGAAATTCAAGCAAAAAGAAATAAACATCTTTTTTTTTTTCTTTTACTCTTATCGAGAAAAAGAGATAAACATCTTCCCTCTCTAACTTTTGTAAAAAGATTGTTTCTAGATAAACAGACTGAATTTCTGGCTGGGATGTCTTGATGACTGGGATAAAAGTAGCACTGGCTCCATCCTAATTACACGATCTGAGAGGACTTGCTACTTCATTGGCTATTTGCTGATTTGCAAATAATCATAAAATAAATAAGAAGTGACTGGACACCAAACTGAATGGCTCCCATAGGCGGCCTTTTTGCAAGGATCATTTAAATGAGATTTTCAAGTTGCTGATAAAATCTTTCGGGATTTTTTTCTCCCAAGTCGATTCCATACATTCATAATGACTTCTTCGTTAAACTCCGCAAAAATTTTGCCGCTTTTACTTTAGGTACAAAAACAGAATACAATGATATATCGACCTGGGTTCAATCCCAGATATGAGGCCCCATAAGAGCTTAAACCTCATTAATCACAGATAACGGCAATTTCAGTTATTGCAGGTTATGGCTCAAGTGCAAATGTCAAAAATTTCTATCATGTTAGCTCAGTAACAAGAACACGTGGTATATATCATGTTTGTTTCAAGTCTTCCAGACTAAGATGGATAAGTTAAAAAAGCAGACATCTTGTTGGATAGAGCTAATGAATTAGTGACAGAGATGTAATGGATGACACTTGTTCTTTTCTCTCTGAAGATGCACAGAAGACATGTACAATGAAGAGGTTTAGGTAAATATGCATGCATCACTTTATCTTATATTATGCAATGCGTTCATTTCACTTCATTTCATTTCATTCTGTAATGATCGACTTACGCCTCGGTCGAGTTGCATCCATACAACCAGTATGAAACCTGGAACAAGTCAACACATGACTGTAGATTTGACCTCTTACGTTGAAATGAAAAAATGAAAATAGTTTAGCTGTGGTGAATCACACTTTATAAGTGGCGTAAGTTGAGAGGAAAAAACGAGAACGTAGAATAGGTCGACTGTCAAGAAAGGCTCCGTTGGTAAAAAGTCTGGCACTTACGAAGACTCTAAAGATCTTATAAAGAGAGGTGGGGTGGGGCAAAGTCAGGAAACTCTGGTTTTAGAAGCAGAGCTAAAAATACAAAGGGTCAGTCAGCCTCACCCCAAAAAAGGAACATTCAAATTAGAATATATTGGCTCGACTTGACGGGCAGCAAAGACAAATATAAGTATCTCCGTAAGTAGTGTCCTTATGCTGGATATGGCATCAGCCGTCCCAACTTGGGCTCCATATATCACATAACTACTTACTCAACCCATTTGCGATATATGAATCAGACTTAGAGGTGACAAGCACCCTAAGTGCCATTACTCACTTCACCCTAAAAGTACCAAAGTATTCAATTAATATCTATATCTCATGCACACAGTCAGCTGATGGTCAAGGTCTCATTCTCAGGTTGGCGAGGCTTGTTACCACAAAATCATTCAAGAAAAGGCATTTCAAAATGAGCATTAATCTGTTTACTGCAAATTAATGAAATTCCCGTTTTATTGTGATTGATGGTGACTCAGTTCTATCCGAGTCAGAGCTTTTATATTGCAATGGATAACTTGTAATAGACAAGGGCTTTATCTTGCAATGGATAATTTTTACTCTTCACCACCAACTGCAGGTAATGGATTAAGCACCCCTAATTGTTAATCTTGAGATAAGAAAAATATAGATCCAACAGTAGAAAGCACTCGGAGAGTGCATACCTCTACCATTGTCACTAAAAACTGAATGAAAATCACAAGGGAGAAAACTTTACACCTACAAATATTGAGTTACAAAATGGAATGCTCGCCTTTTTATTTGCCTTTTTTCTTCAAATATTTTTATTGCAGAATAATGATATGTCCGTCAGAAATAAATCACTGGATCTGCCCTAAAATGAAATCAATCCAACCATAGTCAATGGGCAACAAAACCATCGAACAAAATTCCATTGAAATTCACAGAGAACTTTTGGAGTTACTGCGTGGACAAATATATGAACAGTTGAGGACCCTTTGGTTGGCAAGAGATCAAATCTCACCCTAAAACCACCCTTTATCTCCCCACCCCATTTCTACACACTATATTTTTGTTACTGTTTTTACATTAGTAGTATGAATAATAGCAATATTATAGAAATTTATCTTTTATTAGATGAAGCTTTGCTAACCATTATTATAATTAATTTTTGTTATGCAAAACTTTCTTCGCTCTGTTGTCTACCTCTTGGTTCATTCTTTGAACACAACATTTCGGCCATTGTATCATATGGCTGTCTTCGGGTTATAAATAGGAGCCTTTTTGACTGCCAAGATGGAATTAGGGCCATGAATGTATTCCTAGCGCTTTCAAGTGGGGTTAATTTTTGGTCCCAAACCCAGTTGTTGGTCATAATTAGTGTAAAAAAATCAACGGATCTACCTCCACCAAACTTAGACAGTAAAATGGGCACATTCCAGTCGAGCCATGAGACAGCGTGAACCCCACCTACTATCACCTCGTCTTGACAGTCAAAAGAACGCCCATTTATCATCTGAAGATGGCTGCACATTACAACGGTCGAAATATTGAACGCAGGAAATTAACCAAGACAGGAACAATAGCCTGGAAAAAAACTTTAAAAAATGATAATCCCAAATCTAAAAAATTCAAACCACAAATTAATGATTTTAGATCTGCAAACTAGGAATATGGAAATACTTTCGATCAGTTTCAGAGTTTTGAAACTTCAAAGACACTTTTATAAATGATTACATTTATTTGAATACTAATAGACAGACAACGAATCTCCATGAGAACCTCAAAAGAAGAAGAAATCAAGCAAAGAATCACACTAGGATGGCAAGCCTTTGGCAGAGCTAGCTCAACCTTCAAAAATAAGAAGATCACATCAATCCTAAAAAGAAGGGTGTATGACCAATGCATCCTCACAATAATAACTTATGGAACTGAAACATGGAACCTAACCAAGAGACAGACCCGTAAATTGAGAACCATGCAACGTGCACATGAAAGAATAATGCTGGGCCTCACATGGAGAGACAACAAGACAGCGCAGTACATCCGAGAAAAGACGTACATCCGAGAAAAGACAAAAGTCAGGGACATCATAGAATCCATTAAAAATCTCAAATGGCGGTGGGCTGGCCACGTTGCAAGAATGGCAGACAACCGATGGACATCACAACTCACGACATGGATCCCCTGAGATCACATGCGCAACTGAGGCTGGCAGAATATTAGATGGAGAGACGAGCTAGACAAGTTTAGGAAGTACTGGCTCCGCAATGCCCATGATAAAGAGGTGTGGCAAATCCTGGGGAAGGTTTATGTCCAACGACAGACATTAAAAGACTGATGATGATGACACGATACAGAGTTATGTACAATAATCACGTTTTTCAATAGTGAGCTGAGTGTTAAGCTCAGTAATCACAATTTCAAATTCATGGTATTAACTCAAATTTTCATCAAAGAACCCCCTACACACACACCATTATCTGACAGATCCCACTTTCAAAACCACTGTTCTAGCCACTTTTTTTCTTTTTTTTTTTCAAATCTTAAAATTCTAAAACTTCGGAATTTCAAACCCCTTAAAATTCAAAAATCATAAATCTCTTTTAAACATAGATCCACCTTGTGTATCGGATTGACAAATGTCTTTTAATGGATACAAATGTTATAGCTGTTTACGCCATTATCAACATCCCGGTTCATAAACCATCAACATTCAAAAAGCTTTTGTAACCCTGAGAAAATTTTTATAAAATCATTTTGATTGGTTGAAACGAATTCCTTTTTTTTCACTAATAATTTCTTTAGTCTCAATCTTTTATTTATTTCCATCACAATTACTGAAGCCATTATTTCATCCTAAGCTCAAAAGCAGCTCATGGTCCTCAACAATCAATTTGCTTTGTTTCAGACAACTCTGAAAAACGTGCTGAATATAAGATCTGAAAATAACTTCTTTTTCAAAATAACTGCAGTAATATCTCAAGTGGATATTGAAGATGAATCAGAGACAACCAAACAGAAACAAATGGAGTGATCAACTATTTCCCAGCAACACAGAGCTACAAGGCTTAAAGCCGAGTCAAAAAAGAAGGATGTGGAATATGAATAAATCATCGCCAGGTTGAAATCTGAGTAATCTATACATGAGCAAGAGTTCACACACCAAATACAAGATCGAAAAAGCAAATACTATGAAGACCTATGATAATGCAGAAGTTGGGTTCCATAATTATCTACCATATTATAAGTGAGTTCATGAAACAAATTTCTATTTTTAAAAACTCCAATCCAAGTCTAGACCACACGACAACTTCTTCAACACTCATAATTTATACAGATGGATAAAAAAACATGGAGGTGTGTGTAGGGGAGTCTAGTCTTGCAGGAAGACAAATATAAAAGAAATAAAATCATTACAGCTCACCAGAAGGTAAAGCTAGGCAATATATCAACTTTATATAGTATACCGCATTTGAAAAATATCTCGATATTTTCAAATGCAGTATAGAATTAAACAATGTTGTTTACATTGTTATACAGCCATTTCTATAAGTTTTAGGCATGACACCTCTCCAACTATGTGGCAACCACATCCCCTAGAGCTTTTGCTGGCAACATCTGTAACGTAGCTAATCTTCTGATCCCTTCCCCTCAGTTGGCTACATCAGACGCGTGTAAATCAAATTCAAGTCAAATCATTCTCGAATTGTTGATATCGAGCCACGTTATAAATGGTCTACAGTGTACTCTGAAAATTCAGACTGCGCCTTAGAAGCTGATACTGTATGCATTGAATATGGAGAAAGATCGGCAGTTGGTTTGTTAATCTTTCATTGAGAAGTAGAAGTTGTCCTGCCGGTAATTTGCTTTACCTGGTTAGAGAAAGTATGAGGTGTCATTTCCAACACCTTTGTTAGCGCCCGCGATACGCTTATAGAAAAATGCAATGCGAAACAAAACAACACTATACGGTATAATTATAACATAGCATAAATAAACGTTGTACCAGCAATTGTGTTAAAATGTTGTTGAGCCTCAATAAGATGGAATAGATTACTGCAGTGTAAATATTGCCCGAGTATTTGAAACTGACCAGTCAAAACCAATTCAGAGGATTATTAATAGGTATAGATAGAAGGCAACTCGGGTACTTCCTGGAACTGGTGAAATATCATGAGGTGTCAATATACATGGCTACATGGTGTACGCGTTTATTTTCATACGCATGGTACATTACCTAAAGCGTACAGTACACAGTTATTTCAGAGAGCGTCCATAATGCAGTCTTTTATCATAATTCATTTCGGAAATTCAACACTAAATTTATCACAAAAAATATTTGAAATAGAGCATTATATTGAATCAGCGCTAAATGGGGGTAGGGTTAAGTAGGGTATTACTGTAATTGATTCTGACTGGACTTATACCAAGTTAATTAGGGAAAAGAAAAAAAAAAAGAAAAAAAAGAAAAAAATATAACTATAGAAATCAACAGAAATACCTGCATTCAATTTTTTTTTCTTTTTTGTTTTTTTTTTTTTTTTTCAAGCAGTAAACGACTGACCTACCAACAAAGAAGGTATGGATTGGTGGCCAGTCTAGGTGACAGACAATTCTGTTCCCAAACCTACCTGAAGAAGGACGGGCTCCAACAGGCTATCTTGCCCTTGGAACACCCACGCTGATGACACCCAAATGACCCTACACAGGATTCCAGGATAAGAAAATAAAAAATATAAAATAAAAAAATAAACCAATTGTTTTCTGAACATGTTGTTGCTGCGTGCAGCTAACGAGATCTGCACAAATCCCAAAATACTCACCGTCGATTCACTGTCGCGTATTAGAAAGTCACCATCCTCAGCGTGTTTACTGAGCATGTCTTCGCACTGAGTCCGTGTGATTTTACCATAGTACCACTCTTTGTCAGCTAGAGGTCCCGATAAATGCTGTTGTTTTTGATTGACCATGCCAAGCACGCTGAGCGAGGAAGCATTCGAAAGACTACTAGCTGACTGAGAGTGCGGAGTACACGAACTATCATTAGTGGCCGTATCGTATTCAATGTCATCCATGACTTGTACATAGTTTCGGGGCACAAGCCCGATATGGCCATATTTGTTACGAGCTTTCCACCAGTCCGGGTCTTCGATTGGTTTCTCAAGAATTAATAATCTGTCACCTTTCTCAAAACTGAGCTCTTCTTGATTCGTACGAGTGAACGAATACAATGCTGTCACGACTTGGAAGCTATCTATCGAGACCAAATCCAGACGAGCAGCAGCCATTCCGCCAGAATCCGAATTCTGTTCCAACTCGACGTAGTTCGATGGGAACCAGCCATACTCCTCGTTGGTTTTACGCCCCCGCCACCAGCCATCGATGGATTTCTCCATCACTATCACCTTTTCAGATTTTGACAACGATATCTCATCGGGTCGCTGAGCGACATACCCATATTTAACAATGGCGGGGACGTGTTCGCACATCTGAATGTCGGCACCCCCGGGGCTCTTCTGCTCCAGGGTCGTGACCCCATTGCGTGGGGCCTGGAGGCTGGCCACAGGATATTTGTTTTTTTTCCTCGTGAGTAAACCAGAAAAGAAGGAAGGTTTAGATTTTTTGACGTAATTTGATGGTACGAAGCCCGCTTTGCTTTGCAAATTCTGAACTTTCCACCATTCTTTACTGTCATCGAGAAGACGTAGCTTCTCATTTTTCTTAATGTCCAATTCTTGGCTGTTCTCAGCCTTGTAGTCATATTTTGCTATCACAATCACCTCCTCAGCCATCTTAGAATCACAGCAGTGACCATCTGGAAAGAAAGAAAAGAAAATGGACAGAATTAGATCAAGGGAACCACAACAAAAGAGACCAAGCTCGACATTGCTTAACTTCATATTCAATTAGTTCCACCAAAATTTATTCAGAGTTGAAAAGAGTTTTTGAAGAGTCAAAGCCCATGTCAACAAAGAATGGTAAAATACAAGACAACGAGAAATTTTAAATTATATTCTCTTTGCTTTTAATAAGGTGAAGTTAACAAATGCAACTGGAATAAAAATTACCATCTTGTTGCTTCTAAAAATTTTGTGAGGCCTGCAAAATCAATCCCAACTAACTTTGGTCAAGAAAAAAAAACACAGCAAAAAAAACAAACAAGACGGTGTTCAAACATAAATTCAATTCTTATCTGAACTTTGTTAGACAGGGTGTATTAATCATTATTTATGATATGATCGAACTATTTTCCTCATCTATGAATTCATCTTTTCATAACATTTCTGCTATGCACCCTCAGCCTTTGTTTGGTGTTGTTGGTTCTAAAGTACGGAATCATAACTCTAGAGGACATGCTTGGTTGGACTGGACAAATCATTTCCATTTTTTTATTAAAGTAGACGAAGTATTATGAATCATTATTGTACTTCGGGGGAACTAGACATAGTGGGGGGTTTATGACACTTTTTTTTTTTATTATTTAAAATTTGTTAATAAAATGGAAAACAAAATTTTAGAAAAAAAAAAACTTTAAATTTAAAAAAAAAACAAAAAAAACACACAACCTCCTTGGTTACATTTTGATTTTTAGTTTTTGCACTTATTCGCAATTAATATCTGAGGGAAAAAATCCCTCCAAAAGTACCAAATAGTCCTGTAGTACGGTTTATTCAAAATGTTGACTACTATGAAACTTCATCCTAATTTTATTAGTTGCTTTTTATCGCAACTTTTGCTCAGACCGATTATTCTTATAATCAAAAATCTTTAAAAACAGAAAAATACATTAACCACTGTAACTACCAGAATGTAAACAAACATGGCTACGATCAGAACGAAGGGTGGGTTTGAGGGTGTTATTTGAACTTCTGTGTCCATTTGAAGTCTTAGTGGCTTATTTGACTCAGCAGTACAGGAAAAATGGTGCTTCCCTGAAAGGATGTGGGTTCAAATCGCTCCAAAGTCTTATTCTTCATTTTTCGATCAAAACACTATTTCATCATCATTCATCATCATCAGTCTTTTAGCGTCTGTCGTTGGACATAGAACTTCCCCAGGATTTGCCACACTTCTCTATCATGGGCGTCACGGAGCCAGTACTTCCTGACCATGTCTAGCTTGTCTCTCCATCTAACATTTTGCCGGCCTCGGTTACGCATGTGGTCTCGGGGAATCCATGTTGTGAGTCGTGATGTCCATCGATTGTCTGCCATTCTGAGCACAAGTTACGATAAAAACCAACTAATAAAATCAAGATGAAAATAAAAAGTAGCCAAGAATTTTTTTCAAAATAATATCAAAAGAGTAATAACGCAGACTCGACACAAAAGGAGTCCTTTCAATATAGTGTAGTTCCATAATACGTGATTCGCAATATAAGGTATTCAATTGGTGGACCCCAACATTTTTACCAATACATATTATTGCACCAGTCAAAAAAAACGCAAATAAAAACAGAATTCCATCAGAAGACCTAATATATGATTATAACATTTCATTTCTTCGATTTGCAAACAATTGATATAATTACATGGTGTTTCACACATTTTTCTTCAATTTTGTGATGGAAACAACACCTTTGCTTACTGATGAATTCATAACTGACTTTTGATCATCTGCAGTTCATTTCTATTGCAGTTGTCATTCTTGGACCCCAACACCCACAATATAAAAGGGAACAATAATATTTTTCAGTTACATATTACTGAGATTTTTTTTTTCTTTTCATTCTTCAAGTTGAATAGGTATAGAGAAACCCCAATTCATTACTAATGGCTACCGTTTCGGCTACTTAAATGTCACAAATAGATAAAACGAATCAGACTCTTAGTATTGATATTTGATATTTCATACATAAACGAGTAGGGAAGATCATGCCATGCAAATAAAGTGGACCCAGAGTTAAATAAAGCGTATTATATAATCACTGACACACTCAAGGAAACGCCCCTACCAGCTTCCTACAGACTGGCCAGTATTGCACTGCTTCACATTTGACAACATGCCAATCCCAGAAAAGGGACTGGATCATGCAGAACCCGGGTAGTTGAGAGAGAGAGAGAGAGAGAGAGAGAGAGAGAGAGAGACTGCTTCCATTTAAATGAAACCCTGCCAAGCCCAATTGAAGACCTGGCTGGCTGTCTTGACGTAGAAAGGACTGGGTCACTCTGAATGAGGGAAGACCCCAAGTGGGGAAGAAGAGGAGTCTAACTCCAGAAGTGGGGATATGTCACTAGAGCTGAGTGTTCCTACGGTGGGGCACCACAGACCACACCCTCTGTGGCTGCCCACATGCACTGATGAAGACCTGAAGCAAGCAAGTGATACAGCTCACCTATGGAGACATCAATGGTATAACAGGATACCATGATGACAACCAGAAGAGTAGGACTTGACTTTTGCAGCTGGGTCACTAGTAACCCATGTTCAAGTACAAACAAATTTACGACCAACTAGAAAACACTCAGAGAGTGCATACCTCTGTCAACAACATCACCTCTAAAAACTGAACCATCGAACCATCAGGTTACAGATCCCAGACTGTACCATCACACAAGCTAATAATGATTATTCAGAGATATCCCTTTGGACCTTGATTCATTTCAACATAGGATTATCTCCCTTATACTCAGTAACTGTGTCATTACATCCATAGACGAAAAATTGTCCTACCTTGCATTAACAAAAATTATAAAAAAAGGAATTCTTGGATCCAATAAAATCAATTTTTCTTTTTTTTTCCCCCACTTGTGGTCAACCTTTTCACAAAATTCCATCAAACTTAATTGAGAACCATAGGAGATATTGTGTCAACAATCAAACAAATAGGCAGACAAAAAACATGGGTGAATACATAACATCCGTCCTTTATTGATGACAGAGAAAATATAGATAGAACACAAGCTTTGTACCTTGGGGCCTTTGTCGGGTGTTGTTGGTTCTAGAATGTGGAATCACTATTCAGATCACATGCTCAGTTATTTTGTATACCTGGGTTGTCCTGTCAAAATGCTTCCAAGTTTCCTTCCGAGCACTGAGGAATCCATTTTTGCTATCATGGAGAAGTCTCTTATGATGAAAGGCTTCCAGATGCTATTGATATCAATACTCAGTTGGCGGAGTACGATTCAAGAAAGTATGTGTACCGCTTCCTTCAGCTGATTACACAACCCAGATATGATGTGTACAGACTAACGGAGCTTGTGCTCTGAGCAGTAATTTCACACTCTAGAACCAATAACACCTGATGAAAGCCAAAAAGTACACACCCGAAACATTACGAAGAAATGAACATATAAATGAAAGAAAATAGTCTGACTGTATCATACATTGCCTTTTTGTGAAGATGTTTTATGGGATATAATATTTTGGAAAATTATGTACAATCCTCATAAGCGGCTATCATAAGTCCACTACTGGACAAAGGCCTTTCCCAGTTCCTTTCGTGCTAACCATAACTGCCCTAACCTCTGCCATGTCAATCTGGCAAACCTTTCCATTTCATTACCCCAACTTATACTGGTCTTCTACTGTGTTTGCTATACCTTGGGGACCATTCAACTAATCTTTTGCACCATCTGTTATCCTTCCTTCTTACTATTTGCCCAGCCCATCCCTCTTTTGTCACTCAATAGGTATGCATACATATATGATATACCATTTTACATAATGGTATTTAGATATGCACTGTACAGTGGATTTACAATAATAAAGGAGATATAACAATAAAAAACATTTTTCATCTCATGATTGAGTCTAAGTTTTGAAGGAAATATACAACAGGTTTAGTTAGTAATTCAATGAAAACCATCACGTGACAAATGCTTTTTGGCAACATGGGGTGATCAATTAAAGAATAAGAAAAAAAGTTATATTCTCATGCCTTTTGTTGGCAATTATCACTAAAAAACAAAAACTGAATTTTGGAAAAATAACAAGCATGAATGCTGCCAGACACAAATCATGGGATTAATTTAGGATAAACTTACATTGTCAATTGAAATCCCCCCCCCTAAAATCATGGGGGTGTGTTCTAGACATATGGAGTAAATACTTGAATTTTCAGTCCTCTAGACTCATTGATGTGGCCAGTATGCATGATACATAGTCAGCCAGACCATCTTGAAAACTGAAGAAACCCACGATGAAAGTTTTGGTGGACAGGCTCTAATAAATACTAAGATCAGAGACATTCTCATCTTCACAGGGGAGGGCCTGACATGATTACATAAACAGTGAGTATGTGAGTGCGTTCTGTTTTTTTTTCATTTCGTATCCCAGGGCAGGGTAGTTGGGGCAGCATAGATGATTTCATCATGGGTGTGTCAATGACGATATAGCCTAATGGAGCCCATCCCTTTTCAAGCTGGTTTTTGAATCAGAGTTCTAAACTGGTTGCCAACTATAGCTAGAGAGCCCAGTCTGTCCTGTTATTTAGGGAGGAGATTGATTCATACCTCTCCCAAGGGTGTAAGTGCAAGGAAAAAACAAACTGTCTGTGCCAGAGTTTGAATTAAGCTTGCTGTTCATGCCTCAACATATATGAGCATAATTTTCTTAATTTTATTCCCTCGGACTCCCTGTAGAGCATAAGGCCACAACTACTCCACTGCGGTTTCAGTAGTAAGTAGGTTTTGACGGGGTGGAGTCAGTAGCCCCCACATCCGACCTTCCTCCTACACCCTGGATCAGGGCCAGCTATAGCAACAGCTAAACAGAAGGTTTTTCATGTCAGAGTAACCTTCTTTTATTTAGATTGTGTTACAGGGCTAAAGGGTTTTAACTGTCCTGCATTCATAAAAAGTTCGGAGAAAATTGGAGTCATGCATTTACCAAGGGCATTAGTGTGCAATGAATGTAAACATCTTTGGCTGAAACTCAACTAAGTCTGCCAATCTAGTTCCCCATGCTGGTAACTGTTACGCCACACTGCACCCCAATATGGATCCTGTAGGTTAGGGGAGGTACATATAAATAATTCCCGGATCTACCCCAAAATTTGATCACTTCTTCCTTAGCCCATGGCCCAACTTTCCACTATGTGATGTAAATTCATAGGGAACTTTCAGAGATATCGTGTGGATAAGCAGAGAGACAAGCACAAGGGTACACAAATAGTCTTACATTCACTTACAAATTTCTATCAAGTTATTATTATTCAGAGAGTTTTTCAGACAACTGAACTCCTTATTGTTACTCTTGTTAATAACATGTTTTGGCTGATTCATTCTATGGCCTTCTTCAGGTGCAATATCCAAAAGTGATGGTGATAAACAGAATATTCCAATGTTAGCCACGCTAAAGTGTAGGATTCTGGTAATGTTGATTTCTTCTTCTTTATTTATCATTATCACATTCAGACGTCACATTTGAAAAAAGCTGTAGAATGAATCATCTGGAATGTCATGTTTACAACACAAACAATAAGAATATTAATGGCCCCTCTCAGAACTAAACATGTTAACTTTTAGTTTGCTAGAGAGAATGTATATTAACACACCGAATCAACGGAATGACCAATTGGTAAAATTTAAACCCCTTTTACAAAAAATAAATAAATACAGTTTCCACAATCAAAACAAGGATATAAGTACTATTTTTCTTTTCTTTTACAATCAATAGTGAAATTAAACTTTTTTTTTCTTCACGAAAAATTAGTAAATTCCGCCAACGAGACAATTTCATCAATTCAGCATAACATATGATGTTAAGCTCATGATATGGTGAAAAATGCACTAGATGACATTTATTCCTTCCTCTTAAGAGAGGCAAAGAGAGCGTATATACGATATACAGATTAAGTTAAATATATATGTGTCTTATGTTGTGGAAGGCGTATATTTATACCCTGATTGAATTGCGTCCATTTTATCAGACCGTAAACCTAGACACAAGCCGATGTATAGCTGTACCTCTGTCTTTCTTGAACAGCCGTAAGAATGTCTGATAAAGTGGACAGGCCTGTGAACAAGTGGGAAGAGATACAAGCAGGGAGGGACAAGTTCAGCTATAGAGACACACCCACTCGACCAGGCAGGGAAGTGTAGACAAGAAAGAAACAAATGCAATAGATAAACAGGTCTGGTTAGTTGCTCAATAGAAACAGTCATGCGACCAATGTCTTGTCAGCAAGCTGTGCTGGGGATGATCAATCAAAAAAAGAAAAAAAAGGGATGATCAGTGAATTGATAACTTTTCTCACATTTTGTTGGGCGGTGATCAGTAAATCAAAAAACAACTGATGCCAAACACAAGTAAGGGAACAATTTAGCATTAACTAACATTACAAATTGAACCCTCCACTAAAAACCTATCAAGGGGTTAATTTTCAACAAAAACTTTCTTTGCTATACATAATGAAGAGCAACTGTTCAAATTTCCAGCCCTCTCACTCAATCGGGGCACCCTGTATGCGTCATACATACATAGCCAGCCAGACTGACTAGAAAACTGAAGAAACCTAGATTGACAGTTTTGATTGATAGTTTCTAACAAATGTAATAGATGAATACAAGAAGGTGTGATAGCAATGTCGGTTATTATCCGATATAAAGTGTTGCAAAATGCCTGCCTTCCTGTGCAGACATCCCATTCAGCGAGGATAATTAGAGCAACCAACCCCCCCCCCCTTCCACCTACCCGGGTAGACAGACAAGGACTGAAGGCTGGGTGGGAGTTTGGAACCAACCCTCCTCCACCCCCCTCATGCCTGGAATGGCTGTCAGCTGCACAGTGAGAGAGATGCAATTTCCAGGAACAGATAAATAAGGTCAAAGCAACAAAGGACCCCCTAACACACACACCCCTCGCTGGGGGGCGGGGGTCATCTTGTAGGAGGAGCAAGGCACTACAGCTAAAGAAATGCGTGATACCACCACTGTATACTCCATAACTTCAGAGCAACAGACCAAAAATCTAGCTGTTTCCTTGGAAAAACAGATTCATAGAACCAAAACTGGATCACTGAATAGGAGAAAAATTATTACTGTGGTTTACAAGGGTGTTTGAATGACTAGCACTGACTGCAACTCATCCAAGCCCCATAAATGTCCATATCAAGCTTAAGTAGACAGCCCCCTAGTCATAATACCAATGCATTGGACACAGTATAACATTTGCACAGTTTTTCCCCCTTTTTTCTAATTAAATTACTCACCAGCAAAGGCAAATTTCAGAAACTGTCAACCAAAGCTATCAACAGATTTCTTCAGTTTTCAAGTTGGTCTGGCTGACTATGTATTCATGCATGCTAGTATCACATGTACAGGTCATACCCATGTAGCTAATGGGCTGAAAATTTCAACTTTTGCTCCAATCTTATGTCAAGTAAAAACTGTTTTTTTGTTTTTTGTTTTCTTTTATGAACTTCAGTAAAATGAAAATCATGTGCAACAATCATATTGAGAATAAGAACTTAACCGTCAAGTTCGAAGATGCAAAACTCGACAAGGTGAACCATTACATCTACCTAGGACAATGAATCTCTAGGAAATCCTCAAAAGAAGAGGATATTAAATGAAGAATAACTCTAGGATGGCAAGTCTTCGGCAGAGCAGGCTCAACTTTCAAAATCAAGACAATTCCATTAATCCTAAAAAGAAGAGTATACAACCAATGCATCCTCCTGATAGTCACTTATGGAGCTGAAACATGGAACCTAATCGAGAGACAGACCTGCAAGATGGAGAGATGAACTAGACAACTTTAGAAAATACTGGCTCCACAATGGCCATGATAGAGAGATCTGGCGGATCCTGGGGAAGGTCTATATCCAATGACGGACATTAAAAAACTGATGATGATGATAATGACGAATTCCTCTAGAATATTTTAAGTGGGGGTTCGATTTGGAAAGTAAGTTTCTTCTAAACTGATCTCTTGCTTTGTGTCCAGCAGCATTTATGCTAGTTTGTTTTTCTTTTTTTTTTAGGGATCACTTCCCAACTAAAGACGAAAGAAGTAACTAATTCATTGATCACCCCTAACATGGCATGCTGCCAAAAGACATTGGTCACATGACAGTTTCTTTTGAGAGAAAAACCAAACATGTTTTTCAACAAGTTGTAATCCAACTTCTGAATAACCTGTCAAGGAAAGTTCATTAATAATGAAGGTCAATGATAGAAACTTGTATCATGTCTGAGCTGTCCTAAAGGTTAATGCTTGTGACTAGTTCTAGACCAACCCAGAACTCAACCTTACGTCACATTTTGTCTTTATGGTGAATAATACAGCTTCATTTCATACAAGTGAACACAAAGAAGTGCACAAAACATTTCACAAAGAAGTACACAAAACATTTCAGAAAGAAATGCTCAAAACATTTCAGAAAGAAATGCACAAAACATTTCAGAAAGAAATGCACAAAACATTTCAGAAAGAAATGCACAAAATATTCTAAATGGTTATCCTATTTCAAGAAAAAAGATTCTTTTTGCAATAGCAGCAAAACCATCATTGCATTATAACAATACCGTCAATCATCTTGCAACAAACTTCAAATGATCAGAGCCATCAATGCCATCAGTATTCCTATTTTACTGTATATGATGGCCATCAAGCTCCCCATGGCCTTATTTCACCCGCATTCCCCAGAATTCCTCTCATTTATCACCACCCACTTTCCTCAAAACTCCTCAAGATCAGGCCAATGTGAGACTGGACAACGAAAGTTACGTCTACTTTTTTGAGACATTCTTTGGAGAAAGGGGAACATTATATATCAACATTAACTGAAATTTACTTTCGACCAGTGGTCATTTATCCTCAACTACAAGGGGAAACCCTTTTCAATAATCTTTTAGATAACTCCTTCAAAAAACAACCATACATACACATGTAACTATTGGAGTTTTCATTTTGTTTATGGAATTATCTGAATGTGTATAAGTCCAAATAGAAAATAGACACTAGAAAGAAAAAGTAAGCTTGCTGGGGAAAAATAGGAATGAATAACTGACTGAACAAAATCGGAGTCAAGTAAATAACCGAGATGTTTTCAATTAAAAAGGTAAAATGTGGCCGATTTTTCTCATATAAAAAGTACTGTTTATGAAGAAGTAATAAAATAAAAACATCTAAAAGCAGTGAAGGAATTGTTCATGAAATGAAGAATTATTAGGTACATTGCGAAAATGTCACTTAATTTCACGAAAGCCCTCGAAAGGTGCCATGGAACCCCCGGGGGTCCCCAGAAGACTGTCCAAATACCATTTCAAACAATTTGGAATTCCAAACAAAAATTCATTTTTCTGACAACTACTTATGCCTTAACCCTTTCAGCTTACCAGTAACATATATATATCCCAAGGTTTCTGTGACTGCTGGGATATATATGTCCTGTAAATCTCTTTTAGAAATCTACAAGGTCACACATATCGAGAAAATGATGCCATTATAGAGAAAGCAACCCATGCAAAAATTTGTTTGCACCATACAGGGAAGATGTGTGGGCAAAGTGAACTGCTAATTCCGTGTGAGTTTCTATCTTTCCCGAGACAAATATAAAGGTCCTAGTGGACTAATGTATCCCATCATGATTCTGATTTTTCAAAATATAGAAGATTTTTGATTTAATAAAAAAAATAGTTTTCATTGACCATTAAAAAAGAATTAACATGTTTTTGGCTTTTTTTTTTAATGTTCTTTTGAGCACCTGAATAAGTTCAACTCATTCAGGCTGAGAGTGCACTTAAGTACACATTAAATTTTGTGGACATTTTGAATGCATGATGAGATCACATGACCATTATGTCCGTATGATTTTGCCATAAATGAAATCCATATCTTATAACCTTTGAAATGATTTAGGACTTTCTTGGGGTTCTTAGAAAATTCAAATCCATTAATGACCTTGCCTCGTAACCCAGAAAAATAAACAAAAGTCCGACTGAGTTAAATAAGAAATCACAACTTCATTGAACCATGATCAATTCTTGGCTTTGGAACTGATCAACTCTAAAATAAAACTAGTTATCAATCTCTTTAAAAAAAAAAAAAAAGTCTCCATGACTAACTCATCAAGTTGGACAAACTTACAGTACCGGACCATTTATCCAGTCAAAGTGACCCGGATCTCTTGATTTTCCAGGATTTCTGGACCAGGGCTTAATATGTACTTGAAATATATGATAACAATAAAAGTAAAGAACAAAATTATGTTTAATGGATACAAATTGAAACACTTCTAAAGCTGAATCTGTGTGATCTTTATTAATCCACTAAAAATTCTCAAAATACAAAATATATAATCAAGAATTAACAGAAAAAAGTAAAGAATGAAAATGTTCAAAACCTACAATTTAAACCCATTCAAAAACAAGATCTGTTTAATCAATAATAATCTACTAATCTTCATCTGAAGACAATTTAAGGGTAAACCATTCGAAACTCAGCCAATTTTTTAAAAATTGGCCATTTTTCTGATAATTCCACATCAATGGAAGCTGGATAAATAACCCAATAGTGCACAAATCTGAAATTATCTTTGAGCTGAACTCTTGGACTTGCCACCAAGCCCTGGGGGTTGGAAAAGTAGATTACATCAACCCTTACATTTTCTCCTCTTTTGTAATATGAGAGTTTTTTCCTCCTTGACAAAGCGGTCAGGTTAACAAATTGAATGAAACCACAAGGAGAATGCACAGCCACAACCTGTAAGAAGTGGAAAGAATTCTGATCTGGGTCAGGAGAAGGAATGACGCCCCTCCTGCCCCCTGACCCCCCCCTACACAACACCTGCCCCTGCATCTGCTAGGAAGATTCTGGCCTCAGATAAAGAGGCAGAAACCTTGGAGAGAGACAGAGAGATAAGGTGACAACCCTTGCCTTTCCTCGACTGACGGAATATATGAGGTGAAGATGGGTGCTGCTGGTGTTGGTGGTGGTGGCTACTAAGGTTGCAGCAAAACTTCATCTGGAAATGATAAGCAAAACTTCCTCTACCCCTTCCCCCTCCATCCTCCACCATCACTTTAATTCCCACCCACGCAAAACAAACTCAAAGTCAAAACACAACCGAAAAACAGTTCTAGATTAATGACGAGCCAGAACTTTTTGGTCAAGTTATTTCAGAGCTGGACAAAGGTCATTTCCATCAACTACTTATCCCCCGTTTGCCCCTCCCCCCACATACACCAAAAAAAAAAAAAAAAAAAAGCAAGCCATGCTCATTTCATTCTATTTGAATAGCAATATCTGGATAATTTTCCAATTGCATTGTACCCTGTTAAATCTAGACCTGTTATAACATGGAAGTAAGTTCTAGGTTCGATCCCAATAATAATACTACTAATGCTAAGAGGGGAGTGCGGTCAATATAACCCCCATCAGTTAAATGAAGGGTTCAGTTCGTTACTTCCCCACACCTACCAGATGATACCTGATGAAGGCCGAAGAGTACAACGGCCGAAACGTTGTATGAAAAACAACCAAGATGAGGATAGTCTGAATAATAATAGAAATAATAGAAATAATGGAAGTAAGGGTTCCTAATTTTCTACTGTGTTATGAGTCCACATCGTAACAAATCTTAATTTTACAAACCTTGATCCAAGAACCCCCACTATCACTTCTTCACGACCAACCCTCGTAATTCATGCAGAAATGGAGAGAAAACCATGGGCATGGGAGAAGGGTGAGGCTAGTCCGACAGGAAGACAGAAATAAATATAAAATTTTTGAAAATTTAAAAAAAAAAAAAACGTGACACCTTACCAAGTATGATAAATCTTGAGTACAATGCAACACTGATAATCTTTTTAGTAACTGATGAAAAGGGAAAGAGCGATGAGTTTCGCTAATTGACTACTGAAACGTTTCGGTCTAATCCATTTCATTTTTATAGTTGGTGTAACCTTATTCGATAAGAGTCTTTCTATTTTCGTATCCAGCTATTATTGCGAAAGCCAGATTTAACATTTTAAATATTGGGTCCCATGCTCAATCCGCGTTATAACAGGTCTACAGTATAGTTTGAAAATATGAAAAAACATCATATTGCCCTGCATTTCCGAGTTTACGTTCAAGCAGAATGAACCCGCACATTCTAGAGATTTGCAAAAAATAAATAACAGAAGTTTCTCTTAGCATTCAATAGTTATCTCCCTTGAAAATGCTACCGACTGAAAACATACACAGAACAAATTATATAGGTATATCTGTCACTACAAATATTATCGTACGAACGATATGCCGAGATCCCACTGAAAAAAAAGTTTTTTCAAAACTTATTCTCGAATAATTTTCACTGCTTTCAATCCATGACATTTTCTTCTCCTGAAATTAGTCAGTTTTGAAAAAAGGTTGATTTTTTTAAGGTTTCAGTAGGGGCTCTGTTCATGATATAAATATAATGCGAAAACAAGCCCTTAATTTCCACCATTCATGTGTAAACAATTTATCCTTACCATGTTTTGATTTTCAAATGCTCAGTTTTCACAAAACTGTAAGCTACGACATTACCAAAATTTTTTTATGAAAAAAAAATTCAAAAAAGCAAGAAAAATCCTCAACAGGAATAAAAAGTTTATTAGTATGCAAGCTCTTCAGTACATCAATATCCACGAATGGCAGAATTGGTGCAAAGTAAGTGCTCATTTTCCCATTATATTTATATTGTAAACAGGAACCCTTCCTGAAACCTTTTAAAAAGAAAAAAAATTTTTTTTTTTTAAATCAACTTTTTTCAAAACTGGAAAATCACCTGAGGAGAAAAAGGACTTAAAGATAGATCAAAACACAAAACATTTTATGATGGGACCACAACACGTCAGAAGTGCTCCATGTCAAATGGTTTTTAATTTAACCAATTATGTGTGAAAACTATCAAAAAACCAAACCTAACTCAAGAGCAGAGCGAAAGATGGAATTGTTCTTATAACAATCTATTTACCGAACTAACAGAATATAATGACAGAGTGTTGGTCAACATTCTAACTAGCTGGTCAATTTTTAATAGAAACCTAATTCCAATTTTCCAATTAAGCTAAGCATGTTTTTGACCATTTCACTGGCAGGATATCAAAGTTTGATTCCACTCCCTAACTGTCCTTCTAGAGAGCCCAGTCAACCCTGCTATTTTAGAGGTGTTGGAGATGTATTCATACCTTTCCCGGGGATATTAGTGTGAAGAGAATGTTAACAGCCTTGACCGTAGTTTGAACTCAGCTCACCAATTCCATTTTACACACTGTTAACCAATACACCATGCATCTCCTGTAAATATGACAGATCTGCTCAACATTTACAAATCTTATATTCAGGATATAAGTATTAAAAATATCTGCCTCCCCAACACCAACACAATTAAGATAAGTATGTCATTTGGAAATCTAATCTAACATCAGAAATAGGCAGATATTTCAGGCAAGCAAAAAAGCAGAGCAGTTATCTCAAAGTGCCATCTTCTAGAGCAGGGGCTCTTGAACTGGGATGCATACCCCTAGGGGGTAACACAAAGCGCCATCCAATGAAGTAAAGATGCACAGACTCAGTTGTGAAAAGTAAAAGTAGTCTCTTATGCTGGCTATGGTTTCAGCCCTACACATCTTATTACTACTTACTCAGCCCTGCTATGATTTATAAGTGAAATGAACTCACAGGCGACACACAGCTGGAAAGAGAGATGGATTCATGCCTTATCCAGGTTTATTAGCATGAACACAATCTGTCTCAGCCAGAGATTAAACTCAACACGCAAAGTCAATTCTCTGTGTAGGACAGATGAATTCTCATGGACATTTTGTACGGCCAGCTTGTCACTGGCTCCAGGAAGGGTTGTTCTTCATTACACAGTCATTCATAAATGAGACCTGGAGGCAGGTAACATCAACCCAGCATACTAGGAGGCTGTAGCCACAGACTGCAGCAGATGGAGACTTGCCATCAAGGCAGATATTCAGACAAGCAAGAGGAGGGAAGGGAACCAGTGGGAAGAGTAGAGAGAGTGCAGATAACAGTAAGCAGGGACAGAAACAGGTAAGGATTACACCTGCAAAAGGTAGCTCAAGAATGAGGCTGGACAGTCACCGCAGTGAGCTGTACCTCTATCATAGTCTCATCCATGATGCATGGCGGAGACCAACAACAATACTTTTTACACCTTTACTTCTTTTATCGGGAAACCAGATTAATATCCTGCAAAGGTTTAAGCTGCTAAATTCCATGGTTTGGAGTAACAAAATAAAATCAACAAGAATGATATGTTCTTTTAACTGTTTTTTTTTTTATAAAAAACAACTAGCTTTCCAAGGGATTAATGAATCACTGCCACCCATATTTACTGTGTGGGGGGTGATCAATTAAAAAGTTGGAAAAAAAAAAAAAAAATAGTTGATCATTGAATAAGTTACTTCTCTAGACTTTTGTTGGGCGGTGATTACTAAAAACAGGTCTGAATTTTCAAAAAACAAGTGGACTCAATGTATGACCAATTTAACATAAACACACATTGCATATTGAGACCTCCTCTAAAAACTTATTTTGGAGAAGAATTTTCCTTACTCGTAGAGGGAGGTATGTATGCCAAATTTCAAGTTTCTATTATCAACAGTAAGGGCTGGGCAAAGGCCGCAGTGATACATATAAGTGTCAGAACATGAATAATCTAAACCTAGCAGCAGTGTTTAAAACGGTCTGTTGTGGATAGAGGTGATTAATATAAGAGGAATAAATAAATATAAATTGTATAAATAGGAAGCGACTTAACATCCAGCTCAAAGGCACCCAAGGGGGCTTTTAGGCGAGTAATAGAGCCAAATTTGGCTTTCATCCATTCGGCAGCTTTCATTTTACTTCATCATATCTTCTCTACCACCTGCTACAAATCTCTCGTTTTAACCACTTCCTCTTACAATTACTGAATTACTAGTGACATGAAAGACTTTATTTACTCACATTCTTATCTCTCTTATCATAGAGCATTAACAAGAGGTTTCACATCTTCAAGCCAATAATCATTCACCACTGATTTGAATGCAATAAACAACCTCTTTCCATCATAGCTGTTATATTTATTGTATGAAATACACTGACATAAGGCCAGGCAATATGGACAAAAATTCATATCTTAGTATTGTCATGCTGAATACTGATATACAGTATATATCCTAGTATTTTCTTATGTTCAATTACCATGGGAACTTTCAGTGAAACAAACCACGATCAAAATTACAAATTACAAAAGATAAAATAAGTATATCGCTGAGAATGCTGCTTTTTCCAACTATAACAAGAATACAGAATACTCTGACTTTAGGAAACTAAAAATAAAGACGTAAATAGACAAAAAAAAAATAGTCTTATAGCGGGGTAGAAAGCTGAAGGAGCTGTGGAGGAGAAAAGGGTGAATTTGACGTCTATGCTGAGAGGGGGAGAGGGGATGGATTGCTCGGATAATTCTGGAGGGGGATGGGGACAGGCAAGCTCAAGAAAAAAGGACATACCGGTATATTGTGTAATACCGATATACTGCTCAGCCCTTCACTGACAGAAAATACAACTGCAACACCCAAGGTACATTATGAGCATGCTGTAGGTGTATGGATCAACTCACAAATTTAGAGAGAGAGAGTGATAGGGATACTATTCATTCAGAGAGAGAGGGGGACACGTTATAGACTAGCAAGTTGGGTTGGATAGCAGTTATCCTCTGGCCCTTGTGACCAGCAGGAATATTTAAGGATTTTAAAAAAAAAAAAAAGGAGCTAACTTTAACCAAATTTCTTTTGTATAAAATCCAATATGGAAAATGTAGCATTTTAGAAGCAGGAATCTTTCAGTGCCATTTCATCTGTTTACACCACCAAGGGAGGGACATGACAAATGAACCGTTAACTGAGTTCTGGTGAAGCTTTGACAGGCCTAGTAAGCCAGGTGTGCATTACAATAAATGTAAAAATAAAAAGAAGGGGAAAAAAAAAAATCACTATCATAATAATTAGTTGATACTCGTGAACTAATTTACAGATATTTTTGGATTGGAATAGTTTTCAGGGGGTTGTTTTCTTTGAGAGAACCATACTGAATTTTTTTTACGGGGAAAAGTGCATAGTTTGAACCAGTGGGTAGGAAGTACTTTCTTTAGCAAAATTTTACCCCTTCCCCCTAAGTGGAAGAGTCCAGTGTTATGATCAGTGAACCAAGAAATTCACACAGTTCATTATTAAGATGAATTACTACAGGTTACACAAATAAAATTCTATAAAATAAAAGCACAATATCTTCTGACCATGAGTAGACATTTCAAATAATTGATAGGACGGGGTGGAAAAGCTGTGTTTAAGGTGGGAGGGAACAAATTGGAGCACAGTCTAGAGATCAATACTGAAATAATATTCTTCAGGGGAGATGATGGGCTGGGAGGTGTCAGCCAGATGTTGTCCACCTTCAATTCCCAAATGAGGGTTTTCTTCTCTACTTCCAAGGTGTCAAGAGCCGCTTCAGCACTGATTTACATTCAATACAGGAATGGTTCATGCCTTTTGCTCTTTTTAGTGCAAAATGATTTTCTCAAATTCAATAACATCCATTAATCAATCCTTACAGTAGTTAATCTGTCAGGAAGATATCAATTACTGGGAGAGCAGCTGTGTATAGCAAGTTCATCTGCTACCAGTCTTCTGATAATGCTCAATAAAACTCACCAAATGCTGCCATCATGAGCATCTACTGAGTGAAACTGGGTATTTGCACCCCCCCCCAGATTGGGTCTTCTTATCAATGGCACTTGGATTGGGAAGAGGGAAAGTTATAGAGGCTGGGTACTGAAGGGGTCACTATGGACAATAAAGACTTGGGATGAGTCACAGCTTAAGCAGCCCCTGGTCCTTTACCTGAAAACCCCACCTCTGGTAAAGTGGTTGCAAAACGTCAATGGCTGCCACCCAGGTAACATATATACATTCAAATGAGCACTTATCTCCAGGCATAGGGTGGGTAAGGAGGGAATTCAGAACACTCAAACTTCTTCAAGGCCGAACCTCATAATTCAAGCAGATATGAAGAGAAAACCTTAGGGGCAAGGATAGGGTGAGGCTAATCCTGCGGGAAATAAATATAAAGAACTCAAAAAATCATGACACCTCACCAAAGGGTTATATTTTGACAAAACTTAAATACATATGTTGCAAACCAGTGTTGCCAACTTAGCACTTTTCAGACTAAATTTAGAACTTTTGTTTTGGCAGCACAAAAATCAAACAAACAGTGCCATTGTAAATGCATTTTTTAGCTATTTCTTTGGCAATTTGTTCTAATTTTTAGCCATTTTTGCAACATTTCTTTCACTAATTTAGCCATTTAAATGTTCATAAAATGGCTAACAATGTTTTCAGTGGGTTTCGGAATTTAAGAAATTTTTTTTTTATATAGTGCAAAAAATTTTCAAGTCAGCAACACTATTTGGGCCCTGAACAAAATTTTTGACTAGGCTCTGCCGCTGTTTCCAAGTGAAATCTCATTCAGAATAGGGATATGCAAATCTTTGGGGAGGCAGCCGGATATAAAATAAGCTGGGCTTTTTTGTTTTATTTATCATTATTATAAACGTTTTATATTTATAGGATGTATGTTTACATAAACTTCTATTACTATCATTACACCAGCAGTCTTTTAGTGTCCGTCATTGGGCAGAGACCTTCCCCAAGATTCACCAGACCACTATATCTTGACATCACAGATCCAGTATTTTTCAAATACGTCAAGTTCATCTCAACATCTCATTTTCTGCCAGCCACAGTCTTGCATATGATCTCAAGGGATCCACGTTGTGGGTAATGATGTCCAGTGGTTGTCTTGTTAAACATCATCTTAACATCGGTGGCAATCCCTGTTAATTCTTCTAGGAGGAGACCAATCTCTACACCATACTAAATAACCAGGGCTATAGAGTGCTACAATCCACCCACCTTGAACCCTCTGACTGATCTGGCTGTGTTAATAGAACGCCAAATTTTGAGCAAATTCCTCTCCCAAGATCACTGACAAGATGCCAATTCTTCTGGGGAATTTCGATCTGGAATTAGGAATAGATTAACAGATAAGATATAGTTTTCCTTATGAACCATAGCCAGGTCATTACAACAATCTTAGCAAAAATTACAAAAAATAATCTTATATGATACCCGACATGTGTGTTTACATTTTATAATATTTGTCATGGGAGATAAATACTAATAGTAATCTCTTTTATTTATTTTATTCATCTCTCAACAGATGAATGTCAGAAGATGCAACTCTTTCAATTGATGGGAAGAACTGGGTTAATAATATTTACTTTGTTTTCTGACTTTTATTGGAAGATGAAAAAAAATCTTAAAAGTATAGAGAGAAAGAGAAAGGCAGTTAGATGTTTATTAGGACAGTTAACTCTGAGATACCCCATTTTGCTTATAAAATGTAAACAAACAATCAGGTCAGCCATAACTTATTATACGCCCCCAGTAGAATCTCTCCATTAGTTCACACTCAAAATTTCATTGAAATATATCAAATAATAACAAAGTTATCAATTTGGGAAAAAGAAGAAAACAACAACAGACACTCCTACTATATAATAGTATCCTCGGTCTTTTTTCCACCACAGACAAAAAAAAAAATATATATATATATATATATATATATATTCAAGATTTATTATCAGTAATTTTGTCATTATTTTCACCATTTTATTCTTCTGCCTACAATTCTATTTCCTGGAAAAAGTTCTGTTTAATTTTGCGAATTCACAAGCCTCTTAGCTAATCGACTTTTCTTTACTATGAAATCTTAAGTTTCACAACAGAAAAATATTTAACTCAATTAGAGTGTATGTTGCATGCCAGGACAGTGGTTTCGGGAACTTAAAGACCCTGTCTATGAAAGAAATATTCTGGTAGATCCCTATTTTTAGCATTTAGTTCTCAGACTGTACTCAATGAGCTAAAATATCAAGTAATTTTTCACTTTCGCAGACCATCTTCATCTCAAATGGATTACATTTATTCGAATTCTAACATGCAGCTTCGTGTACAATAATCACGTTTTTTGATAGCTGTGCAATGGATTATGAGGTTTCTCTATCACAAGATTCAGTCAGTCAAGTTCAGAGGGAATACTGCTGCAGACTCTCAAGAATTTTTTTTGACAGACCCCCAGAAGACGGCAGACCCCAGTTTCGAAACCACTGTGCGAGGCTATTAGGGAGGATTATCGCTTACTGCAAATCATTTACATCCCCGTAACACTATATCGAGCTTCAGTACACAGCCCAATACAAAATGAACGGGACACAGTTTCATAGTTTTTCTTGGTTTGTTTTTTTTATCAATTTTCAAAAAATTAACTTGACAAAAGCACTTGAGGAACATTTTGTAGAGATACATAGTGTGGTTCCACAAGTTATGCTTTCAAATCCAAATGGGCATTTGGTCAATTATAGTAGGGTTTGAGGAATTCCAGACTAGTGAATTATAGTGGGGTAACTTTGTTACTTCATGTTACAAAGGAGGGGGGAGTAGGAGGAAGGCGAGAAGAGATTGGGGGGGGAGGACATGGAAAACTGTTGCTAATTGAATGGCCTAATTTTAATGTCAAAACTGAAAATTTTGGTGTGTCAGCTACTTTTCTCCAACCATCAAACTATTTGCCAACAATTGCTGGGGGGGGGGCTTTGATTTTCTAGGCTCGTTTACCATCACAAAAAAAAGCAGAGGCAGGCCTTAGACATTCTCCAAATGACAAACTTAATTTACGAGAGAAAAAAAAAAAACTCCAACAAGCAACTGTGACTTAACGTAGACCTGCTGCACATGATGATGATGATGATGATGATGATGATGATAGACCTCTCCAGCACTCGGCTGCTGCTGATGTTGAAAGAAAGAAAGAGAGAAATGGAATAAAAGAATCAGTGAGTCACCACCATGTTCCTTCCTCTCTTTCTCATCTTCCCCCCACCACCACCACCACTCTTTCACCAAGGTAGGGCCAGCACCAACCAGGATGTTGAAGAAGGGAGAAACTTTCTCATCATTCATTCGTCCCTTTCTTCAAATGGTTCTCTTCTCTCCATCCTGGAGTGGATTTCTCTCTTCCAATCAAAACTCATTTCTTCTTACTCTCCCTATTTCATCTCAAGAGTCTGAAATCTACTTTTCCTCTCATCAATCCTGGGGAGTCAGTATGATTTGATGCCCAATCCGCCTCCCCCCCCCCATTCTCCCCTCTACCCCACTTGCCCGGAGCTGTCAGAAGAAAAGGGAAAGCTGGTGGGATGGGGAGGGGGGGGTTAAGACCACTTCCTTGGAGTTTGTTTGCAACCACTCCCAGCCGGAACAATGAACAGATCAACGCTGCCCCTATTTTTAACAAGCTTCATCAGAAGACTTGCAAGCAAAACACAGGGTTGGGTGTACTTGGAAGAATTCTGATGCCAGGCCATGGGCATCCACCCAGGGGGGCGGGGGGGGGGCTTTCTCACCTAGATTGAGAGTGTTTGAAAGTTAGAACATTGGTCAATAAAGGATAATGGTGCTGTACAATTGTTCTATATAACCCCAACTCAATGTACACATATAAAAAGATGGTATTAAAATTATTATTTGCAGGTAACATGGCTGCTGTTAACATATATCCCAAATATTCTTTTGCCTAACCCTGGAAAAGTGTCAGCGGATTATTATGTGCCACGCCCCAAATTTCACAAGGGAGTTTTGTTTACCTCTGACAACGAAGTTGGAAAACATTTGTATACATTCATATCTGTCCACACAATATCTCCAGAAGTCTTCAATGATATTTCATGGGAGAGTGAGCTATGGGCTGGGGAAGAATTGATTGAATTTTGGGGAAGAAACCGGAATGTTTTACAGTTACCTTCCCAGAATCGAAGCTATATGTCCACAAAATATCTCCAAAAGTTAAAGAATTTTAATGACATTTTGTGGGAGGGTGGCCTAATGGAGAATGGATCAAATTTGGGCGGTGAATCCACAAATGTTTCTTCAATTGCCAGCTTTTTTTTTTTATAGATTAAGAGGTAAGCCATAATGCTAAAAATGGAAGATCGGAAGACAGTTACCGTTCCCTCATTGTACCTATATATAAACTGATTCTCATTCAGCTTTTAGTTAGTGTATAGCATTGGCAGAGGCATGCACTCTCCGAGTGCTTTCCCGTTTTGTTTGTTTTTTGTTAGTGTCTTCTGCTCTGATCAACATGGATCTTTGATCCAATCCTTCATACTACATGGGGGAGGATCCTCGAAAAAGACTTGAAAACTGACAGAAGTTTCAGTTTCCAACCAAATGTTACAATGAACCTTAAAATAAGGCATGAACCATAAACTAACCCGCAAGGTGGACACCACCACCGCCCGCAGATTAGGCCCTCTCACCTAGGGTTAGGAGGTTCGTTGGATTGGATCATCATAGTTGATGAAGAATAATGGTGCAGTACAATGGTTTTATATAACCCTAACTTAATGAACCCATCTGAAATGATTGCATTATTCTTCACTAGCAACAGAGTTACCATTAAGATATATTCCAAAGATATATCCTTTAGCCCCTCATTCTCCTGGAGATATATCATTTGGTAACCCCACTCCCAGAAAAGTGTCAGTGGACATGCATAGGGGCCGAGTTATACAAGGTGCTCGTTCTAATGGTTAAAAAAAGATTTGGATGTGACAGAACCGGGGAGCTTCCCTAGAGCTGCATCATCACTTTCCCCACAGAAGCACATATACCGCACCCACCCAGAACCAGCGGCAGCCCTACCAATGCCACATGATGATAAACATTCCTATGTAGCTATTACGACCCCACCCCTCGAGGAATAAGATGTTTACTCAAATGTCGACTGATGCGAATTATCATAAAGACAAGGCGAGGAAAATTAAAGTAAACCCAAACATTTACATCCCTTGGGTCTCACTGGAGCTGGCCTTAAGGATCCAGGTATCCTGGGCAAGCTGGACTTGGATACCCTACAGGGTGCTAGCAGGGGAACTGATTCCCCCAATGTCAAAAGCAGGCCAAAAATAGCCAAAAACTGTCAAAAATTGCCCCAAGCCACGAAAAATGTTATTTTTAAATGCTAAAAATAGCCAAAATGATCAAATGAAGGATCAGCTTAACTGGGAAATTATGAAGTTTCCATTGGTAAATTAGCCATAAAACAGCTAGTAAGAATGCTAGCTAACAACATGGTATAGTATTATTATTATTTACTTTACAATGAGAAAAATGGATAGATAGGAATATATCCTAGGCACTATATTATACTGAATATACATGAATAAAAAGAATATATCCTAGGCACTATATTATACTGATTGATACTAAATACTTTTTTTTTAAAGACTTCTACCCCCAAGTAGGTTTTCATTCGAAGTTTCTATTTACAATGAAAGTTTGACAAATTGATCCCATTGTTTCTGTCCATGTTTCTGGGGTTTGTTTTCTAATCAAAAACTAATGGTTCAAATCATTCAAGTAATATTTTTACCGAGGTATCTTGCCTGGATTGTTTTTATTCAGTATAATTTATTTTCTTATTTTTCACTTTCATGAACAATTGCTACCATCTCAGACACATCACTGCACCCCCTTCCAGTACATAATGCCCTAGGTGACTACCTGTTTCTCAAAGCAGCCCCGAGTCTCACATGATTGTTTTAAGTAAGATCTAAGTGTTCCAGGTAATAAACCTCAGAGTCACAGATTTGGTGGAGGTTTTTTTCCAAAGATTATTCAAAGCATATTATGAAAATATATAATTACTAGAATGTACCGATCCAAAATGACAGGGTTATTCATGTATGGATCGGCCTGGAGATATTTCATGAAGTAATTTATTTTTGATAATTCAAGTATCCTAATTTGAAGTTTTTTCAAAGTCCTAATTCATCTCTTGCTGTTTTAATATGTGATGGTCAGACATGCAGTCTTAAGAGTTTCTACAGCATAATTTTCATCATGTCATGCCATAAAAGGGAGGTAAGTCAACAAATCAGCAGATCCTATTTGAGCACAAACAAATAAATGAATAAACAGAAAAATTTGCATACAAGCACATTATATTGTAAGATTATTACTATAATTGTTCAATAATACCCTTCTTTATGACATGGATAGCTCGGATAGTGTTCTGACTAGTAAGTCAGCTTCACACACAGAAGGTTCTGGGTTAGATTCCTGGTGTGAGCAAAGAGTGGGGAAAACCCTTCATCAGGGAAAATTTTGCTGCACATTCAGCTGCCTATTGAGTACACTCTAAGCTGAATAATGAGGGTGAAGGTGACCCTTCGGTGGACTCGCATCCTGCCAAGGGGATGGGCATAAAAACTTGTAGTCCTGGTCTCAACCAGACTTGAGACCTGCAAGGATCACTAAACTGACACATGCTGCAGAAACAGAGACACTGTCACCAACCATTCATACTGCATAGCGGGTTGTCTCTTGAGAGACATGATGCTTCACTTGCCTTACCTTACAAAATGTACATACAGCCAAATCGTGTTAGATTGTAAGATCAAAGAAGTTGAGCACCATCAAGCCTGGTCATTACCCGGATAGGTATGCTGCAACAAGATTGTGCTATGGCCTCCTCAGCCTATCCACAGCCAGGGTTTAAGAGAACATCTTGCAAAGCTAGGATCAGACAGTGCACTTGATCCTAGTGTGCACATCATCATCATCCTTCTATGGGTAACACTATAGATTTTCCTTTAAAACACATCAACTCAGATACATGTTACCAACCTAGATAGGGGTATCTCTTAGAGGTAGTGAACAGTTCATTTGCACAACCACCCATCCCTGCACCAAGCTTTTTCACCAAGAATAGAGGGTTTTAAAAGTTGGAACCTCATTGAGGCCTGATGTGGGATCACTGAACAGTGACAGCTTAGGACGAGCACTCCCTAGGCCCTTACCTGAACAAGATCATCTTGATACACACACACATGGAAAAATGGCAGTTGACAACCATACCATTAGACATTATATTAGGACAATAAGACCCATTACCAAACTAAACAAGCTTGAAAATAAATGCGTCATAACCAGTATTTAGCCACAAACAACTTAACATTGCTTTTTCTCTCCAGAGCAAAAACATGAGTCAAGCAAAAATTGTTGAAAGGAATACTGATATTTCATCGCAAACCCCAATAACCATGAACTGTGTCTGCGAGCATCTATACTTTATCTCTATTTGTTTTGTGCATTTGTTAGCAAGATGTGTCACAAGTTTTCAGACAAATTCTAAGAGAGCTTGTGCAAGTTTTTTGTTTAACGTAAAAACTGGCTGTGTCTAGGAATACTTGGAAATTTTTCCCTTTTAAATCAACAGTTATTGCTTCTTCACTTTACACCATTTCAGCTAATGAAAGATTTCAGTCAGCACAGGTGAACCTGTAGTTTTCCCAAAACACATTTTCTTTCATAAATTTCTGGAAAAAAAAAAAAAACTCATTTCTCCCCCCCCCCCATGTTAAAAAACTTCACAAATCAGGGTTGTCCAATGTCTTTTGCCACAAAGGACTAAATCAAGAAGCTTCAGTACTAAAATAATCAAATAACTCAAAATCCATCATCAGACTAAATTTGTCTGATTTGGAGACCAAATAAAGTAGCTTCAGTACCAAGATAATCAAATAGCTTATATCCATGATCAGACCAAATTAGTATGGTTTGGGGACCAAATTAGTATGGTTTTGGGACCAAATCAAGAGGAGTCAGTACTAAAATTATCCAATAACTTGAAAATCCATCATCAGATAGAGATTGTAGGAAAAATGGATAAAAATACAATTTTTCGAACTACCATTCATGTAAAGTTATGTCGCATTATACTATTTATTTATATGTAAAGAATTGTTATTTTTTGTAAACTTTTCTTCTGCACTAAATCTTCAGTTTTGGAACGAAATAACTTTTTCAGTACCAAATTTAGGTCTTGAAAAACACCAAATGAAAACCCTGTGACCAATGAATAAGTCTCAATTTGAAACCAAATATACAGGATTTCTTTCTTTCTTTCATATTCATAAATCTACAAATTCAACCTGCCCATGACATACTTCATGATGAAGTCCTAACTGTTGGGATATTCGAGCTGGAGAGAAAGCAAGTGAAAAACAAACGCTTTCCTCACCCTCTGGACTTCCCCCCCTCACTTATTTTGCATTCCAGCAAGCATGGAACTGGCGGATTCTGGCCTAGTTGTCCCACCTTACCCCCTTCCCTCCCACCGATGCCTCATGGTGCCTAATCTGCTGCCACTAGGCAACTCCCACCCTCAGCTCCGTTCCGATTCCAACCATGTGTCTGGTTAATAAGCTGATTCTGGTTCTCCCTACAGAAGAGAGATCCATCCTTGCCAGACTTGGCGGCTTTCTTTCCTACTTTTGACACCCTTTCCTGCCTCCCTCACTCCCAGCCTCGTCCCCCGCAGTCTATCGTTACTTATTATTAAAAGGCGTTAACTCACTTTCCCCACCCCCCAGCCGAGCTTACTGAGGAGCACCCTGAAATGAGGCCAGCACCAACCAGATGGTCCATGATTCTTGTCCTCTTCTCTGCAATGTACAGTATGGTACACAGGGCCTACGTAAAGGGGGTGCAGCTGGTGCATTGGGGCCCTGAAGGCAAAGGGGGGAGGGAGCAACAGAAGTTTTTTAAAAACAGGATGGCAAAAGAACAAGTCGCTGAAGGGGGGCACAAAAACAACTTTGCAGCGTCTTCTGAAAATGTACATGAGGAAGTCCTCTAAAATTCCTCTAGGAGACCCTGCTTGCACACTGATGCACATATGCAGACAACTAGACTCACTCCCACCCTTTACCCCCCTTACCGCCCACAATCTACCGGTACTTATTATCAAAAGGCATTAACCCACTTCCCCAGACCCTAGCTTACTGGGTACTCTGAAATGAGGCCAGTGCTGGCCAGATGGTCTACGCCGGTCCTCTTTGCTGAAATGTACAGACATTTTAATGCATGGAGTAGATTTTACAAGTACATAAATGTACTGTGGTACACATAGGATAAAACAAACCAAAATCTCAAGAGCGGCACCAATTTTTGAACTTGAGGTGATGTTGCAGCTGAATATCTTTTCGAAGACTGTCATTGGGAAATGCAGAGAATTTTGAAAATTAAATGGAAACACAGCCATCAAGGCTCATTGATACAAGCGAAAAAGGAAACCAAGTCAGCTCTCCCTTGAAGAATCACATGAAGTGATCTTTCAGGTTATGTCACGGGAGGTTGAGGATTATTTTCACTTAGAGAAACTATCATTGAAAAACAATCACGGAGGGATAGAAAGCATTAATTCGAGAAACGGGGGGGGGACCCATTGAAGATTACTTAAAACCAAATACTAAAACATACGTTGCCCACTTTATGAGGTCGGAGAGATATAGGTATTTGGCCGCATCTTTCTATCTGGATCAGGCCTCTTTACCTAGGGTGAAGAGGTTTGAAAGTTGAAATCTTATCATAGTCAATAAAGAATAATGATTCTAGACAATTATTTCATGTAATCCTAATTTGATGTACCTATAGAGAAAGATGGTATTATTCATAGCTGGTAACAAGGTTGCTACTGAGATATTTCCTGATTCTATCCTTTTGCCCCCCCCCCCCCGGGGGGGGACTGTGGCAGCAGGTACACATGTGCATTACAATTAACGAGGTGGACCTTCATGGACAGGTACCATACACATGAGCAACCACTAAAGAAATCAAATCATTTAGGATTTCAAGTCAATCAGATCGGATAGAGGGGAGTGGATATCAAAGCAGCAAAAGTCGCCAGACAGATGGCCTAATTTTTTAAAAAACAATAACAAAAATACACAACCAGGAATCATAGATCACTTTACAAACAAATTACAGATGGATTGAAAAAATATACAAGAGGCTACAATTACAAAATATTTATCAAATCAATGTTTAATTTCATTAATTCAATATTTATCACCGTATTTACAAAAATACAACTTCAAACATTATGCAACCCCACTTTTTGTAGTTAAGAATCAATAATATATTTTATCCTCTTGTCACAGAAAATCTTTCGCAAAAACGAAAACTAAAACAGACAGGATTCCTGTTTGTGCAATGATTTTTGTTTGGAATTTACCTGGAGATCCAAATTTGGTACATTGATTGGTTTGTTATATTACACAGCAAAAATGTTACAGGTAATTTCTGACAGGTTCTACTATGCAAATGTGTGTGTGTGTACAAATGACCAAATAACTCCAAATTCTCATTTTGTTCATTCACTATCTATATCTGCCCTATATGTTTCTCAACAATGGCAATTATATCATATTGATTTCTGCAGCAGCCTCATTTTCTTTCTTTTCGGCTGAGATATATATATATATATATATATATATATATATATATATATCTCACACACACAAGCAAGGACACCTAATGTTACCCAGGGGGAAAATGATAATACAAAAAAAATATTTTTGAAAATATTTCTTCTTATACAAGAGAACAAATAAAAAAGGTTATTTACACATGAAAAAGTAGCTGTTACCAAAAAAAAATATTCTGATGAACAAACCAAATGATGAAGTCCCTTATTTTGACAGGTCTTCTGGGTGCACAACATAAATGTTACTCCCATTGGTATCTGTACAAAAAGGTTGGGGGGGGGTGAATTTTCAACAGAAAACATTTTCAAAGAAGTAAAGCAATGTTGTTGCTTTCAACAGAGCAGCTAACCAGATTACCAGAAAGTGTCCTCAACGGAATCGAACCCCCACACAGCACAGGTGTGGTTCAAGCACAGTTGATAATTTCGATGTTCACCCAGCTGAGAAAGTGGGGCTCTATGATAATCCACTAAGTGCAATGTATATAAATATATATATATATATATATATCTTTTTGTGTATGTGTTCATTTGTTGACTGCTGATAATATAACTGCAACTAATGCCACTGCTTCTGTCACTGATACAAGAATTTTGATTAAGAATACCAAATCAATGTTGGGAGAGAATTATTATTCTGGTGCCATCCATGGCTGGTTGTGCATTCCCAGATACTTTGCAGAATCTGCAAAATGAGAATTATGGATAACTAGAAACTGCCTGTTACTTTGCTGGCAGTATACCTAAAACTACATTCCATCAGTATGTTTATACACTAATCTGGAAGATCAATACAAAGTATTGTTAACTAAAATGACTACTAATGCCATAATTAGTTGTCATGCTCAATGAGCAAGTGATTTTTCATAAAAAGCTCAGACCATTTGATACAAACAGAGGGACAATATCCGTAACGATCATGGGCAAACTACCATCCTTTCAACCTCCTGAATGGCACCCTTAATTTCATGAGGAAAAAAAAACGTTCTATTGAAATTTAGTTTGGTTTTTGCTCTTTCACTCACACTTTCTCTCGATTGAGATAGAGATTACTTTTTATTAAAGTGTCATGTAAAAAAAACTGACCAATGTGTCAAATATGTTCTGAATCCATCTCTGCTTTTGAAGAATTCAACATTAAGCATCATTACACTACTGACCCTTCTGGGTATGAGAAATTCAAAAGGAATATTAAAAAGTTTAAAATCTTAAAACCTAAGAAATGGATCAGTAGCTCAAATATGTTCCATATTTCCAGGAATGTGGTTTTAAAAGTTATTTTTTTTTCATTTTGAGTTTAAACTTGTTTCTGACATAGTTTGATGTGCTGAATTAAATGAAATCATTGGTTCGCCTATATCTTAAATATATTTTTTGAGATAGCCTATATTTCCCGAAAATACGGTTTTAAAAGTCTGAAAAAGCAGACAGAGCTCGGAGCAATTGTGCATGCAAGCTATGTTGTAAATGAAAAAGTTACAAATTCTGAAAATTATTCTGACAATGACTATATGACAGAATGCTTTTTGGCAATTGCTGAATTTCGGTATCTGGAAAATCTAGAAATGTTTGAAAAGATTAGCTTGTCTCACAGAACAAAAACACAACAGGTTCAAGAAATTGCAGCCAATATCAAGGGTACACTAGCAGAAAAATCAACATTGAATTCATTTTCACTAGCTGTCATGAAAGTACCAACGTATCAGATATAGCTCAACTTGCAGTATTTACAAGAGGTGTTGATATAGCCTTTGATATAAAAGAAGAAATGCTTTGTGTTCAAACAATGGAAGATACTATTACAGGAAGCAATATCTATTAAGAAGGCAAGAGAACAATTACAAAATTGAATCTTTCCTCTGGTAGGTTTGTCAGAGTATCAACAGACAATGGTTAGACCTAAGATAAGCCTTCTTTTCAAATTAAAAGAATTAGCTTCTTTGAATTCAGCAATGACTTTGCAAAATTTTAGAGTTTAATTTATCAAGAGAATTTATGCGCAAAGTCAATAGAATTATAAAAAAGATGTTATGCATGTCAAGTTTCCAAGTATCAATTCCATAAAATCCCGAGCACTTGACCATCGCCTGTTTATAAATTTCCACAAAGACTAAAATCTGAGTCTGGCAATCAGGTATACTATTGTGCAGTTCATTGGCAAATGAAAGGGATGCTCCAACATTTACATAGCCTCAGAGAAGTACACACATTCTTGGGAATGAAAGATAAATCCGTCCCCAAGCTGAAGAACTGGATACGTGATCATGCGATTCTCCTAGATATTAACCCCCATTTAAATGATCTTGATTTAAAATTGAAAAAAGAATAACAGTTCATTCATGAAATGTATTCTCATTTCAAAGCTTTTGAAAATGAAAACTTCAGATTTAGGATATTCAAATCAGGACTGGTGACGCTTTCCTTTTCCTCACATTAGTCAATCACAAGGAGTCTGATTACGTTAGTTTTGCTCAGGAGTTAAGTGACTTGAAAAAGGACCTGGGCTCCAGATTTAATGACTTCAAAGCTAGTAAAGCCAATTTTAAGCTATTCATACATCCATTTAACGTTCACGTTAAAAGAATAGGACAAAAGGCATACAAATAGAAGTGATGAAATTCTACAGCGAAAAATTAAAGATTAATCTTCATTATAGTTTTGTGCAACCTTTCCTGGAGAACACAACCCCAAAACTGGGAGCTTTACTAAAAGATGCTACCATGTTTGATAATACTTATCATGATCAGTCGTTTAACATGGACCTTCCACAGGATTCGCCACAATTCTCTATCATGGGCATCGCAGAGACAATTTTTCCGAATTTGTCTAGTTCATCTCTCCATTTTGTATTTTGTTGGCTTTGATTTTGCATGTGATCTCTTGGGATCTATGTTGTGAGTCATGATGTCCATCCATTGTCTTTCATTCTTGCAGCATGGCCTGCCCATTGCCATTAAAGTTTTTTTTATAGTTTCTATGATGTCTCTGACTCCCGTTTTTTTTCCTGATATACTGTGCAGTCGTGTGATATCTCCATGTAAGGTTGAGCATGATTCTCTCATGTGCACGTTGCATACAATGTGAACAACTTTTTTCCTCAATGAAAATCAAAGTCAAAACTGAGGTCAAGACTGTCCGATAATCACCTCAAAAACAATTTGAGTCCAAGCATCTTGGATATCTCCATATATTGGAAAACTTGGAAAAAAGTTCTATCAAGCTTCTCACTAAAATTATCGGATAATTTTTGTATTTCTTGTTATGTAAATAAGAAACAAATTATAAATACAATATTTCTTGTCTGAATTTTCTCAGACAGGGTGTTTTAATCATCGTACATGGTTTAGTCAGAAAATTTTCATCATCTCTGTTGTTCATTTTTTTCATAACAATTCAGACGTTCTTTCCAAGCTAACCATAACATTCTTGCCTCATTTTTTAAATTTTTTGTTTCGAAGTTGCTTCCCTGTGATCAGGGTTTTTTTGTTTTTTCCAGGGTCATACCCTAAAACGGTTTAATTAAACCACATACAATAATCAAGTACAGTGTTTGTAGATTCTTTTTTTTCTTAGTAATGTGGCTTTTTTTATTACAAGCAATATCTCATGCTGCTTGAGGAGATTGCTCATGTCAGATCTAAAATCACCTTTTTGCTGCAGATCCAAACAAACAGAAATGTCAGAAGTTTCCACTTGGATTCTTCAAGATAGACTGACCAATCATCAGGGATATCACAATGCATCTCTACAACTTGTTCAAACAAGTATGCATTTCAAGCTAGAAACACGGAAAGATTTTGATGCAATGGAGAAGGTCCGCCCAGCCTCTGGTGGTGGCTCTTCTGTCGGTTAAAATATTCCATACAGAAGTCTGGTCATCACTAAAGAGAGCAAACGAGTGAAATAATGCCATAACATACAAAGTGATCAGTCAGCAAGAGGACAAATCACTGACCCATTATAATAACGCTGATTAAGTTTTACTGTCAGTTCAATTTTTAGTAGTTTTTATTACTCAATAGGAGCAGTTACTTTATGGCCGTGATCTTTGGCCTTTAACTACTCAGGGAACCCTTTTTGATAATTGAATTTCCTGGGAAACCCCTAAAACAAACAATTTTCCTTTCTACACATACATTTTTACACACGTAACTATTTCATTTTGAACTTGTTCACAGAATTATCTGCATGTATATAAACCCAAATAGAAGTAAGAACGAAGCTTACTGAGGAAAAATCGACATGAATGACAACAGACTGAACATGGTCTGTGTCACATAAATAACCGAGATCTTTCAATTAAAAAGTCAAAATGTTAATTTTTTTCTGAAATAAAAAAAGTAATGTTGAAGAAATAAAAAAAATAAAAATCTTTATATCGTGAAGGAATCATTTACATAATGAAGAATTATTGAGTATATTGAGGAAAAAAAAAAAAAAAATGTCACTTAGTAGAACCACTAGAAAGGTTGCATGAAACCCTCAAATTCAACGGAATATAGTTCAGATACCACTGTTCAATGGCATCAAGCACACAGCGTAGATTGGAAATGAAAAATAAACAAGTCGCATCCTTCATGCCAGAGGAAAGTCTGATTCATGCCTAAGCTACTTTGACCACTACACCTAGCTACTTTCTGTATACATAATTAAATGTGTCATTTTTCTCAAAGTTTTTCACAGGCACAATTTATATCGGGCAACGTTTACTATATTGGAGGGGATTAAAGACAGATGAAAAAGACACTGGAATAATTTAAAATGAGAGGTTTTCAAAGTAATTGCAGGATAAAATGTAGGATAAATATGTATAAACTGAAAGATTGTATCCTAAAATCCAAGCTGGTGAGTAACGGACCAGTTTAGCAATATAGTTAGATTGTCAATAACACACCACCAATAAAACCTTAGAGATTTTATTTCTCTCGAAACTGACAAATTTCCAGAGGAAACTAAGATCTTAGGGCATAACTTTCCCAACTTTCTGAATTGGCAACAGACTTTTTAAAAATAAAATATTTTCCGATACATTGAGTTTGGTTAGCCAAGCCAAATATATAATGTCATCCCTGCAGTCCTACTGACTCCAAAAAAGTATCTTTTATGCAGAATTATACTTATTTCATGACACACCTAGAAATTATTGGACACACACAGTTTGAAAATTCTTATGGACCGAAAGCATAAAAACATCACTTGTGAAAAAAAAACATTTGACAAGAGTGAATCCTGTGAAAATTCCACGCTCGCACAAACACTCACTGTTGAAAGAGATGGATGAACGATAAAGAAATGAGAGAATTCATAAAAGAATAACAAAAGTATTTACATGAATTACATCTTCACATTCAAAATTTCAGACCCCTCACCAAAGTGGGGGGGGGTGCAGCTCCCTCCTGGAAATCCCCCGGCCCCTGTGGAATTAGAGGCTTATTCATTCTCACCATTTTTTTTTTTTTTTTTGATCTAACGCTTATTTTTTTCTATTTCAACAACTCCTCAACTTGCCACCCCTGGACTAAAAAACTAAAAAGATGCCCCCCCACACACCTTTACTCACTGTACCCGTGTCATGTGACATCAAATCGGGGCCACCTTCACTAAGTTATACCAAATCTAAACTGGTGTACTTCTGAGAATTTGCTATTTCAAGCTGAAGTTCATGACATCAACAACAACTTCCTTTCACCTCCCCCCCCCCGCACTTTTTTTTTCTAATAAGGGTTGGGGGGAGAAGTGCACGGGAAAAATCCTGTTAAAATCAAGCAGTCCACCCCCACACCTAACCCTTCCACACCTCTCTCTCTCTCTCTCTCATATAAACAGTCACTTTCTTGGAGAGATCCAATTCCTTATTGTAATCTCAGACTAGAATTGAAAATAACTCATTTCAGTTTAATACCAAGCTTTCAGCTTTCTGCTTCCATAGTCAGCCTTAACTCCAAATCACTGCTGCTAACTCAGAAAAAATTTTCGCGCTAAATCGACCCAAGAAAAACGTCAAAAAAATGCCAAAACACACCAAAGATTGCAGTTGGCTATTTCATAGCAATTTCTTATAGCTAAATATGGTTTCATTCGACTAAAATGGCAAGGGAATAACTAACAATTGGCAAAAACTGCATGGAGAGAAAAAAGTGGTCAAAATAGGCTAAAAAATAATGCTAACAATTGAATTTTCATACAGCAAAAAAAAAAAAAAAAAAAGTGCTTATTTTGATTAGGAGCAATGTAGCCAATTTTTCATCTAAATCTAGATGTTTATGGTCACATCAAGGTGCCAGAAATGGCTATATAGGTGATTTTTCTAATAAAAAGTTGATATTTTTATTTAATTGAGCATAACAAAATAATTTTATTTCTATTTTCATTTATAGTAATAAAAACAGGTATTATTCTTGATAAAATCAGCAATATTTCAATACAAGCTTGGCTGCAACTGAGTCCTACTTCTTTCCCAACTGAAGATGATTACTGAAACTTTTGCGTAGTGTGTATGTATATATATATATATATATATATATATATATATATATATATATGTGTATATATATATATATATGTGTATATATATATATATATATATATATATATATGTGTGTGTATATATATATATATATATATATATATATATATATATATATATATATATATATATATATATGTAAATTGCATTATATTATATAGAAACTCACCGTATGATAACAGGAGATCATTTCAGATACGAATTTCAATATAATACAACGCAATTTACAATCATTCTGTTGATCATATATCCATTTCTTAATAACATTGTACGCATAATGAATAAATTTGTAGGTAAATAAAACTTGTCATTTCAGCTAAGTTGGAAAGACAGCTGTCTTGCTATCACATGGTCATGATTCAAAATCACAAAAGGGAGATGTTAATTTCATAGACAGGTTTAGTTCAACATGACATGATAGACAGTGAACACTTTATTCCTTTTTGGTGAGGATTGTCCTTGTTAGGGGAGGAGAAACAAAGTCATCTCCAACTTGGACAGGTGGACAGGTGTTTGAGCGAAGTAAACGTTCAATCACATTTAATTCTATTAATGATATGTAATATATTTCCTAGATTTTATATATCTGAAAAATGTAGAGGTTTTTAGATGTTTTTTGACTCAATTTCAGATGTAAATCTAAATAAAAAAAATATCTGGCAACGCTGCTCTAAATGTATGAATCTCCTCTCCTCGAAAAGAAAGGACTAACCTTCTTTTAATACCATTCATTGATAAAGTAGAGTTTTTTTTTGAGTCAGGATTGAGGGAGACTCCCCAACCATGTCAGGGTAGGAGCGGGGGGGAGATAGTCTCGGGGCTGCTTATTCGGGGGAGGGGGGGATTCTGAAATTGTGATGTTATTTGCATACCAGTAAATAGGGCACTTGAAGTGTGGAAGGGATAGGTGAGGTCCTTAGGCTGACAAATTCAAGCGAAGAAAGAGTACACACACACACACACACACACACACACAACTACACACATATGCATGAAACCAGAACACCAAAAATAGTCTCACACACACACACACACACACACACGTATGGCACACACACCCTCAAGTTACCTAAATATTTTACCTAAGTACCTTAGTTACAAAAAGTGATCCAAATTAAATATACCAGACACATTTACAAAAGGCACATTACAAGTATCTGGGTGTGGGTACCTTTTCAAGTGGTGTCACCCCAAAAGATACAAATGCTGTTGTTCGTTAATAGCAGACCATTTGAAACAATGAACTCTTCCACTTGAATGCAATCAGGAGTTTTTCTTGAACTAGCAAGTTCCTGTGGAAGGAACTAAATGGGGCCTACCAATATCCAATCCAGAAATAAGATATTATTAACTTAACAGTTAAAACATTGGGCTCTTCCACTTATAAGCATTCAGGAGGGTTTTTTTTTCAAGATATCATTTACTTTAACAGTTAGATTCAAATTCTTGTTTTGATTTTTTTTATCGTTTTTTTTTTTCTTTCACATACTGGAACTGCATTCAACTTAAACTCTTTTAAAATAATCTCATAAAGGCTGGCAGCTGATACCCCAAAACAAGAAAGGATAGGGGAGTGATTGTGCTGCTCTACTACCACTGCTTACCACTACTAATGTTTCATTGAACAAATAATATGTGATGTAAGAACACCCAAAACTTTCATAAAAATTCATTGTATTGTAAGAAATCTAACGATTGGAGAAGATTCTAATATAAAGCCATTTGTTTGTTATATTGAGAACCAGGAAAAGAAAGAAAAATACAACCCAATCTTTTGTTTCTTTTTAGGCTTATGTCCTTCAAAACTATGACTGAAAGTTTTTTGCTGGACCAAAAAAACACTTTTTTTTTTTGCTTCTAGATTCACGGGACTCTATAGAATATGATATTAAACCAACCCCAGTGAAATATCTTTCATATGAAACCATTTTCTTGAGGTTAAATCCAGTTTTCCAGGAGGAATTTAGATTCAACTACTTATGGCAAATTTGTATTTCTATAAGAAAAATATCTCATAGAAATCTAAACACATCCGTGAATTTTTTCTAGGGGATTAACTGGTCTTAGAATGAACTTATCAGACACAGATCTAGGGGAGTAGAGGGAACATTTTAATTAATTGAGTTTGGGCTTATGAATCAATTTTTTTAATCAATGCAATGTATGCTACAATCCTTTTCTTAATAAATAGAAATATCCTGACAAAAATTACATGAATATGTAAAATTATATTTAATATGAAATATATATATATGCATATAATTAATGCTACCTTATTCAGAGTTGAGCACTCTTCAAGTGAGGTAACTCATTCATTGTAAGCTTATACAATGCTCTTCCAACTTAGGAATAGAGCACTCTGGTGGACGGGGAATTCAAGCATGAGTAAACATATTGCTTGGATTCAACCTTACTGACCGTCCAGTTCTGCGTAGGGCAGAGATAAGATGCCAGCCTCTGAGTCTGAAGCAGAAGCTTCGATCCTACCTCGTGGTACTGGATGGTATAATGGATAGTCTATAGCCACACTGAAGAGTTGTAAAACAACAAAACAGCGATATATATATATATATATATATATATATATATATATATATATATATGTGTGTGTGTGTGTGTGTGCGTGTGTGTGGCTGAGTGGTCTAAGTCATTGCAGACTTTGATTTGCAAGGCCAAGGGTTCGAATCCTGGTAGAATTTAAATTTCGGTGGGATTTGAATTCTAACACGGGGGCGCCTTTGGCAAGTGTCCTTACCACAGCCACGGGTCGACCAAGCCTTGTGAGGGAAATTGGGAGAGGAAACTGTGCGGAAGCCCTCGGATGGACAGTACCTGTAGCTGCAATGCTGTGGCCTCGTCACACTTGTGTCACGCTGAGTTCATCGTTGTAGTTGCGTGAAGGGTACGAGTGACTGTAGTCTAGTCAGCTGCCTTCACCATAATTCAGTGACTGGGTCGTTCCACTTTGGGTAACCCTTATACGCCGAAATCGACGGGAGAGTCTATCATCATATATCTACTTACACTGAACTATTAATCACCACTACCCACAACAGACCGGTTTGATCACTGTTGAAAGGTTTAGGCTATTCACGTGTTCTGACATTTATATGTATCTATTAATCTGGACTTCGCCCAGCCCTAACCATTCATAGTGAAAACTTGAAATTTTGCACGCACACACCCAATGAGCAGATAAAATGTTTTGTTATTGTTGTTTTTTTTAAATTCCCCACCCTACAAAAAATTTTTTTTTTTTTTCAATTTACAATGGAAGTTTATGACAAATTGGCCCCTAGTCCATTTTTTTTTTTACCCAATTTTTCCATTGTAAATTCATGGTTCAGACCATACTGATAGAATTTTCATCAAGGTAATTTTATTTTACCACCACCACTGCTTTTACGAGGGAAAAAGCAGCATCTATGGGTGGCGAGGATTCATTATTTCCCTTGGAATGCCAGTGATCATTAATTTTTGACCATGGTTTACCTTCATCTAGATTTTTTAGTCTTTTTTTTTTTTTTTATCACAACGTAACTCAGACCATTGATCTACAGCAGTGAGTACGCAGAGCGGACCAAAAACAACAAAAAATGAGTCCTCGGTGCGAGTCAAACCCATGTCCATTTTGGCACAGAGAAGCCTCTTTAAATGAATACTAAAACAGAAAAAAAAAAAATATAGAAGTTTCTTCAGTTTTAAATGATAGGTAGGAGATATTTTCATCGGTGAAATTCTTATCAAGGAGTGGACGAACAGTGAACCGAGAAAATCACACTGTTCATTATTTAAGTAGATGTTAGTACAGAAAAGTTTGGCACGAAGATACAAAAATGAAAATTTACCCCCAATATGAAAAATACATATACTCCCAATTCGAGACATCATAGAATCTATTACAAAACTCAAATGGCAATGGGCTGGTCATGTTGTGAGAATGATGACCATCGATGGACACCACGACTCACAACATGGATCTCAAGAGATCACATGCGAAACCAAAGCAGACAAAGTACAAGATGGAGAGATGAACTAAACAAATTCAGGAAATACTGGCTCTGTTCTGCGACGCCCATGATAGAGAAATGTGGCAGATCCAACGACGGACAGTCAATAATTGAACAACCGTAGCATCAAAATTTGAAGTCATGTAAAAAATTCCATCAAAGAATAAATATGGTCAGAATAAATTCTAGTTATGACATCACTGGAAAACATCTAAAATAGAGTATAAAAATTTTAAATTCAAGTGAAATGTTTTGAGGTTTTTTTTCAGGTTCATACTGTCGCGTGATGACATCACACAGTGTGAAATTGGATATCAAAATAAAAATAAAATTAGAAACAAAAAAAAAAAAAAACTAGCTGATATATCTGAAAAATAGGATGGGCAGGAATCGAGAGCATTGACGATCACCAGGATATATGTTTGTGCTTCTTGATGATCATTTTTTGAGAGCACTTTCACATTTACAAGAAACAACAGGGTGCTTAGTCTATTTACTAACTTAGCAACAGTTGTCAAAACTAGTCAGGAGAATGAGCAACTCGAAAAAATATAATCCCATCGTTATTTAATCAATGTGTTTATCAGAGAGCATAACCACATACTTATAACAAGTAAATAAGTTTAAGGGAAAGTTGTTGTTAAAGGGGTTCCCCAGAAAATTCAATTATTATAAAGGTTTCTCAAAATAGTTAAAGTTTGATGACCACTGGACTAGGGTGCAGGTTGATCTGAAATTGGAACTATATTAGAGTGTAATGAAATTTTATTGATTTTGTTTTCTTTAATCTAACATTTCAAGCTTTTTTTTTCACAGGAGAAGAGTGTTAGATTTCTGTTCTTAAAAGTGCACTCGACTCCCGTCATAACAGCACCCTAGGGGATGTAAGAGTGGCATTATAAACATGTGCTCTTACAAGCAGTGACATACCTAGGGTTGGTGTCACCTAGGGCGGTAACTCATGGCGCCATCCCACCCCCTTCCAGAACTTGCTCCCTTCCCTGAATATCTTGAATTCTAATGATCTTTTCGTACTATTCTTCACTCATAATGATTCTGCCAAAATATTAAACGTGATGGCATGAGCCCACATTTACAAACAATTCTATTCAGTCTTAGTTTTCAACTTTTGAAATGATATCAAGAAAATAAGTAGGGGTACCATGAAAAGGTTCTTACTCAGTGTCTTATTGAAAAATGACTGCACAAATAAAACAAGAAAGCACTCAGAGTGCATACCTGTGTCTACTGTCATTGTCAGGGGAAGTAATTGTGCATGGATCCGCCACAAAATTTAATCACTTCTCTCGTACCATATTGTCCACCCTTCCACGAAATGTCATCGAAATTCATTGGGTACTTTCGGAGATACTGTGTGGATAGACAGACGTTTCAGATGCCTTGAAATCTTCGCGCTGTTGCTGCAGACTCATCTCCGACAATAGTCTCGCGAGAACATATAAAAAAAACATAAAAACCAAACGTGCCGTTGGAACGTGGGTGTCATTAAATAGTGCCGTTACAACGGGAGTTCACTGTCGTTGGTATACAAAGAAACAGAAAAGGCATATTGTGTGACACCCAGCATCAAGTGGTCGTTCGTTACAAGAATTTCCCAGAAATACGGAGGACCTGCAACCCACATGTGGGGAAAAACTGCTGCACTACTTCTGTGTCACGTGGATAGCAGAAAGGGGGGTAGGGACGAAGCGGTGGAAGAGAAAAAAACGGAAACAAGTGCTTGTTTTGGTGGGGGAGGAGAAAGGGGCTAGAAGGACAAACAAATGTGAAATAAATGCACGGGGGCGGGGAAAGGGAGACAGGAAAAATGCCATCGAAATCTGTATGACATACACTGGAAATTCTTACTTCTCAACGAACAGGCGGAAAATTACGATCCAGTTCAGCATTAGAACCACGACTCCTAAAAATCTCAAAGAATTTTTCTTAGAACAGACAAATTTCCTTAAGAAAGGATGGTCGTATAGATTGAACTCACAAAAAATCAACTTGCTAGAAAAACTTTCCTTTTTTTTCTTTTTATGATACTTCGACAACATCCGATCTTGACCCGGAATTACGCAAAAAATTAAGAAATCAAGGGAGGGGGCACAAAGTGAGGATTTAGTGTGCATATCTTTTTCAGAAATGAATAGGTAGGTGTACGTAAAATTGTGTGTGGGAGTAAGCCGAAAAATATGCGTGTGTATACCGATAAAAAAAAAAGAAAGAAAAGACTTCGGTGTAGTAAAATGTTAATTTCCTAACGTTGTAAAAATGTGCTATAAGCTCCTTATGCGGTACCCAAGGCGAAATCATCTACGCAAGATAAAAAGCTCCCTGAAATTGAAAGAAAAAAATTCATTCATCGACCTGCCTGGCCGGGGACACTACTGCGCAATAATCAAAAGTTACAATCGAACGCGGGGCGTAAGAAACAAATTGTAGCAATAGCGTTAAGAGAAGAAAAAAACACGTAGTTGTCGAATCGACCTCAGGATATGAGAGTATGAGTGCAGGGAAAAAAAGTGTCAAAATATGTGTGTCTGTGAGAGAGGGGGTGAAGAGACGGAGACGGAGAGGAAGAGAGTACGCCGGTGCCCGTCCTCCACCGCCTCCACTAGTGGCGGCGTCGGTGGCGCTTTTATAAGTAGGTCAAGTAAAAGTCCCAGCCGCCACAGATCTTCCTCTACCCTGACGTTGTCGTAATCGCCACCACTACTACACGTGCTCAGATCCATTTACACCACAACCCCCCACCCATCGGGCACCCCCGCCCCCGGTACATCAACCAGTTGACTCCAGAGACTGCAACAACCAGCACAAGACCGGCCGACAACGACAGACATCTATACCCTCATAGCAATTTTTCAAATCTACCCCAGAATGGAGTGAAGTTTCTCCCCAGCAGAACATGATGTGATATTAGGGAACAAGCAAGGTCTGACAGCGTTGCCACGGATTAAAAGGGGCTTTTCTTGATCACCCAACTATTTCATTCATTTTACTAGATGGAGAATCGTAGATCGTTATAATCAATTTTTTGCGGCTATCACTGCAAAGAAGCATCATATAGCCATTTTGATATGAGCCATTTTTATGGCTAAACGTTGATGTATGAATATTTTTGAATGGCTATTGGATAGATTTAATTGCCAGGTAACTATATTTTATTTCCACAGTGTTAACATAGATTTTGATTTCTAAAAGCGACCAATAAATTTTCTATGGGACACTTGTCAATGAATTATCTAATGGTCACGTATGAATTTTTGAAACTTATGTAATTTAAACACCGGTAAAAAAAATCTAGCCATTTAAATGTCCCATATCAAAATGGCTATAAGAAGCATATTTGCAAAGATAGCTTTTTTGGCTGCAATTTGCTTTCATCTTAACTGCTGTTGTTTAAAATTCAGTTAGATTTAAGATGGTTTCCCTTCAGCAGTGAGTAAATAAATTAATATCACAGATCAGAAGAATAAGTTCCAGGTTAGAATCAAACTTACGACCCCCTATAGGACAGAGAGTAGCTCGCTCAATACACGACCGCTCTCACCACTGAGTAACTGGAACTCAGAGTCAAGCAGGAGTCCAAATCAAACTCTTGAATTCATTCCCTATTCCAATCTTTCCTGTGCCATGTTTGTTATTAACCAAACTTTTTCAGATGCCACTCCCTTTCAGAGCACCCCAACCCTAAGAAGTTGGTCAAGAATGATACAGTGAAAATTGAGTTTTTTTTGTTTGTTTTTTTTTAATGTTGATTCAAGTGTTTATTTCATAACTAAGAAATATCATTATAAATACTTCCTCCATTACTTTACAGAATGCGTAACCTGATTAGGGTTTTGGTTACCAGTAACCTTCCATGTTGGCTAGATATCTCGGAAGATGGTTAAAAGCACGCTCGCTTCTCGTCCTTGGTAGGATGTGACCATCAGACGATCATTAGATGCCTTCCAAATCTAATCACACAGCTTGGAGTGTACTCAATTAGCTGCTGAGTGAACAGGAAAATTTGTCCAATGAAGAGTTTTCCACACTCTGTGCTTGTACTGGGAATCAAACCCAGGACCTTCTGCATGCAAGACAGACATACTAACCATTATACAATCTGAGCAGACTAACTAAAAATACAATTGTACAAAATTACCTAAAAGTACCTGATTAAGCATTATAAAAGTAATGACTGAAGGATTGGCCTGATGTGATGACTAATTTTTCTTGTCTTCCAGCCCCACCCCTAGTCTTCAAGCCCATCCAAAGGGATGGTAGCCCTCACTTTGCGAATCACTGATCTAAAAATTTATTACAACATGTCCACTAGATGCTATTTTTATCATCACTGATATCTTTATAAAAGCATTTTTAACTTAATCAACAACTTTTTAATGACGTCATCATAATAACAATAATAAAAATAATGAATAATAAATAATAAAAATAATAAATAATGATAATAATAATAAATGATAATAATAATAATAATAAGGGAAGCAATTCCTGGTTCAGTCAAAACAATGCTGGGAATTGCTTCCACCCAAAATTATACAGTGGAATGAGGACATTCTGTCCTCACGCTTCAATGGCGACCTCCCGTCTAGGCATTCTGAAAAAATCTCTAGTTTATGACACCAACTCGTAGAAAGCTATAGGGTACAAAAGCCGAACGTTGCATTCAAGAGTTTAATCGGGATGTGGATAACAGCCCGAAAACACTCATACATTATGTAAATGTTTGTTTGTTCTGAGGATGTCTCAGTTCAGGATGGAGTCATACCACTAATTACTTTACAACTGGGTTTGTTTAAATAGGTGCAAATCAAGAACAGGGAGGTCTGGATCCCCCCCCCCCGGGGCACAAGCACAATTTTCAGATATATCCATGTGCAACTCTGAAAAAGGGTTGGTCGGTTGGTCTGTCTTTCTCTAATATGTTCATAATCGATTTTCGGCACATGGTAAAAAGAATCCTGTTGGAGATGGAGGGCTAACTTAGAGAATATAAATAAATCTGGTAATTTCCCCTGATTACATCATGTTTTAGAAAGGGAGTTCCATTTACTATACAATTGCAATTCAGAACTGAACCCTGACTTTATGGCCACTTGAAATTACATCCTTGAGAGAATTTGAAAAATTCTCTGATGTCATGAAAATTCGAGGAACAAAACAATCCGACTGACTTATTGCACTGTAGTAATGGCAGGTGGAATGAGGACGCATTGTTGGACTAATGAGGATACCACCAGGTAATAAATCACCAAGAACACTCATTGAATGGTTGAGTTAATCATGCATGTATAACTAGAAAGCACTCAGAGAGTGCATACCTCTACCTATGTTATTGTCAAGGGAAGTAACTGAGCATGGATCCATCCGAAAATTTAATCACTTCTTTCATAGCCTATTACCCATCCATCCACAAAATTTCATTGAGAACTTTCAGGGATATGTGGACAAACATGAGCATTTACATAAATCTACGGAGCAAAAAGAAAAGAAAAAAATATCCCTCAATCAAAAAAAAAAAAGAAAAGTTTTTTGAATGCCTGAACCCACCTCAAAATTTATTTCATCCAAATCCATTCCTTACGTCATGGCCCAGTCTTCCACAAAATTTCATAGAAATTCATAGAGTCTACGAAGCATTTTGAGGATGAAAACCAAAAATATTCTATAACTAGCCTTATCTTTTAAATAGAAATCAGTCAAGCTTGGATGATTTTTATTTCTAGAGCAGTGGTTCCCAAACTAGGGTACATGTACCCCTAGGAGTACACCTGCACTTCTCAAGGAGTACATAGCAGCCTGAGAGTATAACCATGGTGTACACCAGATATAAGCAACTTCTTTTTGCAATGCCAGACTTGAGATTTTTTTTGCTTTTGGCCCACATGTATATCATATCTTACTTACAAAAAAATGGCCTGGAGGCCTATAAATTTCAAATATTTACTCAGCAGGTAGTATAGAGATCTGCATAAAGTGTTTATCTTTATTTATTTAGACACATTCAGTTTAATTAGTAGTTAATTAATAGGCCTCAGAAAAACAAGCATAAGAGTGAAAATTGTGGTCTCTCATTGACCTCAGTAAATTTTGGAATGTAATCTGTTGTTGCAGCAATTATCTGCCTCTTCAAATTAAACAATTTGTGGCACAAAAGACTGTTTAAAAGCCATTAACTGCTCAATGGCCCACAGATACATAAAATTTAAGTTTGTTTTTGTTTCGTTTTGTTTTTTTAGAAAAGGTCTGAAGCTCACAGAGAACATCTCGATGGTTCACTTGAGGTGTATGGTGTACACTGGTGTACAATGTAATGACAAGAGACCAGATCTCAAAACACCTGAACATAATTTTTGTCGGGTAGTTGCAAAAGTTAAACTAATGAACATGTCTCAACCATTTCGCAATCCAAGACTGACACATTCAAAGAATTAATCACTGAAGATGGAATTTAAAGGTTATTTTCCAAACTTTTCACTTACAATTAAATGAAGCTCTCATTAAAATCAATTCTATCAATTTTTGATCCTCAATTTTAAGGGATACATGGAAGACCATGGAAGATTTCTGGCGGGGTACAGAGGAACAAAAAGGCTGAGAATCCATGTTCTAAGGTTTGTCCAGACATGATGAATTGAAGATGAAAATTGGACAAATGTCCCATCTCTTGAGAGACGACTCTCTACAGAATATGGAGGCCAATGACTAAGTCCCTGTTTTTGTTGACTAATTTTTCATTCTAGATCTGATAAGATATAAAATCCCTGTATTTAACAATCCCAGCTGATTTTTTTATTTCCTTATTTCAGATTATTGTTATTTGAGAATCTTTCGAAGTGCTGACTAGACAATGGAAACGTGAAATGATTGAACTGTTGCGAACACATAAAATATCGAAGTTAACTTGTTAATGATCTGTCAACAATTGGTAAACCAATTGTTTTGATCTAATTAATAACAAAGTATGCATTATAGAATATAGATAACAAAAATACAGCTGTATGAACAAAGTCTTGGTTTTATTCTTTTTGTTCTAGTACTACAGTCCTGTTCTCCAACATGGCTGGGGTTCCTAGATATTTGAAAAGGGCTAGCAGGAAGTTTTTGTCACAAATCTTGCATTCCCAGGAAGTGAAAAATTGTCCGATGCCCTGGACACAATGCAATATGCACTTACAAAATCATTTTGAACAATAAAACATTACAAAAGCAGTGTCGGTTAACATCTTATTACAGAGTAAAGAAATATCTTTAGGCAACCAACTTATAAACAATGAACAATGACTTGTGTAACAGAATACGGATTTAGTTATTTGAATTATGTGAATCTCTGCACAGAATGAGTTAATTCAACATCTTAAAATGCTTGAAAAGTTAATAGTGTGTGTACATAAAGAAATATCTTTCGGCAACTAACAAACAAACAATGACTTGTGTAACAGTATACTGACTTAGTTATGTAAAAGTTGATTTATATGATGTTGAATCATAAATGTTTGTGCAGTATGAGTTAATCTTGAAATTCTTCAATCTCAATGAATAGTAAGTGATATATAACGGAAAAAAAATTCTGTGAGCCGAGAAATACAACTAACACATTTCAGTCAATTATTTTCAATTATCTGTTAATGTGATTTATGTAATCTTTTCAAAGAGTTTTGTTTTATACAGAATCATGTATCATAGCACTGTGCAAATTTTTCTAGTTTGGATCATTATATATATATATATATATATATATATATATATATATATATATATATATATATATATGATATACATATATAATATATAATATACATATTCTCCATGTAATAATTGGAAGTCATTTCAAATAGACTTTCCAACAAGATAATGCATTCATTATAATTCTGTCTGATTGTAAATCTATTTCTTTATATATATATATATATATATATATATGTTTGGTTAGTTCCTCAATAGAAACTGTCATTTGACCAAAGTTTTTAGCAGCATGCTGTGTTGGAGGTGATCAATAAAACAAATTGGAAAAAAGTGTGTTCAATGAATAAATTACTTCCCTCGCCTTTTATTGGGCTGTGATCACCGAGAAAGACTAAATTTTAGGAAAAAAAAAAAAAAAAAGGCATGAACACTGCCAGACACAAGCTAAGGAACCACTGTATCCTAAACTTACACACTCATTAAAAACCTTTTTTGGCGGAAATTGTTGTTTTGTTTTTTTTGAAAGTTTTTTTCTAGACAGAAAAAGTGAATATTGAAATTTTTAGCTCACTAATTTGATTGATGCATCCATTATACATTTATATATACATATGCACAAATATTTCATTAACCTCCTGACCAGCTAAGATAGCATTTTAAACATAATTAGCAAATGAAAGAGATTTCACACAATCCAGTGGCTCTTCAACTTCTTTTGAATCATGGCACCCTTAAAGCATTTTTTCAAGATGACCCACGTCAGAAAATATCAATTAAATTACTGCTACACATTACAGACTGGCTTAAACACTGTAGCTGGGTTTAGGGTATTCATGTCTGACAAAAGCCAAGATTGATCTCCCAGTACATGGTATGCTGCTCAAAGATATTGGTCAAGTGAAGGTTTCTATTTAGTGACTCACCAGACCTGTTTTATTTTTGTAATCAGGAATTTATGGTTCAAACCTTACTGATAAAATTTTCAAGCAGGTAAACCAACTTTCCCACCACCACCACCAATGCTTAATAGTGATCACTATCCAACAAAAGGCAAGAGAATTAACTCGCTCAGGTTATTCATGTGTTCGGACATCACCCCATCCTGACTATTTATAGTAACCCTTTTTTTTTCTTTTTTTTTTTATCATGAATTTAAGGTTTAAAACATCCTGGTAATTTTTTCATCAAGTCAGCTTAATTTTACCACCTCAAAACCACTGCTTAATCTATAACTTGAAAAAAAACATATATGGGGAGGGTGATAATTCATAATTTTCCTAAGAATGCCAATTTCAATTTCCTCTTGCAATTTTTTTCGAAACCTGCTCCATATTTTTCTTGCAGTGGACACGAAAATAACATCAGAAGTCATCACTCCACAAATTATTTTGACTAGTATTCTCATGAATACTAGTCAAAGTAACTTGTCGAGTGATGACAATCGATGTTTTCATCGAGAGGTCTTGGACAATATGTTCTCTTCCACAGGTGTATATTACTTATGGTAGTCCTTAAGTGTTGTCCTGTAGGGTCCCCCCCCCTTGTTTTTTTCTTCAACTCTCCTCAATCTGAAGAGTTTTACAATTCACAAATCCTATGCCATGAGTCATCATACTCACACAAGAATTTGTGATCAAAACAACAAAGATAAAGATACTTTTCAGCATGATTAGTGCAAAAATGGAAACATTTCATTTTAAAACTTCAAGACGAGACAGAATAAAACAAAATCATATATGACTTTTGGAAAAACTTGAACCATAACATGGGGGGGGGGTTTAAAACATTGTACTACTTACACCAGAGCCGGGGGAGGGGTACAGTTGACATGAGCCTAGGATTTTGAGGGTTACTCTACCCTGGAGGAAGCAAGTGCTATTTTTTTTACTACTTCTAATTAAGGCCTAATGTACTTCAAATTAATTGCTTAACATTACAATTCTAAAAATCATTCCACCCCATTTATTTCATTCCGATACTTGTAAATAAATCATACATATCATCAGTCTCATCGTGCGTTGTTGGACATAGACCTTCCTCTGACCTCTCTATCATGGACGTCACTGAGCCAATACTTTCTGAACCTGTCTAGTTTGTCACTTCAACTTGTATTCTGCTGGCCTCAGTTTTGCATGAGATATCAGGGGATCCATATTGTCAGTTGTGATGTACATCAGTGGACTGCCATTCTTGCAACATAACCAGCCCATTGCCATTTAGATCTTTTTAATGGATTCCATGATGTTCCGGACTCCTGTTTTCTCCCTGATATATTGTGCAGTCTTGTGATCTCTCCCTTTGAGGTCGAGTATGATTTTTTCATGTACATGTTTGGTTTTCAGTTTGCGAGTTTGTCTCTCGATTAGGTTCCATGTTTCAGCTCCGTAGGTAACTATTAGGAGGATGCATTGGTTGTATACCCTTTTTAGGACTAATGGGATTTTCTTGCTGTTAAAGGTTGAGCTTAATCAGCCAAAGGCTTGCCATCCAAGAGTAATTCTTCGTTTGATTTCTTTTTAAGGATTTCATTGAGATTAGTTATAGCCATACATGAATCACATGTATTAAGCACTGATTACAAAGTTTGAAATGAGATCTATATTTCCCATCTAGCTTGGACTCACAGCTAACTTTACATGGGCCAGGATAGAGGAAAAAAAAGCCTGAAAGTCAGATTATAGATATATTCATTCTCTTCAGAACAAGCTCAACCTTCAAAAACAAGAAGATCCCAATAATCCTGAAAAGAAGAGTATACAACCAATGCATCCTCCCGATAGTCACTTCAGGAGCTGAAACATGGAACCTAACCAAGAGACACTCGCAAACTGAGATGTATGTAACGCGCACATGAGAGAATCACGCTCAACCTCACATGGAAAGATCACAAGATAGCCCAATATATCAGAAAGAAAACGGGAGTCAGAGACATCATAGAATCTATTAGAAAACTTAAATGGCAATGGGCAGGTCATGTTGCAAGAATGGCAGACAACCGATGGACATCACGACTCACAACATGGATCCCCAGAGATCACATGCGGAACTGAGGCCAACAGAATACAAGATGGGGAGATGAACTGGACAAATTTAGAAAATACTGACTCCGCAATGCCCATGATAGAGAAGAGTGGCAAATCCTGGGAAAGGTCTATGTCCAACAACAGACATTAAAAGACTGATGATGACGAGTTCTTTTCTTGAGTGAACATCTATCTAGGGCAGTGTAGCCAACTTAATTTTCAAGTTTACACCTAAAATTGAGTCAAAAATACCTAAAACATCTAGATTCTACAGATATATATCTAAAATCTACAAAATATTGAAAATCAGATATGACTTTAATCTTCAACATTTATTTCATCAAAACATTACTTAATTCAATGCAAATATCAATTACTTAAATACTTATGATTGAATAAAGACTACTTTTTAAAAAATCATCTACATAGCAATTTCTGACACCTAGATACAACAAAAACATTTAGATCTAGATGAAAAACATGTAAATGGACAACACTGAGCAGGAACTGTAACTAACATTTCAGTATGTCAGTCAGTCAGTCAGTAACAGTGATAGATACAAGGGATGTTAGCACATCTGGAAAAATCTTTTTCAAAAAGCAATCTGACCTCTTTGCCTAAAAAAAGTACATTCATATCAAAGTGGTCCAAAAATAAATGAATTGCACAAAACAAAAACCAAGAGATAGTCGAAGAGTACAGAAAGAAGACTGACTGCTTTAGAAACGGGGTGCAAAGAGAATTTTTTTTTTTTTTTTTGACAAAATTTCCTACCTCCTCCTCCCACTGCGTTCATTTTTGTCCCGTCAAATTGGAAGCCCCGATATTTTTGTTCTGCCTAACCTTTGACATTTTCCTAGAAAAACGGAGAGAAAAAAAGAAAAGAGAAACATAACGATTGTCTTGTCGATAACTTTGAGAAAAGTCATTAACAGTCGGACTTTTCTTCGGACAATCGAATCTCAACACATTTCGGCTGATCCATTCTTCAGCCATCATCAGGGGAATTATCCAAGAAGAGATGCAAACCCTTCTTCTTCAGTCAAAGAAAAAAGGTTAGGTCAATATTCAATGTGTGGAGAAGAAAGGTTTGCCCCTTTTTTTGGATTATACACTTAATGAAGGCTGGAATGTTCAGCCGATAACATTCAAGATAAGAGATTTGATTATCCGAACAAAAGTTTGAAGAGTAACGATTGTCATGACAATTCAACATGGCAACATACGAGGAGCAAGATGTGCAGAAACTGAAGACTTTACACAAACAGACCACCACCAACAGCACCACCACAACCTGATAATTCAATATTTATACAATGCGGTTAGTTGGGAGAGAGGAAGGGGGTTCTATTAGATCCTCAAATTTAATTTCTAACCCACATATTCCTATAAGCCTATATTTAGTCCAACCTAAAAAATAAAAAGTCATAGAAGTGGTTTTGAAACTCTGAGGACCCCTCCTATAGAAAGGAAATATCCAGGAGGATTCTCATTTCAATCATTCAACTTTCAGAAAGTAATTAATGAATTGCAATGATAAGAAACTTTTGGCTTGTAAAAATCATTTTTACTTGAAATGAAATATATCCAACTGAATTCAAATATATGGTACAGATATGTACATATAAAAATTATATTTATTTAGAGCTGTTTGTGATGATTGTGGTTTCTCTGTCATAAAATTCTCAACATCAGATTCAGTATTTGATATTAATTCGGTCAGTTTTATTTTTACTTGTTATATACAACACCATGGAAAAAGTCTGCTCACAAAGGCAAATTTTACAAATAAGAGCTCAGCTACACTAATTTTGAATTCACGATATTAATCTAAATTTAAATTTCAAACTGTGGACACCCAAACATCATTTGACGCACCCAAGTTTCAAAACCACTGCCATAGAAAATATACTTATGAAAGAAAGCAGATTAAATTACACACTAACTATCTCAAGATGATAAGAAACAGATTTTTAGGGGTTTTTTTTGCAAATAAATATGCATTAATAAAGGAGTCAGAGACATCATAGAATCCGTTTAAGAACTCAAATGGGCTGGCCATGTCACAAGAATCGCAGACAACCAATGGACTTCACCACTCACAACATGGATCCTTAGAGATCACATGCACAACCAAAGCTGGACAAATTAAAAAAATACTGGCTCTATGACGCCCACAATAGAGAAGTGTGGAGAATCCTTGGAAACGTCTATATTTAATGACAGACGTTAAGAAACTGATGATGATGATTATGATGAATATACTTTCATTCACCCCATATTTCTAATCATACAAAATTCTGACTTCTGTCTTAAATGGGTTAATTAACTTCTAATATGAAGGCCAGTCTCACTATTTTTATCCGTCTGTTGGTTCTTTGAAACCTCTCATCTTTTCAGGGGGAGGAAATGATTTAATCAAGTTCTCCCTCCATCCATCTATATCATTTGTAGGTGTTGGGGGTCGTGTACGTGAAAGTGATCAGTATGATCGGCAGGAAATGCAATCAGTCGATAAACAAGTAGCTCATTAATCCAAGGTGCACCTGTAATTTGTCCTCATGATGTCGCTTGTCTGCCTCTACCACTGAACCAGAGTATGAGACTTTTTTCTACTAACCAACCAGATAGTACAAAAATCAGAATGAGAACAATCTATCCTTACCCCCCCCCCATGGATTGAATAAAGGGTTTAGTTCATATTCGTAAGCTTAACGATTACAATAGACACCTGAAAAGGCCAGAAGGTACAATGACTGAAACGTTATATATAACAACTTAAGTGAGGACATTATTCTGAATGAATTAGTGCATAATATTGACATTACTGTGTGAAACGAGTTTTCATTTTACGTGGACTTCATTGGAATTTCACTTGTTTTTTTTTAATGAATATCTTTTTTCCACTTATTTTCCAACTCATCTTGGTTCACAGAGTATTTTAGAAGTACAATGAATAGGGCGTAGCTATTGACTTAGAGGTATATATACCTTAAAGGAAAAAAAAAAAAAAATGCTGCACCCTAAGGGATGCATAGACACTTATTGCTTTATAATTTTTTGAAAATAACATTAAATCCAAAACTGATAACTGCTTCTTATTCACAAGGTTTATGTCTTTCTTAAAAACTGCAAACAACGCACTTTTCCATGTTCTCTTGGAACTGGGAGTGGGGGAATTGTGATTTTTTGTGGGCGAGAGCAACACAATTATTCACATACCTAACAGCTCCTAAAATTTGTAAACATGGACTTGAGTTCACAAGGTTAGTATTTCATAAGAGGTAAATATCTCATCCTTGCTACATTAAACAAAATCTGCACAGAACCCAATAATTCATAGTAATTCAATGGTAAACTGGTATAAAAAAAATGTGCTATCTTTGTCTTTAGAGGTTAAAAAACTAGTCTATGTAAGTTTCTAACTTTCAATATCTTGTATTAACTAAGAAAATATGTTTGCATTTCATTCAGCAGTGAAGACAGAATTTAGTGCAATGAATAGCAAATAATTAAGGGTCTAAAAAATATTTTAAAATTATGGGTGAATGCACACATTGAAAGGGAAAAAGAAGGTGGGAAAAAGAAGAAAGAGGAGGAAGGAGAAAGAGGGGAAAAGAAGAAGGAGGGGAAAAGAAGAAGGAGGGGAAAAGAAGAAGGAGGGGAAAAGAAGAAGGAGGGGAAAAGAAGAAGGAGGGGAAAAGAAGAAGGAGGGGAAAAGAAGAAGGAGGGGAAAAGAAGAAGGAGGGGAAAAGAAGAAGGAGGGGAGAGGAAGAAGGAGGGGAGAGGAAGAAGGAGGGGAAAAGAAGAAGAAAGGGAAAAGAAGAAGAAGGGGAAAAGAAGAAGAAGGGGAAAAGAAGAAGAAGGGGAAAGAAGAAGGGGAAAAGAAGAAGAAGGGGAAAGAAGAAGGGGAAAAGAAGAAGAAGGGGGAAAAGAAGAAGAAGGGGGAAAAGAAGAAGGAGGGGAAAAGAAGAAGAAGGGGGAAAAGAAGAAGAAGGGGGAAAAGAAGAAGGAGGGGAAAAGAAGAAGAAGGGGAAAAGAAGGAGAAGAAGAAGGAGGAGAAGAAGGAGGGGAAAAGAAGGAGAAGAAGAAGGAGGGGAAAAGAAGGAGAAGAAGAAGGAGGGGAAAAGAAGGAGAAGAAGAAGGAGGGGAGGAGAAGGAGAAGAAGAAGAAGGAGGGGAAAAGAAGGAGAAGAAGAAGAAGGAGGGGAAAAGAAGGAGAAGAAGGAGGGGAAAAGAAGGAGAAGAAGAAGGAGGGGAAAAGAAGGAGAAGAAGAAAAAGGAGGGGAAAAGAAGGAGGGGAAAAGAAGGGGGAGAAGAAGGAGGGGAAAAGAAGGAGAAGAAGAAGAAAGAGGGAAAAAAAATTTTCTTTTTCAAATCCAATTACTACTAAAAGTACGATTCCTTGTCTTATACCATTGAAACCCTCCCGGGAAGAAAACTTTCTAGGTGGAAGCCTTCAATAAAACAAAAAACAAAAATTTTTCTCCCTCAGATTTAATGCAAAAATTGAATTATGCATACCTTTTGAGGTAAGTATACCTGAAGAGGGGTTTATCTGTGCTAACTCTTTGTGATATTTAAAAATCCTTAATCCAGGTTTACACGAGTCTCACAAATGATAGATTAATTCTTATCTGCAATTATTGCAGGTGGATTCAATTCTAAATGATTGTTTAATCTGCTCTCTCTAATGGACAAGATGATCTTTCTCTTTCACAAGATGGCACAACCCCACAAGAAAGTGTGATTGAGATTTACAAAATGTAAAATGGTAAGAGAGGATAAAAATGTATTGAATGTAACATGGCCATCTGCGCAAATCATTGTTTTAATATTTCATAATCATTTTAGATTATTAAAATATCTTATTATCCCAGCGAGAACTATTATTGAGTTGTAGCTGTGGTGTCATTTTTTCAATTAGATAACTTCGTTATTCCTTAATTTATTTCAATTATATTTTGTACGTGGGCTGGTAGAGAAATTCTAACTGGAGGATGGTGAGTTATGGCCAATCTGATAGATAGTTTATATTATATAAACTTTTTTGTTTACAATTGGGAAAATTTCTCAGATCTTGACCAATTTTACTGAAATTTGGCTTATAATGTTGACAAAACTCTACGAATTGAAAAATGGTCACAGTTGATCTAATTGTTTACATTTTATAAGTAAATAACTATGTGTCAACATGCTAAAAATAATGAACTCTAGAAGTGCTGGACTAATTAGAATGAAAATTGTTATAAAGGTTCTTGGGCAACTAATTACTGAAAATATATGGGGCACCTTAAAGAATTTTATGATTTGGATAGTAGAAAAATTTTAAAGATAGAAAAAATAAATATCAGGTATCTCAGAGTCAACAATGCTAGTAAACAATTAATTGCCATTCAATTTCAGCCGTTTTCTACCATGGACTTATACACTCAGATTTTTCATTTGAGAACATTTATTAGATATTTTACAGTATGCATTGGTTGATTTGTATAAAAAAACAAACATTTTAAACATGCAATAAAGACTTTCTATTTTTATCAGTTTTGTTTTTTTTTTTTGTTTTACTAGAGTTAGATCAAAAGATATATTTGGCACTGAACTGATTAAACCACATTCAAATTCAATTTTAGTTGGCTTTATGGGTGTCCACGAAAATAGGAGCGGGCGCAAACAAGGCATAATGATACAAACCATTTACAGCGGAACCCAACATTGACTTGTTCGAAGAATTTAGATCAGGAGAAAAAAATATTTTGAAGGGATATAGGGTTAAGGAAGTCTCTCCATTTTTACTGAGAAAATCAAAAAGTTTATTCTTTTAACCTAATAACTGCCACAGATGGGCTAGTTCGTTTTACAAAGTCAGCAGTCCAGGGCCACGGACTAGGGACCAGATAACTCGCTTTGGCATGTCTGCAGTCTAGGGCCACGGACCAGATAACTTGCCTTGGCAAGTCGGCAGTCCAGGGCCACGGACCATATAACTCGCCTCGGCAAGTCGGCAGTCCAGGGCCATGGACCATATAACTCGCCTCGGCAAGTCGGCAGTCCAGGGCCACGGACCAGATAACTCGCCTCGGCAAGTCGGCAGTCCAGGGCCACGGACCAGATAACTCGCCTCGGCAAGTCGGCAGTTCAGGGGCCATGGACCAGATAACTTACAATAGTGTTATTATTTCACAAAATAGCAAAACCTCACCATAAAGTGTGAAATATTTTTACAAGCTACCAAAAGGCTAGATAGTATATACATATGTACTAAATGTATGGTGGCGTTACGTAAAGATTAAGGGTATTTCATACTCGTTTAAATCATTAAATTATTCTAACACAATCTGTTTCACCGTTGAATATCAAGAATTTTCTTGATAGAATTTCAACAAAAAGATGTTTAACAACAAAAACATACTAATATAAAAATTTTAAGTAGATTTAAAATTATTGATGAAAAAAAAAAAAAATCAAGAAAACGAACTAATAACCAGAAGACCTTTCCAGTGCAAAAGTCTTATGATAGAGGGAAAAAAAGTATGGAAGCCCAAAAGGAGGAGTGAGGAATTGTTTTTAGTACTCAACACTCAATTATTCCTATTCAAAGACGCCATCAGCGGCACTTTGAAAGTGATACAAATTCGCCATCACTTTTTGTGCTTTTTGCAGTTCATAGAATACAGAATGGTCTCAATATCCTCAATGGCAACCATGCTTAAACAGACTGGACTTAAAATCCTCTAATCTGGATTATCTATGTATAACTAAGTAAACAAGTCCATTCAGATCGCGGTTAGCATACCTGCAGGAGGTCCTGGGTTAGATTACCAGTATGAGCAAAGAGTCGGAAAAACTCTTCATTTGGACATATTTCTCTGTGCACGCAGGATCTAATTCAGAACTCTGTAAGCTATGAGATTAGGTTGGAGGTATCCTTTTGGTGGGACTTGCATCCTGCCAAGAGGGTGGTCATAAAAACTAGTAGGAATAAAGTCCTGGTCTTGACCAGACTCAAGACTTGCAAAGATCACTAAACTGACACGTGCTGCAAGAAACTGGGACTTCGTTCCCATGCTCCACACTCCTTTGAGAGTTGTCTCCTGAGAGTTGGGAACGCTTAACTTTTTTAAAGAAGTAAACAAGGAAACAATTCTCTAAATAGCAGATACGTCTTGGGGGGGGGGTGCTAAGAAAAATTCACTACAGTGCTAATTGAGGAAAACCCAAGTGGATAGCAGCAGATTCAAAAAGCAGAATTCAAATTCTGGTCACAACTGCTAATATCATTTTCTCACTGATATATTCGCTCTGGGTCTTGTCCCATAACCAGTCATCCTTGACCTTCGTGTCGGCAACAGCAAGTCACGTGATGAAGAAAGAAGAAGAGGCATGAAAGAAGGGGTGCATAAAAGAAGGGGTGCATAAAAGAAGGGGTGCATAAAAGAAGGTGTGCATAAAAGAAGGGGTGCATAAAAGAAGGGGTGCATAAAAGAAGGGGTGCATAAAAGAAGGGGTGCATAAAAGAAGGGGGGCATAAAAGAAGGGGTGCATAAAAGAAGGGGGGCATAAAAGAAGGGGGGCAAAAAAGAAGAGAGGCAAAAAAGAAGATGAAGAGAGGCAAAAAAGAAGATGAAGAGAGGCAAAAAAGAAGATGAAGAGAGGCAAAAAAGAAGATGAAGAGAGGCAAAAAAGAAGATGAAGAGAGGCAAAAAAGAAGATGAAGAGAGGCAAAAAAGAAGATGAAGAGAGGCAAAAAAGAAGATGAAGAGAGGCAAAAAAGAAGATGAAGAGAGGCAAAAAAGAAGATGAAGAAGAGAGGCAAAAAAGAGGAGTGGCCAAAAATTCTTTTATTATAATTTATACATCAACTTGGAGCAAGAATTGCTGAAAGCAATAAAAGAAAGGAAGCTGTGGAGAACCATAATCTCCCACATCCTGATGGGAAATGGCACAAAGTGAGAGTGATGCATTAACTTCAATACCTCACATTTATACTATACTCAGAATCCGATCACTATGGGCTGAAGACGCCACAACTACTACCAGCAAAGGCAAGTTAGAGAAATCTGGTATGGCAGACCATTTCTGGAGAGAGAAGGATGACCACTAACCTCTCTTGGAAGAAGTCCAGATAATAGACAAGGAACGCTGTTATAAAGTGAGAAAACTCAGACAAGCGGCTTACATCAACATATTAATAGTATAAGTCAGACCAGTGTAACATTCAACCAGATGTGATTTTTGCTGCTTGATACAGACAAAGGTATGGAAGTCCTGAACTAACAAAAAAATAAGTTGAAAACATCTGCATCTTACAGTACAAGAGTTTCTGTCTGGAGGAAAGAAAAAAATTGTTTGACACGTTACTTGATGCTAATGTGAAAAAAAAAAATTACAAATGGATAGTACACCTGAAGGAGGCCACAGAACGTTGTGTGAATAACAAAAATAACAAGAAATCTTTGAATACTATGACCATTATTCAGGTCCACCCCATCTCTAACCTACTTTTCCCTGAGCAATAAGGTTGCGAAAGCTACTTAGGTATAATGGACAAGACAGAGATAAGGAAAACAAGATAAACTTGAAATGTAAACACTGGTGCAAATATTCTCAAGTGCTTAATTGCTGGAATTGTTAATTTGGGAAAAAATTTCCACCCCACCCCCCCATTTTACAAGAAAACTCTTGCAAATCAATTTTTTCAAGAGTCAGCCTCTGACAACTCCTCAACACGTGGGAGTAAATACAACAGATCAAAAGACAACTAATAGAATAGTGCAAGGGGGAGAACTTGGTTAAACTAAAATTGTGCTCATAGACACAATTAGTTCAATCGTATTCGCATATTTCAGTGATCTTAAATCTTAATGCCACCGAAACACTTTTCAGTTCAATTTTTCTTCGAGAACAAAAGAATCTTATAAAATGTCAATACTGTACATTTTTAATTCCTTTATGCCTACCCTATCCTTACCAAAAAATCTTTCTCAAGTGACTTTTATTCAGATTCTACTAAATTGTGCCTGTGGCTATCATTTCCAACCCCCCCCACACACACACACTCATTAAATTGTAATAACCCCACACACACACACACACTGCTTACTGAATTGTGATAGATTTTCCGGCTCCCTTGCTCATTCTGACTCCACAGCAATTTCTAGATTTTATATGTACTCTTGGGTGCTTAAGAGTACATATAAAATCTAGAAAAGAATCGAATCACAATATTAGCAACTGACCAATCCCAGGTGTTCTTGCTTGTATTATATGCAATACAATAGAGGCTTCTTCAGGAAGTATGTATACATATTTGTTTTTATTTTACTTATTATCATCGTGTTACTAAGGATGTCATTGAGAAGTACAGGCATAGAAAGATATAACAATCCTGTTTTCTTGAAAATGCTAAGATTAACAATGGATAATAATGTGACCATATCCATTCAACTATAAATTTCCACCTTTACTCTGAGTCTTTCAGCCAAATCAATTTGGATGTACTGGTTCTCATATGATCACAGAATTTGAGCAGCATTAAGTCTAGTCAGTACCTACATGGGTGACTGCTTTGGAATACCAGGAGCTGTAAGCTAGGATGGTGAAGTGAATGACACCATTCCAGATGCTTGTCACCTTCTAAGTCTATTTCACATATTGGGCCGAGTAATGTGTTACATGGAGCTATCATTTCATTTTAAAATTATTTGTTTTCTATTTCATTTTAAATGACTGTAGGGGAATAAGGAGTAATAGTGACAATTTTTACATGTATTATATACTTACACTCTTATATAATGTCTCATATAATCTTATAGACACGAACAACGAAGAGTAATATTTATGGTATTTACGTAGCATGTATGTTATTTTCAAGTACACGTAATTTTCAAACACCCTTCTATTTATAAAGCCGCCAAGTACAACCAAAAAATGTTTAGATTTACTTATATTTTTAAAATTTAGATGCATAACTTCTGTATTTACATGAATGTTATTTGTATCCTTAGATTTCAGTCGTATGTATGGATGTACGTCATAAGTCAGGGAGCAGGTATACACTTGTTTATATTTGGTTATTTTATCATTATCATTTTATGAAATTAAAGGAAACAATTGGAATACAACCATAGTATAACGTTCATTTTTTTTATGATAAATTGAAAAAAAAAATTCAAAATAAATTAAAATTCAAGAAAACAATTATAATATAATTATAATGTAATGTTTTGTTGACATAAGAAGAACAGATACTTCACTCTGATCTTCTACTTGATGCCACAAAAGGTTGGATCCCAAACTAGGATAGTGTCAGAAACTTTCTTAATATTTACCAAATGATGTAAGGTCGGGTTGGAAATAGTGTGGAGGTGCAATCAAACTGCCTCTGAATTTACCAAAAAATATTCGTTAAACATGACTAACTACAAAATTTACTACTTATTTACTAAATGAGGTACACCCATCAGGTATGAGAAACCTTCAGCTTTGACAATAACCCCCTCCCTCCTTTATTAGTTTGTTATAGCAAGAATTTACTGTACATATACTTTGGAGTAGATATATATATATATATATATATATTGATGTATATATATATATTTCACTATAAACCCCAATACTCTACTCCCAACCAACCTAACACTAATAGTTTGAAGTTGAATGTATCAAGCACTCTGAAAAATAAATCCATCACATATCAGATATTACTTTATATTTTATATTATGTTATATCACGAGCCTGATTTGTACTAGTATATATATATATATATTATATTTATTAAGAGCCATGTCTATCACCCTTATAATATCAGTAGCAGCTATCATCCAAGCTTGCTGTTACTAGGCAAAAGCAGCTGCCTAGACAAGCACTGAGCATAGGAAATTAAAGCTGTGTCTGTCACACTTATGTTGACTAAAGAGGCCTTCATTTTAGAATATATGACCCAAATGAATGCGTAAACGTTATGAGGAAGAGGGAGATAGGAAACTGAAAGAAATGTCGTCCACAAAGAAATAATTGGTTAATATGTAAGTGTATAGCTTAATACATATATATATATTAATCAAAGAATATGATCATTCAAGATATTATGAAGTCATTAAATTGATGTTAGTTGAACTCTTCTTAAATTACCCCTTGAAAAAAAATGTTAGTTTTGGTGATTTTTCACAACAGGTTGAGTACTCTTATCCAAAACTCAAAAAAATAAGATGTTCCAAAACCTAAAAATTTTAAAAGCAAGCGAGAAGTCACAAGTGGAAAATTTAACACCTAACTCCAGCGTAGTACAATTCATAGATGAGAGATGATTTCAAATACATTTAACTCATTCTGACAACAGTAGAAGCTTGGTTATATTCACTCAATTCTTTAGAAATGTAAAACCATACTTACATCACAAACTAAAGACAGAGCAAGTTTCAACCAAAACAGATTGTTACCACTAGACCTACATGAATTTAACACTGTATTTTTTGCTTATTCTCTCATTTGTACAAAGAAGCTCGACTTTCAAAATCCAGACAATCACAATAATCCTGAAAAGAGGAGTATACAACCAATGCATTCACCCAATAGTCACTCATGGAGCTGAAACATGGAACCTAACTAAGAGACAGACCTACAAACTGAGAAGCATGCAGCGTGTGCATGAGAGAATCATGCTCAACCTTACATGGAGAGATCACAAGACAGCACAATACATAAACAAGAAAACGGGGGTCAGAGACATCATATAAACTATTAAAAAAACTAAAATGGCAATGGGCAGGCCATGTTGTAAGAATGAAAGACAACCACTGGACATCACGACTCACATGGATCCCCAGAGATCACATGAGAAACCGAGGTCGACAGAACACAAGATAGAGTGATCAACTAGACAGATTCAGGAAATACTGGCTCCGCAAGGCCATAGAGAATTGTGCTGAACCCTGGGGAAGGTCTATGTCCAACGACAGACATTAAAAGACTGATGATGATGAAAATGAAAAAAAAAAAAAAAACACCGATATCCCTAGTGATAAGAAAGAGACAGAGTTTATGTTTAGCACAGAAAGTTAAGCTATAGGAGAGACTGGACAGAGGTAGAAGTGTATTCTAAAATTTTTAAAAATCCAAAACATTTCTGATCCCAGGCATTTCAGATAAAGGGTACTCAACCTGTGGTAATTATCATAAGTAATAATGAAGCACAAAAAAAAAAAAAGTCAAGCATATGAAAGGTCAGAAAAATCCTACCTGCACGGCAAATCAACAGGTTTGGAACTTACCTGAAATTAAATAAATAAAATTATTTTATTAAAAGGCAATTAACACATTATATTAGAAAGTAAACAAAGATCAGAGATATATTTTAAGAATCAAAATTTCTTTTTTAAAAAAAACATTGGAAAGCTCAAAAAGCAATGGAGAGTAGACCAATCACTGGACATCATCACTCACAATATGGATCCCCCATGATCATATACAAAATTGTGACCAGATAAAAACATAAGATAGCATAATGAAGCAAAGAAGATACTGGTATCATGACATCCAGGAACAAGAGCACTGGCAAATCTTGGGGAGGGTCAACAGACTTTAAAAGACTGATTTATGGTAAAAGGATCACCCTTTGCCGTCAAACAATAACGGCAATAATCAAGTAATTTTGCAATTGCATTATTATACTTATGAAAAAATATAAATATGAAAAATATCATGTCGTGCAGCATTTTTTGTTTAAGCTCAATATTTTCTGAATTTCAAACTTATCTGAAGGTGAAATTAAGTAAAGATACAATTTATCAAGTTTAACGTACAATAAAATTTTATTTTGTACTATGTTAATCACAGATAATGTAAGTGTGACAGACAATAGCACATAGCTGATTATAATATGTTTGGATTATCATCATTATGGAGGAAAATGAACGAAAGGAAGGAAGGAAGGAAAAAATGAACGAACGAAAGGAAGGAAGGAAGGAAAAAATGAACGAACGAAAGGAAGGAAGGAAGGAAAAAATGAACAAACGAAAGGAAGGAAGGAAGGAAGGAAAAAATGAACAAACGAAAGGAAGGAAGGAAGGAAGGAAAAAATGAACAAACGAAAGGAAGGAAGGAAGGAAAAGATGAACGAACGAAAGGAAGGAAAAGATGAACGAACGAAAGGAAGGAAAAGATGAACGAACGAAAGGAAGGAAAAGATGAACGAACGAAAGGAAGGAAAAGATGAACGAACGAAAGGAAGGAAAAGATGAACGAACGAAAGGAAGGAAAAGATGAACGAACGAAAGGAAGGAAAAGATGAACGAACGAAAGGAAGGAAAAGATGAACGAACGAAAGGAAGGAAAAGATGAACGAACGAAAGGAAGGAAAAGATGAACGAACGAAAGGAAGGAAAAGATGAACGAACGAAAGGAAGGAAAAGATGAACGAACGAAAGGAAGGAAAAGATGAACGAACGAAAGGAAGGAAAAGATGAACGAACGAAAGGAAGGAAAAGATGAACGAACGAAAGGAAGGAAAAGATGAACGAACGAAAGGAAGGAAAAGATGAACGAACGAAAGGAAGGAAAAGATGAACGAAGGAAGGAAAAGATGAACGAAGGAAGGAAAAGATGAACGAAGGAAGGAAAAGATGAACGAAGGAAGGAAAAGATGAACGAAGGAAGGAAAAGATGAACGAAGGAAGGAAAAGATGAACGAAGGAAGGAAAAGATGAACGAAGGAAGGAAGGAAGGAAAAGATGAACGAAGGAAGGAAGGAAGGAAAAGATGAACGAAGGAAAGAAGGATGGAAAAGATGAACGAAGGAAGAATGGAAGGAAGGAAAAGATGAACGAAGGAAGGAAGGAAGGAAGGAAAAGATGAACGAAGGAAGGAACGAAGGAAAAGATGAACGAAGGAAGGAAGGAAGGAAGGAAGGAAAAGATGAACGAAGGAAGGAAGGAAGGAAAAGATGAACGAAGGAAGGAAGGAAGGAAAAGATGAACGAAGGAAGGAAGGAAGGAAAAGATGAACGAAGGAAAGAAGGATGGAAAAGATGAACGAAGGAAGAATGGAAGGAAGGAAAAGATGAACGAAGGAAGGAAAAGATGAACGAAGGAAGGAAAAGATGAACGAAGGAAGGAAAAGATGAACGAAGGAAGGAAGGAAGGAAAAGATGAACGAAGGAAGGAAGGAAGGAAAAGATGAACGAAGGAAAGAAGGATGGAAAAGATGAACGAAGGAAGAATGGAAGGAAGGAAAAGATGAACGAAGGAAGGAAGGAAGGAAGGAAAAGATGAACGAAGGAAGGAACGAAGGAAAAGATGAACGAAGGAAGGAAGGAAGGAAGGAAGGAAAAGATGAACGAAGGAAGGAACGAAGGAAAAGATGAACGAAGGAAGGAAGGAAGGAAGGAAGGAAAAGATGAACGAAGGAAGGAAGGAAGGAAGGAAGGAAAAGATGAACGAAGGAAGGAAGGAAGGAAAAGATGAACGAAGGAAGGAAGGAAGGAAAAGATGAACGAAGGAAGGAAGGAAGGAAAAGATGAACGAAGGAAGGAACGAAGGAAAAGATGAACGAAGGAAGGAAGGAAGGAAGGAAGGGAAAGATGAACGAAGGAAGGAAGGAGATGAACAAGGGAAGAACAAAAAGAAACAATTATAAATCTTTGGTCAAGACTTCCAGCTCCTATGTGCAACGATATTTAAAAGAGAGAAAGATTTTCATCCCTGCCCCCACAAAAAATGCCTCAAAAGGTTGGTGCTTTTCTCTTACTTTTGGTCACCCTAAGCAAGGCCTTGCAGATACTTTTCAAATCAAACGGTAAAAAATGAGTTATTTTGCCACAGAATTAAAACCAGCAAAAATGGTTTGTTGATAAAATTGTAAGAGTTGAAAATATTAAAAGATGTCATGTTCAAAATGATGACTAAAAAACAATAAGAAAGTTCAAATGACTTGCAAGAGTTAGAAATACTAAAAAGAAAGAGAAATAAGAGCTTAAAAAAGAGATTAACATTGGGTGAAGCACTTGTTCATTTGAAAAGATCAAGATTGTGCTTGTCAGGAAAAAACATTCATAAGAGAGTTTTTTCCACATAGCAGATGTTTTTGGTAAATGTAACCTTCATTGTTGAGTCGCACATTGGCCAGAACTTGAGGAAGAATTTTTAAAATCCTCGGTGATAAATGAGAGGAATTCAGAGAAATAGGTTGTTTTTTTCTTATATGCCAACAAATACAGTAATCCTTAGGGTGGAGGGAGGTTTCAGCATAAACCGTTTCAATTTCATATCAATACATATAAATACCAGTGTCATAAAATTTGTTGGTATGTTGGTTTATTTGTATGTTCACATCAAAGAGTCATGGTGGAAATGGGTGACATAGCAGTGAAGCTGTTTGACTGACTGCAGATGCTTTGTGTGTGTGTGTGTGTGCGCGCACACATCCAATGGCAGTGTTTTGCAAAGCATATGTCCCAATTCATTATGATAATGATTTTTAAAAACTTCAAGTGGAAAGAAAAAAAAGTAAATGAGAAATACGCACAACATGTCTGCATTCCAACCTTCCCCACTCAATAACCCATGGTTTGTACTCTTATTTCTCACCTTGGATTCAATTCTCCCACCACCAACTGCCACTAGCAAAATGTTCAGCGGACAGTTTCTTCAGCAAAAAAATTAATTAATTAAAATAAAAATCAAAAATCCATTTCTCTCCATGACCCAAATTCATCCATTTTGTTTCAAGTTTTTTGGTTTTGATTTATATCAAAAGAAATATAATCCTTAACTAGTTAGAGATGATAGATATATTTACAATAAAATATATACTTATATAATTCATCCATACTTCAATAATCCGTCACTTTTTCGTGGGTACTATGCTAGCATGTAAAGTTTTGTTTGGACTTTCATCATCTTGGTTCATTTCTCATACACTAAGTTCCACCCGTTGTACCATGTAGTTGTTTTCAGGTGATGAATGAGTATATTTTTGACCACCAAGGAGAGGGGAAGGGCGTCTCAGTGATCACTTGGAATGGGCACAATCAACTTGATTAATTTAGGACGGGATTGATATTTGGTCCCAAAAACTGTCGTTGGCTGTAATTGGTATCAAATTCTTTAGTTGTCTCGAGTTGGTACCATGGGGATGGATTTTTCAGGGGCAAAAAGTCCAAAGAAACTTTCACATAATGATATTCACCCATCTGAAGAATTCAGATAGAAACTATACCAGTAATTCTATATTCATTCTATATATTTATAAATTTATAGCATTAGATGACATCAAGAGGCCATCATGAATTTTACAAGTATGCAATCTTTATTAGTACAATTTCAACTCCGACAAAAGTTGACAGTTCTATGAATGCCAAAAGGTTTTTCATTCAGACCGAATTCGAATTGGTTAATAGACTTCATAAGAATGGGAAGATAGAGAGAGTAGGCAAAGAAAGAGGAATATTTTTTTCTTCTCTTGTTGTCACACTACATTATATTCTTGAGATAAAAAAAAAATAGAAAATACAAGAAAGAAAGACTAAACAGTGTTTATAACTAAAGTATACACTTCATACTTCTCCAATGAATTATATTATTTTTTAGATGTTATTTTTCATCTTATTTTCTAAGCAATGATTGTTCATTTTTTGTTGAGACGTTAATAAAAATTATCTTGAAAAACCAATTGGAATCAAATAGTTTTATTACAGAAACTTATGTTGCAAAATGAAGTCAAAAACTGTACAAACAATATTGCAGGTTTTGAACGGATTATCAGAGAAAATTTTTTGATTTTAAATCAATAAAACTATCTCCCTAAAACAGAGGTTCACGACGTGGGGTACATCTGTACTTTTCAAGTAGAGAAGAAGGTCAGAGGGTGCACAGTTGTAAGTTTGTGAAAAAAAATTAACACCATAGACAAGGAAAATAGTCCGACCAAACCACATACAATGATTAAAACACCCGTCTAAAAAAAAAAAAAACAGACCAAAAGGAAAGAAAAAATAAATAAATCAGACGAAAAGGAAAAAAAAATTTCTGTGACAGGAGCAGACGAGGATATATACAAACTCATTCAAGCAGCTGGTCGTCATTCTAATGATCTTTCATTAAATAAAACATTGAAGTAAGATGGTTCAAATGTGCTGCATAGCAATTAAAACAACAAAAGTCAAAAAACTTCTCCATGGAAGAACACACACATTGACTTCAGAAATTCAACTTGATCGAATCATGATTGAAAAAAAAACGTTTTTTTCTATTATTTTCAATAAGGAAGTGCGAAGTGGCCTATAAGTTGAAGGCATGGAGAATGGACTTGGCCAACTGAGTTCTAACCCCAGTTGAGACAGTTTGTAATCCCTTCACATGAATGCCCTTGGGAAAAGCATGTATTCATCTCTACCAACAAGTCATAGGACAAACATAGCAGGAAGGCCAACCACATATCTCTCATGTCTTAGTTGATGAAGGCAACCACAGACCTTAAAAAGGCTGATTAAAAAACATAATAAAATAGGTCTAGTTACTCACTCAATAGAAACTGTCATGTGAACAAGGTCTTGCTATGTTATGGATGATCACTTTAGAGATTTGAAAATAAGGGGTGATCAACAAATAAATTATTTCTCTTGCCATTCTTCGGAAGTGATCACAAAAAAGTGCAATTTTTTTCTTTAAAAAAAGCATGAATGCTGCCGGACACAAACTAAGGGATTAATTTAGCATGAACTTACATTGCAAATTAAACCATCACACTAAAAACCGGCAAAAAAAACAAATTAAGAAATTTCTAGACAGAATCAGTAAATGTCCAAATTTTCAGCCCTCTAATTGCATTGGTGTGCCCTGCATGCAGCATACATACACACATAGCCAGCCAGCCAGCCAGCCAGCCAAACCAACTTGAGAACTGAAGAAACCAATGTTGACAGCTTCTAATAAGACAAGAAAAATTCCAGAAGAAAAATATCAAAGTGTTTGTCTACAGGACAAACTGTAAAACCCAATACAAAAAGTTTTGTAGGACTTTCCTAATTAGTTTCTTTGAACTACGAACGAACGGCCAGGTGGGAGAAGTGCCGTGGGTTGGAGGTGGGGATCAGCAACAAGTTTCTGCCCACCTTGTCAGATAAATGGGGAAAGGAATCCACAGCTGACAGTGATCTGTCAACTTACATCAGATTGCAGATACAGCCAAATAAGAGTTCAAAATCTGATAACCGACAGGAATTTCAGTCATTGCTGTTCATTGACCTAACTGCGAATGACGGAAATTTCTGTCATGTTGTTCTTAGCAGGTATGACCTAGTGGAGGAAATGTAATGGATGACATTTGTTACTTTCTCTTTGGAAAGGCAAGGAAGACATACAATAGAGGTTCAGGCAAATATACATGTCGTGGTATCTTACACTGTGCAGTGTGTATATTTCAATTTATTCACTTTGCCCCACACGGATTGACTTATACCCAATAATTGGTAGGAATTAAGTCCTGGTCTCAACCCGACTTGAGAATTGCAAGATTCCCCAATGCATACAACAGAAACTTTGTAATCAACCTCTATACTATACACATCCATATTACAGGATGCACTGTGAGAGAAATATTGATGACAATGGAATAATTAAGATTTGAAGAATGAATAAACATGTATTTGATGATGACAGGGATTGCTTCTCGGCTGGAGGCAAAGGAGAGAAATCGTTTCAACTTAATCGCTGATATGCTTGCAGCCTTATCCTCCAGATCGGAGCAAGATACGAAGCGACAAACAGACCCAACAAACACAATGAATAAGGTGAACTTAAAAACTAGCATTCCAAAGGAAATTATGAACCACCACCACCCATATATGTAGTGTTGGGGGGGTGATCAATGCTTTTGTTGGGCTGTGATCATAAAAACAGTCTGAATTTTAAAAAAAAAAAAAAAAGCATAATTTCCAGCAACATATTTTGTATCTGTTTTTTTAAAATTAGGTCATTTGTCTAGCGACTTTTGCAGATTCTATATCCGCTTCACCATAACTTATCCGACTGCTTGACGATACTTGAGGTTCTCCAGTTTATTCTACCTCAATAACAGTAGCTGATGAGTGTATCATCAGTCTACTGATTATGGTCACGGTCACGTTTCTTCATTTTATATACCAATTCGGAATAGTGAGATAGAGAGACCAACATCTGCACAAAAAAGTGACAATGGTATTAACAGAATTAGATTAGGTTTCTATTTATGCAAGAAAACTGCTACTATACACGTGTACATGATATACGTCAATGGGTTGTGAGGTCGGTGTATAAAATTGAAATGGGTCGCTATCAAAGAAGTTTGAAGAACCCTGGTTTATAAGATAAGATTAATCCTCTAAACTAACCAAGTCTCTACATCCAGAAGCTTGAGCGTGTTGACGGATTTTTTCTTTAAATATAAAGCAAGGTTTCTTCATTTCCTGTAAAAGACATGCTTGTACTCATAAGTCAAAGGCCAGTTTTATAAGATAAAATAAGTAAAAAGTGCCCTTACGCTGGCTTTAGCCTCAGTCGTTCCCACTAAGGCTCAACATATCACATTACTACTTGACCGTTTAGATATCTGAATTAGTTTAAGTCTTGGCCCCAGTTTACAATAAATGAAAGACTAGAAGGCGACAAGTACCAAAAGTGGAGTCACTCACTTCACCGTGCTTTTAGAAGATAGAGAATGAGAAATTCTGAGATTATCTCTCAGAACTGACCGAGGAGTCAGTGTCCTTATCCATTTCCTCCTCACCCCCAGGAGCAAAGGTTTATTTATAAATCTAAGCAGAGACATCTCGAGAATCTACACTTAAATCAATGACATGCTTCATCTAGCAAAGAACACTGATGTCTCTCATGTAAGTATTTCAATAACTTCACTTCTCCTAAGTGTCCGAGTTGATAATTCAATGGTTCATTTTATCATGTCTTGTCTCTTGCAGCCCTGCAAGTCAGATTTAGGGTGTTAGCCAGTATTCAACAGTTAATTCCCAAAAGAAACCTAGTCCCGATTTCCCAATTAAGCTGAGCATGTGTTTAGCCATTTTTAGCTTTTTTTTTTTTTTTTTTTTTTTAAAGATACAAAAATGCAGACATCTGAAAATTTCCCAATCCTATAAAAATGGTGGGGAAATCTAATTCCTCGCAAACAACTTGAGGGGGTCCCAGGTGGGAGAATAGCAATGTAGCATTGACTTGCGTTATTGAGCATAGTGTACAGATCAGTCTTCTCAAGAAGCTCTCTCTACATGATCCCCAGTTGCTTATAGTACTTGGTATTTTCAGGCAGTCACCCAGCCAGGAACTGACCAGACTCAACATTGCTTAACCTCGGTGATCATACGAGAATCAACGTGTCCAACGTGATTAGGCTGTAACTAGTTCAATCGCTAGAGCATGGAAATGGGAATAAAAAGATTCAGTTCAATTCATGATTCTCCTATCCAACATTTGAAACAATGGACGCTCCCATTTGAATAAGTTCAGTCACTTTCCATTGAAACTTTCATATGAAATTGATAAGAACATTTATTTACACTATGAACAGCTTCAAAGTAGTGAACTATTGAGTTTCAAAATAAGAGAAAGCTAAGAAACAATTCAAACTTCACATGAACACTGATAAATATTTCTACCAAACGCAATAGTTTCTATTATATATTCTGTATATTTGGAAAGATAAGACAAGACCCCAATTTCAGTATGAATTTCATGATTTAGATTTCTATCTATAGGATCCCCTCATTTTTGGTAATGTTTTTTGGATGCTTCAAATGTCATCTCATTCACCTTATATATGCTGTATATAATCAATTATTTATCTATATACAACAGTCTGAATTATAAATTGCATTATATTATATAAACTTATTTGAAATGATCTCTTGTCACCTTTACGTTGTCTCCATCGAGTAATATATTAAGCAGCTGTTTAGCTCAATGGTAAGAGCATAGCTTTGTCAAAGCAGCTATTCTATCGGTGGCAGGTTCGATCCCTGCATCAGACCCATTTCCTTTGTTTGTTCTATTTATATTGTCTAAATTGAGTGATATATTAACTGGGTGGCGATGGGAGATCATTCCAAATAAGTTTCTATAATCGTATAATGCAATTTATAATTAATTCTGTGGGACCAAATATATCCATTTCTTAAAAACATACAACGGTCTGTTTCACAGCTCCTCAGGGGTTTCATTTTGATTGTCCCTTTCTTTAAATGTAGTTCTTCACCTTATTACATCATTATTTTCAAAGTTTGGATCATGGTATGTTTTTTGAGTGGATTTTAAATTTTACGTGTAGCATTGGATTTTATTCATTTTCAGTGATTTGTTCAACGACTTTTTCTGAAAAATTATCTTATCGAAATTCAAATATATCCATGCATTTTTTTATTGGTAAAAACTAGTACTCTATAAAAAAGAGTTACTAAGCTGAAAGATTGGAGAAAACGATTCTAAAATACCAACTACGACTCTTAGTAACATAACACTCAAATAGTATTGATTCTGATTGATGTTCAATAAAACAAACTCTAGCAGAAAGCCACTTTCTTTTTCAAATGAAATTCTGTCCGGTGCCAGATTTCTTGGCATTACATAGACAAAAACATAAATAATCCTGAAACACTCGATATTTTTCTACGTCTACGTCTAGCCAGTAACAAACGCTGTGCATGCAGACACAAGAGGATAGCCCAAGGCTTTCCAGCCCCTCCAGGGACAGTATCACCAGCCCCACTCGTCGCAAACTATGTGCATCCAACTTTGGCCCTAGACGCCACCAACAAAAGAAGTCATAGACACCAAAGACAGAACTCTAACCAAAGATGAGAACCAAAAGACAACCCGACGGTAAAATCAATCTAAAAATCAAAAATTCACACTAAGTAAGAGAATAGAAGACGTCAACATCAATGACAAACTGCTTCAAGTAAAAGTGAATATTTTTCCAAAATTCTCAAGAATAAACAATTGTATTTAAATTTTGTATAGATAAGTGAGAATTTGATTTATTACGAAAATCTCTTAATTACTTTGCTTTTTATTTCCAAATGAAACAGTTGCATTGTGGAGGATAAGTTTTGTATGACTATTTCATCATGAAAGCAAAAGCTTTGACCTTTGTTACCTTTGATAATAAAGTTGGAGAGAGGTTATATATTCACCAATGTTGGTGGTCCCTTGGCTTGTCCATACAAGTCCTTAAAGAATTCAAATAACTTTTCGCAGAAAAATAGGCAACGAGCCAAGGAACATTTGATTAAATTTGGGGGCGGACAGACATTTTTCTTTCATGATTTTGTTTACATTGCAAGATAAGACAATTTTTTGGCTTTTCAGAGGTAATAACATTGTCACAGTGACTTCATGAAAAATCTAAGGGTAGGGCACTAACATTGATGACCTCATTATAATTACAAGTCAGGGATTTATTACTCGATGGTTCAGTTTTTAGTGACAATGGCATCGACAGAGGTATGCACTCTCTGAGAGCTTCGTAGTTCTTTGTTTTTATCAACATTACTAGAGGAATGCTATTCAACATTTATCAAATTATAATTGTTATTAAAAATTACTCTTTATGAGGCTTGTAAATAAATATGATAAACTGCATTATAGATGTTTCTCAAACTATTGATTTTATGTCTCCGATGAATAAATAATATGTAACCCGATTGTTCAGTTTTTTTAGAAACAATTGCTTTGGCAAAGGTGTGCACTCTCTGAGTGCTTCGTAGTTTCTCTTTGTCACTCCATCAAAACCAACTTAAAAATTCTCAGTCTAAGAGAAATAATCAAGTATTGAAATGAATCACAGTTCAAAAGGAGGTCTCTGATGAATAATTATTACTAACTTTTGTCGTAGTCTGGGATCTGTCACCTGATTGTTCAATTTTTAGTAACAATGGCGTAGACAGAGGTATGTGCTCTCCGAGTGCTTTCTAGTAATACAAATGCAATAAGATGTTTGTCAGGAAATATGAATAAGCCACAATTTCAATTGTTTTCCTTTTCCTTTCGTCTTGAAGTGACACACTTCCTTTGCCCATAGACAAAGTGGATCCTTTTCTTTTAAGAAACACTCGAGACATATTTGAACTTGAGAGCCATTGGGACACTCCCCAGGATTCATCACCATCTTACCATTAACATTCACAAAATAAGAATTCAATATTATGTATACCAGGAAAAAAAATACATGCATTGAATTTCTACAAGATGGTTTTGTTCTGAGAAAAGAAGTGGTGATTATACAATGAAGCACTGTCAATTCGCCCTTTTTTGTATGGACGGCGTAAACTATTTCAACATAACACAAACCACTCTTCTCAATTTATTTTAGCCGTCCTTTTGAAAAATTGATTTTGACGAGTTTTTACTTTCATCCTAATTTTTAGTTGTTTTTCGTCATAATGTTGATTCAAGCCATCATTCAATGGCTACCAGTTGTCAACGGAATCTGAAAGCAAGAGCAAGCTCCAGGTGAGAATCATTCACACGTCCTTTATTGCCAGAGGAAGTTTGAGTCTCTCTGAAGGCTAACTCTTTCTTTCTGATCACGCTGTTTACTTGAAAGCAAAAACTCTGCTTATAAAAATATCTCTTATCCCTTGCCCCTTTTGAAACAATGAACTTTTCCACTTGACAGAGTCAATTAAACTTTTTAATAAAAATGGTGGAGAAATCAAATTCTTGGCGGGGTCCCTGGAAGGAGAAGTGGTATGGCTTTGATTTGCATCATTGAGCATAGTGTAGAGATCAGTCTCCTCAAGGAACTCTCTAAACATGATCTCTAGAGACTGACCAGGCTCAACTTCGGTGATCATACAAGAACCAATGTGTCCAACATGATTTGGCTGTAACTAGTTCAATGACTATAACATTAAACAGGTAATAATAACGTCCAGTTCAATCCATGAATCTCCCATCCAACATTTGAAACAACAGACTCTTCCACTTGAATAAGTTCAGCCACTTTTCAATGAAACCATAACCAAAATTGACAAGACATGAACATTCATGTACACTATAAACACCTTTGAAGCAGCAAACTATTTTAAGAGGAGGTTGAGGAACTGATCAAGCTTCAAATAAATCCGTACTATACGGATTCGCATGACTCTCTGATATCAGAATGCATACCTTTTGCATTCTTTTTCCCCCTCACTCACAGAATCCAGAATTACAGAATTCCTAAATTTGATCACTGAAGAAATTTAAGGGTTCCAGCAGAGGTAGTGTCACCAAAACATCATTAGCAGATTCATATACTTCATCATACCCGAATCATTTTTGAAAAACCCCAGTTCTTCGCAACAAATTTAAGGGAGTAAAAATTGACATTGATGTTTCTTACTGCGATTTGAAATCACAACTGACTGACTGACTGATTGGCAGTTGTGTTTCTTACAAACCAAGCTAAATTGACAACCTACCAAAATTTGTGTTTGTAAAAAATACATCTATCATTTGCCTACTCTGATTTGCAATTATCATCAACTGATTGGTGATGTGGTATCTTACCAACTGAACTAAAATGACAAGTCTTACATATTAACTAAATTCATTTTACAATCATACAAGGGCTTATTTCATTCTAAATACATTTATACTGAAAAAATATACTTTTTTTATTCATACAAAACACCAAAGTTGCAGAGATCATTTTCAGTCAGAATAGAAGTTGGGGGTGGGGGAGGGGGAAGTTTGACGCTGCAGCAACCAGGCTTGTCCTTGTCTTTGCTGTTTTTTGTTTTTTTTTTCATAACATCTCAGGCATGGACCCTGAGGCCTTCCTTCAGTGTCTTTTGAGCAAATCATCAACTCATAAACAACACATCCGGTTTTTGCATCTTGTGTTTTTAGGAATGTCTTCTGATCTCCTGGTGACCATGTGACCTCCTGGTAAGCTTTACAGGTACTCCTACCCGTCCGTTGTGCAGTAAAAACATAGGGGAAAAAAATGAATACTGACAAGGAAAATAGCCGTATACAATGATTAGAACACTCCATCTGTACTTCTCAACCAAAAACAAAAGACAGGTCTGGTTAGTTGCTCAGTAGAAACTGTCACATGACCAACATCTTTTGGCAGCACGCCATGTTGGGAGTGATCAGTTTAAAAAATGGAAAAGCGAGTGATCAATGAATAAGTTACTTCTCTCACCTTTTCTGGGACAAGGGACACTCAGAGTGTCTGATTTTTCAAAAAACAAGCATGAATTCCACCTGACACAAACTAAGGATCAATTTAGCATAAACTTACATTGCGAATTGATCAGCCCACTAAAAACCTATTTACGGATTTTTTTTTTTTTTTTTTCCCTAAAAAAGCCTTTTTACTAGAGATAAGATGTAAATTTAAATTCTCAGGCCTCCAGACCAACTTAAAAACAGAAGAAACCTATGTTGACAGTTTTGGTTGACAGCTTCTAATATAACCGAGAGACAGAAGAGTTTTTGTCACCAAGGATACATAGCAATCCTATTACATAAAACAATCAGCAACTTTCTCTGGATTGTAGAAAACAAGTGTTATCTCAATTATAAATTTGTGTCATATAAATTTTATCTTGAATTCAAAACATTGAAAGTGTCTTCCTCCTCCCCATCCTAGATGTTATCACAACGTTCAGCTTGTTCCACAATTTTTAAACACGGAAATTGTTCTCAATTATTTGTAAAAAAAAAAGAAAAAGAATAGACAGTTCAAAATCAGCTTTATACAATTTTTGATAACATTCGTTCACATTTGTGACTGTAATAAAACTATTTGTTTTCAATCGATTTTTCAAGTTAATCCCTGTCAAGAACATTGCTTCAAATATGATACAAAAAAAATTGTCTGAAATGCAGTATAGATCATCGGGAAATGAAAAGATTACAAATACATAAAGTGTATGTATTAATTATAAACACTGTATAGTCTTCTTTCTTGAATTTTCTCCACCTCTCATATTTTTTCATCCCAGAAATCGATCTGAAAAATTTTTTTTAAAAGAGTACGATATAGTGAGACACAGAGAAAAAAATATTCCTCTTTCTTTGCCTAATCTCTCTATCCTTCCATTCTTATGAAGGTTTGGGAGTATTTGAATTTTCAGTCTTCTAGCTCAATTGGTGCAGCCTGTACACACAACGAATACATATATAGGCCAGACTGGACCAACCTGAAAACTTTAAAAACTGAATAAACATATGTTGACAATTTTAGTTGGTGCTTGTTTTAAAAAAAACAGATAAATAAATTAAGAAAATAAAAATAAAAAGAGACCCCAATTCCATGGGTGTTGACAACCAAGATATCTTCATTATCCCCATATCATATTTCTGCAATTTAAGTATATGATTTTGTTAAATAAATTATGTAATGTACCCACATTAACAATAATAACATGTGAAGGCAAATAAAATTAGTGTATCAGTTATTATCATAATTATAATCATTATAGATAACTTTTGCAGTCTATATTACCCTGGTCTACTAAAGCTCAATTTCTAGACTTCAGAATTGTGAAGGAGGAGTAAAGAATGACTCCAAAGTCCCTTTTACTCTCATTCAAACATAAGCAACCTCTTTGATTCTCACCCTTGTTCATTACATTGCAAGAGAGGGGAGGGAGAAGAGAAATAATGAAAGAAGTATTTGCTCCATTCGCACTTTGCAGCATGGGAACAGAGCCGTATCAGTCCATCATCACAAGCGGCAGTGGTGCGAAGAATCAAGGCTGGCCACAGAGAAAGCGTGTCATGGCGAATTCTGTTATCAGGTTGGGGACGCAAAGGCGGCACTCCCACTTTAAAGCATAATGATTGAACAGGCAGAATAGGAGAATAATTATACAAACAATAGCCTTATCTTATCAAAAATGCTTACATTCATTCCTGACCAATGACAATCCCTTTTATCCTTAATTTTCAATATACAACATACGAAAACAAACTGCATAACTCAATGATCAGTCATCAATCTTTTCCCCGCTTTCAGAAACATTCAGTTTGTGAGTGTAGAAAGTGACTCAAGCATTTAATCAATCCTATCGAAATCAAGCTGAATTAAGTAGACCATTACATCTACCAAGGACAACGAATCTCCATGAAATCCTCAAAAGAAGTAGATGTCAAGCAAAGAATCACACTAGGTTGGCAAGCTTTATTTCAGTAGAGCAAGTTCATCTTCCAAGAACAAGACAATACTATTCCTTCGAAGGAAGGGTATACAACCAATGCATCATCCCAATAGTCACCTATGGAGCTGGAACATGGAATCTAACCAAAAGATTGACCCTAAAGTTCAGAATCATGCAACGTGCACATGCGAGATCACAAGACATCACAGTATATTAAAGAAAGTACAGGAGACTGGGATATCATGGAAACCATTAGAAAACTCAAATGGCAATGAGTTGGTCCAGTTGCAAGAATGTCAAATAATCATTGGACATCATAAAACACAACATGCATCTCAAGAGATCATATGTGAAATTGTAGCCGACAATGGCATGACGAGCAAGACAATTTCAGGAAGTACTGGCTCCACAGTGCCAACAATAGAGAAGTCTGGCGAATCTTGGGGAAGGTTCATGTCCAACAATGGACGCTATAAGGATGATGATTATGATGACCCATGATCAGAGTTGGGAAAACATTTTTTGTGTCTGTAACAGTGTTCTCCAAGAAAATGTGCCTGCAACATGGGTTGGAAACAAAGAGATACAGAATTGGCAACAACATATAAGGACATGACATGAATAACTCCTTTGTTAATGCATCTTGGCACAAGTTGTTATAAATCACATCACAGTCATGTCACATACAATCAGCAGTCAACGAACGGAGGCTTTGATTGCAGATTCATTTAACTGCTAATCACAGTAGAAATCCCAGCAAAATAAATTTTCCTACTTTTCATATGAAATCCTAAAGTTGCCTTCCTTTGATCCTTTGTGTCTTTAATCAACCATGGCAGCTTCTGAAGATTACACTGAGCCACACTGACCACACCCTGTCCACTAAAAATATCCTTGCTGGCTTTTCAGTCATTTGGCATCCTTCCTTATGACATTGCCAGAGGAAAAATTTTTTTTTAAAATGTTCTATGCACATGTGCAGTTCACTCACACTGGTTGCAACTTTTTCCAGCAGACGCCGCCTGACAGAGAGAGCGGGAGCAAGAGTGAGGGTAAGGGTGAGGAGAGAGAGACACAGAGTGATTTGATAACCCAGGCAGAAGAGAAATCTTCCAGACATCTTGATCACTAATTCAAAAAGGTCAGAATTGATCTTCAGACTTGAATGATGTTTTCATACTTAGCAGTAACCATAGCAACAGACAAGTCAAAATATTACAAAGACAAAATCCGAACCTACCAACAGTCCACACACACACAAAGGCATGAAATGACACTTCAATAGGTCATTTCGAACTTCATATTATCATCTTATTCTCATAAGGGCAAGTGGTGCCTTATAGATCAACCACCTGCTAATCTACCAAGGCAAGTGTTGTCTTTTCCTGCTAATCTATCCATTGCCAGTGATGCCTTTTTGACCAACTACCTGCTAATTTACTAAGGCAAATGGTACCTTGATCCTTGCAAACCAACCAAGAAACAGTGGTACCTCATTGACCAAACACAAGTTGACTTGCAATTGAACATACCTGGATATATATTGTACAAAAGTATTCAAGATATTTTGTCTATATCATTCAGCCGAACAACCAAGTAATTCTTTATCACCAAATCAAATTTTTTTTAGTCAGTATAGTCATTGGAGGTTTTCAAGAACTACAGAAGTCTCAAAGAAGCAACATCGAAACAAGATGCTCCAAGACAAGATGCCCCCAGGCATGGACGGCGGAATGAAAATAGTCTAAACTCTTGAATGAGAGGCTCAACTCTGGATTCTGAAGGTGTTACCAATAAGAAGGGTTGAAACATTATGGATACAGGCCTGCTTAGTCACTCAATAGAGAACATAATGATGCAACAGATGTTTTTGACAGCATACCGTGCTGGTGGTGATCAATTAAAAAATTAGAAAAAGGGTTGATCAATGAATAATGTTACTTATCTCGCCTTCTGTTGGGCGGTGATCACTAAAAAAAAAAAGTCTGAATGCTATCAAAACAAATTACAGGATGGATTTGTATAAACACTAAATTGAATGATCACTAAAGTAGAGCTACAGGTCAGCAACTAGATGTGCAACTGTTTAAGAATACTGGGTGCCATAACAAGCTGGGGAGGCCCAACTAAGATGGGGAAAGTAGCCAGAAAAATATAATAATTCCTCATCTCAGAAATTCAGACGAACTTCCCAGAATTTGGAAGAAGCAGAGTATCAACATGTTTTGAAATGAACAAAACAATATCTCATCGGAGAAGTCAGAGGCGCAAAGTGGCATAGCAGTTACCAGCACTGAAAACAGGACAAGCAAACCAAGTTGGAGTTTCAGCCAAGACTACTTACATTCACTTTGCAATAAAGCCCTTTGGGAAAAGCATGAATCCACCTCTCTCCCAAAGTACAGTAAATGAATAGCAGAGCAATTGGAGCACTTTAGCCCAGTAAGGCAGTCCATCTCAAGCCTGGGACCAGCAGTGCCATCCCATTGATTATTCAAGTTATTCAAGACGCCCAGTAATTAACTGGTTTGTGGTACCCGAGATGACTTTATGTTAGGCAATATCTAGCCTGGTCAGTACTTGGATGGGTGACCACTTAGGAATACAAGGTGCTGTGAGTTCTTGTCACTTCTAAGTCTATTTAATATATCACAAGCCAAGACAAGAGAAAACTGTGATATGGGAAACCCAGATAGTAATAGCTGATGCCATAACCAGCGTAAGGGCACCAACTAGCTGAGGAGCCTGATCTGATCTGAACCAGGAGAAAAAAAAAGCAATAGGAAGAAATGGTGAACGACGGGAAGAAAGTGGATGAAGAATAAAAGGTTTCCCCTGAAGAGCGAGAGAAATTACCAGATGGTTTTTAACCAAGATTTTCTCACCCCTGCTTTTCTAGAAAGGTGTTGGAGGCTATGGATCAATACTGTTTCATGCACTCTACCTCCCTCCCAACTTGTCCCCCACAAAAACAAAACGTTCATTCTCAATGATCCAACATTCAAGAGGGACGTGCCTTTTGTATCGGATCTCTTTATACAACTGATCTGCATTTCTCACTCTGGGCCAGAGTGGTTCTCATTGATGCACTCACCAAGAGCTAGTCGACAAAAGAGCTAAGACCTGAAAGAGCTAGTCGACAAAAGAGCTAAGACCTGAAAGAGCTAGCTGACAAAAGAGCTAAGACCTGAAAGAGCTAGCTGACAAAAGAGCTAAGACCTGAAAGAGCTAGCTGACAAAAGAGCTAAGACCTGAAAGAGCTAGCTGACAAAAGAGCTAAGACCTACAAGTACTAGGTGACAAAAGAGCTAAGACCTACAAGTACTAGGTGACAACTGATAATACTTTATTTGAGCTAAGCATAGAAAGGAAAGAAAGAGCTATGGCTCCAAATGAATACACATTCAAATTGAGTTTAGGGTTAGGGTTTCATATTAGAATGGCTTTTCTGAGGCTAGTTCTTCTATAAACAACTCCTTTGTAACTAACTCATTCAGTGTGTAACTAGTTCTCACATAGCTCAGATGGTAACGCTGGGCAGTCTTTATATATATTGTATTTATTGAACAACCATCACAGATAACAATGGGTCTTATCCTTTTTTATGTATGTATGAGATCGTGTGTTGGGTTTACAGGGTTGAATGCTCCAGCATTCCTGGCCATCCTGTTTTGTCTACAGACTTGAAAATTACCATCAGTGCTCCACTAGACTTTTGCTAAAAATGTTTTATTGAATTTTTGGAAAAAAGCTTTTCTGACATTTTAGGGGTCTTATTTTGATAGATTTATAAAATATATCAATATTTTCCAGAATCTAGATGTTTCTATTAATGACATCACCGGCATTTTCCACTGGAAAACATAAAATGAAATTAAGATTTAAAAGCATCTAGATGTTTTTAGATGTTTTCCATTGGAAAACGCCAGTTACTTCACAAAAAGAACTTATTCTGACCATATCTAACCACCAGTGGAATTTCCTTTTACACAACTTCAAATTTTAATGCAGAGTTGTGTATATATTGTTGTAGAATTTTGGCTCAGATGGTAAGGCTGGGGCAACGGCCTTTTCCTAGCTGCTAACAGCTTCCTTTCAATTCCTTACAACTTGTGATAATATCTACATTTAAACGTCGTACTTGGAGGATGGAGTATCAGAGCTAATCTCTTCATGCTAACCCAACCACATAGCTTAAGTGGAATATTTTTAGCTCAGATTTTTTTGCTGTTTATTTAATTTCCGACAAAATAAGTTAAATAAATATAGACTTTCAGAATAACTCGATTTTCTTTTAATCATTGACTAATCAGGTTTAGTTTGTCAGCCAATAGAAACTGTCATGTGACCAATGCCATGTTGGGGGTGATCAATCAAAAATTGGAAAGAAGGATGTTCAATGAATGAGTTACTTATCTTGACTTCTGTCAGGAAATGATCACTAAAAAAATTTGGGATTTCCAAAAAACAAGTGTCATTGCTGCTGGACACAAACTAAGGGATTAACTTGGTATGAACTTCCATTGCAAATTGAACCCTCACTAAAAACCTTTCTTTTTTTTTAAAAACTTTTTTATATTAGAACTTTCAGCCCTCTAACTTCATTTCATGGTTTGTGCGTGTCATTCATACATCCATATATACTTAGCCAGCCAGACCTGCTTAAAAACTGAAGGAACCTATTTTGACGGTTTCGGTTGATGGTTTCTAATATGTAACTAGAAACTATTGAGCTAGCACTTCACTCTTTTTAACTTCATATGTCATAAATGTATATTTTGTAGGTAATAAATTGGTCATTTACATTGACAGTCACAAATAGGCAATGTTTCACTCACTGATAAATATATATATTTGTTTTTTCTTTTTGGCGAGCATACTACATTATTCAATTTTTCTATTGGTGATATTTCGCAATCGTTTAGTCATTCTTTTTATGAGCACTGTTGGATTCCGTCACGAGAGTGACAAAACAATTCTTGACAAGAAATTTTGTAACGTTCCTAATTCATTTTGACAACAGCATTGACCAGCAAGGCCAAAATATCACCAATAAAAAAATTAAAAGTAGTATGTTCACCGAAAAGAGAAAAAAAAAAAAAATATATATATATATATAATAACTAACATTCCAAGGAAATAGTGAATTACTACCACCCATATATGCTGCTTTTTACCTCATAAATTAAGCAGTGGTGGTGGTTAAGTTACTTCGATGTAAATACCTACCTGTATGGTATAAATTTATTATTTCTTTTGCAAACAAATCTGGTAATTTATTTGATAGGGTGATCAATTACAATAATTCAAATAACAATTGATCAATCAGTAAGTTTACTTTTCTTGCCTTTTTGGGGCTGTGATCACTAGAAAGTAAAAATTTCTAAAAAAAAAAATTTTTTTTTTAAAATTGTAAATGTTGTTGGACACAAACTAAAAGACCCATTTGGCATGAACTCTCATCGTAAATTGAACCCATAATAAAAAACAATTTATTTAAAATTTAAAAAAATTCCCTTGATCATTGAGTTTCTACTATAAATGGTGAGCACACGGCGAGGTCCAGATATATAGAAAGATAGATACATATAAATGTCAGAACCCAAACCCAAGAACAGTGTTTAAACCAATCTGTTGTGGATAGCAGTTTCTTTATCATTAAACTATTATTTCAATTATTACTAAGCAACTGAGGATGTCATTTAAACAGTTCTTTACCCAATGATATTTGGAGAGTATATCAAAACAATTGGGGGTGGCTAAAAATCCTCAAGTCACATCATGATTTTGTGTAAACTGAATGCAAACTGTCTATCATAGTTTGATCTCAGTTCACCAAGTCCATATCCATACCATTTAACCTTTGGGCTACCCATACTCCCCCCCTATCAAATGAATAAAATAATCCAAGATGGATATTGAAATAAATTCCCAAGCAACTCTAAAACCGGGAGTGAATCAAATGGAAAACTCCGAGAGTAAACAAGCAATGTAGCAAAAATAATTCAAAAATCAATCAAGGAGATGTTTGGAAGCGGCAGCCGCAGTGGCAGAATGGTTGGAAGATCATTGAACATAGATTGACCCCCCCCCACTTCCCCCTCCCCTGAACGCAGATTGACCCGAGTTTGAGACGAGGTCAGCTTTGCCTTTTTGATTCAGTCATCCATTAATGAAGGTCAAGGACTCTTATGGGGAAGAACTCATTAAAGCATTCATCCAATTAGTACATAACTAAAAAACACAAGTCAAGCTTATATTCCAAAGCTGATAAAGAGAAAGTGCAGGTGGCCTAAGAGTTGACAGCACAGAGAACGGAATCGGCAAACTGAGTTCAAACCCCAGCTGGAACAGTTTGCGTTGGCTCTGCACTACAGCTCTTATGAAAGGCATGAAACTACTTGTACCTCCAGTTATGGTTGAATAGCAGGGCAGTTGGAGCCCCTTCACCATGTATAATTGTCCATCTAAGAGAAGATTACAGAAAAGATTTACAGCTTGAGAGTTGCCACAGTAGATCCTAAGCCCGTGTAAAAGATGAGGATGGGTGCTGGGCCAGCAACCCCATTGCGTAAAAACCTCACTTGCTACTGGAAATGGCAACAGTGTGATTTGCAGCCCTATGCCTCACAGAAAGTCTACTGAATGAACAAGTTACACAAAGAGATACATTAGTGTTCATTTGTTATGATGAAAGTATCTAATTAGTAATCAGGTAATTACTTAGGCAGCTATTAATAACTTAGCCATGTATGCAGTTTTGAAATATACCTGTATTATAAAATTGACTGCGAGCATGCTTGTGTGTCTACAGGGTCATATTGGAAAGTTTGGAAAATTTTAACAGCAAATCGTAAATTGTATGCATGGAATCTGAGGAAACCAAAACTCTTGGAATGGGATCACTGCATACATACATACTTAGAACAAAACTTGGGAAACAAGTGATTTTTGATTGAAACTTTTCATGGTACAATTCACCTGATTTTTGGCGAGCACCTCATGTGTGTGTGTGTACAGTAGCCTCTCAAACATCACAAGGGGTTGAAATTGAAATTCCACAAACAACTTTTACCTCACGACCACTCACACACACACTGCTATATGGTTACAAAACAGCACACAATCAGACAAAAACAACAGATAAATGTAATTATATAGAATGATGATCATTTAATCATTTACTTTGTGGATTGGGAAAATAGGAGGAAGAAATAAATAAGAGAGACAATAACAATTTAGGATTCTCAGCGTGGACTTCACTGACACTATGACACATTTACCAGAAAATTGACACTTAATAGGGAAAAGCAAGTCAAAACCGTACAAAACTTCATTTTACCATCAGAATCTTTCTGTCATTAAGAAAAAAAATTGCCAAAAAATGAGATAAAATTCAACTGTGTACACCATATAGAATATTGATTATAAGTAGCATAAATGTTGTAATCTAAAGTTTGTTATTTACTAACTCTACATCATGTCACAACATTTGCATCAGTTATATTCTAAAATATCTCCAGTTCTAAAAGGTGTACACAAATAATTTTTATCATATATTTCGCCAATATTTCCAATTTGGTAAGAAAATGGTATATATACTGCTAGGTACATCAATATATTTTAGCCTAATGATATAAAAAAAATTTGAGCATTCCCAGAAACCCCAAAATAGTGATGAAAGTATGTTGATTGGGGTGTTGGGAGTAGTAAGAGACTCAGACACAGGAGAGACAAGACCACACCCTGTCTCTATGATGGCTAACTGCAAAACAAAAGCTTCAAACTATTTTCATATTTCCCCCCCCGCCCAAAAAAAAAAAAAAATAAACAAATAAAAACTCAGTGAATTGAACTTCCAAAAGTAGGGCCAGGAATATGTACATTTGTGGTTTCTATATGCAACAATGACATCAAAACTTGACTGTCAAAATCAAAGATGCAAAACTGGGCAAAGTAGACCACTACATCTACCTAGGACAATGAATCTCTATGAAACCCTCAAAAGAAGAAATCAAACGGAGAATCACCCTCGGATGTCAAGCCTTCAGCAGAGCAAGTTCAACCTTCAAAAACAAGACAATCCCAACAATCCTAAAAAGAAGAGTTTGCAACCTATGCATTCTCCCGATAGTCACTGATGGAGCTGAAACATGGAACCTAACCAAGAGACAAACCCGCAAACTGAGAAATATACAGTGTGTGCACAAGAGAATCATGCTCAACCTCATATGGAGAGTTCGCAAAACAGCATAATATATCAGGAAGAAAACGGGGATGCGAAACTTCATAGACTCTATTAGAAAACTCAAATGGCAATGGGCTGGTCATGTTGTGAGAATGGCAGACAACCGATGGACATCATGACCCACAACATGGATCCCAAGAGATCACATGCTAAACCGAAGCCGACAAAATACAAGATAGAAAAATGAACTCGACAAATTCAGAAAATACTGGCTCAGCGACGCCCATGATAAAGAATTGTGGCAGATCCTGGGAAAAGGTCTATATCTAACAACGGACGTTAAGAGACTGATGATGATGATCGTACCATCATAAATACAAACCAGGAACAGAAGTGCTTAATCTTTCACCAGAAGTCCATCCATCTGTCTTGAAGAGTCTGTATATGGCCATCTAGTACACAAAAAAAACACACCATAAACCTATGAAAATTTGGGTGTGTACCAATGTGACTGATAGGCAGGTTTTTAGCAAATCCCCCCTCATTTGGGGGGGGGGAGACAATTTGATATACATGCCAAAATGGACGAATTTTTTATGCCTTCTTTTTTGTTTATTTTCAAATTAAACTGATTTTCTGAGATTGTTACGAGAAGAAAAAAAAAAGAAAAAAAAAAACTTTCAAAGCTATAAACCTCACTTTTTAAAAACAAATTGAATTAAACACTGATTTCTATACCTTTTTTCTCTTGACAACAATATATCTCGACCATTAAGGTGCATTTTCATCTAGTGGTGATAATCAGATAAAACGCAACATTTCAAACATGCCATATCAATAAATGAATTAAAAAGCACTCAGAGAGAGCATACCTCAACCATCATTATACACCAGTGCTTCTTTGAAGAACACGGGTGTATAATGATGGTAACCAAGGAGTAATAAAATATACATACATGAAATAGTATGTAAATAATAAGTATGCAATTCTCCCACCCTAAATTCAAACTACACATCCGCACTTCACGATGTAAACAAAAGTGATATGTCTGGCAGCAAGTGCTCATTTTTTTTCATTTTGATAACTGACTTATTGTTTCACATTTTTTCTTCACTAACATCTATAAAATGTGCTATTTGGGGCTTCAAATTTACTTCATGAGTTTAGGGAAACTATTTAAAAATACATTTGACAATTCTACATCAGCCCAAGGCTATTCCTTTATTTTTAAAAACTGTCTTTCTTAGGATATAGACACACAAAAAAATTATGATTGAAAAAAGCCACTATGGATGCACAATATGGACAAAAACAAACGCAGTTGCAACTGATTAAATATCAAAACAAATTTATTCAATCCAATATGTATTATTTGATACATTATTGATGATTATCATTTTAATCTCTACAAATCTCATAACAGCCACAATTTCTTGGGACAAGATAGGAAAATATAGCTCAAATCAAAAAGAGCTTCCTCTATGATTTGGACATATTATATTCAAAATACATATACCCATAAAGAATGGATTTGTAAATAGAAAACACTGTTGATGAATATTATTCTGAAACTGAAGCGGATTCAACAGCAACAAATTCTCCCACTATAAGTGTAAAGAATGAGCCTAATCGCAAATACGATGAAAGTTATCTACATTTTGGTTTTACTTAGACTGGAAATGAAGATCAACTATTGCCACTATGTTTGGTACGTGGATATAAAATGTCAAATGAATCAATGCTCCCTAGCAAGTTAAGCAAACATTTTATAACTAAACATTCACATAATCAAGGAAAACATCTAAGTAGTTTAAAAAGATTCTAAGAGCAAAAGAGAAAGCAACAATCTTTTTTTCTAATATAGATCAACAGTTTCAGAAAGGGCTCAAATTTTTTTCCATGAAATATCAGAAATGATTGCACTAAAAATGAAGTCTCATATTTTAGCGATTAATCATTATATAAGCGTGATGAAAGATAGGACGATACTCGAAAAAGAAAAGGATAAGTAAAATCCCATGGCCAAATGATACAATTTGCAGGCGTATTTTGGTTATGTCTGCTGATATAAATGAATGTATGTTGCAATAAGCTTCAGAATTCAAATTTTGCTCTTCAAGATGGATGAATCGACAGATATTACCCACAAAGCGCAACTCTTGGTATTCATTTGTTTTATTGGAGGAGATCAAATAATAAATCAGTTCCTTCGCTGTGGAGAAGTGTGCCACCACAAAAGAAAATATTTTTCATATTTTGAATATCTACCTTGTGAAATGGAATTTATCATGGAGGCCATATGTTGGGATTTGTACTGATGGAGTTCTCTATATGGCAGGTTCTATTAAGGGACGTGTATCATTTGTAAAAAACAAAACCCAGATGTTATTACAACAGACTGCTTTTTGCATAGGGAGGCTTTAATGGTAGAAACACTGGGAGATAAACTGAACAAAATTTCATATCAAGTTATTGAAATGATAAATTTTACTAAAACCAGACAAGTGAAAACTCGTTTATTTGAACAGTTTGTATTGATAAGGATTCACAATATAGGCGTTTACTTTTACATACCGGGGTGAGATGGATGTCTAGGGGGAAAAGTACTCTGCCATGTACATGAACTCAGACAAGAGCTGCTTTCTATTTTAGAAGAAATTTTGAAGAAGTAAATCTAAAACACTAAGAATTTCTACAATGTGAATTTTGGATTTCAAGATTAGAATATTTGGCCAATATATTTCAGCACCTTGATAGCTTGAACAGAAGGGTGCAAGGAGTGAATGAAAATGTACTTTCATCCAATGACAAAACGAAAGCTTTCCATAAAAAATACGGATTTGAAAAAGAATGACTGGAGGCAGTAGTTTTGAAAATGTCTCCTTTGATAAGTTATACAAATGATGTGACCCTTATTATTGTGGAACATTCAACAGCACTAAAAGATTAATTGAGTTGTTACTTTCTGTTGCTGAACATGGAACAATACAACTGGATTCGTAACCCTTTCATTGAAGTTTCAAACAATGTTGATTTGACGTTAACAGAAGAAGAACTGGCTACTGTATCTGTTGATCGTGGATTAAAAAAAAAAAAAAATCAAATATAAGGAGTTACCAATGAAACAAAAATGTGTTCCAGTCATTTTTTTAGTCTGTATAAAAATTTGCAATGGATCATTCTGTGACATAACAGAAAGATAGGAAGGGGGTAACACAAACACAAAATTGGCTATTGCTATCAAAGTTCTGCACTGTACATACATGTGTTTGCTAGCTGCTAGTAATATAATTACTTCTGCTGCTACTGGTTTATCAATTTCATCACCAATTTTTTTCATAACCGATTCACTTTAAAAATAAAGACTAGAGATTCGGAAGGTTGGGAAGTCAGAGTTAGGGTAGTTTTTTTTTCAGATTTCCACCCCTACATATACCATTAACAAAGCAACGGGTATTTTACTGCTAATAATAATAATGGTGACCTTCCAGATAACATCCTGGGGTTTCTTGCCAAATGTTGCTTCAGTTCTGATCTCCTGCGTCTGCATTCATCAAGGCTCAACTCTGATAGGTGGGGCATGCTATTCGCATGGAGGAGCACTGTATGCCAAGATGCCTGCTATATGGAGAACTAGCATGGGGGAAGAGACACAGTGGCCAACCAAACGCTACAAAGGCTCCATCAAAACCAACCTCCAATGGTGCAACAAGATCAAACTAAAGAAGCAGGAGCCGTATGCCAAAAATTGCTCACACCGACAACGTATAGTTCAAGCTTCTGCCAATTTTGGGAAAGGCTGTTGTCAAAGAATCCTCACTGCGAGAGAACACAGCCATAGGGCAACCCAGTCATTGATCCCAACAACCATCTGACAGTTCACAGATGGAGATATATATATATATATATAAAACAAAGTTCTTCTCCATCCTTTCTAGTTGATGGGCTCATAAGAGACAACAAAAAGATGGCAGAATATGCAGTTACAAGAATTGAGCAAGTCAAATATGTCTCTCTTATACAATTTCAGATCATACTTGAACAAGGTATACAGCACCTGTCGACCTCCATTTAGTTTACCAGACTAGTCAGGTACAATCGAACAACAATTCAAAATTTCAGAGAGATTTTTTTCAACTTGGTACTATATCATTATGGAAGATACTAAGTGCAATAAAACTTCATTCATAGAACTACATCAACATTTTGGGCAAGTGGATAATGACCTAAGTTATGCATCTAATAACCAGCCTTCAAGTTACGGGTTCAATCCTTGGATCAGACACCTGAAGGAGGATAGAAGGTAGAGCATCCAAAAAGTAGTGACTTTCTCACACCCAAGATTAGAACACTTGTCTGAATAACACTGAACACACACATTATATATATATATATATATATATATATATATATATATATATATATATATACACACGTACACACTGTAGCCTACATGTGTACCAGAACTAATTAGCTAAAAAAAAAATTTATTCATTAATTAAATTTATCTGAAAAAAAAAAAAAAAAAGCACAAGATTTGGGCATTGTTGGTCCAAAATGATCATAGAGACCCCCCCCCTCCCAAGTACACATGAACTAATGCAAATTTTCAAGGTTGTAACCCAAAGAATGTAACCAGGAGCACCTGGAGACATACAGACAAGCAAAGAGAGAAGAATCTGTAGCCCACTTGGCTGGTTGGTCAGGCCGTTTGTGGGGCTTCAGTGATTTGATAGCAATGATAATTCATCATCCCAGAAACTCAGAACTAAGTGTAAAAACTTCAGAATCTTTGAATGGCAAATCAACCAAATTTTAATTTACATAATATCCTTGAATTGTTTCACTCATTGAAAAAGAAATGTGGATTTCCTTTTGTCTCCTCCCTGTATATACATTAGCCAGGTTGTATCATCATCCCGAGGTAAAGATTAAATATTAAACAATAGAAACTTATGGCTCTTTTAACTTCCCTATCAGATGACTGAATATTTCAAAGCATTCATTCTCTCGATGTCAACACTTCAGACAATGATTTATAAATGAATCCCTGCCATACCCAGGTGAAGACATACTAGGATGGTTGTCTCTCAGTAGAAAGGACTGGGTCACTCTAAATAGAGCAGGAACCAAAGAGAGAAGAACAAGAGACAAAGTCCACGAGTAGGAATAAGTCACCAGTGCTTAATGTCCCCGCAGTGGGGAGCCCAGACCATGAACTATATTCTCCATGGCTGTTGACAGGAGGCAACATGCCCCGACAAAGACCTGAAGCAAGCAAATGATACAACTCTGCTATGGATACACAATTGGTGCAACATGATATGATGATCAATTAAATAATAAAAAAACAATGAGCAACAATCAGGTTTTATAAATAATTGATCTGTATTAAACACCTGCACAGTGGACAATCAAATTAATGAAATCCTGAGGTTGGGGGGGGGGGATCCATATGATCAAGTACAGGCAACACAAGTAGTCGCCCAGGATGTCAAGTGTTAGGGGTGCCTGTCATGCAGCTGAAACTGTAGGGAAATAATCCATAAGATCAAATACATGGCCAGCCCTACAGCAGAAAAAAAAATATATATATATATATATATGATCAACTAAAAACTAACCAACAGATGAAAATTAAAAACAAAATAGAAAGTCCAATACTTTTCCTTGGGTCAAGTTGAATCTTACTTTAAATGGTATGATACATCAAGTGGAATTGATTGCTTTGAATGAGGGTCATGGTCTGAGAAATGAATCAAAAGAGTGTTCAGAGGCCAATATTAAGGACATAAAAAACCATCTTCAATTTCTGTACCAAAAATCTTGTCAAATTAAGCAATTGACTGACGTAATATCTAGACTCCTGGAGCGTCCAAACCGTCAGAATCAAATTACACAAGTACAACCCTCCAAATCTTGTAGAGAATGTGGAGTTAGAGATCGCACTATTCGTTCACACAGTTACTTACTTAGTCATCCCAGGAAATATTAGGATACATTTGTTGAAATTTCATTATGCGAGACATCAATACAATATCAATACAATGTTAAAATTCTAAAAAATAAACATGGCTTATTTGTAGTCATCTCAAACAATGGATCGACCACAATTATATGACTCATCAATGTGGGCCCTTTTATCCAGGATCCTTGAAACCGGAGGTGACCTGGATTTCTGGAATAAAGTTGAGTATATTCTTAAGATGATCCACTTCTAAATCAGGATCTGGTTGATCTTCTCTAATCCACTTGAAATTCTTTAAATATGAAACATAGAATATACAATGAGAAGTACAAAACTGTTCATGTTCAAAGACAGTTCAAGAATCGACAATGTTGAAACAAAGAGCAACCAAGCAGTAAAATACTATTAAAGCCAGCCAGATTCAGAACTGGTTAGTTTTCTGGAAGCCATTACTGTACAAATCTTCGAGCTGATCAAATGGCTCCACTCTGTTTTGGGATGCACTAGTATATCTGGTACCTATGACTGTCATTGAATAATGGGCTGAGATACAATGACAAAATTTCTCAATCTAACTCCTTCTGTTGCATTTAGCTCCTTCAAGTCACCGACTGACTGAATATCAAAACAAGCTTTTAAAAGGAACGGGTTGTTGAATGAAGATGCTTTTAAAAGGAGTGAACTTTCAAAGGAACGGGCTTTTAATCTATGAGAGAGAACTTGTGTAACTATGGTCAGATTTTCAGGCTTGTTCAATTCAAGATGGATAGGGATGAAGAAGCTCTCTTTTGTAAATAAATGTCCAGGTTATCCTATTGCATTTTAAAACTAGCTAGTTTTCAGAAAGCCAGATAAATGGCCCAGTACCATTTTAGGTTGTTAAATATGTAATGTCATTTTTAGAATCGTAAGATGATATGGACAACAAAATATGGCGAATATTTAATCAAAACATGACCCAAATCAAGCAATAATCTTCTTTCCAAGATCCTTTATTGATAATATACCATCTCTATAAAAATCTTCAGATTTAGTGGTCACAAATTTTATAAGATCATAAATCATGGCTTTCCTATCATTGAACCTTTTATTACAGGTATGAAGTTCAAAATGATTGAAGAGATGATAATCTGAAGGAAAAATGTCAGGTGAATATAGAAAATGCTTCAAGACTTCATATCTCAACTCTCCAAGCTTAGACAAGATCTCTGGGATCTGGCACTGTCATGGAGCATTTCATCCAGTTCATGCACAACCCATTTATCAAACTTTTTAACCTTTCCCATTGCCTTCAGATGCCATGATATGGCTGTTGTCCTAAAGGTCCCCCGAAAGTGTTGTTGGTCATGGCTGTTAATAATTCTTAATCATTAAGAACAGGTTTAGGCCTACCTGGAGGTTTATTATTGGTATCCAATTTCCAGACATAAATCTACTGAACGAATGATGAACAGTTCACACTGTAGTAGTATTCACTCCAAATACTTAGTTGATGTTATCAGTACCTTGAGAACCATCATGTACCTATTTGAAACAGTATTTGTAATCAGCCTAACTTTTTAGGTTGATACCATTGCTATGAAAGGCTCAAAAACCTCCAATAATCACAAAGTAAGTCTCTACTTACACTGAAGCTGACAAAAATGCAGTTACATTAGTAAATCTTCAACTTTCAGCATTATTCCCTACCATGTACAACCCAGGGCTGGGTGATAAGGACAAAAAGATATATTATAGTCATTTCAGGCTGAATGGCTAATACAGTATATATCACAGAATGTTCAGTTTCAAGACAAAGCAAAAATGTAAACAAAAAAAAAAAAAAACCATCTCCCATTTCTTCCTTCTTTACATATAGCCAACACTAGGGCAGCCATTGCTGTTATCATCCTCCCAACCTGATATCAACAATTCAAGAATGATATGAATTGAATTTGACTTATTCCCATCTAGTGTAGCCAACTGAGGCAGAGGGAATAGAAGATAGGCTACTTCATACTCAAGCAAATGTGTTAGCCACATAGTTGGAGAAATTTCTGGCTAAAAACTTGCAAAAATGGCTATATATCGATGTAAACATCATAGTTTAATTCTACATCCCATTTGAAAATATATCAATATACTGTGTACAGTTGATATATTGCCCAGGCTTAGTATAATCTAAAGTAGAGTTTGCATTTCCTGACAGAACAGCAAGTGTGCCGTCTAACCCCTCCATCCACCCACCTGCAATATAATGATAACATAAATTACTAATTATTAGTGAAAAAATTTTACTACCTTAATAAAGAAAGTATCCGAAGCAGTACAAATGGCGGAAAGTAGGTGTCCTTTTAGCATTATATTTACATTGTAAACAGAACTCTCCTCCAAAATCAATTTCTTTCAAAACTGTAAGCACAATATACAGCCAGCATTAAGAACCACCAATTAATGTTGGAATTTTGCTGATGTCTCAAAACTTGAAAAAGGTGAAGCGTCACCAAAAATGAGTGGAATGATGAATTTAAAAAATACAGAACAATAATTATTTTTTGACTCGTTTTAACAATTAGAAAGGGAACCAAGTTGGAGATCAACTTGTTGAGTTTGAATCAGGGGCAGATCCATGGACATCAATATCTTTATTGAAAAAATATGAAGAATTATATAAGTAACACAGCTAATACTTGCAATAACAAACTATTTGGGACGGAAGTCAAGAGTTTGTTATACCCAATAGTTGTCCCTCATTTTGTAAAGTTGATTCGGTCGTTCACTTGTTTGTTCGCTAAATCCAAAGGCAGTTAGGTTGAACCTTGTTCTATTTTCGACCTTACATTACACTGGTCAATAAAAAATAAAGTTTGTGGCCTATCCTAGTTTCAAGGTCAAGCCTTTTGCAGCATCTACCCCAAGATTGAGGTGTAGAATCTGTTCTCAGGTCAACAGAAAATAACACTAACTTCCCGTTTTCAATCTTGAACATTGCTATAGTTATATTTTAATTATTATCCTGATGAATTTCAACTTGATTTTAAATATTTTTCCAACTGAAAAATGTTTAGTTGACGCAGAAGAATGAATAGATAATAAACATTGATCTTGATCTTAAAGGCTCCAAAAAGCTTGACCATGAAACTAGGATAATGCCAAATTCACCACATATATCAAATTTCGGTAAATCCGAAGTCAGCTCTGATGGATCCAGGTGTTCGTTCGAGTTGAAATTCATTATCGTGATAGTTTACTATATATGAGATAAGAGGTACAGGGGAGAATTGCACGTGTGTATCATCTACTCTGACTCCCCCCCCCCTTGGGGATACATGTACTCCGATCTCTCTTGGGGATCAGCCTAGATGATGTATAGAGCAATTTTCACTCATCATTAATGCATAAGAGAAACATAACTAGAAAACACTGAGAGCGCAAATCTTTGTCAATGCTGTAATTTCACTAAAAACTGGATTGAAAACTAGAAAGTATTCAGAGAAAAATACCTCTGCAAAAGCCATTGTCAAGGGGAGTAATTGTGCATTGATCCACCCAAAAATCAAATCAGTTTTTCCATAGCCCATTGCCCCCCCCCCCGCCTCAAATGTCATTGAGATTCACAGTCAATTTTTGGAGATATCATGTGGGAATATATATAAATGAATTGGGGGGGGGGCCTCTCTCAATCAAAGAAAAATTCCTAATTCTTGTCAACACTTTCATACCCTATTTTCCATCCTTCCACAAAATTTCATGGAAATCCATTCAGTACTTTTGGGGGATATTGTATGGATACACAAATAGACACAACCTAACATATATCTCTTTTCAACTTTGTTGACAGCGGTAAATATTAAAAAACAAGGGGTAGATTCCTAGTTTTTGTGCCTTAAATTAGAGACTCCTCCCGTTAGCATTAAAATGAACTAAGGATTATCTCCCCTTGGAAGAAAATTTGATTGTTATAGCTTTGAGTTGTTTCTCTATCGTTTTTAAAAGAGGAAATAATGCTCAGTCCATTTCAAAGCCAACAGGAGTTATCACCATTTTACATAGAGAAACAAGTAATCAACCAAACAAGAGAAAAATGTAAATGTACAAATATTGAGTAACTTCTCTTTAAATTTAAATCTAGATTTCTATTGACTGTTTGTTTTCAACCTCTTTTCTAGCAGGACAAGAAATATCTCTCAATCAGAAACAAATTCCTGGATCCGCCCAGTAGCCAAGCTTTCCACATATTTTCTTGAAAAATTTATTGAGAACTGATGGAAATATCATGAGGACATCCACGTTCAGACCCTCTGCATACGGTCTCCACTTATACACCAGAAGTGACAGAAAGCTGTTCAACTTGGCCATCAGCTGACAGCCAAGACAAAGTTTTGCGTATAGAAATATTGTCCACAGATGACACAGCCCTGATCTCACACTGCAGAGGAGGACCTCCAGCATCACCAATATCATAGGTTAGGATGTCACTGCACCACTATCAATCAGCATTGATAACAAAGTACTCAAAGTACTGATCACTTATCTGGGCTTTACCATCACAAGCAACCTGTCAATCGACACGCACATGGCTAAAGCTGCAGGCATGACGGCCAAATCGAGCAGGAGAGTGCGCACCAACAACCAGCTGACTTTGAACCCCAAATTCAACATGTGCCAGGCATGTTTCCCAGTACACTGCTGAATAGCAACAAACCCGAAATGATTTACACCAGACAGGAAAACCATCAAGAGAATTTTCACTTGATGTGCCCACAACAAATCTTCTGCATCACATTGCGAGACAGAGACACTAACATTGCCTTACTGGAGCAAGCTTGCTCTCAGAACAAGCGTCTCCTCCTCTGCCCACATTGACTGTGATGACTCAGTCATGAGCACCAAATCAGGGTCAGTCCTATACCAGATGATGATATGTACGGCAAGCTGGCCACATAACACCGTCCAGCAGGCCACTTCAAGGACATCAACAAGTGCAACCTGAAACTCAAAAGGTATCGACCCAGACAGCTGAGAACTGACCCCAGCAATGCTGGTGCTACAATGTTCGAGGGAGAGTCGTGCGGAGCAAGGTGAAGTGCAGCCAACAGAGAGAGGACAAAAGACAATGTAAGAACAGAGAACACAAATTCAGGCCATCACTCTACACTCCAACTTAGTCTGCAATATCTGCAAAAGGGACTGTAATACAAGGATCGGATTGCTATGCCACTCCAGATGCTGCTACTTGAAATTGCCCTTGACCAACCCAGGCACTACCGTTATCTCACGCGATAGAACAGATGCCTACTATACTGAAGTATCATACAATATATTCATGAAAATTAATCCACAAATACGGTCGGTATGCAGTTTGTTGAGTAGCCAAACTTTGGTGCACATTTTCTTGAAAACATGTTTTGGTTTGTTTGCCAATACAATAAACATCTTGATTCTGAAATCAGATTATTCACATATCATAAGTTTCTCTGTCTCGGCCAGACTTTGATGATCTTCAAGGTTTGTGATACGTCAAGTAAAGGCAACTATCACTCAAAGAGGTATCATTTACTTCAGCCAGCATTGTCCAGTGGAAGAGTCTGGTGGTCAGATATGGAAAGAGTGGGGAGATAAGGGGTGACTTCACAAGCACTCAAGTTAGGTACACATTAGCGTCATTGTATTGATCACCATTAGAACCTGTACTCTGGGTTAAAAGGATATACTGGTGACTTTCTCAAATCGGTCCCTTAGTTTGTGTCCAGCAATATTCACTCTTATTTTTAGTGATCACTGCCCATTAAAAAGCAAAAGTTATAAGTTATTCATTGATCACCCCTTTTTCAATTTTTTCAGTTGACCCCCCCCCCAACATGGCATGCAGCCAAAAAATGTTGGTCATGTGATTTTTTTTTCAATTTTTTAATTGATCACCACCAACATGGCATGCTGCCATAAGATGAGTTGACCTAGAATGGCGTCAGGCCACACTGATCAAGCACCAAGTGAGAATTGAACACACTGACAATGGCTTGCAAGACCAACATGTTAATTATCACTTTACAGGACAAATATTCAGTATGCTTATCAAATTGAGTCAGTGGAGTAAGCAGAGCAGATAAGCTCTGGAGTGTAAAGTCATTCTTTTGAGACGTCGACGTGTCCAAGAATTCTTTCCAGACGTCGACGTGTCCAAGAATTCTTTTGAGACGTCGACGTGTCCAAGAATTCTTTTCACACGTTTACGTGTACATGTTTTTTAAATATCCTTTCTGCTATGCTGAAAAATCAATGAAAATAATAAAGAAAAAAAAAATAATAATCTTGAAAAATTTTGCTCACGTCATGCTACAAACAAATTGCTGCTAAATTGAAAAGAATTTTTTTTTTTCCGATTTAAAAATTCTTGATAAAACAGCACTTCTTTGTTATCTGAACACGATTCATTACACCTTGTTCTTCCGTTTCACCTATCCCCACATCCGTCCCGCTCTTTGTGTGGTTACTCCTCAGGCTGCTATTCACTACTATTGAACTACAGAAGCACTTCATAATGCTATTAAGGAGTATGTCGTTGAAGGAGCCTTTATCCACCGAGGAGTTGCAGGCAGCGAGTTCATATCACTTCATGGTGAACCAACAATATAATTTCATCTCCTCAGAAACAGGAGTTATCACTCAAAAAGCAGAAAGAATGCAGGATCGGAAAGAAAGATTATTCTATTAGCCATTGAATAATTTGGGAATTTTATATATCAAGTTTAAAATACGTAAAATTCTATTTTTACATCTTCAGAACAGTCCACTACATACTGATGAGATATCCGTATATCTCTAACGGTGGACTCTTGATGATGTAGAAAAGTATTAGACACAAAAAAATATCCAGACTCAAAATCACAGTCAATAATTAAACAACCATAGCATCAAAATTTTGAAGTTGTTTAAAATAAATTCCATCAAAGAATAAATGTGGTCAGATTAAATTCTAGTTATGACATCACTGACGTTTCCCACAGGAAAACATCTAGATTCTGGAGAATCTAGCTGTTATTAATAAGGCCCCAAAAGATGAAAAAGCTTTTTTTTCTCCAAAAAACTTTTATAAAAAATTTTGAGAAGGGGTTTACAGTTAATTTTCAAGTCTGTAGATAAAACAGTACAGCCAGGAGCACTGGAACACACACACACACATCTATGATGGCTAGTATAATTGTTCAATACGCAGTATAAGTTGATAAATAGATGTAAATCAATTTTAAAATAAGACTAATCTTTGATCATTTATGACTGCACATTAATACTAAAATTATTTAATGATTAATTCTTATCCAATGAAATAAGATAAAATGTAAATTTATTGATTTTTTAGGAGGGCCCAATGTGTGACTTGCAGGAGTACTGATAAAACTTTCCTTGATTAAAAGAATTTCAAACGCTTTTGTAGAGATTCCTCTTGTTCCATTTGGACATGTTCAAAATCATCAAAAAAATCTAAAAAACATTTGAAAATTCTTTAAGATTAGCCTTTTGCACCGTTGTCAATTTAGCGGGTTTCCTTGTTTCGTTTAGTGCTTTTTTGGCCATTTTTAGCACTATTCTTTCAAGCAATTCAAGCCAGTGTTTAGCTAATTCTTACCAATTTTAGACAAATCTATCATTAGCTATTAAAAATGGCCATAAAATTGCTAACAGTGTTTTTCAGCTTGTTCAGGTGTTTTAATACTTTTGTTATTGGACAAGGGCTTCCATCTTGCAATAAGATGGAAAAATGTTTACAGCACAAATTTCCCTCTGCTCTCAGCAACTAATTGAGTGAGCGGTGTGATTACCTTGGAGGAGGGCATGAATCGACTATTTTACCAATGGTCATGTCCCCTGCATGTGGTAGTGAGAGCTAGGTGACTATGTGTCCTTTCCCACTGCAAATGTATATAAAAAATAATATATATATATATATATATATATATATATATATATATATATATATATATATATATATAGGGAGAGAGAGATAGATAGATATGTCTTCACAGCTTCACATTAAAAAACTTTTTCAATAGATTTTCTTGTGTCACTTCAGTCATTCATTTCCAAAAATCTGTCAATGCAATTTATGTAATCTTCAAAAGTGTTTTTTTTTCGTTTCCCTATCACTTGGTTATCATTGTACAATGTATGAATTATCTTTTATTTGGATCATCAGGTGTTTACCATGTAACTGTTTCAGAGATTTTAAAAACAAAACATTTATATTAATATGACACCTCAGTTGTGTTGATCAAACACCACCTCCTTTCATTACATAGTTTTAGCCATACATGTGATTTGTCATTCTATATGATGTTTTATGCGCATTGTATGTTGATATTATTTCATACAACATATCTATTTTTTGAAACAGGGCTTACTAACGTAGGTTACCCTAAAAAACGTTTTTAATGATGAGGGATCAGTAAGTATAACAACAAACATGACTCGCTCTTCATGTCATTCTTATTGATGTTCACCCATGTGAACATTAAATCTCTCTCTCATATATATATATATATATATATATATATATATATATATATATATATATATGAGAGAGAGATAGAGAGAGAGAGAGCGCTTGTTCAATTGAAATACAATGTCCTTTCACTCTAAAATGTCCTCAGATCTCAGGAGTGTGAGCCTGTCAGTATCCACAGGAAACCCCACTTTAAAGCCAACAACCAATGACCAATGTTCAACGAGGTTATGACATGTACAGATTTTTACGGTTACCGGTTAAGAAAAATATGCTTTAATAGTAGGAAATTCAGAGAAAAATTAATTTCCTGATATTGTCAGGCTGAAAACCGATATAAGTGAAAGACACAAGAGATTTCACAGAAAACTTATTGAGACTGAAATCAAAATTCCGATAAATAAAAATAAGCCTTTTTCTGAGATTGCAGCTCTTTTAACTTTAACAAGAAAATATGATACTCTGACTATTAGAAACTAAGAGTAAAAAATTTAAAAAGAACAAAAATAGTTCTCTCATGAGGTAGAAAGTTGAAAGAACTGGTAAGGAGAGAAAGGTGAGTTTAGCACCGTGCAGAGGGAGAGTAGGGGCAGGATTGTATAGACAATGCTTGGAGCAGGGTTTCTCAAATGGGGTATACATACTCCGAGGAGTGCACTAAAAAAATTTTTTTTAAATTACAGGGATATGCTAGGTTTGGACTTGGTCAGATCTCGTCCTCTGAACACAAGAATAATGTATTTGTCTTGCCAAGAATTCATACCAGACGAAGAGGTACTCCAGGTTCACACAGATGTGAAATGGCCTTCAAAAGGTAATCTGATTGGTCAAATTGCAGTGAAGAGAGACGAACTGAAAGAATTCTAATTCTTTTTGTCTATAGTCTGTTCTCTTGTATCCATACATTCTACACTGCTCTTGTACAAGGTTTAGACCAAGTGCGTACACTGGAAAAAAAATGTTCCAGAACCAAAGTCATAATAACATTTATCAGTGCCAATGAAAATCATGTTTTCTTTCAGTATTTTACAAGTACAACAATTACAGAGATTAAAAATAACACTTATCCTTACTTAATAGAAAAACCTTGAAAAATTGGAGTAAGTTTATAGAAGAGTAGACCATCACATCTACCTTGGACAATAGATCCCCATAAAATCCTTGATAGAAAACTAACTAAGAATCACCAGACTGGAAAGCTTTCAGGTAGAGCCAGTTTAATCCAAAAGTCCCTATAGGAAGGAAATACAACCAATGAATCATTCCAATAGTCATTTATGGAGCCAAACCAAAAGATTGACCCTCAAACTCAGAACCGTGCTATGTACGCAGGAGAGAATCATGCTCAGCATCAAATCGAGGGATCACAAGACAGCGCATCATATTAGAGAATAAACAGGAGTCAGTGATATAATCAGATCCATTAGAAAACTCAAATAGCAATGGGCAAGAATTTAAGACAATCGCTGGACATCACGACTAACAAAGTGGATTCCCAGAAATCACATGAGAAACTGCAGGCAGCAGAAAATAAGATGATGTAACAAGCTAGACAAGTTCCGAAAGTACCGGCTCGACAACACCCATGATAAACTGATCTGGTGAGTCCTGGGGAAGGTCTATGTCCAACAACTGATACTAAAAAACTGATGATGAACAAGTGTCTCTAACAGGTTTCCTTCCAGTAGACCTTGTGACCTTTAATCCAATATTCCAAAATTGAAAAGACACCATCAATCAAGTCTGGCCTTCCATTAGTTTAATAGCACTTCATGCAAGCAGTGGTGGATTAACAGTTAGGCTGAGCGGGCTTATGCCAAGGGGCCTGAGGACAAATAAATGCTTTCATAGAGTGTACACACAAGTATTCTAGATTCTGTAATTGATTCATGTAGTACGGTGGTTTCCAAACCAGAGTCCGTCAAATAATGCTCGGGGGTTCGCAGCAGGGTTCCCTATGAATCGAACATCGCAAATCTCATAGCAGATAAACATTATCTGTTGTACAGCTCCCAAGAACACAATTATTGTACAGAGATCTGAACCATATATCAAAATTCAAATAAATATAATCCATTTTGAATGAATGTGATTTTTTAAAGGTGAAAATTGCTTTTTTTCATGCATTTCATCAATCATTCTCCACTCGATGCAAAAAATAGTGGTCAGCCAGACTATTCCCTTTATAGAGGAGGTCCTCGAGTTTCCAACGTTTCAAAACCACTGAGGTAATAGATTGAGACTTAGTTATCATAGGTGTGAAACAACAGTCTGTCATCATAGCAAGGGTTCAAACTTGTCAAAAGTGCTGTTAGCTCAGTCAGTTGTAGTCACGTTATAACCGTTTCTTGGTGGACACATGTTCGAATTCTGCAAGGCACTCATTTTCATTATTCATTCACGTGGTCAGCTGTTCAATTAGCTACTCAATAAATAGGTTTCCAAATAAATTGTCTCCATAATTATCACACACACACACACATATATATATATATATATATATATATACGTTATTAAGAAATGGATAAATGATCCAACAGAATGATTATAAATTGCGTTATATCATACTGAAACTTATTTGAAATGATCTCCCGTTATTACACAGTGAATGAATCATTTGGCCAAGACAACATAAATAGAATAAACAAAGAAACTTGGACCGCTGCAGGAATCAAACCTGGTCGCAGATTCAAATAAGAGTTTCAATATAATATAATGCTAATTATAATCACACACACATTATATATATATATATGTCTATTGTTCCTTTCTACACCAAGTTGAAGTAATTCATAAGTTCTGTCATTGAAATAATATTGTCCCTCTCCTCATAGAATTACAAGTTTACACATGCCATGAAGTTGGTATTCAATTTCAATCATTTTGCAATCACACTATGATTAAAAAAATATCAAAATCATTTTGCTGCTCAGCATTTTCTTGTCCCTGTTTGACCATAGAAAACCTAGATTTTTTATGGATTTGCAAAAAAAAGCAGAAAAAAAAGTCAAGGGAGATTACTCTATTATTACCATTCAATAGTTATCCAAAGGGGTGCAGTGCTGCAGGAGCTCACTGGAGATATATATACATAGAGAGAGAGAGAGAGAGATCTAAATTTATATAAAGAGAATATAGGAGATGCCAAGCATTTCGAGTTTTGTCAGCTCCGGAACCCAAAATTGTAGCACTTGTATCCATGGTGAAGCCCCTTGGCAAACATTACTGACAAAAAATATGGACCATCTAGTGTCATTTTACACACGTATTTGACAACCCCAAAGGAAGCTTTTCCATTTCCACTTGCTTACAAGATCTGATTACGATTAAGAGAAAATCTCTTTGAGACAAAATCTAGGGATTTCATTTATCTTCACGGGGTAATGAAGAAGTGATAAATTCAAAGATTAATTTCAAAAGAGTGACACAAATAACATCACAATGCACAATCCAACAAAGATGAAGACAGAACAAATCCAGAGGGAAGAGTGCCTTGTATCTGTTGACGACATAAGGAACCTGCTGACCCCCCACAACTACTGGGTGGTGCAATATATTTGAGGAACCCAAATTTGCAGGGAGTGCACAGTCACAACTAGTACCACCCCCGAACTGTTGTCAGGAGACACGGAACCGTCCCTCTCAATGAATACCCTCGGGGAATTGTACACATTTTCATTTTGGTTCAAGCAATGCTAACAGTTACGATTTGTTTTTTAATAAATTGAACAGTAGTCACCAGAGATGGTAAAAGGTTCAATCCCTTAAATGTGCGTGTTAATGTGTTCTAGCATTCCTGGCCATCCTATTTTGTCTATAAATTTGAAAATTGGCAGCAGTACTCCACAGCACTTTTTGTTTGTTTTTTTACTTTTTTGGAACTTTACTTTCATGGATTTATTAATAAAAGAAACATCTAGATTCTCCAGAATGTCTAGTTGTTTTTTCTTTACTCTAATCCAGATGTTTTCCAGTGGAAAATGCCAGTGATGTCATAAATAGAATTCATTCTGACTATATCAATTCTTCATTGGATTTTTTTTTTTTTTTTAACTACATGATAATCAAATTTTGACACTATAGTTGTTTAATTATTGACTGTGATGGTGAGTTTAATGAAATTTCAACAATCATACCATATTTAAGCCAGTCCTTTAAACAGGACTGTCTTCACAGAGATGTCATGAAATGGAATTCTTTTTCCATACATGAATTGAGCATGCATTTAACCCTTTGTGTACTGACATTACTTCTAAGTATCACACGTCACTTTGTCTTCTGTCGATTAATTTGATACCTGTATGTCCTGATAGGACTTGTAAGTTCAATTTTTATTTTTCAAAAAGGGTGTTTCTTCATCATTCAATGTACATGGCTTTCAAAATATAATTCCAAGCCTGGCTGCTGCAGAATCAAACTCCACTCCTACTCCCACTCAAGATGATTACTGCATCTTTGGTATTGTATACATAATGAAAAAAAAAAAAGATTTTCTGTATAAATGTACTTATTAGAATTAAATAAGCTTTTGCATATCTGTAAGATAAATTTGCATAGATACATAGAATTTGTCAGTTTGGCTCAGTTGGTAAGAGAGCTGGCTACCATTCACTTGGTCTTGATTTCAAATCACGGTAGGGAAATGTTAATTTCTACTGCCCTAAATTTGGTGAGGATTGTTATTGATATGGTAAGAAAACAAAGTCAACGCCGCATTTAGGCTAGAGTTAGACAAAAAGAAAAAAAAAAAATTGAAAATTTTTTAAATCAGGACAAAGACGATAAAAGTTATCCGATAAAATGCTTGCCAGAAAGACACCACAATAGTCATAGCGATTGTTGGTAGAAATCTCTCCATAGCACAGAGCTACTTATTTATTATTCCTCCACCCCGTCTGAAAAATAGGCTGCACCTCTGGGGTGACCTGCATGACGATGCCTTCTGTGATGCAATATGATGATTATGGGGTGGAAAGGACCCCGGAATAAGGAGGAGAATCTGGAAAGCTTAGACAAGATTTTCAGACACTGGCTCGTAATGACAGCAACTCAAGGGGGGTGCATTCGAAACAGGTCGAGGGGGCGGGGACAAATACGAAGTAGATGAAATACAAATCCAAACTTGATAACGAAGTGTCTGTACGGATGGATGCAGAACGGAAAAGAAGAAATTTATAGGAGGACAAACAACTGGCAGCCACAGTTGGTGATAGCCATAATGTAGTAGTAGTAGTAGTAGTCTCATTATGAAGCAGACATCATTATCATCATCATCATCATCATATTATGGAGTCATTTCAAATAGCAGCAGGTGCTCGATTCAGTTTCCCTACTTTCTGTACTAATCACCCCAAAATCTGCACATGGTAGAAACTAAAACTTTACACTTCAGCTGAGAATACTAATCACACATTCGGTCACTAATGACATTCGTTAGAATGATCAGAATCCATCCTCCAAGTGACTACACGGCATCATCGTTAACACATGCCAAGACTTAGATGGCCAGCATTCGCTGGATTCATCCTCTATGAAAATGCAACGAAGCTAGCAAGGAGCAATTATAGGAACGTTTGTTAGACACGAGCGTCCGGGGGGGAGGGGGGCATTCGCAGACACACACACACACACACACACAGCCAGATCTAGCATTTTTCTCCACGTAAGGCGAGAGGGGGGGTTAAAAGTTGGAACCTTCCAGTCGATAAAGGATAATGGTGCAGTACAGCAACTGTTTTATGCAACCCCAACGAAATACACTTGTTTAGAAAGATGTTATTCACTGGTAATAGAGTTGCTACAAAATCATATTCCGAACATCCTCCCCTCCCCTCCTCCCCCACGTCCAGGAAAAAATTGGCAGCAGACGCCCAGAGTTTAAAGTTAGTTAATTGTTAATCCACGTGAAAATATTCTTGGATATATTCGGATTTATATGATGATTTTTTTTTTTTTTTTTTCCAGAAAAGAAATTACTGAACTCGTTTCAGAGGAAGAGTCCATTGTTGTTCGGGGGGGGGGTCACACAGTAGATAAAAAAAATGCTGATGTTAGTTGCACGAGATAGTACTATAAAAGATTCATGTCAGCAACAGAGATACCCCATGGCACCCCCCAACCTGTGGACGGCACCCCTGCTGTTTTGCGGCTGCTAATACTGACACAGTAGGGTCCTTGATCTTCAAAAAAATGCTACCACGTTTTTGCCTTCTTTTTTTTTTCTAGATATTTGCGATGACACTTAAAGAGTTACTAGTAGGAAACCATCAAATGTTTCAGCTTTGAACACCGAGGCTGCGTAACATTTTTAAGTATATTAAGAACATGCACATATAATTCGCACAGGGCGTGTATAGGCCTCACGGGTCAATGTGGTGTGGTTCAGGGTGGGTCTCATTTACATGTGGAGACAGCAACGGTTTGTGGCCTTCGACGTGAAAAAAAGACATTTTTTTTTTCAAATGAATAGCCTGGAGGGTGAAGCAGGTGAAACACAAATTCGAATCTGGCGATCATGAATAAGAAATGCTCCAATGACAATATGGCTACTCTATGAAGGAAAGAGTAAAGTAGGAAAGAAAATGTAGTAGTCGTGGGGGCTGAGTGGCTCCTCAGCAACATACAGATGGGACCACCATGCACTGGGGAGAGAGAGAGAAAGGGTTCAGCTAATGGGAGAGAGAGAGAATTGAACTAGAGCTTAAATTTTATGCCTTTCCCTCGAAATCAAGCGCCTTAACAAACAAAAAAAACTACTTCCTACCACCGCTACCATTGAGAATTAGTACAGCCAGGTACCGGCAGACGTATAGACACTCCACACTAAACAAGAAAACGGTACTAACGGACTAACAACACGATTAATTAGTACTTAGTAGGGCCCCGGGATGAAACAATTACATTCATTATTTAATCACTAAATCAGGATGAAGAAAGCGTTATGTATCATTAAAAATCGGACAATTACGGGATATAGAAGCAATTACCTACCCGACCGTATTTTACGCGACTATAGGTCACATTCTGGATTTGTATCTTTATCTGGTTAGTGGTTGGTAAATTTTACTGATAATAACTGGATTCTAAACTAAGGGTAAAAGTTGCAACTCAACTTTTGAAATGAACAAAAAAAAATTAGTACAAAAAAGAAGTATGACTTACACCCGAGTATTCATTCGAGTACAATGCGATCTCGAATATAATGCGACCCTGTCTTTTTGTAACTAAAAATCTTTTTATTTTCTTTTTACACGCAACGCGAGTATAATGCTACCCCCACCACAATTTTGACCCTGATTTTTTATATTATATTTCTCGAATTATAGGAGTAAATACGGTATCTGCATAGTTGAATAAAAGACAGATTTTCAACAGATGTGTCAGTGTCAAACACTTACAGGTTTTCATAAACGAGAAAAATCAATGACAATCGGGAAGAGACTGCATCAAACATGTTTCTATGGGAGATCGAGATTACTACAATACGATAGATCAACAATTCGTTGTTTTAAAAAGCAACAATTAGTCAAAATAAATAGATATACAACAGATCGGCGCGTAGTAGGAGATATCGCCATGATGTTCAACGTCGAAAGATCAGGTCACTTATGATCATCCGTAGATATGGAGGAAAATTGTTTCTAATGCATTAAAATGGGGTGGGGCGTGACTTCGTGCTGACAAGTTTTTTTTCTCTCCCCCAACGGAAATGAGTGTGAAGGAATGAAACGACGACTGTCGTTTAGGGAAGTGTCCGGAAAAGGGTTCAGCATTCATATTTATTAATGACATTAAGTATACTAAGATGATAATGTTCTGTAGAAGAAGATACGAGTGGTCGTTGTAGTAGTAATCGAGCTTTCTCGTCGGTCTTCTCAGAAGAAGACCAAAATGAACACCCCCACCCCCAGGAGCTACAGTAGGGAGAGAAGGAGATTGAAGCCACAACGACTAAATCCCAACAGTCAAATAACCACGCTTTAAAACATTGAAAAATTAATTTTTCTCAGGACTAATAAATTTCTGGAAGAACTTATGGATGAACTGAAAGCATAAAAACTACTAGCAGTTTCTTTTTCTTTATTTTCGAATATTCGACTAAAACAGTCTTAACTGATTTTAGTCAGTAAAAACAAGGATTAACGCAAGAATTGTTTCCTTAGGGGTGAAAAAAGAGGAAAGCCAAGCTCCTCATTGAATCATGTGAGGGAATTCGAAGTTAAGGGGAGTAAAATTGGAATACACTGGGAACACGCCTTAAAAAAATGGACGTCTTTTTTACCCTGACTCATATCACAACAAGACAGAAGGTTCTTTAGTCTCTCTCGTTTAACAAGTATAGAAAAATAAACACGTCAATTCAAACAAGGACTGTTCTGGTTTATCTGCAGCACGTTTTACGATAACACCATCATGGTTTCATCACGAATAATAATCCATCATGATGTGATCAAACATTCTTCTCCTCAATGCTCAATGCCTAGGGTAATGACTGTCATTCAGTTCTTGTTTTTTGTGTTTGTTCCTGTAGCAAGTCATGTTTTGGGGGTTAATCACGAAAAATGTCTGTTGAAAAAATACTACCGCTGTCCCATTCAGTAGTAGTTTTTATAAGCAAATGTGACATATTATGGGACATAAGTATGGGGGGGGGGACAAGAAAAACAGAGATGGTTATTTGATCGGGTATTTTGAAACGAACACTGAAATAAGCATACCAAACACTAAAAATTTAGCTTGTAATTTAAAAACAAATATTTATCTTGACTACTTTTCACCTTCTTCTTGATTTCAGTTGTTTTCATCACTTCAACTGACTTGGGTTGTCAAATGAATATTACTAAAACAATGGGTTACAATTCTCCATCCAAAAATAAGAATATATTTAAAACAATAAATATTTATTTCTTTTTTAGGTTGGAGGAGTCAAATATGAAGGGAACGAGAAAAACTTTTGACTCGAACTGAAGTCGATGAAACACACCCACGTATAAACCTTACTTGGGTCAGTGATCCAAAATTAACATTCTGATCCCGGATCAGAATGTTGAATTTAGATCATTATCCAGTTAGTTCATGTTTTGTTTTGGGGTCTGGTCTTGTCATGTGGGAAAACAGATATGAATTCAACAAGTTTGTTTCCTTTTTAAAACTGATTAGATTTTAAGAATTACAAATAATGAAATTATGTCAGCTGATTTTGAGACAAAAATAAACTTGAACCCAATATCACGAAAGAAAATGGATCACAGAGAAGTTGTTTTATTTTGTTTATGATTTGGGTTTTCAAATACACTTTCCCTTAAATACAGTTGATTATCTATCATTCAAGTTTAGCAATTCAAATATTGTTATTCGACATTAATTAGTCACACCTATTTTCGTTGAAGAAATCCAAATCCGCCATGGAAATTAAGAAGTTTTTCCGGCAATTTCTCAAAGATGAATCAGAAAAATTCAGGATAGAATTACATTTTTTCATATTCGATGAACAACAGAGGCGCAGCTAGAGATTGGGGGGTGGAGACCGAAAGAGCTCAGATCCTTGAAAGCCCCCCAACATTTAGTGAGATTCGTCAGTAGGCAGTAAGTGAAGTAATATTATTTGTAAAGCTTTGGGGGAGTTTTCAAATATCACTCCCTGAGAAGATAAACAATAAACCGTTTTAAAAATCGAATTTTTTAAAAATTAATTTGCCAATTTGGGATGAAAGTTTTCTTCTATGTACGAGAATTTTAATAGTTTGAAAATATTAACATAAAATCCTCAGCAGAAATGTTTAATATCTTCCTTGTTGTCAATCAATTTTTTTGGATACATTTAGCTAATTTAGTCTTGTCATAATTTTACAAGTCGTTTTAATATTTATTTTGAAAGAAAAAAAAACACGAAGACCCTTAGGGGACACTGACTTGAGTTTATCATGCAATAAAACATAACGAAAAACACTTGTTATTCTTTTAATAATTACTTAGAATTGACTAATTCTACTGCTTGAGAAATCACTTTTTTTTTTTTAAATAAACCAACCTGTTTCCAAGGAGGCATGAATTAACTACTTTGAAAAGCATAGTCATAGATGATAACTTAATCAAAAGATTATTTTTTAGATAAATAAAAGAGTTGACGTATGAACGTCGTCAATCGAGATTCATTATTTTCTCTAACACGAGGACCTATAGTTGTAGTAAGTAATAATAAAATTCATCAGATGTCTGTCCGTCATTGTATAACTCAAGGACAGCTAGATCTATGACCACCACATTTTCTATGGTTACTCGTGGGACTCGAGAGCATGTTTTAGAACATTATAGTTTGAAAATTACAAAAAACATTCTTAGTTTCAAGTGAGAGGCTTGATTTACAATGTAAATATAATGCTAATGTGGACATTTACTGAATATCTGCCAGCTTAGCTAAACCAATGTTTGTTTAACCGTAGTAGACATATAGTTAAATATCCCATCCAGCCTCAAGTCGAGTTTTCAGCTAGTTTATTAAGTGCAGAAAAAAGTCTACAAGTTGTTGTCAGTTGTGTATGGGCGCACATCATGACAAACGTGATACTTACATCATTAGTATTATCATTTTATGAAGTATTTTTCTGACTACTTAAAAACAGCAAAACAAGGGAATAATCAAGAACTGGTAATTTCTGAATACATGAATCGTTTCGTGTCGAAGGTTCCATAAAGGGAAACACTTTGCTTGGATCTTCTTTTGAAACACTGCTGGTTATCACCAACAAAAAGAACTTGAAGAAAGCATTATTCATTGATAGTGTTATTGTTATTATCGTCATCAATTGCCTCAACCGTCACATTTATTTATTCATATATATTTATTTAAAGTGAAAAAAAAACGGAAAAAATAGGAAACATACATCATAATCTTACTAACTCATTATTAAAAACCTTAAACCTTTGTGGTGTTGTAATGAACGTCAGGATTCTTTTTAAAACAAGATAAGAAAACAGTTGTCAACTCTTTTCGCGGATTTTCTAACAATTGACAGAATAAAGTAAATTAATTATCCTGGTTAATTTTAATCATACGTCGTGTCAATAAATGATATTTATGTGATATGGCATTTTAAGGCACATAGATGTGAAATAAGTAAGTTAAGAAGAAGAAACGGGATATTTTTTTTTTTAATGGGGGAAAATTTGGGGGGTTAAAAAAAGACGAACGAACAACGTGAATTTATAAAGAAAGGAAAGAAAAGCAACAACGTTAAATAACCGTATTTACTCGATTTACTCGTGTACAATGCGATCTCGAATATAATGCTACCCCCTTTTATGCAGCTGAAAATCAGTAATATATGTATATATGTTATCATGTTTTATTATACTCGGATACTGGGCTAACCCGCAATTTTGACCCTGATTTTTTATATTAAATGTCTCGCGTTATACACGAGTATATACAGTAAATAAGGGTAAAAAATAACTTACCTCAACAAAGATCCGAATTTAAAGGGTGACGTTATGGATCTATATCCCGTGGCTGTTGGTTACATGTTTGAGGTGGTATTTAATGGAATTATACATATAAATCTTGGTTCCTGAAGTTGAGGGCATAGATGAAATTTTGGTCGACCCTTGTGAAGGTTCAACTTTGAACAAGACACGAACCACACCAGTTGTTATGTATGTATTATCGACTACATACAGATGCCTTCGACAAACAGGGTCGTTTTTTGCTTCAAAGAAGCCACCTTCGACTTAATCAGCTAGGTAAATGAATCCAGGAGAATGTTAAGCCGATAGGAACACCTGAAAAAAAAAACATAAGCAAAGCAACGATATATACAAACGTGTATATAGTATTAACGTTTTGGACGATCTCTCTCCTCCGCCATGATGACAGATTTTCATGACTAATGTATTCTTGAGTTGGAGAGGGAAGGAGTCGTGTGATCAGCCACTCCGACCGGTTAAGATCGTTTAGATGTTATTTCCGTCTCTTTCAACTTGAAACCCATCGACATTGTTTCCTGAATTCCTTTATTACCTTTCCGGCCGGTGAATATATCGCCTTATGAGGATTGGCAAGAAACAAGCATGTCATATTTTAAGGAACTATTTTTTTTCTACGTCATGTTATTTACTCGAAAGGGTTGTAACGATCCAAGAAAAGATAACTCTAGTTTCTCTCTTTTTTTTTCTTTTTTTCCTATTTCCTTTTTCTTTTATTTCTTTTTGGCAATACAAGAAAATCTCCCTCCTTTCCAACGGACCTTCCAAATAAAGTGTTGAATACTTAGTTTTTAAGGTTTTATTCCTTGTATTGATAGTTCATTTGTTTGAAATGATTGTCAATTTTGAAAATTCTTCGTGAAAAAACTTTTCAGGGGCGTTTTAACTTTAAGGGAAACAAATAAAACATATGTTCGTTTTATTAAAAGAAAAAAAGTTTTAATAATTCTACCCTAAATACAAAAAAGTCGATATTGAGTCAAAAGCTTTATATGCCTTTGTTTTGACAAAAGAAAAGTTCAAGTTAAAGATATGATAAACATTATACACAGATTTTTATAAAAGTTTGGTACTTTTTTGAGAGAGCAACAAAAACCTGTTTATCGTGTGCCACTTAAATGCTTGGCCCTTGTCAGATGTTGTTCTAAGGGTTGCCTTTCCTTCTTCATTGTTAGTGACTTTTCAATTCGAGGTTTTCTTTCTCTACTTTCAATTAAATTTCATGAATTAAGTTCAAATTTCATCAATATCAGCGAACTGAAGATTTTAAGGCTCTGTTAAAATCTACAATACTAGTGTTATTAAATGGCTACACATATATTACGTCACATGATGGTTTACATTTTCTGTCTGCAATATTTGTCAAGGGAGATAACTATGACATTCTAATTACTAAGTAATATCCCTTATTATTTTTTTTTTACAATATGTAATGTAAGAAGAATTTGCTAATATAATACACCATTTGTATGTCTAAATTTTTGTCTTTAACATTTGTCATGGGAGATGACTATTAAATACTAATTATAGAGTTGTCTCCCTCAAATTTTTTTTTTTTTTTTGCATAAAAAAAATCAAGGTTAAATATGGTTGATATTTCATAAGTACAATGCAATTGCAAATTTTTTAAACATTTCCGTCATTTCTTTTGAGTAACTTTAGCTCTCCAAGCATAGTTAATATTTTATGCTTACGCTTTTAAGCAGCAACACCATCTTATGTACTTCTTAGTCTCTTGGATTACATCCTACAATACAGCTGAAAATATGAAAATAACTGGACTGTATCACCAAAACACTTGGCTGCTGTGTAAACAAATTTAAGCACCTTAGCGCTACTAATAGCCACACCCTGGTAGTAGAATCATAAACTAATGGCGGCCAATTTAAAATGCACTAGACCATAGGAGCTGCCGATCCACAAAATACCAGATTGAAGAGACTCAACCTTCATTATATATTCACACTTTTCTTTTTTGTATATGTTACATATAATTAATTTGCTATGTCTATGTAACAAAAAAAAATGTATGGAATCTGCATTAATCTCTGAAGGTAGAACAATTGAACAAAGACCAGGATTTTTCAACATACCCACTCACCTATCAAAATTAACACTGAAACAATATAGAACATCAATCAGATATCATGATCATAATCAATTTGAAGCAAGCTAAACACCTTCTAATTCTCTCATTCAAAAATGAACATGTACACACAATAACAAACCATTTAATAGCATGAAAACAGCCCTGAAAAAGTTTGCTATTCTTCTACTAATGTTCATGAAATCCTCTATTACTATCTATCCATAAAATACCAATTGTTGGATTCTGTTCATCTTTGTGTGACCTCTAAGTAGCCAAAAACGATGCATAGTAGATAGAAATGTTGAATTATGATATACCTTAAATGTGCTTATCTGAAGAGAAGTGATTCAAAACTGAATAATAATATTGTGGGGTCTGCATTCACACTCAACAGCTTAGTGGCCTTATGGGTCACAGGGTTGTCTCGTATCCTCTAAATGGTCTCCGTTCTGTCGCTTCAAATAATGAAATAACACTGGAGTGTCCCCTTCAGGGCACATGCCTGGGTGAAGCATATGGAGATCCTGGGATGCCCAGTCATCAGAATCCCCCTCCCGGCCTCACTGGTGTAGTCCAGAGGGGAGCAGATATGCGTACATCAAGAATCAGTTTGGCTGTCGGACCGCAGAAAGGACCTCAAAGGTGAGTCCATTCCCTGGTTTGGAATCAGAGTTAAACCTTCCCTCTCCTAGACTAGTTGCTTTCCCAAAGCTAGAGAACCCAATATGTTCTGTCATTGTACTTATACCTTGGAAGAGAAGAGATAGATCCATGTCTTCTCCAAGGGTATTAATGCAAAGTGAACATAAACAGTCTCAACCGGGATTAGAACTCGGGTCATCAAATTTCTTTTTCCCATACCATAACTACTATTCCAATCATATCACCATGTCCGCTAAGATCATGTAATGGTTAGCATGTTTGCCCTACACACAGAAGGATCTAGGTTTGATTTCCCGTATCAGCAAAGATTGCAAATAGTCTTCATCAGGGCACATTTCTCTGCTCGCTCAGCAGCTAACTGAGTATACTTTTAAGCTGCATGATTAGGGTAGAGGTATCCCTTTGGGTTTACTTGTATACTGTCAAGGAGATGGTCATAAAAACTTGTAGTTATAAAGTCCTGGTCTCAACCAGACTTTAGACTTGCTAGTATCACAAATTGATTAGCGGTTATCTTATTTCGTTGAGAGTTGTCTCGAGAGAGACGTGCCACTTTAACTTTTAATCAAACCTTCATATTATTCTCTAAAATGCTGATCAAGGAATAAGTTAAATGGTTACTTTGAATTTCAGGAACTCTATACTCATTACTCTGGGGTGTTTCGTTAATTCAAAATAACAATATAGCCATAAATGATGTAGTAGGAGATTTTGAAGCCTGGGGCAGGGCCTTCTTCCTTGATCCAATCCTTTCCAACAATTAGTGTGGTGATTCCCAAGGCATTATTGGGTGTCTTTGGGTAGACCTTTTGAAAGCCTGGGGTCTGTTACCTTGTTAAATAGGTAGACTTTTGAAAAGCCTTAGCTGTGTTACCTTGTTGAAAAGATAGACTTTTCAAAAGCCTGGGGTCTGTTACTTTCTTGAATAGGTAGACAGTTCGAAAGCCCGGAGTCTGTTATCTTGTTGGATAGGTAGACTTTTCAAAAGCCACTCAAATCAATAGGGTCTTTGACAATGAAACAGTTGAAATCCACTATAAATTTATCAAAATTAAAACAAAATTTAGATGGGTAGACTGCTATTCATAAAACTTTTAGGGCACCTTTCCATTGCGGGTAATGTGAAATCCCATCCTCATTTCTGCTCTTCTAGTCATCATTTCTTCTGTAAGGATTCGATTTATTCATATCAATCGAGACTTTAGACGAAACCCAGAATTGACTTCTGTCAAACTCCGGTACCAAGTCAGAAGTTGACTTCTGTATTTTTACAACAAGAACAATCCTCATCAAAATGAGCTGTAAACCGATATATAAAATCAATGTTTCCCTACTGTGATTTGAACTTGCAACCAACTGATTGCTGTCTTAAAGACTGAACTAAATTGGCAAGTCTTAGATATTAACAAACATTTATCATACAGATACGCACAGAATTTATTTCATTATGATAAATAAATATATTTATACAAAAGATACATATTAGTGTAATTTTTAATTTGTTTTAAATACAATTTAAAAGTCGCAATAATCATCTTCAGTTGGGATAGAAGTTGGAGTAGAGCTTCATGACAGATAAAGCAAAGGGTCAATTGATCAGCGCCCATTGGACAGTAAACACTGTAGGAAAAGACCAGACACAAGATGGAGGGATGAGATAGAAAGGCTTGCTGGTGAGACATGATAGAGGTGAGCGCAGTCGCAGCCGTCATTGAAGGTGATGGGGAAGGCTTTTGTCCAGCTGACAATGATGATGATGTATGTGTATGTGTATGTGCGTGTAAACCTATATATATATATATATATATAAATATGTGTAAATATATATATAATGCTCCTCTATTCAGGGTTAAGCACTCTTCAAGTGAGGTAACTCATCCATTGTAAGCTTACGCAATGCTCTTCCATAGGTATAGAGCACTCTGGTGGATGAGGAATTTCTGTGTAAATAGATATAGCGCTTAAATTCAGCCTTACTGACTGTCCAGTTCCATAGTCAAGAGGTAGAATATCAGTCTCCTGATGTGAAGGTTTCAGTTCTGCCTTGTGGTGCTGGATGGGATAATGGAAAGTTTATAGCCACACTGAAGAGATGTAATACTGTGGATGACACAATTATTTATATATATATATATATATATATATATATATATTTATCTGTATGTGACTTCTAAGTAGTTGTAATGGTGTATTGATACCTGATGTATTGAATTAAGATATTCCCAAAGAGTGTTAACTTGAAAAATGTAAATAAAAGTTAATTGGGATAGAATGATAAGAGTGTGGGGTCTGCATTTGCACTCATACGAATAATAATGATCTAATTTCCCTCTATCTATCTAATACTGAAAGTCTGAATCAGACTATCAGAATATGTCAAAGTAGCTGAAACAGTACATTGTAGCCGGAGGCATTGAATTAAGGTACCCATAAAAAAATTTTGATTTCTCATTGGGGCCAAGGGCCCTATTTACAACCTTCCCAGGAACTATTTGAAAATCTTTATTGTTGGGCATGTTCTCAGCTAGTTCATCTAATTCATATGATTTCACCTGTCAGCCAGAACACACCCATTTGTTTAATACTATAATTATGCTTGTTTTCATAAACAATTATTCTTTCTCCTTATATGATTAATCTTTTCTCTTGTCAATCCCTACCAACTTTAACAATTTTATGAACAACGGCAGGAACGGAAGAGAGTGCTTATGTTTGGATGGGAGGAAAATAGTCACAACCTTTACGATAACTGTCATTCATTCTTTATGCCTCCTATGGAAGTCTAAAGCCAAAAAATTAAATTATTGTAGTAGCAGTAGTAGTAGATCACAGAAATATAGATAGATAACATGAGTAAACAATAATGATAACAAATATATTAGTTTCATTTTGCCTTTGTACGTCATTAAAATAACTAATAAAAATACATTCAATAGTTAAAAAATTACTACTGCAAAATCATACATATATATATATATATATATATATATATATATGTGTGTATATTAGGAAATGGATATTTGATCCGACAGAATGATTATAAATTGCATTATATCATATAGAAACTCTCATTTGAAATGAACATCCGTTATTACACGGTTTGTTTCGTGCAGCAGCCCAATTTTCTTTAACTGTTTATCCTATTTACATTATCTAAGCCAAACAGTATATTCATCATGTAATAACAGGTGTTTATTTCATATAAGAGCTTCTATATAATATAACACAATTTATAATCATACATATATGTATATGTATGTTGATTAAAGTGACAATTGGGAGGTGAAGAGAAAAACTTCAGAGAAAGCAGGTGTTACATCTCAAAATCATTTCATTATCAAGGGGGCATGTTTCGATACATTTCAATGTGTGCTACCCATCTTTCTCAGATAGAAACTTGCAGCAGTTCAGAGAAAATTTTGCTCTTTATATGTTTGAGGTTGAGGAAAGAAATAGGGATATTTCTGCGTTGTTTGATTGTTTAGTAGAAGAGGAAGGGGAAGAGTTTGAATCTATGTAGGTGAGAGTAAAGCTTGGTTTGAACTAAGATGGGTCTGTGAAAGGAGAGGTCTGAGGGTGCTTGTTTTCTGTCTCTGTGGGTGTCTTAGATAAGAAAGGGCAGTAAGAGGAGGGGGTCAGGACCAAACTAGAGGTGGTGTCTAGTATTTAATAGATGTTAGAGACCACCTCTCTATTCTTAATTCTGTCAGATCACTTCACGTCCACAATACAAACATATAGATAGATAGATAAGTACAGATAGATAGATAGATAGATAGATAGATAGATAGTCTAGAAAGCTTCACAGCTTTAAATGCTGAACACATTTTTTTTTTAATTTTCGAAAATCTTTTTGTGTCACTTCAGTCACTTATTTCCCAATATCAGTTAATGTAAATTATGTAATTTTCTTCAGTGCTTTCTCATGTTTTATATATACTCTGTTATTATGGTACTATGTGTGAATTTTCTTATGTTGGGATCATCGGTTGTTTACCATGTAATGGTTTCAGGGATTTTATAAACAAAACAGTTGTACCAACATGGCACCCCAGCAGTGTTGATTATACACCACCTCCCTTTCAACTATGATTTTAATATATAGCTTATGTCATACATATAGTTTGTTATTTTATATAGAGTATTATTATTATGTATTGTATATTGATGTTACTTTATGCATAATTTAATTTTTTTGAAACACAGGGCTTACTCACGTAGGTTACCCCAAAAACAATATATATATATATATATATATATATATATATATATATATATATATATATATATATATATATATTGCAGATATATATACGTGAGGGTAATTATAATCACTAAGTTGTCATGACCTTTACAATTTCAACAAGTCCAGATAGTTATTCCTCCAGTTTGTTATAATACATCTATTTATCTAATTCATAAAATTTTGCGTTAGAATGGTTAAATGTATCTGGTATTTGTCCAATCCATTGTATTTCACTATTTGAGTTGGATAAATCCGATTTTCTGATACATAGTATACCACCAGTTGGATACAATACATCTGTTTGCCCGATCCATAGTATTCCAGTGGTTGAATAAATCCAATGATCCATAATCCAGCATTTCACCTGTTGGCTCTAGTAAATCTATTTTGCGATCCCAAGTATTTCACTAGCTGTCTGAATTGAATCCAATTGTCGGATCGTTAATATTTCACCTGTTGGTCACAGTAAATTTACTTGCCCAATCCATAGTGATTCACCTGATGGTTATATTACATCTCTCTTTCCGATCCATAGTATTTCACCTGCCGGATCCAATACACCAATTTGCCCAACCTACGTAATTCCACCTGCAGGCTCCAATGGATCTATTTGTCCAATCCGTAGTATTTCACCGGATGGCTCAAAAACATTTATTTGCTCAATCCATCTTATTTCACTTGTTGATAACAATACCATTTTACCAACCCTTGAGTATCTTACCCATTGGCTCCAATATATTTATTTGCTAATCCATTGTATTTCCACTGTTAGTTATGGTATACCTATTTGCCCAATGCATAGTATATCATCTGTTGGCTCCAATACACCTATTATCCCAACCCATAGTAATTCACCTATAGGCTCCAATAGATCTATTTGCTGAATAACAGTATTTCATCTGTTGGCTCCAATACACCTATTATTCCAACCCATAGTAATTCACCTATAGGCACCAATACATCTATTTGCTGAATAACAGTATTTCATCTGTTGGCTCCAATACACCTATTATCCCAACCCATAGTAATTCACCTATAGGCTCCAATAGATCTATTTGTTGAATAACAGTATTTCATCTGTTGGCTCCAATACACCTATTATCCCAACCCATAGTAATTCACCTATAGGCTCCAATAGATCTATTTGCTGAATAACAGTATTTCATCTGTTGGCTCCAATACACCTATTATCCCAACCCATAGTAATTCACCTATAGGCTCCAATACATCTATTTGCTGAATAACAGTATTTCATCTGTTGGCTCCAATACACCTATTATTCCAACCCATAGTAATTCACCTATAAGCTCCAATACATCTATTTGCTGAATAACAGTATTTCATCTGTTGGCTCCAATACACCTATTATCCCAACCCATAGTAATTCACCTATAGGCTCCAATAGATCTATTTGCTGAATAACAGTATTTCATCTGTTGGCTCCAATACACCTAGTATTCCAACCCATAGTAATTCACCTATAGGCTCCAATACATTTATTTGCTGAATAACAGTATTTCATCTGTTGGCTCCAATACACCTATTATCCCAACCCATAGTAATTCACCTATAGGCTCCAATAGATCTATTTGCTGAATAACAGTATTTCATCTGTTGGCTCCAATACACCTATTATCCCAACCCATAGTAATTCACCTATAGGCTCCAATAGATCTATTTGCTGAATAACAGTATTTCATCTGTTGGCTCCAATACACCTATTATCCCAACCCATAGTAATTCACCTACAGGCTCCAATACATCTATTTGCTGAATAACAGTATTTCATCTGTTGGCTCCAATACACCTATTATTCCAACCCATAGTAATTCACCTATAGGCTCCAATACATCTATTTGCTGAATAACAGTATTTCATCTGTTGGCTCCAATACATCTATTATTCCAACCCATAGTAATTCACCTACAGGCTCCAATACATTTATTTGCTGAATAACAGTATTTCATCTGTTGGCTCCAATACACCTATTATCCCAACCCATAGTAATTCACCTATAGGCTCCAATAGATCTATTTGCTGAATAACAGTATTTCATCTGTTGGCTCCAATACACCTAGTATTCCAACCCATAGTAATTCACCTATAGGCTCCAATACATTTATTTGCTGAATAACAGTATTTCATCTGTTGGCTCCAATACACCTATTATCCCAACCCATAGTAATTCACCTACAGGCTCCAATACATCTATTTGCTGAATAACAGTATTTCATCTGTTGGCTCCAATACACCTATTATTCCAACCCATAGTAATTCACCTACAGGCTCCAATACATTTATTTGCTGAATAACAGTACTTCATCTGTTGGCTCCAATACACCTATTATCCCAACCCATAGTAATTCACCTACAGGCTCCAATACATCTATTTGCTGAATAACAGTATTTCATCTGTTGGCTCCAATACACCTAGTATTCCAACCCATAGTAATTCACCTATAGGCTCCAATACATTTATTTGCTGAATAACAGTATTTCATCTGTTGGCTCCAATACACCTATTATCCCAACCCATAGTAATTCACCTATAGGCTCCAATAGATCTATTTGCTGAATAACAGTATTTCATCCGTTGGCTCCAATACACCTATTATCCCAACCCATAGTAATTCACCTATAGGCTCCAATAGATCTATTTGCTGAATAACAGTATTTCATCTGTTGGCTCCAATACACCTATTATCCCAACCCATAGTAATTCACCTACAGGCTCCAATACATCTATTTGCTGAATAACAGTATTTCATCTGTTGGCTCCAATACACCTATTATTCCAACCCATAGTAATTCACCTATAGGCTCCAATACATCTATTTGCTGAATAACAGTATTTCATCTGTTGGCTCCAATACATCTATTATTCCAACCCATAGTAATTCACCTATAGGCTCCAATAGATCTATTTGCTGAATAACAGTACTTCATCTGTTGGCTCCAATACACCTATTATCCCAACCCATAGTAATTCACCTACAGGCTCCAATACATCTATTTGCTGAATAACAGTATTTCATCTGTTGGCTCCAATACACCTATTATTCCAACCCATAGTAATTCACCTACAGGCTCCAATACATTTATTTGCTGAATAACAGTATTTCATCCGTTGGCTCCAATACACCTATTATCCCAACCCATAGTAATTCACCTATAGGCTCCAATAGATCTATTTGCTGAATAACAGTATTTCATCTGTTGGCTCCAATACACCTATTATCCCAACCCATAGTAATTCACCTATAGGCTCCAATACATCTATTCGCTGAATAACAGTATTTCATCTGTTTGCTCAAATACATCCATCCCAATGCAGAGTATTTCACTTGTTGGCTTCAATACATCTATTTTCCCAATCTATAGTAATACACCTATTGTTTACATCACATCTGTTTGCTTGATCCATAGTATTACACTTGTCGGGTTAAATACATCTTTTTGCCCAAACCATAGTATTTGACCTGTTGGCTCTAATATATCTATTTGACCGATGCACAGTATTTTACCTGTTGGTTACAGTACACTTATTTGCTAGATCCATTTTTATTCACCTGTTGGTTATCTTTCCAATCCATAGTATCTCACCCGTTGGTTCAAAAATACCTATTTGCTTAATCCTTTGTATTTCCCCTATTAGTTGCATTATGACTATTTGACCAATCTACAGTATCTCACCTGTTGGCTACAATACACCCATTTGCTTAACCTATACTATTTCACCTGCTGGCTCCAACACATCTAGTTGCCCAATCCATAGTATTTCACTGGATGGCTTGAATATATCTATTTGTACAATCCATACTAATTCTCCCATTGGCTCCAATTCATCTTTTCTCCCAATCCATAAGATTTTACCTGTTGGCTCCAATACATCTACTTACCTAATGAATTGTATTTCCTATGTTGGTTCTGATACACTGATCAATAGTATTTTACCAGTTGGCTCAAATACATCTATTTGCACAATATGTAGTAATTCACCTGTTGGCTCCAAAATATCTTTTCGCCCAATCCATAGGATTTCACCTGATGGCTCCAATACATTTATTTGCCTAATCCGTAGTATTTCAGTAGCTGTCAAGAAGAAATCGTATTGCCCAATCCATAATATTTCATCCGTCGGCTCCAATACATCTTTTTCACTCCATAGTAGTTAACATAATACTAAATAAATATCATAAATACTTATTACTCTTGGTTGTACCTACATTGTATACACTAAACTCTTAAACAATTTACCTTCTATAGTTATCAAAAGATTACTAAACTCAATGTAATTTTTTTACTCATCATTAGATTTTTAACACAATATTTGTTCTCTATTTCATCTTAAAAATTTGACAGGGAACATTTTAATTGTTTTTTGTTTTGCTTTTTTTGAATTAGTGAGTCCATTGTTGGTAGTATTTAGATGTTTTTTTTTTCAAACTTTTTTCACAATTTACAATCTAGTGTTACCAATTTAGATGACTGTTTCTTTTTTTCAGATTTGTGAATTTGAGAATGACTTCCAGAAAAATCACATCTTAATTGGTAAAACTGAATAAAAGAGAAAAGATGACAATTCAGTTGGTTTTTTTACAGTAAAGCAGAGAATACAAACACTTCAGAGAAAATTTGTCCCACATACAACTGTTTTGAGATACGATCTCCCAGTTGGAACTGTATCCAGTTGTAAGTTGGTGATTAAGTGTAGTGAATATAATTGTAAAAAACAAGTAGCACTGACTATGTTGAAAGTTTTTGTAATTGACTGCTGAAATGGTTTTGTCCAATTCATTCACAGTTATTTTCTCAGCACAAGTTAAATACATTTCTTAATGGAATCAGAGTTGTGTCATCTCTGTCATCAAATGGGCTTAAGGTATAGTAAAATAACAGATCCCTGGGTTCAAATGGAAATTATGCTTTTATTTGAGGTTTTCGGGACAAGTGAGCAATAATGTAGATAAAAATGTTCGGGTCCATCAGTGACCTGCCTTATATGGCAAACTGTGCATTAAAGGACCACGTTATAATGGGGCACACCTGTATTGCGACCAACCCACTAAAGGTCATCATTTTTCATTGTCAGCAAAGTAACTGACTAAAATTGAATCAATATTGCATGGATTTCTTAGAAAAATGGCCCCAAAAGATTACAAATGTAAAAAAACTCTGAGGAAAACCAAAGATTCAATCATTGCTGGGCCTGAGGACTGGAGTTTCATTTACTCCAATGAAAAATTTGGGCAAATTGCCAAAACTGCTTTTATCTCCTATTTCTGCAGATCTCAACATCTAAAATACATTGTGCACATAATACCATTGGGAAATTCTTCATTTTAAAAACAATGTTTAGAACAGATGTAAAAAAAATGTTATCAAAGCTTGTGGAAGAAATACAAAAACCAACATTACTGTAGACTTTGAGATGCAAAATAAAGCCAGGTTCAAGTCCCTAATGACCAAAATATACGGAGTCTAGAGGACACCCTCCAAATTTCAAGAATTCAAAAATAGTAAAGATGATGATGATGATAATGGATCCATCATAGAGGATTAAACCAGAACTGGATTGAGCTAGTGTGGGATCCGTACTACATGTTATAAAGGGATCCTAAATTAGGAAAATACGCATTTTTTACTTACAAAGTCATTAAACTTTTTCACACTTCGCTACAGCCAGACAATCGGACAAACATGTCTGACATTTCAGTTATAGTATCACTTAGTTTTCGTTTTGATCTATTTGCAGTGGCTATGACTCCAGTTTCAAATACCTTCACATTTATATGTCATATACATATCACAAAGATACCGCACACCCATTGATTAGTGTGCTGAACAATAACCCCAATTAAATGTCATAATTGGCTAAAATTGCTAACGTTGAATGGCCATTCGTTCATAAAAGTTGAGGGAAATACAGTACTACAGAAAAAGAACAAGTACATAATTACTAAGCTGAAATTGATAGCATTTAGTGTTGAACCCTTAAAATTGCAGAGCCTGTAGCACATGCTATTTTTGCTACATAGTTAATCTGGCTCTCAGGTAGGTTGTGATTGCCCATGTCTTCAAAATTTCATTCATATGCTTATAAAATCTTCACCTGTCTAAATGTTAGAAACATGTCAATTCAGGTGCAATTTGGGTGCACAGGTGTTCGCCCCCACCACTCACATCCCGGCTGGGGCAAAGAACCATTTAAAAATTTTTTTAGATATTTTTAGATAAAGAAATTTCATAAAGGAAAAACCTAAATAACTCTACCTAATCGTAAATTAACTATTAAAACAATTCATGGAAAAAAATTTTTTTGCTCTTTGGTGCATCCATCGTCGATTTCGACAATGGTTGAAAATTTTGCGTTCACAAAAACGAAGGAAGATTGTCTTATTACAAAATCGAGAAACATAATTTTTCGATGGAAAATGATTTTCTAATATTTCTGCGACCCCCAATAGTTTTTTAAACAACCCACGGAAGGATCCCGACCCCTATTTTGACCACCCCAACTCCGATCTAAGGTAAAGGGAGAAGAAGATAATGAATTTAGATAGATGTAGGAGGGGTGGTAATCACATTAAAGACAGAGAATGAAGAAGGGGAGGAGCTAATCAGGGGAGGTAATAAGTGGTCGCTCGTTGCCTAGGCAACAAACGCGCAACTGTTATGTTTCTTTCAAACGAAAAAAAATGTCGATAACTTCGCGTCGATATTTTATTTTTCTTTAAATTCACAGTAAGTAGAAAAAAATAAGTAAGTGAAACATTGATAAAATCTTTTTCTGTCAAACATTTTTTCCCCTAAAAGCCTTATGCTTAAAACGTTGTTAAAATTTGTCTGTGTCGTATTTTGCCAAAAAATCAAATCTTGAAACACAAAATAATTTTGGAAAAAGCTTAATGACTAAAAATTAGAAAAAAAAAGGTTTTTACAATCGTAAAGAAATATTTTTGTTTAGATAATAATTTTTGTCGTTACTTGAAAATTAAATAAACCTTTTTTTCAGTACTTCTGACGTGTTTGGTTCCAACTCAAAATATTTTTTTCTATTTTTCGTGATTAATTTTTTATGCTTTTGACCCATTAAACTTTTTCATCTTCTCAGGAAATTTGTCAGTTTTTTTAGAAAAAATTGATTCTTTTTTCAAGGTTTAATAGGAGGTCCTGTTTACAATATAAGTATAACATGAAAACAAGCCCTTACTTAACGCCAATTCCACCATTCGTGTGAATACGATTTATCCTTTCTTTGTAAATGTTTTGATTTTCAAATGCGCACTTTTTACGAAAACGTAAAATACATTCCTAAAATTATCAATTATCTTTGAAAATTCGTTTGGGAAAGCAAGAAAAATCCGTAACAGGAGTAGAAAATTTGTTGTTAAGCAAGGTTTCCAATACATCAGAGTACATGAATGGAGGAATTTGCACAAAGTAAGGGCTCGTTTACACTTTATATTTATATTGTAAACTCTCTAAAACCTTTTAAAAAAATCAACTTTCTTCAAAATTGACGAATTCCCAGTGGAAAAGAGTGTCTTATGGATCAAAAACACAAAAAATGAGTCGCAAAAAAAAAAAAAATTCAAAGTGGGACTATGGCATGTCCGAAATACCCAACTTTTTTTTTCAGGTCAGGAAATGAAGTTTAAACTTGAAAATGGAAAAAAAAATTTTCAATAAAGAATGTTTCAACATGAAAATAATTGAAACATTTCATATAAGTTTTCCTTGTATTGCAATGAATGGAACAAAGGTTTAGCCTACCAAAATAGAATATTATGAAGAACTGGACATATTTGTGTACATTGTCACAAAGTAAGAATCCAGTTCAGCAGATATTTACGTTATAAATTAAACATTGTGTGTCGCAAAGACGGACACAAACTAAGAGTTCGGTTTTAGGTTACACATATATCATAAATCAGTCACCCACTTTAGAGCCAATCTACTGGCTTCCCCTATAAAAGTTACCTTTTCTTAAAAACTTTCTCGGTGAAACGAAGGTCAGATTCGGTCAAAGCAGTTCAGACTGTATGGGAAAAATGTTTTTTTTTCATAATTTTTCACTTCGGTTTGCAAAAGCGAATCTCAACCAAAACATGTTATCACTTTTCAAAATTTGGCAAAAAAAAAAAAAAAATTGGCGTTACTTAAAAATACATAGTCAGTATTTCAATAATCTGCTTAAGAATTTTTTTGTTTTTTTTTCTTTAATTACAAAAGACAAAAATCCAAGAAGCAAGGCAATACAATTGAACATATAATTCAATTCATTTAAATAAATCAAAAGGATCAAAAAATTCAAATTGAATTCCAGGGACCCCCTAATCGCAATGTTCTTGGGCAAATGCCTATTGTGCCTTTGCAATGAGATGACCCCATGTATGCGTAAATTCATTGCATGTATGTATGCATATATTTTGCATTTTCAATCTGATGAAAAGTCGTATGATGATTTCAAATATAATCATTGTCCTTTTTTGCTTTGTAGGTAAACCTGGCTAACGCAACATAGCAAGATGCCTAAAAATGATAACAAAAGTACGATTGAGTCCCAGCCAGCATCACCAGCTTCATCAAAAATATCTGGGGGCTCGAAAAAGTCTGCTGGGTCTCGAAAAAACATGGCCCTCAAAAAGACCAAAGATGGACCCGTATCAACAGAATCTCCCGAACATCTCACAGGTCCGGAACACAATCTACAGTCAGATGGCTCGGATATACAGAGTAAGTAGCATTTCTTGTCTTTTTATAAAATGTTTTCATAATTTAAAAATTTTCAATCCGCGGACAGCTTATTAGAAAATGTCAACAAAAACTGTCAACATAAGTTTTCTCATTTTTTGAGTAGGTCTGGCTGGCTATCTATGTATCATGTATACAGGCTGCACCAATCGAGCTACAGGACTGAACATTTAAACATTTTACTCTTGAAAAAAAATATTTTCTTTGTATTTTCTAAAATTTCTACTCAAAATAAGTTGGGTTTTTTTGGGGGGGGCTTCAATTTACAAGGTAAGTTTATCCTGAATTGGTATCTTAGTTAGTGTCCAGCAGCATTTATGCTTGTTATTTAAAAATTCAGACATTTTTAGTGATCCCCACCCAACCAAAGTCGAGAGAAGTAACTGATTCATTGATTATCCCTTTTTCCAATATTTCAATTGATCACCCACAAAGTAGTATGCGGCCAAAGCATATTGGTCCCATGGCAGTTTCTACTGGATAACTAACCAGACCTGTTTTATTTGTTTTTCAATTTTTGCTGGTAAATGTTTAATGGAAAGATAGACAGAGATATATCTATTTGCACCCCTTACCAAATTTGACAATGGTATGGTTTAATGTGGCACCCTACACACATGTGTAGTGGCAAAAATTGCTTAGTCCCACCAGCTGCTGCCACAGACAACAGAGCGTGCCTATCAACACTATCTCTTTTAGTGCAATAGAGTGGTATTGCACAGGAAATGGATCTCCAGGAACTAGACATGTACCTATTACTGATCCCTGGTAAAAAGAGAGCGGGGTTGATTGCTGTTACTGATACCATAAATGTGACTGACATGGTGGGAAGGGGAGGGGGAGAAAGTTGGGTAGTTTAATAAAAGGGTAAGAAGGGAGAGGGGAAATAAAGTTTGGTAGTTTAGTAGGAAGGGAGAGTGGGATAGAAAGTTAGGTAGTTTAATAAGAAGGTTGGATGGGAGAGGCGAAAGGAATTTAGGTGGTTTGATAAGAGGGTAGGAAGGGAGAATCATGCATGGTTGCATTGGTTAAACCATGTAAGTAAAATGTCATTTTAGTTTCGTTGAGAATTTATTGGGGATGTAATTGCTTTCAAATATCCCCAGAAAAGGGCAATAGAGTAAAAAGGTGGAGAAACTTTGCTCTAGACTATTCTCCTCCTGCCTCGTCTTTTCACTTTAATTCTAATTATTTCCAGGTTAATTGTTTCTTCATATTTCTCTGCCTAAAACCCATAATCTCCATGTTTACCCCTTCGTCTGTCTGTCTCAACTTTGATCAGAAATCAGTTATGATTAAGAAAGAATTCACTCTGTTCTTTGTGCAACTTTCAGTTTTCTTCTATGAATCCAATTAGAACAGATTTCAAAAGACCATTCCGATGGTGTGGAATGGCAAATCCATTCGTCCTAAATCTTTTTGTTTCTATGACAACCATCTTGAAGTTACAGTCGCCCTCTGGAAATCATTGACACATTCTTTTCTGTCTCTCCTGAAGACGCCTTAAGGCGTGAAGAAAGACTGTTCCTTTTTTTAGACACTGTTCATTTAAAGTGTCTCCAGATTTAAACCTTTATCAGAATTTATTTTTTCAACTCAACCAACAAAGATTATTTTAGTTCCTCAATAAATGAGAAAAAATAGAAAGCACTCAGAGAGAGCACTTACCTCTGCCAACCCCATTGTCAGGGGGAGTAATTGTTCATGAATCTACCTCAAAATTGAATCACTTCTTCTGTAGTCTATTGCCCACCCCCCTACAACATTTAATTGAAATTCAATTAGAACTGTTGGAGATATTGTGTCATGAGCATATACATAGATGTATGACAATCATGAGCATATGCATAGATGTATGAAGAGAAAAACGCAAAAATATCTCTCAATCAAAAAAAAATTCTTGGATCCACCCCAGAATATTTAGCATATAACTATCTTTTCTCCTTTTTCTTCCTATTATCCAATTAAACTATCTGCCTGTTCAGTTTTCTTCCTTCCCACCTGCTTATCAAAATACAAATTTTTTTCTCCCTCTCCTTTCCCACCCTCTTATTAAACTACCTAACTTATCCTCTTCTGTCCCCCTTCCTAGCATGTCTTTCGCACTTATAATATCAGTTGCAGGCATCAGCACCACTCCCTTCTTACCCTGCCTAACTTTCTCCCTTCAACCTTCCAACCCCCCATTAAACTACCTAACTTTCTTTTCCACACGCCAATCCAAGTAAAAGACTTGTATTACACTGATAGTTGGATGTGTGTACTCAGTTAACTGCTGAGTGCACAGGGAAGTTTGTCCAAATGGTAAGTTTTCCTCACTAAACCTAACCCTACCCCTAACCCTAAACCTCAAATCTAGTTGCTTATTTTTGACCTCATTTTCGTCACATTATAAAAATATCTCTCAATTGAAAACAAATTCCTGGATTGACCTTAAAATCTGATCAATTCTTCTGTAGCCCATAGCCCACCCTTCCATAAAATTTAATTGAAATTTGTTGGGTGTTTTTGGATATATTCGGTGGTTAGACAGATAGACCACGTCAGAGGATATCTCATATCAGTTAATTCTTCCTGGTTGATTCATCCTTATGATGTTGCTTATCTGCCTCTACCAATGAACCAGAGCGTATAATGTTTTAGTGCTACCTGACCCTGGGATTGAACTCATGACCATCAGGTTACTAGATACACTCGACCAATAACAGGTACAATGCCCCATTAATAAAAGCTTTGGTCAAATTATCTTAACTTTCAAAAAGCGAGCATGAATGACACCCATTCAGCATAACCTTTCATTGTGAATTGAAACCACACACAAAAAAACAATTTGGGGCAAATTTTCAGTAAACAAAAATATCCATTTTTTTTTCCAGACATAAGAAGGAGTAAATTTTCAGTCTTGTAGCTCTGTTCATGCGGCCTGTTTTGGTTAATTGTTTTGAAGAGCCCCCCCCCCCATTCATAAAACACACTGAAAAATTTTGATGAATTATTTCTAAACACCCCCTCTGCAGGTCATCTTAAAAATCCTTAAATTCTAAGTTTCAACACCAGCTGTTCTTTGTATAACAATAGAAATTCTCACACACTAATATCACTTACACATCTGATAACTGTCATCGAAGGATGTGGACTAGAAGCAATAAACTGAAGAGGCCTGACTCATTTACAGGGGGTTGCGTAAGAGACACACCTTTTCTTTTACTTCCAGTCAAGAGAGAAAGAAAACAGGTTTTTTTACTGGTAAGCACACACACATACACATGCACACACACTCACACAAACACACACTCACACAAACACACACATGTGCATCTTAGTATGGCGTAATGGTTAGTGTTAGTTGAACTGAACATTCCTTCTGTACAGTGAGTTCAATCTTCAGTGGGCACTCCTCATATGTGGCCTTGTGCCAGACGAAGTAAAGGTTTAGTAAATACCTTTATATGTTGGGGGGAATGTAAATATACATTTGCCCCTATGCAACACAGATGTACAGTACCTGTCATTAGTCTTTTCTTTATATATTAATCATCATTGATAAAAAGAAGTGTTACTCATAAATATTTGAAGAAGCAGAAAATCTGTTTTTTATTTCCTGAGATTGCAGGGGCCATAATCGGTTTTGAGCGGGTGGGGTATAAAAATTAACTTTGTTTCGAGTTTGGCTATTCTTTTATATAGTGACATGAGTTCACTTTTTCAATCTCCTTGATTGATTCTGAACAAGATTTGAGAAAGTTAGAAACAAAAAACTCTATTCTATTCAAGATAAACTTCTCCAGAAATTTAGCATTCAAACCACAGAACATGACTATTGGTTCTTCTCTTTGGATGTTCTTGTTCATAACTTTCAAAACCAAGCGATTAGAAGCTAAATAGTTTGTTCAAATTCTCATGACAGGTACTGTATGTATAAAATTGTATGTGTATATAACTGAAAGTGCAAAATATTTCAGCTAATCATCAGGACTCTTAGTCAGCATCTGGATCCAAAATAGCTAAATAATATCACATATTTTTACATTCTAACATTCTAACATAAAAATGGATGCAATATTTGGCTTCACCTTTTCATCTAACAATAAAAGAAAATAATGAAACCAAAAAATGAAATTCAGACTTTTCTTCTGTGTTCTAAAAATGTTTTAGAAGTTGGGAGATTGTGCATAATGACCATTCTGAGAAAAAATAGGTGCTGGAAATGCGGCCATGAATTTTGATGTTTTCTGCAGAAGGTTTAGAGAAAATATTTTATGCAGAACCCCAACCCTCACCCCGCCCCCAACACACACACACACACACACACACACACACACACACACACACACACACACACACACACACACACACACATCAAGTCTTCTGAAAGCTGAATATCTCAAAAGATTCAAAGCTGCCTCACTACAGCTTCCCCCGCATCCAAACCTTCTGGAAACTGAATTGCTCAAAAGACTCAAAGGTGCTTCTCAGTTCCATTGTGTTAATATTAACTTTTTCATAATTCATTCATTTATTTCTTGTCGCTTGCAACCAGGCCAGTCCGAGAATTCAGGGGTCATGGGGGGAGGGGAAGATTAACAGGATTAGCGAGGGAGGCTCTCTACATGATCCCAGCTGTTTACGGTCACCCATCTGGGTACTGATCAGGCTTGACGTTGCTTACCTTGGGTGATCACATGACGACAGGTATGTCTAACAGGATTTGACAAGAACTTTGCCGTAATGAAAGCTAGTTTTTCTTTGTCTTTTTTTCCTTTTTTTCAGATCATGATTCGTTAAGCATGGACAAACAACAACCTCCACAAGAAACAGAAGGGAGTGGTCCTCCTGTGGAGACAGTCCAGTTGGAAGACCCAGGACCCTCAGTTGTAAGCATTGGCTGACATTCATTTTCTTTTCTTAAACAAAGGATTTTAGTATAATGGGGGAACAGTTTTTAACTGTTGCTGGGTGTAGGTTATTCATGTGTTCTGTCAGGGTTTTTACTCCCTTGAATTTAGTGAAGATCATTCTTGTTGTTCTTGTTATCGTAGGAAACCAAAGTCAACTCCTGCTTTGGGTTGGAGGTTGACAAAAGTGAACAAAGCTAAGTTTAAAGAAATCCAGACATGAAGAACAAAATATTTTCAAAATCATGATGGAAACCACAACAAATTTTTAGATCTTTTTTAAGCTGAGTATGACTTCGATTCTCACCGTGCGCTTGCTCTTTATTTGTGCTTATGCTATTTAATCATTTCTGTAGAATTACGGTCCAAGTCAAAGTTATGTTAAAAAGCAACTGAAAGTTAAGATGGAGTTAATAACTAGTCACAATTGATAATAATGTTACAATACTTCATCCAATAACAAAAATAAATTGAAAAAAAAAAATAGTGTTGTATCAAAAGATAACTAGATCTCAAATGAAAACATCAACAAGCATTGATTATTGGTCGTAGGAAGTTAAGTTTCAGGTGTAAAATCAACTTCTGTTTAACTAGGAAGTCCCCATGGCTGAATAGTTAAAAGCAGCCAGGCATATACTGGACTCCCCCTGGCTAGAGAGTATGACTTTGAGTCTCACTCTGGGCTAACTCTTATTTCTGGTTACTCTGTTTAATCATTGCCATTGAATTACAGTCTTGGTCTAAGTTGTGATAAAAAAAAAAAAAGCAACCGAAAGTTAGGATGGAAGTAAAATCTAGTCAAAATTTCTGATAAATAATTTTTAACCTTTATATTCAACTCTGTTTTTAACATATGCAGCAGCAGCAGCAAATTCTGCTAGGTACTTCATTCTTATCTTGTTGTTCTCGGACAGTCAAAGTGTCCAGAAGGAGGTAAAGGATTGGGTCAGGGATATTGTAGCACTCTACTGCCTGTTCAGTGTTGAATCAACAGAAATAAAATGGGCTCCACTTATAAAGCTCCCAATTTTATCCCAGGTAGAAATACCTGAACAAGTACTCTAAGCCAACTGAAATTGGATCAAAAGATTTCACTCATATGTCGAGATTTCTATAAGTTTCATTTGTTGCCGACTCTATTAAGATAGGATGTATTGTATAATATCAGAAAGTTCTTACAGATGAAATTAAGAGCATGCTTACAACTACTTTTAAAAGAGCATGGATGTATCATTCAGCTAAGTAGGGGGAAAAAAGGATTGTAAGTTAGAGAGAGACAAATCACAGGAAGATAAATGACAAAATTTTCTCATGTAAAAATACTTCACTATTTATTGATGTAGATGAATTAAAAAATCATGAGAGAAATGATGTTGTATAATGTATAGTGAATGTAAAGTCTTTCCAAGGTGTGAAGTAAAAGTCTGTAATCAAGGTACTTGGCTCTTAATTGAGCCGTTGCATTGTTATATGCACCTGTTATTTGTCAAACGGATTTTACCTGGACTGTCTTCTCATCTTTTTGCTTTCCCGGAATAAAAGAGGGGTTTTGTTTTCTCAGAACTTTGGGTCTTTTTCTGGGAATTCTTGCCATTTCGGGTAAAAGGGGATAATTTCCAGGAGTAATGTTTAGTTTTTGATCTATTCTCAGGTGTGTTTTGTTTCCAAATTTAGGTTTTGTCTTTTTAGGTAAATAGACAAATGAAAGAAAAAGAGTGAGAGAGAAAGAAAGGGTGTGTGTGTGTGTATTTGTTGTAGGTTTAACCGAGATATTTAATTTAGTCATATTTTCATTTCGATAAAATCTTTTTCTCATACATATACGTACATGTATTTTTTATCTAATTGAGATCGCTACATACATCTGCCGTTGGTCAATTCTTTTAATCCAACCAATGTTAGATCAAAATGTTTTGTGAACATCCACTAATTGCTTGTATTTTATCAATCCATGGTAGTTAAGTCATGGTAGGTTGTATAATAAATAGGTCAAACATGTTTTGTTAAATTGTTTCTGCATACTCTTAGACACATAACCTTTGACATCTGATGGTCTAATGAAATAGTTGAGTCAACCTGGCTCTTGAATGATGGAAGTCATTGATAAGATTCCAACCTGTGTGGGTGCATAGATATCTTATCTTTGGTTATTTTTGCTTCAACAGGTTTTTTAAAACAGCTCTCTATAAAATGGCTACTTCTATTTCACTTTATTTCTTTGACTGCTTTTTTCATTACGCAATGATTGTTTGTTTGATTGTTTTGCCTCGCTCCTCATAATTAAATCTTTTGTGATTAAAAAAACTTAACTCATAACCCTACCCATCCTGCCTATCAGTAGTACTAAATAATATGTCATAGCCATAATAACCTCATACCCGAGAAAAAACTATGTTGTCAGCCATTTTCATTGCTAAAGTTAAATGGAAGTAGCCATTTTATAGCTAACATTTTAAAAAAACCCATGTAAGCAAAAATAACCTTCATAATATGAGAGCTTTTTTTTTGTTTTATATTCATTTTCTGTCTTGCTAAAGCACGCAGAAAGAAAGGCGGGAGGTAAAGCAAGGCTCTACTGTGTCAGTGAGTTTGTGTCTACACTACTACTACTACTACTACTACAACTACTGATGATGATGATAGCATTGCAATGGGACAGAAAGCAAAAATAGGCATCTAATTTTTCATGAATAAAACTGATGATTTTCTCAAATTAAAAAAGAATTTTAGCTTATTGTTTTAAAACTCTTAAAGGACAAAAAATACAAAGAGTTGTAAAAAATCCAGGAAAAGATAAGTTCTGTTTGTTATATGCATTTTTTTAGTTTGCAATGAATACATTCCTATTATTTCTATTATTATTCGGACTATCTTCATCTTGGTTGTTTTATGGACACATAGTGTAGTGGTTAGAGAATCAGACAGAATTAATGCAAGTAATCTAATGGTTCTAGGTTCAATCCCAGTGTGAGACAATAATAATTTGAAAATACTACTAGTGCTAAGAGGGGAGTGCGGTCTATATACCCCCGTTGGTTAAATAAAGGGTTTGGTTCGTTACTTCCCCACACCTACCAAAGATGATACCTGATGAAGGCCGTAGAGTACAACGGCCAAAATGTTATATGAAAAACAACCAAGATGAGGATAGTGTGAATAATGATAGAAATAATAATAATACCTCATCTTAAAAAGTCAGAGATATACTAACCAAGATGAGGATAGTGCGAATAATAATAGAAATGATAATACCTCATCTCAAAAATTCAGAGGAATACATTCTTACTCGAATATATATTTATATAATTTATCCATTTTGACTGACATTATGCTAGTCTGTATATACTAGTATACACTTGTCAAAATTTTATTTTTTGCTTTTGTTTGTATTTTCTTAATTTTGCCCATCTCAAACATTAGCTGATAATCTGACTGACATACTTAATGCTCAAAATTTCAACATTATCAGTGTACCCTTGGCCTTTTGGTATGTCATCAGAGTTCAAATCATGTCAGTTCGACTTGATTTTATATATTAGTTTCCTTCAGGGTGACAGAAAGCAAATAGATGAATGAATAGAGAAAGAAATGAATAAAAACACTCTGATAATCATTGTCCTTGTTTTAATTTTCTGTTGTTTTTTTTTTGTCAAGGTTGAAATGATAAAGAAGCGAGTTGTCCTTTGCAAATCTGTCACAGATTCATGGAATGAAAAACACGAAGAAATTATTTGGCAATTCGTTGAAGACCCTTACATCAATCTGCTTGTGGCATATTACGACCCCATATGTGGCTTGTCCCTGGAACATCGTATGCCATCACACAGTCAAGGTCACTTATGTTATTTCATCAAAGGGACGCAGACTAAAGAAGTGACTTCGGACAATTTCCTCAAAGTCGTGCAATACGGTACTGTCAGAGATACAGATATCATGGCCAGTCACCTGCGACTGATGACAGGAATTTATGCTCCTATGTTCTTTGAAAACACGTCCTGGCCAGACAGTATCTTTTTTGTCCCTTTGGGTGGAAGGAAAGTAAAATTTGTACTTCGAATTGTTTCACCTACAATTTTGTAAATTTTATCCCTCACACTCAGACACCCTCTAAGGTCCTTGTCTTTACACCTAGACACCCTCTAAGATTCTTCTCTTCACACCCAGACATCCTCTAAAATCCTATCCTTCACACTCAGACATCCTTCTCTTCTCAGTCAGAGACCCCCCCAAGATCCTTCTCTTTACACTTAGACACACTCAAAGATTCCTCCTTTTGCACTCGGACACCCTCAAAGATCTTTCTCTTCACACTCAGACACCTTCTAAGATCCTCCTCTTCACACTCAGACAGGCCCTTAGATTCTTCTCTTTACACTCAGTCACCCTCTAAGATTCTTCTTTTCACACTCAGACATCCTCATTCATTCAATGACATGTTCCCGTTCATCACTGACTTCCTTTCAGATTTACCAAAAATTATTGTTTTTTCCTCAACAACCTCCCAGGCATCAAAAACGATTTCTCAGCCCAACTACACAAGTTTTTGGCTACTTTGACTGATACTTGGTGGAAATTAGAAGGCAAAACTGTTTTATACATTCCTAGAGAAGGTCTTCATATTCCAATGGAAGTTGCCTCCAAGAACAAAGAACTTGTTCAAAGACTTGAAAGTGAGAAATTTTTTTTGCATTTTTTTACTCTTAAATTCATATAAAAAATCTAAATTTTAAGAGAAATAATAACTGATTAAATTCACTTCTTTTTGACCTTTTGGTAATTTTTCTTTACTTAAAAAAAATTCTATTCAGGGAAAGATTCCATTATTTTCCGCTGTCAGTAGGAGCGGTATCAAGCATTATGCATAAATATATACAAAAGATTTACACACAGAAACACACACAATTGTATTGAAAGAAAGTCAGTGTCCATGAAAAAGCTCAAGAAACAAATTATTTGGTTGCAGATATTATTGCACAGAAAAGGAAAAGCTACACAATTGGTGAAAGTCTAATAATGCCAGCATGTAAAATTATATTGAGTAAAATGCAGGGACATGATGCAGTATGAGAAATAGAAAATGTTCCACTTTCAAACGATGAAATAAGTTGTTCTATTGATAACATGTCACATGACGCTGATAATATTCTGTGTGATAAACCGAAAAATAAAAGTTCTTCTATGCAGGTTGATCTATCAACAGATCTTACCAATAAATGACATATTGCAGCTTTTATAAGATTTGCCAATGAGGTTGAAATTCAAGAAAGTTTTTTCTGTGGTAAAGAATTGCCGGAGTCCAGCAGAGGAATAGATACATCCAATATTTGCTTCTAAAACAAAAAGGTTTATTTTTCGTAGATCTTAAAATACTTTTATTTTCTAACAGATAATAAAAATGTTAAAAAAAAAATGCGATTCATAACATTTTTGTGCAAAGTTCATATTTTTTTAATATTAGATTAAAACATAAACATTTACTCAAACAAAAAGACAAATACAATTCTTTTTAAAAACTTTTAACCCATGATTTTATTACATTTTACCTTCATCTTTCTTTGTATTTTTTTATACCACAAAATAAATTCAAGATGAAAGTAAATAATAGTCAAAATTATAATGAGTTACAAAAAATTCTTCATAAGTAATAAAATAATGTTTCTTTTCTTTTTTCTTTCACTGAATCCTGCTTGTCTTCTGAAAATTTTACGATTCTTTTTCACAGTCATGAAACTATTAATCAAAAATAGGAGACCCTAATATTTTTGTCTTATTTCATTCACTCATTTTGTATATAAATAATAGGTGCTTCTGACTCATTTAGGCTTATTTCTTTTCATTGTTTTGTTTTAAACAAGGTATTAAAAATACACTGATTTGAAAAAAATCTCCAACTATAAGTAGTAATCAAAACGAAATCCATAAATAAGAAATGTTATTGTTTTAAAACAAATTCTATAAATATGTTTGTGCATGTATAGTAAAATTATCAATATAAAATTAAACCCCAAAATACTCAAAAATTCATCTGCATATAATTAGCCTATTCATCCTTATTTTTCCTGGAGCCCTTAGTGACCTCTTGCAGAATTCTAGGGTTCCAGAGAACCTTGGTTTGGAAATATTGTCATGAAAGATGAGTGTTTGGACATATATTGGCTATTCTCTCTTATGAGTGAATTATTCAAAAAGGAAATTTTCGTATTATATAGATAGTGAAGAAACTATGTTCCCATTCCTGTAAAAGTAAGGGAACATCATTCCTATGTGTTCCTATAGCATTACATCTCTGTATAAACCTCTGTAAATTTTGTTGGCAGAGTCAAAAATGTCTTTTTCCATGTCTAGCAAAATACTCCATCTCACACTGAGTACAAATCGAAGGGAAGTAAGTTCTTTTTTCTCATACCACTTCACACTGTAAGATTAGAGAATTTAGGGGTGCCCTCAGGGATTTCCACCCTCATCATGGGATGGGCACAAGGGATTTCCTCCCTCACTATGGAATGGGTACAAGGGATTTCCTCCCTCACCATGGAATGGGTGAATGGGTTTTTCCACCCTCACCATGGGATGGGCACAAGGGATTTCGACTCTCTACATGGAATGGGGCCAGAGCTTTCCAACCCAGGAAAAGCTGTCCACCCTCACCATGGGATGGGCACAAAGATTTTTCCACCCTCGCCATAGAATGGGTGAATGGGTTTTTCCACCCTCACTATGGGATGGGCACAAGGGATTTTGACTCCCTAGATGGAATGGGGCCAGGGCTTTCCCACCCAGGAAAAGCTGTCCACCCTCACCATGGGATGGGCACAAGGATTTTTCCACCCTAGCCATAGAATGGGTTAATGGGTTTTTCCTCCCTCACTATGGGATGGGCACAAGGGATTTCAACTCTCTACATGGAATGGGGCCAGGGCTTTCCAACCCAGGAAAAGCTGTCCACCCTCACCATGGGATAGGCACAAGGGTTTTTCCACCCTCACTATGGGATGGGCACAAGGGATTTCAACTCTCTCCATGGAATGGGGCCAGGGTTTTCCAACCCAGGAAAAGCTGTCCACCCTCACCATGGGATGGGCACAAGGATTTTTCCACCCTAGCCATAGAATGGGTGAATGGGTTTTTCCACCCTCACTATTCGGATGGGCACAAGGGATTTCAACTCTCTCCATGGAATGGGGCCAGGGCTTTCCAACCCAGGAAAAGCTGTCCACCCTCACCATGGGATGGGCACAAGGATTTTTCCACCCTTGCCATAGAATGGGTGAATGGGTTTTTCCACCCTCACTATGGGATGCGCACAAGGGATTTCAACTCGCTCCATGGAATGGGGCCAGGGCTTTCCAACCCAGGAAAAGCTGTCCACCCTCACCATGGGATGGGCACAAGGATTTTTCCACCCTCGCCATAGAATGGGTTTTTCCACCCTCACTATGGGATGGGCACAAGGGATTTCAACTCTCTCCATGGAATGGGGCCAGGGCTTTCCCACCCAGGAAAAGCTGTCCACCCTCACCATGGGATGGGCACAAGGGTTTTTCCACCCTCACTATGGGATGGGCACAAGGGATTTCAACTCTCTCCATGGAATGGGGCCAGGGTTTTCCAACCCAGGAAAAGCTGTCCACCCTCACCATGGGATGGGCACAAGGATTTTTCCACCCTAGCCATAGAATGGGTGAATGGGTTTTTCCACCCTCACTATTCGGATGGGCACAAGGGATTTCAACTCTCTCCATGGAATGGGGCCAGGGTTTTCCAACCCAGGAAAAGCTGTCCACCCTCACCATGGGATGGGCACAAGGATTTTTCCACCCTTGCCATAGAATGGGTGAATGGGTTTTTCCACCCTCACTATGGGATGCGCACAAGGGATTTCAACTCGCTCCATGGAATGGGGCCAGGGCTTTCCAACCCAGGAAAAGCTGTCCACCCTCACCATGGGATGGGCACAAGGATTTTTCCACCCTAGCCATAGAATGGGTGAATGGGTTTTTCCACCCTCACTATTCGGATGGGCACAAGGGATTTCAACTCTCTCCATGGAATGGGGCCAGGGTTTTCCAACCCAGGAAAAGCTGTCCACCCTCACCATGGGATGGGCACAAGGATTTTTCCACCCTTGCCATAGAATGGGTGAATGGGTTTTTCCACCCTCACTATGGGATGCGCACAAGGGATTTCAACTCGCTCCATGGAATGGGGCCAGGGCTTTCCAACCCAGGAAAAGCTGTCCACCCTCACCATGGGATGGGCACAAGGATTTTTCCACCCTAGCCATAGAATGGGTGAATGGGTTTTTCCACCCTCACTATTCGGATGGGCACAAGGGATTTCAACTCTCTCCATGGAATGGGGCCAGGGTTTTCCAACCCAGGAAAAGCTGTCCACCCTCACCATGGGATGGGCACAAGGATTTTTCCACCCTTGCCATAGAATGGGTGAATGGGTTTTTCCACCCTCACTATGGGATGCGCACAAGGGATTTCAACTCGCTCCATGGAATGGGGCCAGGGCTTTCCAACCCAGGAAAAGCTGTCCACCCTCACCATGGGATGGGCACAAGGATTTTTCCACCCTCGCCATAGAATGGGTTTTTCCACCCTCACTATGGGATGGGCACAAGGGATTTCAACTCTCTCCATGGAATGTGGCCAGGGCTTTCCAACCCAGGAAAAGTTGTCTGAGTGAATTACCTCCCTTTGATATTTCTCTGCATTTTGTTGTATCTTTTTTTTTCTTCTGTTCTTTTTCCCATCAGCTTCTATGATTCATTGGGCTCGTCAAATCAAAGACGTTCTCAGCCATCAAGATGCTTTTGAAACATCAGAGACATCAGGTCCTTTGGATGAAGTGGAATTCTGGAAGAACCGTTGTGCCGATTTATCTGGCATTAGCTCACAGCTTGACAATCCAAACGTGAAAAGAATCACCAAACTCTTAGAAATGGCCAAGTCTTCTTACGTGGCACCATTTTTGAGATTATCAAGTCAAATCAAGGTAAAAAAAATTGGACAATGAAACTTCTTCTTGTTATCCATGTGTTTCAGCCAATCCATTCTACTGCCTTCTTCAGGTGTACTATCTGAATGTAATGAGGGGAACTCCTCTTTTGATAGTGTTTCTTTTTTGTGATTTTTGACATGCTTGTATGAAGTTGGTGGCTACTTTTTTCCTTAGAAACACGGAATCTTTGGTTTAGCCCTATGTTATTTCATTCTGGTCACACTGCTGCAGTTACTACCAAGACCTCTCAGACTATATCAATAACCAAAGCGAACTCCTGATAAACACTTATGGAGGTGAAACATGGAACCTAACCAAAAGATTGGCCCTCAAACTGAGAACTATGCAATGTACACAGGAGAGAATCATGCTCAAACTCACATGGAGAGATCACAAAACAGCATAGTATATTAAAGAAAAAATAGGAGTCAAAGATATAAAATCCATTACAAAACTCAAATGACAATGGGCTGGGCATGTTGCAAGAATGGCAGAGAACTGGTGGAAATTACAACTCACAACACTTATTCTCAAAGATTACACGCAAAATTTTGGTTGGCAGAAAAAAAGATGGCATGATGACTTGGACAGGTTCCGGGGATATTGGCAACGTGACACCCACAATCAAAAGATCTGGCAAATCCTGGAGAAGATTTATGTCCAACGACAGATGCTAAAAGACTGATGATGTTGATGATGATGATGATGATGAGGGCAGGGAGGAGCCTCAAAACACAATACAGGTTGTTACTCTCTAATCTGGCACCAAGTGGTCCGGCAACTCTGATGGTCTGGCACATTTTGAAAATCTGCTGCTATTAGTTTGTGGATCAGCCTCTAGAGTTTGAACCATGATTTAATGGTTTATAAAGCAACTCATTAACCCTATCACGGTGGGAGGGGCCATATGAATGGGATAATCGAATATATTTTTAAAAAAGATTTATCCGATATTGCATAAACTAGAAGGCTGTAAAGGCCACACTGCCCCTAATTTTGCCACTAAATTGAAATCTTTAATCAGATAATGACGAAATTTGAATTTTCCATTTTTCTTTACACCCCAAAATATATGAATTGTTTTTTATTTATATCATAGGTATATTCAGTCTGAAAGGGTCAAACTGAAAGAGTGAAAACCTGAATGTGGCTTGAAACTGAATCAAAGGACCCTAAATTTGACAACTTTATTTCAGCATAAAATTAGACTTGTATTTTTTTTTCTAAATCCTATAAACCATCATTAATACAACCTATTAAGAAGCTTGAATAAACACAAATAATTTCCATTCATTATGATATAATTCATATTATATAAATTGTATGAAAAATACATCATTCTTTTTGCCTAACTATCAGTAAGATTTCCTCTTTTCTGCATTTGCTTTGGTCTGGTAATAACCAGATCCAAAGAAACTATGAAATGTTTTGCTTTGTTTTTGTTTTTTCCTTGTGGGAACAAAGAATAAGGTAATTAAAAATCAAAATGTCGACAATCAAATCAAAACATTATTTTCAGCTTTTTATTTTTTCTTTGCTATTGAATATTTATAACTGTATGCTCAGATAATTTAAGTCTACTCAGATAGAGTTATTGTTAGCACATCTGCCTCACACTCAGAAGGTCTCGCATTTGATTCCTGGTATGAGTGAAGAGTGTTGAAAATTCTTCGTTAGAACAAATTTTCCTGTGCACTCAGCTAATTGAGTACCCTCTAAGCTGTGGGATTAGGTGGGAGGTATCTCTTTGGTGGATTTGCCTAAGGGGATGGTCATAAAACCGTGCTGATATAAAGTCCTGATCTCAACCAGACTTGAGACTTGCAAGGATCACTAAGCTAGTGCATGCAACAGAAATCAGGACTTTGTCACCGGCTGTCATACTCTATTGAGGGTTGTCTCTAAACAGCTTTTTATTTATAAATCCAGTTCTGCCGATGTCATTGAATATGGTGGATCAAGTTGAAAAACTAGCCTGGCTGCTGCAGGGTTAAATCAACTCCTACTTCTATTCTGCAATTTTCATTTTTTATGTATAACAAATAAAAAATCATAAGAATAAAATTTTCCAGTATAAATGTATTCATTTATTGGAATGAGCTCTTGAGTATCTATAAGTTAAATTCCATAGATATGTTAGACTTGTCAGTTTGGTTCAGTTGATAAAAGAACCACCTACCACTCACTTGGTCGTGATTTCAAATCATGGTAGGAAAAAATTCATTTTGTAGATATGTTTATTCATCAGAATGAAATGAACACTTGGGTATTTCTCACATAAATTTTGATAGAAATGTAAAACTTGTCAATTTAGCTCAGATGGAAAGAGACACAGCTAGCATTCAGTTGGTCGTGATTTCAAAACACTGTAGGAGAATATTAATTTTTACTCCCCTGAATTTGGTAAGGATTGTTCTTGTTACTGAAGAAAAACAAAGTTTAGTCCAGGTTTGTAGTGGAGTTTCACAAAAATAATTCATGATAAATGTGGCACAAATTCAAAGAAAATGCTGAACGATGTTTTTTTGTTTTTATTTAGCCACATCTTCAACATACTCGCCTGAGACCATAGAGATTCAAGGGGAGTAACTCTATAAATATATGCCATTTTTACCTCCCTTGGTTGTGCAATGTTTTTCCCTTATATCTATGTAGCACTTGAAGTCTGATTTTCTTCATCTGTTTGTGACCTCTGTAATGCGCTAAATTAAGAACTATAAAAAAAAAAATTCTCGTGATCTGCAACCTAATGATAATCATGTTTGCGCTCACCCCGATCTATATTATAATGACCAATTAGTCTTGATAAGTATTAAATTCTAATTATAGTGTCATTACCCTTATTTATTTGTTTTTCATCTTATCATCCAATGGTTAGCACTATTTAGTGTGGTGTAGGGATTGGCTTCCTCCTAGAAAGAATAACAGGGATTACTGTGGAAAGGCTCTGTACATGATCTTTGGCCTTTATAGTGGAGGTTTCTCAGACAAAACAGACAAAAATACTTATTTACCAGTTTCATAAACTTTCTTTCTAACCAGGAGGGCTCACACCAAGCTGAAAGCAATCTGAAATTCCTGATGATTTTGAAAGATCCCTGTCATGCACTTGCCGATGCTAAACCAGAACAAATTCCTGCCTTAATTACCAAGATTCTGAATCGAATCCGAATCATTTGGGTGAATTCAGAATACTACAACACTAAAGAAAGGTTGGCAGGAATTCTGAAAAAGGTCAGTTAGTTTGGGGTTTTTTCAACTTTCATTTCTGTGTTAATGAAATATTCAAATAGTCTTTCTAAAGTCAATATAAGTTGGAGAAAGATAAGAAAAATTGCTCTTTTTTTTCTCTCTTTATCACTCTCTTTATCACTTTCTCTTTTCTATGCCTTTTTCTCTTTTCTGCTCATTTAGTACAGCAAAGAAATATATTAACTTACACAGCACACAAAGTGTAAAAATGAAATGAATAACATAAAAGTATTTCAATAGCCAATGAATGTAACTTTCATATTGGCATGCTACATATATATATATATATATACATATATATATATATATGTGTATATACACACACACACATACATATATATATATATATATATATATATACATATATATATATATATATATATACTCATCACGCCTTTTTCTTTTTTATCTCTCACATGATAAAACAGTCAAATAATTGTTAGGGCCGAAGAAAATATCATTACCCAACAAAAAGCAAGCGAAGTAACTTATACATTGATCAACCCTTTTTCCAATTTTTTAATTCATCACCCCCAACATGACATTCAGTCAAAAGACATAGGTCTTGTGACGATTTCTATTGAGTGACTAACCAGACCTGTTCTTTCTTTCAGCTTTTTTGTTGTGCTTTAATAATTCTCTGATTGTCATTTTGTGTTTGTTTTGTTGTCTCTTCAAGCTGAGTAATGAAATTATTCACCAATGTTGTAAAGCGATCAACTTGGACAGAATTTTCAAAGGTTTTGTCATCAGCAGCAAAAAGACTCTGGACGAATGTATCCAGTGCTGTGAAGAATGGAGGGACCAGTACCACAAGGTTGGTCTTACATTTAAATTATTAGTTCATAATCATTGTAGATTCACCTGCTCAAGATTCTGTTGATATTACTGTTTTGAATAGGGGGGGGAAGCTGTCCTTATGCAAAACTCTCAACATGGAGGACTAAGATTTTGTGTAAAGGCATGCTTGCTCTCCGTACTGTGAAGGATGTAACTGTAAGAGAGTCGATACTTGCTTTCTACCCCAATCACACAGCCTAAAGTGTACTCAACTAATTGCTGAGTGCACAGGGAAATTTGTCCTCTGAAAAGTTTTCCACTCTCTCTGATCGTGCTGGGAATGGAACCCATGGTCTTCTGAATGAGGTAGACATGTTAACTTATATACCATCTGAGTGGACAAACAAGGTTGGTAGCAACAAGTATTTCTGTTTATTTCTGGGCACAACACATTCACTTTCCATGATATTCAGTCTTTTTGTCATTCATGTTTCTTGACTACAAGTCTTCTTGATGCAGGATTCCATGTCGAGCCAGTATCAATTTCTTCTAAAAAATTAACCCATTAGGTGCAAATTTCCATCATTGCAGTTCTGTGACTTAACTCAATACAATTTCCATTTAATTGTGATTGATGGCAACTCAGTCCTACCTGTAAGTCAGGGCTTTTATCTTGTTATGGATATCTTGCAATGGATAACTTGCAATGGATAACTTGCAATGGACAAGGGCTTTCATTTTGTGATGGATAACTATTACTCTTTGCTGCCCATCACAGTTAATGAATTAAATGTCCAAAGAATGAAGGCAGGAACAATTTCAGTTTTGAGAAGTTTGCATTTATAAAATTCATAAGCTTTCTCATAACAAGTGGGTTGCTGTATATATGATAAATAAAAAATTATAAGAATGTATATTTTTTTGTAGAAATTTATTTAATCATTAGATTGAGATTAGCTCGTATGTGTCTGTATCATGAATTTTCATCAATATCTAAGATTAGTCTGTTTAGCTCTGTCAGTGAGACAGCCTGCTGACAATCAGTTGGTCCTGAGTTCAGATCACGGTAGGAGAATGTGGGGTTTACATATCGGTTTACATCCATAATTTTGGTGAGGATTGTTCTCATTGTTCTCAACTCCAGACTTTGCATTGGAGTTTAACAAAAAGAATCTTCAATATGATTATGTTCACAATATTATGCAAACACTTCTACTCCTTCTAAGTAACTCACACCGATTCCTGGTGGAGTTGGGGGGTCGTGCCCCACTGGTTAAGAACCACTGCTATATGAGCTTCTATGCTTGTTGAACATTTCACTGGATTCTAAAATTGCTCTTTGATTTACATTAGAAAAAAAAAGAATCAGAAACCTTGACACTTGTTTCATTTCTTTGCAGACGGCAGGAGCCCACAATCGCTTCTCCTCCAAAGGTTGGGTGCTTGACTTGACAAGTATCTTTGCTCAAATTGATGCTTTTGTTCAACGATGCAGAGACATGCTAGAGGTAAGACAGTTCTGAATAATGTGACCAGATTTTGTTTTATTTCCTTCCACTCCAAAAACCAAGAAGCTTCAATAGCTTTGAGGACCAATTAAGAATAATGCCTCAAAATTGACAGAATATTTGTATCCACCATTATAAAATCTGAAACAAAAGGAAGAACTGATTAGTATTGATAATGATATTTTTGTTGCTGTTGTTGTAATTGTAGCAGGAGTAGTAGTAGTAGTAAAAAAAATATTCCAACTGGAAAGTGGAAATTTCAGGAATGTGCGGATGCCCAACAGCAAAAGTGAAAGTTGTGCCATTCGTAACCAGAGCGTTGGGTTCGATCCCGAAAAAGTTATCATACTATACCATATCGAACAGTTGGACATCAAGATAAGCAGTCACATTCTCTAAAAATATGTTCTCCAAAAGTCCACTCTCCTTGGAACAGCTCACATTTTAAGGAAAGTGCTCTTTGTTTGAAGCCTCTTGTTCAACCTTGACAGTCTGTTTACAGACTGAAGAACCAGCATGCATATTGTGCAACTTTAATAATTTCAATAATAGTGTATATTTATAATCTTTAGATGCTTACATGAAATAAACTTTGGAGTAAAGATCTGTAAAAAAGGAGAAAATATTTTTGTTATACCTTAATAATTTACATTCAGCTTGGTTTCTCATTTTTCATTTCTATCGTTGCAGGTATGTGATGCCCAGATCCACTTTGCTCGAATGGATGAAGGTGTTCAACTGGAGATGCCGCACTTTGCTGGTCAAAGAGGCCCAGAGATCACTCGTGGCCTCCTCGAAATTGAATACACTTTCAATAAATATCTTAATAGATTATGGAGTGTCAAGAAAACCATTTTGGACATCAAAGCAACTTCATGGCATGATGACTACAACAAGTAAGTCACGATGGCTGATCATGTGTAATTTAGTCCAACCTACACAGCCCGGTTATTATTTAATTCACTCGTGCCTGTTTGCTTTTCCATCTATCTATTTATACAATATCTACAAAAGTTCTGAATGAATATCCGCAAAATTTTATGGAAAGCTGGGCCACATGCTACGGAAGAATTGATCTGATTTAGGGGTGGATCCATGTATTTGTGTCTTATTGCGAGATATTTTTTTATTATTCTGCATGAAAAGAGATCGAAAATCAACAGTTATTACAAAGGTAGATTAAAATTTTTAGGAAAGTAACTCAATACTTGTACATTCAAAGTTCACAATTGTTTTGTTTTTTCTTGAATTTTCATTCATTTTTTTGCTAGGATACAGCAGTGAAATAGGTACGTGCTCTCTGAGTGATCTTTTAGTGCTCTCTAGTTATATTGTTGTATAATAATCACTTGTTTTTTCTTTCTACAGATTCCGAGCTGGCATGAAAGATTTAGAAGTCATGGTTCAAAACCTGATCAATTCTTCCTTTGAGACAGTCACAACTGTGCAGGGTGGAGTTGAACTCCTGGATATTTTCATGCACTTTTCCAACCGAGAGGTAAAAATCTTTATTTTGTCTACCTTAAGTCAAGTTGTCTCAACAAACAACCAACCATTTCTAAATATGGAAACCCAAAATTGATACAATCAATAGTGATTTGAAAAATGGCATCTGTGAACCAAGTTAAAATCATGATTATGTCCTACATCATTTTCACATCAATGCCTCAAAAACAGTCACGAATCCATACTACCATTGTCTTATGAACAGTCAACTTGACAATGATCTTATTACTAGTAAACCCCACTGACTTGGGAGAGAGCCAAGGGGACACAATCCAAAAAAAAAAAATAGGAGAATTGATATTTTTTGTGCTCAATTTCAATTGTACGTATCGATGGCTTCAGGTATTTTCATGGTTTGCAGAAGATCAAATCAAACCATTTGAACTCACTCTCTGTTTTTCCCTTGAACCATTATTAACTCTCCAATTCATATAAAAATTTGAATTTCTGTATCGAAGGGAATAGCTTCTGATTAAAGTTACTTCCTTTGAACTTGAATTAATTTTTTCATTTTACTCACAAAAGAGTTCTTTAATTATTATTCTATTCATGGAAGAGTTTCACTAGTTCATGAATTTAAGAGTTAATAATGATCGACAATGCTTCATCTAATGAAAATTCAAGATAATGTTACTACTACTAATAGAAATAGTGTATATTAAAACAATAACAACTAAAATTGTTGCAAGCAATCAAGGAAAATACCTCACCTGACCAAATTTGTATGGTCTTCTAACAAAATTAAAAAGATTTAGTACCAAAATGGTCAAATAACTTCAAATCCATCTTCAGATTAAGTTTGCAGGAAAAATAGATTAGAATACATATTTTTCATGTGGGGTTCATGTATTTATATCATATCATATCATTAGTGTGTAAGGGATTGTTATCTTTTGTTAATTCTCTTTAGTACCAAATCTCCTTTTTCAGAGCCAAATTTTCCCAATTTTATGACCACCCTGATTTGATCTTCTGCCAATAGTAAAGCTCTTGTAGCTCAATCAATAGAGCAGCTGTAATACATAGACAGGCTTCCTAAGGCAAAAGCGGATGCAAGTTTTAGTTTTGGCCTATAGCTTATTCTTGATCTCCAATCTTCACCATTTACTGGTGGCTATGGACTGACAGTCTGAGTAATCGCAATGAAAAGCAACCAAAATTAAGATGTAAGAAATAGTGGTAAAAAATTAATAATGGTTGACAATGCTTCATTAAATTAAAATTCGAAATAATATTCACATATGTTTGGTCCAAAATAATAATTCTTGAATCAATTTATTATATTCTCCCATTTTTTTTTTTTTTTCAAACCTTCTAACTTAAAACAGATCATACGCCGGGCCCTGGACAAAAAGACACGTGTTACCTTCAACATTTTGAACGAAGACCTGAATGCTGTAAAGAAGGAATTGACAAAAAAATCCATTTGTTTGGCTCAAATGCATCCAAGGTTCTCGGGAGCCGGATGCTGGATTCGATCTTTGAAGAAACGAGTTGAACGCAACATGGTGGTAGGTTGACAAATATTGTTTTTGCAAAGGACATGCTTAGCAAACTAGCCTTACAGATTATGGCTACAGGAGCCCATCTTTATTTACTGATTGTCCCTCTCCCCAGTTTGGGGTCCAAGAAAGACTACCGTATTATAACTGATATCCAAAATTCAATTATGAGTGCTAAACAAGTTCACCAGTTAATGAAGGTGTTGTTTTCATCACAAAATCAAAGAGATAATATGAAAAACATCACATGAGAAAGAATTATCAGCTTCTAGCCTTGGATTTTTGATGAATTTATTCGAAAATCACTCCATCATATGTCACTTAATTGCAAAGTGAAGAAATGAAATATCTTACTCATATCAAATAAGTCTTTTGATGAAATCTGTTTTTATTTGTGTTTTAGGGGATGATAATATGGGCAAAAACATTGGGGTCCACCATCTTATATCACAAACTGTGCTATATTGAGGAATGCCCATATTATCTATGGAGCCCAGTCCATAGTTATGGCCTTGTGCCAGACTAAGCTAAATTGAATAATTTTCAAATTCTGTGGAAAATGAGGAACTTATGGTAAACTTGGGAGGAACCATTTCCTGAATTTACCATCTGTATTTGTAAAGTCCTGTTGTCTCAGACAGATGACAGGTGCCTGCTAGCACTTGACACCTTGGATGACAGCCCTTGTTGCTTGGTAGAATGGGTTGGTCTTGCCTAAAAGTTGTTTATGAAGTAAATTCTTTTTCCTTTTATTTCTATAACTTCAAGTATCTCACCCACACTACTCTAGATATTCAGAGGAGATGATATTAACAGATTTAGTTTAGAAAAAATAAAAGCAATTAACCACACAAAAGACGAGGGCTCTATCAGCTCACAGGTGCAGGGTCTGCATATTTTTTTAAAACACTGTAAAGCATAATTACTCTGTTCCTCACTGACCCATAATATAATGATTTATTTACAAGAGATCTTGGAATGAATTGAGATTTATTCAAGTCAATTATTCTAGACTACCTTACCTATGCCGCCAAAAAATGATGGCTGAATTTAAATGAGTTTGCAATAGAATTTTATTCATAAAATATCAAAAACATTATGTTGCTTTGTATTTTTCATCTTATGTTCAACCAAAATAAAACTTAATTTGTTATGCATTCACATAAAGAATAGATAATTAGCATTTAAGAGTTATCTCCCATCTCAAACGTTACAGACAAAAAATATAGACAATCACACAGCATAAAGTATAAGAAGATTAACTATTCTCCACAGAGTTTGGACCACTTGTGAATTTTGTTGCAGAAATATCTTAAGTGCTGTGTAAAATCTTTATTTGTTGTAATGTTTCTTCCTTTTGAAATGAAATATTAGAATCTCTTCTTTTTTTTTGTTTACTTAAAAAAAAAGTATTGAAATTGTCGTTGTTTTTGTTTACTGTGATATTTTGACAGATTTTGGACAAAGCCCACTTCCTCCCACAAACGATGTATGGAGACGATGTGAGAAAGAATTATCAGCAGTTAGCTTTGGCTCTGGATGAATTCATTCGAAAATCATTCCATGAATGGACGACCAGTTTGGAGAAGGTGATTTTCCAATTTTTTAGAAACCATCTACCAAAACTGTCAACATAGTCAATAGAGGTTTCTTCAGTTTTCAAGTGATTCTGCCTGGCTGGCTATGTATGCATTATGCAAAATCGAGCTAGAGGGCTGAAAATTTAGACGTGTACTCTATTATGTTTCGGGGAAAAAGTTTTTCCTGTTTTTTCAAATTCTACACAAAAATCAGTTATTAGTAAGGGGATTCTATTTACAATGTAAATGTATGCTAAATTGGTCCCATAGATTGTGTCTGGCAGTGTTAGTGCTTGTTATTTAAAAATTCAGATCTTTGGTGATCACTGCCCAACTAAAAGCAAAAGTAGTAACTCATTCTTGACTACCCCTTTTTTCAATATTTTAATTGATCACCCTCCACAAAGCATGCTGCCAAAAGACCTTTGTCACATGACTAAACCTGTGAAAAGATGTTTTTTTAACCAGTCTTGTTAGAATTGCACTGCAAATGGTACAGCAATTAACAGCGCAGACAATGGTTGAGATGGTTCCCGTTCATTTCGTATCAGTGCTCTTGGCAGAGGCATGAATCCATAGTAGGACAGACTTGAATCTCTGGCTTAGGGAAGGCAACCAGTCCATGAAATGGATAACTGATTTCAAAGCAGGGAGTAGAGATCTGTTAAGGCAGTTGGGTTTCAACTCTGACATCCTTACAGCAGCTCCTGTAGCCAAGCTGATGCCAAATGCATTACACTCCACTTTCCTTCAGTGAGGCTAAGAGAAGTATTCTGTCAACAGAGGATCCCAGTATCTCTATTCTCTTCACCCAGGTTTGCACCCAAGAGGGTTTACTTCAGCATCAATCTATTGTTAATCAATACAAATTTCTAGATTGCAGAAATATAATCATAAAACATTTTCTTTTTCCAGACTCCTTTATTCTGAGAACTATTTTCAAGGCCATTAAACAATCATCCTGAATTTTCTTCCATTCTTTTAGGAACCTTTCAAGTTATTAGAAGTTCCTTTGATCCGCAAAACTATTGAAAACAATGCTCCAGTTCTTGATATCAACTTCGATAAGTAAGTCCTTTGAAATTTCATGATTTTGTATGAATATATTTTTTATTCAGCTAATAGCCTCCAACTTCAGGGTTCTTATCTGTCAGGAACGTGTCAGGGAAAAACAAATTTCTCAATGTCAGGAAATTTTACAAATCGTCAGGGATTTTTTGAGATCTCAAAAAATTGTTCTAAATGTCAAGAAGTTTTGTCTATCGCTAGAGAGAAATTATCTCTCTTTTCTTTTTTCACTTGAGATATTTCAGAAATTAATTGTTTTTTTGGATTGTTTTGGGGTTTTTTTTTAACTTTAAAAAGAATCTATGAATAAAATTGTGAGATCTTTATTTGGTTTTATTTTATATCATATATTATATTTATTCTGATTATCTTACAAGAATGGTTTCTGATCTTTTGGTATTGATGAAAAAGCATTGTCGTTTTTTGTCTGTTCCTTTTTCAGAGATTTAAAGGAATGGCTAAAATAAGTGCTGAAATATAATATCAGGAAAAAAGTCAAATGTAAAGAAAATCTTGAAATTAAAAGGGAATTGAGAGGCTAAGTACAGCTATTTCTCAATTGTGGGAAGGATTCAAAGTCTTTTAAACAAGTCTCTTAAAAAGTATATTATAGATTTATTTCTTTTATTTACGCATATTTTGTAGAATTACCGCTTGATGATATATTTTTGGTGAATTGTTTTTTTTAAAATCTATTTGAATGAATAGGTGGCTGAGGGTAACTGAATTGGAGGTAGAAGGCCATCAGTTATCCAAATGTTGACTTATCTGTAGTCAGGGAAATTTGAAAAATATCAGGGAAATTTTGAAGTGGCAAGTTGGTAAGAAGTTGTATGTGCAACTTTCAAATCATGTCACTATGAGGCTTTAAGTTTCTCCTTTTAAATATCCTCATGTAAATATAGAAATGATATTGTAATTCTGATAAGAATTAATTTGAATCTATCAAATGAAATCTTTATTAAAATCTATTCACTTAGAATCTGTCCCAATAAAGTCAGATAGTGAAAATGAACACTTGTTTTTGGGGAAGGAAATGCCCATGAAATTTTCTGTGTGCTTTTGGGACCCTCAGGAATGTCTGTAATGTTATGGGGGTGATGATGATGAGATTGGTATGAGATCGTGTGGGTACTTACTTGATCTCTTTGCTGCGTGATTTGTCAGTAGGTTTTTATTTTGTTGTTGGCTCCTGGGTCTCAGCATTGAAGGTCCCGTTGGGAAAAATCCTTTTGCAACAAATCACACTAGGAAGAAACGTCCCCGGATCTCATCAAGTTGATATTTATTAGACCTCTCATTGTGAACTGCTGAGGATTGTTTATTTTAAAGGAACTACAGAATTGTTATCATAATCTGTTTCCATTTTTCTCTGTGTCATGCTTATGTATCTACAATATGTCAAGCTATCTATAAGTTGGTTGTTAAAAGCTGAATTTCCGCCATATTGTCATAAGCAGATCATTACACTGCATTGATACATTTTCAATCGAGGGAGTTGTAGCTCTCCATTCAGATCTCTGCTTTAGAGTTGGCACTGCCCCCAGTGGGAAGGAAGGTGGACGCAGCATTTATTGATACGCAACTATGGAAAGGTCCACCAAGAGACTAATTCATATGTCTTTCTTACCAATATTTATACCTATCTGATTCAAGTAACATTTAGATTTTACAATATGACATCATTAATACTATATGGGAAAAGGTCATGTTATTCCAGTTTCATCCAACTTTTGAACAAGATTTATTTACTCTATTTTTCAAAATTCTTTTCCAATATTGTTTTATAATTAGTCTTGATCCGAAGGACAACTAAACTCAAATAATTTTATTCGTTTATACTTGTTGATTTTTTGTTTATATATACAGTATAATTTTACATTATACATGCTCTATACTTTTTAATTAAATCATTTTGATATTACTTCACCAATTAGAAATTAATTTTCTCTTCATCACTATTTCTATCTATCTATTTATTTATCTATTTTTCCATTCTTTGATTTATTCACAATTTCATGGCGGTCATTATGGTTCATACCTCTCTTCCATTTTTTCCTAAATTAATGTGCAGTATTAATCTTAATTCAACTTTTCTATTTTTCTCATGAAACCGTAATCATATTCTCTATTTACTATTCACCATGGTGCAACTGAGGGCCAAATGTAAACCAAACTCTACCCAATGCTGAACCAATTTCCCAAACACAGAAACAGGGGTTTTCCATTTTCTTTTTTCCTCAGAAGGCCTCTCAGACCTTATCAAATTTCTTTTTCAATCTTCTTAGCCTCACAACCATTTGAAAAATGAGTTTACTTTTTCATGCTCAACAAGGAGTAAATTTCCAGATGACTCTTTTGCCATCCACAGATTTTGTCCAACAGATAAAGGATTCTTACTTAACCACAACCAAAATCTATCCATCTATTTTTCCATTAGCAAGTTATTGAAAATCTACCCTTTCTCAATGATTCAATAATATGGTGGTATTTGCATTTATGTTCTCACCCATAATGATTTGATTTCCTTCTATCTATGCATCTATCTGTCTATCCATCACATATTTTTTGTGAAAGCCCTCCAAATATCAAATGTGATCCAAGAGTTTGGGATGTCAATGACAATCAAATATAATATATTGATAAATACATAATTCTGATCCATGATTTCTTATTTGGGCCAAGTGCCTCATTCAGGTCTTTTACAGAAACTAGTTGAAAATCCTGCTAGTAGAGCCTGGTTTCCTGCTAATAAAACAAATTTGGAATAAGAATTGTCATTGCAAAATAATTTTCTCTTTGATTTTTTCTCCAGATCATTACTGAAAATGTTTCAAGAAATCATATATTGGGAACATTTGATGTTTGAAATTCCACATTATGCATCAAGAGTTTTTGGGAAACAGAAAGACTTACGGGAACGCAGAGAACATGTTCTTCTTGTTGTCAGAGATTACAACAGGTTTGTTTGATTTTTGCCTAAAAATAGAAATTTAAATGGTCAAGGGGACAAGAAATGACAAGAAATTGATCCATTTTAAGTGTTTTTATCTTTGTAGCATCATCTACAAAAGTGATTCTAATAGAAGGGTTCACAAGGGAGTAATTTGAATATTTTGAAAGGAATTTGGAATTTGGAGGGACAAAATGCTGAGTTGTGTAAAGGAATTTTTTAGAATTTGATCAAAAAATCTTCTTTTCATTGAAATTATTTCTTGCTGATTTAAATTTTTTTCTCGTTGATTTAAAACTCAAAATTTTGGTAAATTTCTGAATTAAACACTGAATGTTAATGCCTTCTCAACACCCAATTTGTTTTATTATTGTAACTGGGAATTGACCCTAGCGCAAATTACTAGTAGAGTACCCATACAATGCGAAAAATCCTCTTAATATGCCACCAAAGTACCCATGCCATGAAAAAATCATCTACTAGAGAACCCATGTCATGAAAAATGACAGCATATATGAGATATATGGATACTCATTACGTTTCATATATGTGGACCATACAAAAAATTATCTGAGGGATGCAACTCTTCTATGTTATAGTCAAATATACACCCATTTTGTAACAATGTTTATTCATTTGGGATGTTTCAGACAAAATATAAATGTACTAATACATGTGGCAAAAAAGACTTTTCTTTGATTTCCAGATTCAAAATAAATCAATAAATACTTACATTTCAATTACATCTGTTTTAAACCCATTGCTTCTTCAGAGATTAAACAGCCATGATAATTTGCCAAATATTGAAAGTCTTCTCAGAGTTGAATAGGGTTTCAGCATTCACTTAACCTGATCATAAATTGCAAGCCTGAAAAAAAAGAATCATTTTTGTTATCTTCTTTTTGCCTGGTAGGATTTATTTATTCATTAAATGAAAATCCCTGAGTACACCTCCTTAAACAATTTATATTAGAAATACTAATTTAACATTAAAATATTCATTCATTCAAATTATAAAAATGTATGAAAAAATCTTTGGAACCTAACAGTACAGATGAACATCTATTCATTTATTTCTCCTAAACTATTCTATATATTCCAGCTGATAACTCCCTGAATTGCCATATTAATTTATTTATCCCATAGGATCTAAATTTATCCAAGTTATTCTTGAAATTATTTATACTTGTATAATTTTTTATATAAGATGGTAAACTATTCCAGTATTTCTAAATTCCTTAAAAGAAAAAATCAATTTGTTTTTGTAATAGACCTGGCAAGTAAATTTCCCATTCTATCTGACTTATTAAACATTAAATTTCTGTAAGGATTATTTTGAGATTTAACACAAATGAGCAAGGTTTGTTTAAGGAGAGGGTTAAGGATTAGAATTAAAGTTTCATTTGACCTGATCATAGGTTGCAAGCCTGAAGAAAAAAATTATTTTTGAATTTTCTTTTTTCCTTGTAGGATTATTTTTTCATTGAACGCAGATGAGAGAGGTTTATTCAAGGAACGTATCAAAGTGCTGGACAAGAAAATCTACCCTGGTCTCACCAAATTGACTTGGGCCACAAAAGGAATCTCCGACTTATTCATCAGTGAGTGTCGAACAGTAGCAAGCAAGATTCAAACAAAGGTTGACGAGTACAAGAATGCCAACTTGACAATTGCCAGCAGCTGTGTAGAAATCAGCCAACTTGCTCTCGTAGACATTGACCCAAGAAAAATTTATGAAAACCTTGAATTTGGAGATTATCAAGTAAGAATTCTTGTCTATGATGAGACTCTGTTTCAGTGCCTCCCAAACTTTTTCGGACTACCAACCCCCTTTAGAACATATATTTTATTAGCACTTCCCCCATAAATTTGTTAGAAATTATACATTGGAAATTAAATATTAAAAGGAAATTTTTCTAAATTTAAGCATTTATTTTATAACACAAGATATAATTGCATAAAAGAATGTAACATTGTATGAGTCTAGTCCATTTGATTCATTGGGTGGAGACTTGCATGTTTTCTTGCCATGTTATATCAAATGTAAGAAGTGTTATTTCAATTTCTATGCAAAAAGTCGTAGGTCAGAAAATCTGATTTAACAGTAAAATTGTTTGAAGTTCAATGGTAAGTTTTTTATTTCACAATAAATTCATGTTGATTTTGCTGGGATTAGATTATTTCAATGAGTTGATTGAATGCTTTAAATCAGAAAAATTGAAAATTTTTAACTTTAAGCATCTTTTCTGTAAAATCAACTTTTCAGTCGTATGACTCTATGCTTCAGAGGTATTGTTTTGTATTCTTTGCCCATCTATCATCCACTTGCCTCTCAGCATCTCACTTGTAACTTCCAATGCCCCCAAGTGGGTGGTAGTGGCGACTTTGAGAATAAAATCACCGTAGCCCTACAAATTGTAGGATCAACCAGCTAAGTGGGCTACAGATTCTTCTCTCTTTGCTTGTGTATATGTGTATGCTAGTGTGTGTGTGTGTGTGTGTGTGTGTGTGTGTGTGTGTGCGCTCTCCTGGTCACATTTTTGGGGTTACAACCTTGGAAATTTGTATGTATAACACTTGGCACCATCTCAAAAATTTTTTTAAAAAGAAGCTTTTTAGACCAACAATAACCAAATCTTATGCTGGTATTTTCTTTAGATAATTTTAGATAGAAGATCTATTTTTTTTTTAGATATTTTCAGGTAAAAGATTTATTCTTTAAAAATAATTTTCTAGATAATTAGTTCTAGTACACACATGGGCTCCATTTATCTGAGACATTGATGTCACTGCTCTATTAAAAAAAGATGCCTCTGCATAGAAAGGTGAGCATTGAAGGAAAACGTTGATTTGTAAAATTTGCTCTACCAACAGAAGATACACATACCTTTCAAGCACCAGTTCATATTTGATCACTATAGTTAAGCAGTGTCAAGTCTTATCCGTAGTTAGATGGGTGACTGCCAGAGAACATCAGGTATTGTAAACATGTGCTGTTCAAACATACGTGTGTGTGCCCAACATTGAGAATGACCTTCTGTTCTTATGGGGAAGTGGTTGAATAATGATGCATATTTTTCAAACTTCCATGTTAGATTCTTCTTTCTGCGCGTGAAAAACTTCCAGAAACTCGAAAGCTGTTATTTCTATCTAATTATCCCATTTACTAATGTTGCATTATTTCATTGCAGAGAACCCATCAGAATAAAACGGTGAAACGGTTGATGGCAATTCATGAAGGGATCATAGAAATCATGGACCACCAGTTTGAAACTTTCCGATTGGACAGTGCAGAGGTAAAAACCTTCTTTCTATATTTCATTGCTTTAATAATCACAGGAAAAAAAAAAAACTTAGCACGGTTTTATTTCATGAAATTCCAAAAGATCATCTGTAAATTATTCAGGGTCATCACCTGTCAGAGAAATGTCAGGGAAGATAAAAATTTCTCAATGCCAAGGAATTTTACAAATTATTTGAGTTTTTGAGATTTCAAAAAATTGTTCTAAATGTCAAGAAATTTTGTATATTGTCTGGGAGAAATCAGCTCTTCTTGTTTTTATAATTGAGATATTTCAGAAATTAATTGTTTTTTGGGATTTTTTTTTTTTTCTTTGAGAACTTTAAAAAGAATCTATGAATAAAATTGTGAAATCTTTCTTTGGTTTCATTTCATATCATATATTATATTTATTCTGATAATCTTGTGAGAATGGTTTCTGATCTTTTGGTATTGATGAAAAAGCATTGTCGTTTTTTGTCTGTTCCTTTTTCAGAGATTTAAAGGAATGGCAAAAACAAGTGATGAAATATAATATCAGAAAAAAAAAGTCAAATGTAAAGAAAATCTTGAAATTAAAAAGGAATTGGGAGGCTAAGTACAGCTACTTCTAAATCGTGGGAAGGATGCAAAGTCTTTCAAACAAGTCTCTTAGAAAAGTGTATTTTAGCTTTATTTCTTTTATTTATGCATATTTTGCAGAATTACCACTTGATGATATATTTTTGATGCGTTGTTTTTTTTAATCTATTTGAATAAATAGGTGGCTGAGGGTAACTGAATTGGAGGTAGAAGGCCATCAGTTATCCAAATGTTGACTTATCTATTGTCAGGGAAATTTGAACTGGAACGTTGGAGAGAAGCATGTTCTTCTCAATTGGTTTTTGTTTTCTTTCATTGCTTCTGTCAACGTTTTGAAAATCTATGCCAAGAATTTTGCGTGAAATTTTGGAATAAGTTTAAAATAGCAATAACCAGACTTGATCCTAGGTTTTTAAACATGTTACCCCTCCAGGTCGCAAATACAGGGAGATCCTGGGATGCTTAGTTGACAAAGTCCTTCCTCTTGGCCTCGCTGATATAGTTCAAGTAAAAGCAGAGCACAATATGTTTGGCATCAGCTTGGCTGCAAAAAGCTTCCAAAAGGACATCAAAGTTGGTATCCAACCAGCTTGAAAGAGCCCCACTCCCTGGTTGGGAATAAGAATTGTCCTCTCAGACTGATTGCCTTTGCAAGGCTAGACCAACCAGCCTGCCCTGCTACCATAGCTAGTGTTGGGGGAAAAGAGATGGATTCATGCCTTTCTCATGGGCATTGATGCAAAGTGTACTTTAACATTTGAAATTTTTAAACTGGGGATTCAAGTCATCGGGCCGATTGAATTATTGCAATTAATCCTTTCATATCAATCAAACAATTGGTCAGTATGAGTTCTTGAGACGATCAATGAACATGACTTACTTTCATTAGAGACTGTTAACCAAAACTGTCAACATAAGTTTCTTCAGAGGTATGTGCTGTCTGATTGTCAAAAAAGCTATGATACCTTGTTTCATGAAGTTTCCAAAGTTCATCTGTAAATTATTTCAAATTCACTTTTGCTACTTTCGTCCCATAATAGTTGTTACATTTACCAAATGAATTTTTACGTGCAAATGTAACAACTGTTATGGGACAGAGATAGTATTCTCTTTCATTGCTTTTGTCAATGTTGAAAAAAATCAATGCTTATTTTTTTTACAAAATGCTTTTACTGAACTGACACAACAACAGTCAGACTTTGTTCCAAGTTTCCAAAACAGGATCAAAGTCATCCAATCAACTGAAGGATTTCTGTCGTTTCTTTCAGATCAATCAAACAGTGGGTCATTATGACTTTTTGATCAATAATCAATGAACTTACTAGTTTCATTATTGTTACTATTTTAGATGCTGTCAACCAAAACTATCAACATAGTCAACATCAACTAGGTTTCTCCAGTTTTCAAGTTGGTCTGGCTGGCTGGCTTGCTGGCTGACTATCTATGTTTGCATCATGTATACAGGGCATACCAGTAGAGCTAGAGGACTGAAAATTTAAACATTTTCTCCATATTGTGTCTAGAAAGAAAAAAATTTTGTTTGTTTGAAAATTACCCCCTTAATACATTTTCATGTGGGGTTCAATTTGCAATGTAAGTGTATGCTTAATGAGTCCCTTAGTTTGTGTCCAACAACTTCCAAGATTTTTGGGGTTTTTTCTGAAGCAGGGATATCTCTTTTTTTTTTTAAATGGAGATATTCCGAAACCTCTGAATTAAGCATTAAAAAATGTTTCTCTCCCAATCTCCAACAGGTTCATAATTATTGGTTCATTCATACTGAAAAGATGGATCGAATGGTAGAGGAAGGGTTCCGCTTAAACATCAAATATTCACTGCAGTTGTTATCGAAAGCAATCGTTGGAGATGGCAAGACAGGATTGAACCCACTCTTTAAAGTTCAAGTACTTCTTACAAGGGACAAGGTAGGTCCATTTGATGCATCTGGGTCCTGAAAGTATCAGTGAAATTTATACAGCACACACACACACACATGCATACATGTACACTCACTCATATACACATACATGCACACACACACACACACATGCACACATATACATACATGCACACTCATGTACATACACATACATGCACACCCATAAATGCCCACAGAAACATACATACATGAATACACATACAGACACACTCATGTGCATGCACATACATACACATATGCACATATACGCATGAACACGCACCTACACATGTTCGCATACTCACACGCACTGACTCATAATCACACACATACATACACACACATTATACAACCATTTTTCAAATTTGAACCCGTACTCATTTATTTTCAAGACTTTTTGAACCTTCAAATCAACAAAATTCTTTAATTGGCATTCAAACACTCAATATTCCAATGTCCATTTCACTTCTTGTTGAATCTTTGCCCCTGAAGCAATGATGGATTATTTTCAACTCAGGACACTAGCAGTGTTGCCAACTCACCAAATTTTTTCATGCTAAATTAACCTTGAAAAAGCATTAAAAAACACTGTTAATCATTTCATGGCTATTTTTAATGGCTAAAACTGGCTATATTTGCCATAAAAATATACATGCATACATATAAATAGAGAAAGAAAAAAAGAGAGAATATAGAAATAAAACGGCTGATCTGTTCTTCTTTGTAGATTCAATTCTCTCCCCTGACAACTCAACTTGCTGACATGGTGAATAACGTGGGAACTGATATGACAAAGTCGATTACTGACCTGCCACGCCTTATTGACAAACTGCCTCAGAACAAAAACCCCAAAAAGGTGCATCTTCTACTTTCACTGTTTTGTTTCTGTCATTTTCAATCTGACCCACACTTTCAAGGGCATCATTGTTGCACGCAGAATATACTCTCATTTATATACCATAGTAGAGTAACAAATGTCAATCAGAAGAAAGGCCTCCTTCTGTCGTGAGAGACACTAGAAAGAAATCGTAGTGACCCCTCCAGTTGGTAGAATCCCTACCCTCAACCTCTTTGATGTAATCCAAAGAAAAGCAGAGTCTGATACTTTTGGCATCAGCTTAGCTGCAGGAGATTTCAAAACGGCATCAAAGTTGGTATCCGACCACCTCAAGAGGACTCCACATCCTGGTTTTGAATCAGAGTTATCCATCTAAACTGGTTGCCTTCACAAGGTTAAAGAGCCAATTCTGCCCTACTATTTTATCCATAGCTGAGGGTGGGGAGCTAAGAGATGGATTCATGCCTTTCTGAAGAGCCTTAGTGTAAAGTGTATGTAAACAGCCTCAACCAGAGTATGAACTCGGGGCGCAGATTTCATTGGCCGTGCATTAACTGCTAGGTCACTCACACCTCTTTTAACAAATATAAATGATTGTTATAAACTTAGAGCAAAAGAGCTCAAATAAATTCATGAGAAAAAACTCTTTTCTCAATCCAAGATTTCATTTAAAGTTTTCTGAAATTCTGCGACACAACATTATTATCAAATTGTAATTGTATTACTCTCTCTACTCATCATCAGATATTCTTTAACTCATAAATTCATTAAATATAATGTTATTCAAGGGGAGTAACTACTGATTGAAGATACCTCTCTTGCCCTTTTTGGTATTTAAAAAAAATTCCTTTAATTCAATTCACATATGAGTTGTATTGCTTTAAAATCCTATTGATTGGAAAGTTCCACATTGATTACAAGTATTTCATGAATCTTAGACTCAAGAGCTGTACTTCTTTATTTGTCAAATTCTGTGCCCCTCATCAGAAACTGAACTTGGAATGCAAGGTTTCACGTTTGAAAGCCAATGTCATGTGACCCCAGTTGTTGCTTTTCTATATTCCTACCTTATCTCAAAAGCTGTGAGACTCAACTTTCAAGTCTATCACATCTATGCCTTTGTTCCTATTAATCTAATCATGAGATCTTCACTCATGATGTCTGGATGGCTCCACACCTGGTAGAAAATGTTGAATACCTTGGCAAATATATTCAGTAATCACAACATGAATATCACACTACATCTATGACAATATCTTATTGCCTCTACCATGGAAAATATGATTTTACCATCAACTATCTGTTTTCAACTGTCTATCAATCTCAAAGATGATAGTTTATTGTCATAGAATTTGCTGTGTATATTTATACTCTCAAACGAACTGAGAAGTAAGACTGATTTAGTTGATACTTCAGTGTTTAATTACATCATCATTGGAACATTATCTAATGGATAACATTGGCACTTACAAAATGGGTCTTGATGCAAAGTTATTAAAAATGTTATAAATGTTAAAAATTTTAGTGAAGTCATTGTCTGAAACGTTTTTCCATTCAAATCATTAAAAGATATGAACAACCATAGCCACCAAAGATGGCAAAGGATTCTATCCTTTTTTATATGTGCCTGTGTCTGTTTATGTGTTTGTGTCTTCCAGCACTCCTGGCCATACTGTTTTATCTACAGACTTGAAAATTGACATCAGTACTCAGTAAAATTTTAAAATCTTTATTTTTGGAAAAAAGACTTTTTTGACTCATTTTGGGCCTCATCCTAACATGTTTATTAATAACATTCTCCAGAATCTAGATGTTTTTCACTATATTTTAGATGATTTCCAATTGAAATTAAATGATAATAAATCTAACCTTATTTATTCTTTGATGTAACTTTACAGGACTTAAAATTTTGATGCTTCAGTTGTTCTGTTATTGACTGTGTTTGCTTTAATCTTCCTCCAGCCAATCTACCAAGAAATTTCCAAAAATGATGAAATCAAGAAACTGCAGGCTGCCATTAATGTTGGGATGAAAGCGAATGCCAAGAATCTGAATGATTATCTGAAGAATTGGGATCAGTGGAGAGTTTTGTGGGAAATCAACAAAGAACAATTCATCAAACGATACAGGATGTCAAATCCATCAGTTTCTACATTTGATGCAGATATTGGCAGGTAAGACAGAAAAGAGCTTCATCGGTATTTTTCACATTACAAAATGGACCGAATTAGTTATTTCATTCCTGATTTTCATTTTGTCTTCATAAAATCTATCATATCATTCTGCTGGTTCCTACCTATGTTTGACTGTTATGCTTTCAGTAATAACATAAGGGATAGATTAGGTAGTTCAATAAGAGGGTAAGAAGTGAGAGGATAGAGAGTGGGAAGAAAGTTATGTAGTTTAGAAAGATTTTCTCATATGGAACTAATCCGTATGAGAAACCTTTAACAGAAACTGTCAACATGGGTTTCCTCAGTTTTTAAGTTGGTGTGGCTGGCAAATCTATGTATCACCCATATGAGTTGCAGCAATGGAGCTAGAGGGCTGAAAATTTGAAAATTTACTCCTTACTATGTCTAGAAAGAAAGTCTTCTTTGTATTTTGAAAATTTGTCCCCCAAATAGGTTTATTGGGGTGGGGTTCAATTTACATTATAAGTTTATGCTAAATTGGCCCCTTGATTTCTGTCCGGCAACATTTATGTGTGTTTTTTTGAAATTTGGACTATATTCAGTGATCACTACCCAACAAAAGGCAAGAGAAGTTACTAATTGATTGATCACTCCTTTTCCTAATTTTTTATTGATCATCCCCAACACAATATGCTGCCAAAAGATGTTGATCATGTGACAGATTCTATTAAAGGACTAATTTGTGTAACATTTAGATAAGAATATGGTTGAGCTACGAAGATTAACAAACAATTTCAAATCGAAATTAGCCATCAAATCTTTGCAACCCTTTTCATTCAAAGTTTAGAAAGCAAGTCTTAGATATTGCCAACTTTCAAACAATTGAACATGAAATATAACATGTTGTTTGTCCGTCCAAATGACAAAACCCAGTGGAACATACACTTACCTTCAACTTCAAAATTTCTCTCTATGCAATGTTTTCGATGCTTGGGTTGATATTAGTAAAACCTTTCTGACAAATCATTGCCATCATTATCCTAGTTCACAAACAGAATACCTCATGATTATGGTCCTTGACAGCTTCTTTCTAGTGCTTTTATCTGGTCAATTTTCAAGAGACTGCTCTCCCTCTATTTGATTACAAACCTCACCAATCTGATGCCAAAACCTGATCTTCAACCCTATGCTTTATCGTTAGGCCACATTCCTGTGGTCCCCAACATTTTCAAGGGCATTCCCCACTCTTGTTGATGGGATCAATTGTTCCCCGCCTCTGCAGCTCCATTTACATAAATTGTAACAAAGAAGAATTTTCAAAAAATTATTTTGATATGCATATAATTAAACACCTTTGTAAAAAGAATTAGTTTGATTTTATGACTGTGCAGCATCTGCTGTTTATTCATTACTTAAAGAAGATTAGTAAAAATAATTAGGAACACTTCATCTGAAATTACCTAATGATAGCCTTATTACCCCTCTTGGACTATCCGAATTCCCCCCTTGGGTGGAATTCCCTCCTCCCTGTCAGGAGCCTTTGGACACCAATGAATGAATAATTGCCGTCAATATACATCAGCAGAAACCAACCTGTGTTTTGTTAACAAATTTTTCTTTTAGTTTCCAGCATCAAAAAATATACAATTCACCTCACAATTGGCCATATCATCATGGAAGATAACTATTAAATGCTACTTGAAGAGTAATCTTCCTTCTTTTTTTTTTTTTTGAAGTCTTGGTTCATTCTAGTTGAACATAAAAAGGAGAATATAAATCAACGTGATGTTTTTGATATTCATTAAGTACAATACATGAAATTGCATTGTTAATTAAATGCTGCTCTCATTTTTTAATGGCAAGGATAAACAAGTTAAACCAAATTCATTTGAATTTCTTTCCTTCTCATTCAGGTACACTGAGAGAGCCAACGATGTCCAGACAAAGGAAACGATTTTGAATATTGACTTTGTTCTTCTGGATTGTGCCCCTCTGAAGTATGCCATTCAAGGTCACTGCCAAGAATGGCAAAATCAGTTGACATCTCTCCTCAAAGAATTGGCTATAACAGAATTGACGACCCTGTGTACTTACATGAAAAAGAATGCAGACAGGTGGTTCTCTTTTGCTTTTCTCTACTTTCACTTTCAGTTTTGCTTTTCTCTGAGGAATCTATTACAAAGATTCATAGACTTTATTCCTGGATGGTACCACCACAATCATTGTCATCATCATCATCATCATCATCATCATCATCATCTTCTGTCCTCACTTAGACGCCTTGTGTCTTTGGAGTATTTTCGCATATGCTAATAACATTGACACATCAAAAACACAAACAAACTTTTCATTTCTTGTTTTTTTTTTGTATCTACTTGGTAGACAGGCATAACACTATCTCAATCTTCAGCCATGAATTTCCAGAGTTTCTTCTTTCATTGACAAATAGCAATTATTTCTGAATGGAAAAATTATATCGTTTTCTTACATGGGTTATATATTTTATATATTGTACTTCACAAAAATCAGATGCTGGCAATGTTTCTGTTATAGTTTGTAGTTCTTTGTTTGAATATCTAAAGGACCAATCTAATTCCCGATTATCTCAGAAGTAACTTTTACTCCTTTCTTCTTGTGTTTAGGAGCGTTTTTTTCTTTTATAGTTGTTTGAAAGCATATTTTGCAAGAATCCATGACGTTTAACACTGTTAGATTCTTAGTGAACTAGTTAATCACCACTACCCATAGCAATTTGTTCACTGATACTGGCTTTTGGTTATCCATGTGTTCTGTCATATATAAGTATTTATGTATCTATCTATCCGGACCTCATCCAGCCCTTACCGGTCATAGTAGAAACTTGAAATTCTGTACACTCATTCCTCTCAATGAATAAGGAGAATTTTTTTTAAATTTTTTTTTTTTTTTTTTTAAAATACCCCTCCAAAATAGGATTTCTGTGGGTGGGGTTCAATATGCAAGGTGAGTTTATGTTCAATTAGTCACAAGTTTGTGTCCAATTGTTTTTTGAAAATTCAGACCTTTTTTTAGTGATCACAATCCAACAAAAGGTGAGAGAAGTTATTTATTCATTGATCACTCTTTTTTTTGATTTTTCAATTGATCACCAACACAGCACATGGTTGTGGTGATTCATAATTTCCCTTGGAATGCTAGTTTAGTGATTAAGATTTGAAATGTGATGAATCTGGGATTACTTAAATTTTCATTATCCTAAATACCATAGAAAGAGGTGTAGGTAGCCTAATGGTTAGCAGCACAGAAGGTGGGATCGGCAAATCGAGTTCAAACTTCAGTTGGAATAGTTTGCATTCATTTTGTACATTTGGAAATGCATGAATCCACCCAACCTATGTAATCTATGGGTAAATAGCAGGGCAAAATGAGCTCTTTAGCCTTGGTTGGCAACCAGTCAAGGAGAAGGGTAACTTTGAATTCAGACTGCTTTTGCAGCTTGGAGCTGAGGTAAAGGAGGAGGGTTTGACGTAGGCTAGCAATTCCACGCCATAAAAAACTTACTTGTTACTGAAACCATTGCCAGATCACACCAAAAACAGAGTGTGATTACAGCCTTATGCTCCACAAGTAGTTTACAGGAATAAATAAAACTAGTCCCATGTAGTGAAATTGATTGAAGTTCCTGGAGACTTGTTTTTGGAAGTCAGAAAAATGTCTATTGTTTTCTGATATGAAACCATAATATGACACAGCTTATCTTCTCCCCACCTATCCTTCTAATTTTTCAATTAATGTATCCAATTAATTTTCTTCATTTCTTGTGTTAGACTTCATTGTTCTAAATTCAATTCCTTTGTTGTCGGCCATTAAAACCATTGTGAAGATTAGTTTGACTGACAACTTAAGTTTCAAATTAAAGTATCCTAAGAAGTAGAACTCTACAAAATGAGTAACAGCATCACTGTTCTGCATTATTTTACAAATAGAAATACAGTGCAGCATCACAAACTCTGCAACCTCAGAACCGAGGGTGTTTTGAGTTTCTTAAATTCCCTGGGTTTTTGGTGTTCCATAGGCTAGGCCTGCTTTCAAGTTCTATAGGGTTGGGTCATTAAGACCATGAAGTTATGTGAATAGACCAGAATTAAAGAGTACCCTAAGATTAACAGAGTACTTATTCAATTTTATGAAATCTCAATAAAATGCTTTTATGCAGCTTCTAAACAAATCTTTCTAACACTTTCAAATTTTACAAAAAAAAATATCTGCTGAAATTTTTAAATAGCTTTTTTAAAAAAATTGTCATTTAATTCATCATACTACGTGCCTCTGAAACATTTTTATTCTGAAAGAAAAATTTTACCAAGTTTTATGTTGTTATTTTTCAAAAAAGAATTTCCATTTTTTATGTTACATAATTTATATACAGGAGACCATTGATTATCTTTCCTTTGGTTCATACTTTGACACTTGATGAATCACAGAATTATAGTCAAAAAAACGTAAAAACTGTCTATAATCACCTAAAAATCTGCTGTGAGTGCACAGAAGTATTCTTCTTTTTAATGTCTAATTTCATCCTGCTTTTCTCGCAATTATAATCGAAATAAAACTTTCAAAGAGCATGATTGATGCTAAATAGTTCACGGATGTTAGGTAGGCCTAAGCTGGGTGGGTCATCAACAGGTTGCTGGTCTCTAGTGATGTATCTTGAACAAGTCACTTATTGTTAGATGTTTCAAAACCTGGTTTTTCCCAGGCAATCTTGTCTTTTATTTCGTAAATATGCATGATTTCCTGCTCAGTAACAGTTATATCAAATGCTTTCACCTGACTGTCCAGCATTTCAATTGTTCTATCTTTATCTTTGTCTTCCCGGCTTTCATAAGGATTGAAACACCATCTTTGCAATCTCTGCATCCATAAGTGAATGTGCAATCAAAGCATTATTGTCAACATTCATCACTTCCTCCCTCCACATTCAACACTTCAGCAACTTTCTAAAGCAAACTCTGGCAGTTCTGGAATCATTTTCTCCTCTTTATTAACAATAAAACCAGTAAAATTATCATCTTTGTCATCATTTTTCATAAACATTGTTAATGACCAAAGTCTATGCCATCCATTCTGCGTCACCTCTTCAGTCACAGTGTTCCATGCATTCATAGCTGCCCAAATGGCACCCTAGAGAGTAAATTCCTTAAGGAAATCTTTCTGCATAATTCCTTAAGGTTTTTCTTCATAAGTACACCAGAGAGTGTTAAATTCACTGATCCATTGGATAAATCAATGGTGTCATATAGGTAATAGTATTATCTTTGATATGGACCATTGCATCTGGATGTACAGAACTGTTGTTAAGTAACAATATAATTCTGCAGTTTTCCTTCATTCCTGCAGCATGGAAATGAGCAGGGTCTTCTGGCACAAAATGTTTTCAAAACCAATCCGTAAACATGGATCGGTTTTATCCATGCCCTCTTATTTGTGTAATAATAGACTTGTAAAATCCTAACATCCTTCAAAGACCTTGACTTTTGGCTCTTACCAACCACCACCACCATCTTTGTCCAATGTGTTCCAATAGTATTGTTGCAGTCCAGCATGTTTATCCCATCTTTGGAATCTTCCATTCCTATTAGAAATGTTTCATCCATCATGGCATGAGTGCTTTGTGCTTCAGAGTGCCAGTACAAGGCAATCTCATCAGCATCATAGTCTTGCTCTGAATCTACGTTTTCATCATTGATTAATTTTGCAACTTTCCTTATAAACTGTTCAGCTGCCTTGATATCGGCTGATGCTTCCTCACAAGACGGAATTTTATACCATGCCTGTTTTTGAATCTATAAACCCGACCGGGTGAATAGTCACATAGTGTAGTAACTTTCAACTCTTCATGAAAGATTCCAGATTGTTGCAGACAAAGGAAATCCTTCCCTCTTTCATTGACGCAACCATTCAATAGTTCTTTGTCTATGTCCTCACATTTTGCTCTTGGTAGGGTTTTTTGTTTTAACGTTTCTCTCTGTTTATCACTTTCTGCAAATAATTTCTTAAATTGTTCTCTTTTATTTCTTCAAGTCATAGATTGGTGATGTACCATCTGTGCCAGATTAAGGCATGGGCTTTAGGGCTGCAGCCTAGGGGGGCCCACTTGCTGTGGGGTCTCCAGAGATTGGGTAAAAAGTTATTTCATTTGTGAATGCTGAATCAATGTATAAGTTCCCTAAATCATCTATTTAAAAAAAGACCAATTCATATACATATACATATATATATATTTATATGTTTATATATATATATGTTTATACATATATATATATATATATATATATATGTAACTGATCATAAATTGAGTTATATCATGTAAAAACTACAATTTGAAATGATCAATCATTATTACATGGTGAATATACCATTTGGCGTAGACAATGTAAATAGAATAAATAATCAAAGGTAATGGGGCTGGTGCACGAATCGGCAGCTGTTCAGCTCAATGATAAAAGTTTCTATGTGATATAATGCAATTTATAATCCTTCTGTCAGATTATACATTCATTTCTTAATAACATTATCATTGCATTGAAAGAAACAAATAGAGCAGATATAGACTGCAAACAAGCAATGTGGGAATTTCAAACTGATACAGTTATTTGGGCCTTTGCATTACTGGGGGCTGTTTAGCTCAATGGTTAGAGCAACGCTACGTTGAAGAGGCTACCCTATTGGTCTCAGGCTCAATTCTTACTGCTGCCCCATTTTTTTAATTTGTTTATTCTATTTATGTTGTCTTGGCCAAATGGTACATTCATCATGTAATAACAGTTGATCATTTCAAATTTCATATAATATAACTCAATTTATAATCATTCAGTTGGATTGTATACATCCATTTCTTAATAACACAAACACTCACACACACACACACACACACACACACACACACACATATATATATATATATATATATATATATATATATATATATATATATATATATGCAATAAGGTGGAAGATTGTCTACATTATAGATGCTGCAGTTATGTGACTGTTTCTATTGAGTGAAATACCAGACCTGTTTTTGTAGGCCCTGTTTCCCTTTCATATCTCAAGATGACAAATTTCAAATCTGAATTCAAACAAAGCCATCAATTTTCTATTCCATTCTTAGAGAGTTGCCAACCGAAAGTCCAGCCTCATTCAACTGGTAAGAATAATCACATCTACCAATCTATCGTCACATTTGCACCTATACTGACGCAAAATGTGAGATGTGGCTAATTATGTAGTGAGAGCTGAATTGATATTCACATAATACAAAACACACGATCACTTGCTTAATTTAGGCTTTCAAAACCATACCTGAGCTCCCTTGGTTACGGTACAGATATCCAAAAAAACCCTGATTATTATTAGGGATGAGGTACTGCCCAGATGACAATTCCCAGTATCAAGGTGAATTACACTTTGTGGTCCTTGCTTTAGAATGAGAGGCAAGGAGTGCTAACTTTGTGTCGTGAAGACTTTAAAAGCATCAAATTAATGATGAAGTTTTATCAATGGGGCCGATTCTTTCTTTCCTAATTAAAGTTTATCAAAAGGATCAAATATTTTATTGACTGAACCTTTGATCTTTGTCATCATTTCAGAGTGAGTCTTCCTCCACAAACCCTGGATGAATTGAAAGACAGTTTGCACTTATGGGATGAACTCAATAAAGAACAAACAAGTATTGAAAAACGTTTCCCGCCTCTGCTTGAACAGTTTCGTATCTTAGAAAAATACGAAGTTGAGATCACTGAGGAAGTAAGGCCCAACATTTTGATTCATTTTACCTGTTTATCTCTGTTACCAAACTTTTTTCTCTATTCAAAAATCATTTGGGCTTATTTCAACCAATGCTTTCTTGAGCTTTCCACGTGTTGCACCGTATACACTGTAAGAATCTTGTTTTTCTGATAATTAACCATTCCTCCTGTAGTTTCTCTGTACTTTAAGAATTCACACTTGACTTCTTAAAGCTGTTAATAGTGTGAGTAAATGATTAATTATCTTTCCGATACTTGTGTGGACTGCAATACGACAATACACCTTTCCTGTCTGATCAGCAAACAATTGGAATCGCACCTAGAACATGTTACTGCAAAGACAATGAATACATTTGAAAAATGCCTGGATAAATGTGGGGAGTATCAGGAGATTTTTTATGACAATTATAAGGCTTAAATTAAAATAACTACCAAACACAGGAAGGAGTTTGAAGTCTGGGAGTCCAGTAGAAAGGATCCATCAGGCGTCTGACTCGAAATGATCTTAGATTTTCTTTAAAAATTAAATCAGATCAAGTTAAACTGGTTTTATCAAAAAGTGTGCATGGAAGAGTAAATTGTTTCAAATATTGGGTAGGGGATTTCTTTATTAGCAAAATTTTTACCTTTTAGTAGAAGAGTCCATTGCTACAGAGAGAGAAACAGAAAAAAATCGAGCAATATTCATACTGCATCCATCCATCTGTGCTGCCTCTTTGGCTGCTCGTTCTCTCCAAGAATCAATTTAAATGGAAATAAACCTGTCTATTTCAAAAGAAGTTTATTTTTCCTCTCTCAAAAGCTTCATTCTGACTTTCAGGTGAAAGAAATGTTGAACACGCTTTTTGCTGAGTGGGAAAAGTTCAAAGATGTTCTCAATACATCAGATTCTATGCTGAAGAAATCAAAAGTAAGTAATCACCTTTTCTTCCTTCCTCTAGCTCACCATTCCAGACTCTCATATCATCTCATCTTTTTCTTTTTCACTCTCTCTCTGCTTGTGGGCATTCAACCAATTCCATCTATTCCTATTCAAAAACTTGGCTCAATGGTTGCCAAACTTTCTCATGGTACTACTCACCTGCAGCTCTATCTACATTAGAGAATTTATACAAAAATACAAAATTATTTCAAATCACCCGCCTTACAATTAAAAGAGAACGGAAATTAGATAAATTCAATTAAAAAATATTCTCATCTCAAAAGACTCTCAATTTTTTCCTGAATTCTGTATCATGTTTCAAATGCTTAATCTTGGAATTTTTTCAGGAACATTTCAAGAGTGGACTTTTGGCCCAGTCTGAGGCCTTCAAGAAGCAGGTTACCGCTCTTGTAGAAGAATTCCAAGTTCATGGACCATTCCAATTCGATATTCCCAGTGACAATGCACTTGAAGCCATCAGCAAAATCCGAGAGAACATGATGCAGCTGAAAAGCCAGGAATTGGTTTTGCGCAGCGGACTTGGAATGTTTAAAATTGACCAACCAACATCAAAAGAAATCATTCAACTTGAAAAAGTGAGTTTTTATTGTTTTGAATATGATTTCAAGCAAACTGAGACCAAAATCCGAGAAATCTTTTTTCTGTATAATGGTCAACATTTAAGGTAGATGTTATATGAATAGATATGTATGTATGTATGTATATATATATATTTATATATATATAATAAATTCTCACGGATTCCTCACAACAAATTTGTTTCACACCTCCCTGCAATTTTCAAGTGAGTTCTATTAAAAATTTGCGTGATCTTATATACACCCTATTTTCATATGTTAATTTTTTTTGGTATTCTGGCATTCTTGGTTTGAATTTAAAAAGGTTTTTTATATTACCTTCTGTGTCCTGCATTCTAAATTATTTGTGTTACGGTTGTTGATAGCTTTTCTGGAAAATACTAGTCGCATCCAATCCTGTAAATTATCAATTTGTTTTGCTTTAAGGTTAAATATCTATGAATCCTTATAATGTATGAAATTTTAAGTATTAAGTGTATGTAAGTTATGTAAATTATACTTTTAATGTTGTTTATTTGTTAGTCGTTGGAGTTTGAAGTATTATTATCCAAGTATTTATTAAAAATTTTCTTTTGTGTCTGCATCTAGCTACTAATTGTCTCTTTTGTTCAGATGCAGGCTTTCACTGGGAAAATCAATTATGTTCAGTTTCTCCTCAAGACAAAGATTGCACTGTTTGGCTTCCTTGGGGGGGGGACGAGTGCACTTGTCATGAGTTCTCAATTAACTGATGTCCTTTTTTTTTTCTCTCGACTGCCAGATATACTTTGATGACAAGTTTTGTAGTCTTTGTTATATATGCTACCTAACCATTTATCAAGAAATCTTGGGACCAAAGGTGACCCATATTTCTGAACCAAGGCTTAATATATACTTAGAATATAAAATAACCAATGAAAAGTAAAAAACTAAAGTTATATCTAACAAACAAATTAATATATTTCCTGAGTAGGGTCTGTTTGATCTTTATTTACTAACTTGAAATTCTTAAAATATGAATTATGAAATATTCCATGTAATGTAAATGGAGAAAAGTGAAGAACAAAACTGTTTTTAACATATATAGGGTGGGCCATAAATTACATAGGAGTTAAAACATTACATCATTTTTTCTAATTGTGTTTATTACAAAGTTTGAATTTCAATATGAAATTTAAGGTTTAAATTCATTTTTGGAATCAAGTATGGAATATAATATCCTTCAGATGATACCCTTCTACCTCCTTGTAGAATCTTGCTCGTAATTTCTTTTAATTTAAGTTTTGCCCTTTCAAAAGAATTTCTCAAAACACAGCACTGAGATTCTTCTGTTGCTTCATTTTCAAATTGAATATTGTTTTTAGCTCTTGAATGGTTGCTGGCTTGCTTGTGTATACATGCACTTTCAGAGATCACCTCAGGAAAAAAACTGGGATGGTCAGATCAGATGAATAAGGAGAAGATCAAATTTTTGCATCTCTGGTAATTAGAGCAATTATAGATATCATTTGAAGAATATCGATTTCCATACTTGATTCCAAAAATAAATATAAACCTGGAATTTTATATTGTAATTCAAACTTTGTAATAAATACAATTAGAGAGAAAATTATGGGATGTTTTAACTCCTCTACAACCAATGGCCGACCTTTTTGTAATTTGTGTCTTTAAAGAATAGTTTTTAGATTTGGAATAATTTCAATACAAGTTGTCAAAAAGACACTCAGTTGCATCCTTTTCCAAACAGCCAATTTGGCAATTTAATTCTTGTCTTTCAGGATGTCGAATTGATTGAAATGATTTGGATAATGACCAGAGATTGGGATACCAGTTGGAACCAATGGAAAGGCTGTCGATTTATTGATGTCCAGACTGAAGAAATGGAAACACATTCATTGAATATTTCCAGAAAATTGAACAAATTGGCTCGTGACCTTAAGGTAAACAAATATCAATCAATATTTTTTTCTCTAATCAGTCTAGATTCCTTTTATTTTTGTTTCAGAAAAAATAGCTATATTATTTGTGGAAAAGTAAATCTAAAAGGTTTAATTGGCCTAGTATATATATACATATATATATATATGTATACTCTGTAGACCCATTATAACATAGAAGTCAGGGTCCACAATTTTCTACCGCATTATAAGTGAGTCTGAGTTGTAACAAATTTTCCATTTTTACAAAACGTGATCCTAGTTTTCCTCTTTGCTTCATAAAGACTGCTGGGTGTCATTTCCTGACGGTGAGTGGAAATAGATTCATGTTATACAAAATAATCTATTATTATCGTATCATTTACTGAGAACACCTACTGCACATAGGCAGTGTCAGGTGTGGAATGGGGGTGGTTCAGACACCCACAACTTTTTCAAGACCAACCTTTGTAATTTGTGCAGAAATAAGGAGAAAACCTTTAGGTTGAGGTTAGTCTGTCAGGAAGATAAAAATGAATATAAAAAATTTTTTTTTTAGATTGTGACACCTCAGCAAAAGGTTACATTTTGACAGAAGTAGCAAGTATCGATGAAGAGAGAAAGAGAGAAAATTGTTGCAAAAAATGACAGAGAAATAATGTAGCAAAAATGAAGAGAAAAAATGTGGCAAAAATAGAGAGAAGGAAAGGTTGTGAAAAGAAAAGAATTGTACTGAAGACCCCCCCCACCCAGCTATAATCAAAATGATCCCACCAGTTTATCAGTTAGAAGCTACAGACTTCATTAACAAAATTATTCAAGAAATATTGATATCATTCATTGATAAAACTAAGAATAAATTTCTTTCTTTCCTATTGCTTCATTTTTTACTCTTGATGAGGTCATAATTATTACACAGAAAGATAAAGTCAACTATGGGATTGGACATTGACAGAACGTTAGTAATCTTTTTAGCGATAGATGAAAGGGAAAAGAGGGGCGATAAGTTTTGTTTATTGACTACTGAAATGCTTTTATCTAATTCATTTCCTTTTTACCTAATTCAGTGATGGGTGTGTTTATGACTATTTTTAGTATCTTTTTGATGGTTTTAGGCTATTTTTTTTAAATTAAACATTTGTTGGCAGTCAGACAAGTGTGAAAAATATTTTTTTGAGTTGGCAACCCTGACCTTATTGACTTCTCTAATTTCAGTACATTCAGGACTGAATTTAACTTTGATGGACCCAGTGCATAACATTTCTTTCTATTTTTGCATTTAGTTATAATTTTGAGAGCCAAATCTAACATCCTGAAAATTGGGGTCCATGGTCAAACTGCCTTATGAGTGATTCCGTGTTATATTGAGCTGCATTAGAACAGGTCTACCATGTAGATATATGTATATATACCAAAATACAAATCAGTAATTCAATGTCTGATGTGTGACAGGCATATTTCATAAAGAGCTGTATCATGTTTTTTTCTGGTGGGCGGGGGGTTAAATTCTGATTTTCTTTCACTGTTTTTTTCTTTGAATATCTGCATCATCATGTCATATCATTTATTGTATATATTCTTGTTGTACACATTTTTGAGTCTTTGAACCTGCGATACATATATCTATATATATATATATATATATATATATATATATATATATATATATATATATATATATATATATATATATACATACACAGCACTTGTCATAAGTATTTAAGCAGACAGGAATTTTTTTTTTAATTGAGAGTTAAAAACAGGAACATTATGCAAGAATAACCAACATAACAAGGCATGCATTTAGTTATGTTTTGTGATTCTGAATGCTACAATCCTGGAAATGTTTTTTTTAATAGAATTAGAATAGCAACTTTTTTCCCTTTCCATCTGAAATCTTGTTCAGAATTGATCAAGGAGATTGAAAAGGTGAATTCACATTGCTATATTAAAGAGGAGCCAAATCTATTATAAAACTTAAATGGCAATGGGCAGACCATGTTGCAAGAATGACAGACAACTGATGGACATCATGACTCACAACATGGATCCCCAGAGATCGCATGCAAAACTGAAGCAGGCAGAATACAAGATGGAGAGATGAACCAGACAAATTTAGAAAATACTGGCTCTAGAGAAGTGGGGCAAATCCTGGGGAAGGTCTATGTCCAATGACAGATGTTAAAAGACTGATGATCATGATGATGATACTAGTAAGGTAATTTGACCTCCCCATCCCTGTGCGAAATCCTCAATGGCCCCCTGCCAGCCGTACTTTTTATATGAATAAATTATCATTTAGAAGCAATGTTCAAATACTTATGACAAGTACTGTATGAATTTAGCATCCAAGTTATGATTGAATGGTGGAAAAAGGATCTTGGTATTGGATTAGAATTTCATTTGGTTCATTTGGCAAGGTTTGGAACATGAGGATTCCAGGCTGTATTTGTACTCTGATTACCTGGCTTTTTTTAGAAATTGAATACTTCTAACCAAGGGAAATAACTGTGAAAAAAGTTTTTGTTCATCAGAATAACTTTTCTAGATGTCAAATTCAAGATATGATGGACTCTTCAAAGAGTTTTTTTGATCACTGATTCTTCAAAATCTAATTAGAATTGAAGAAATCTCTGTCTGTGTCTCTTTATGTATGCGCCATGACTATTCAACGACTGATCATTGTACAGAGTTGACATTCACCTGATACATTGGTCAACAGATGGCAGTGCAATGTCAAGGTTGAAGGTTTTCTTGATCTGCGCTTCTTGAGAAATCAAATAGAAATAGATTTAAGAATTACCACTCTTTAGAATTATCTAAATTGGCAACACTGAAGAGAAGTAATAAAAATTCTTTGAAGCCATAGTTTCGTACAAAGGCTGGAAAAATATTCTACGTTGCAATTATGGCAGGCTGCTCCATACACAAAAAGGTATGGCCCTTGCAAAACATGTACCTTTGGAATAGGTGCTGCCTTAGTGTATATATAGAAAACAGACAAATAAATGTATCTGGATTTCTTCAAACATTATTTAAAATAAGTAAAACAAGAAATAGAAAATGTAATCTTGTCAATTTCCTGGATTTGATAAGGGAAATTCTCATTTTCATTTTAAATAAAATGTTTCTTTCCTCTTTTCTTGTAGGATAAACAATGGTCTGTGCTAGAACACAGCAAAAACAGAGTTGATACATTCAAAAGAACGATGCCGTTGATTGTCGACCTGAGAAACCCAGCAATGCGGGAACGACATTGGGAACAAATCCAGGTAAGAATATAACATTCAAACTGCTCTCAATTACAAGTGGCCGCCTGCCTCTCTTTCATTTGTGCCTTGTTGCACTAATAATGCAGCCATGCCAGTCATCTGAAAGACGCACGTTTCTAATGTCAGTACCCTTTCACTTGATTCTCATTTTTTTCTATCAAATGTTGTTTTTTTTTCCTGTAAATAAACGTTTTTGTTTATTCGTTTTGCAGACAGAAATTCAACGTACCTTTGAGTACACGTCAGAAGATTTTACTTTGGAGAAAATTATAGAGTTTGGATTTGATCAACATGCAGAGTTCATCAACACAACCTCAGGTGCCGCCAAAAAGGAACTTTCTATTGAACAGGTTTGACATTGATCTCTTTTCTAAAGATGAATTCTTTGATTCTTAAATTCATAATCTGCTTAATATGACTGCAGAGCTCTTCTGTGGAGAAACCAAAGTTTGTTAATTTCATTATGTCAGAATTATTTTAATTTCTAAAAATTACCTTGAGTTGAAGGGGAGGTAACTTTAATAAGTAGTTATTTCCCTTTTGACGTCTAAATTTTCTTATATGAAACTAAGAGTCAAACAGTTTGTTTTGCCTTTTACTATGATGATGATTATGGTGGTTGTAATAGTGATGATGGACTGGGTCATCAGATCCGACAGATCTCTCGCTCATATTCAACGATAGAAAATATTACAGAAAGAAAAACCTGCGCAATCAAATAAGGTGGACTGACACGTCTCTCTCTCTCTACTCATGGACACTACAGGAGTTGGAAGGACATGGGAAAAGCAATCGGCCAGTATCTGCAAGCGTCTCTGCAATAAGTTCCACAAAATGGGTCAAGTCTCTCACGTTATATCTTGCCAGAAAGCGGTTTCAAAATTTCTGCTGACAAGTGACTTTAGGGATGTTTACCAAATGGACAAGTGTGTGTGTGTGGGGGGGTTCAATGGTCCGAACAAAAGCTGGACTGTTAGTATCTGTTTGTAAGACCGATTTTCAAAGGTACAATCTAAAAAAATCTTCAATAAGTTGAAAGCAAAAGAAATGGAGGTAAACTTTGTGAGAATAATATGCATTGGCTCCTGCTGTAACCTTCTCAGTGGAAGACTAAAAGATATATCCAGATGTCAGTTATCAGGTGAGGGACTAGGGAGTACTCAAGTAGTGACTCATCCTAAGCTGTCACTGTTTTCAGCCCTGCTCACTCTCAATAAGAAGGTGTAATACAGGATTGGGGCAAACACCCCATCCATAGCATAGAATCTTTTTACATGTTTTCAAATTTTGACGTTATAGTTGTTCATTTATTGACTGTGATGATGATTGATTTTATTTCTATTTATCTCATTTGATGAAGTATGGTAAATCCTTATTATTCATTTTTGCTGATTAAGCAACAGCAACCAAGATGAAGGTAAATAGTAATAAATCCGAACCTTGCATAAATCACCATAGCCAACTCATGTACCTGAACTAATTGTAAAAAACGTCTAAAATTATCTGGAAAAAAAAGATCTTTTATCCAAAATCATCTTTGAAAGGTAGATCTTTCCTCTAAAATTATCTAAAAAAATTCCAGCACAAGATTTGGGCATTGTTTTTCCAAAATGACCATACAGACTCAAAAAAGCACTATTTTGAAAAAATTAAGAAAAAAACATTTTTAGATGGTGCCTAGTGGTGTACTCATGCAAATTTTCAAGTTGGTAGCCCCCAAAATGTGACCAGGGGTGCCCGGAGACACAGTAGACACCCACACAGATAGATAGATAGATAGATAGATAGATAGATAGATAGATAGACACCCACCCCTCAAGAGAAAAATCCGTAGCTAAGTTGGCTTGTTGGTTGGATCATTTATAGGGCTACAGTGTTTAATTATTAATTTAATGTCGTTAATTCCGACCAAGTTGAAATGATGATTTCATTGGTCCACAACAAATCTTTTAACAGGCGTATCTTGAGGTGTATTTTAAATGATTTTGGATCCTGATTTCGAAAATGTGATCCATTTTCTTACATCATGTCTAGTTTTTATGATGAGAAGAAATCTATATCTTAGCATATAACCCTTATGGAGCACCAACCAGGGTCCAAAGGTCAACTTTTTCAGCTTGTCCTTCTGCATAGTATCCTCATTATAGATCTTATAGACAGTAATTATGTTTTTCTACAAAGTTCTAACATGCAAATCTTGTTTTCATTAAACCTTTGCCTATGTTGCTTCATGGACTGTACAACTGAAAATAGAAATTGTCCATGGCGAAAAAGTTGGATGTGAAACAGACTCAAAATTTGTAACCAGCATCAAAAATCACTCTTAAAAAGTAGTGCAGCAACTTTGATGAAAAAAAAAGTTCTATTTTGTTGATCACCATTATTTCTCTTGTTTCTAAATAGAGCAAATAATCTGAAATGATTTTGCTTTGATTTTTTAGGGTTTGATAGCAATCAAGAAAACCTGGGAAACTACTGAAATTGAAATGGCACCCTTCAAGACCCTCTTCAAAATAAAGTAAGGCTTTTAAATGTCTTAGAGTTGGAGACACAATGCCAGTCAGATTAAGGCATCGCCTTCAAATGAATGATTCGTTCTTAGAAAGTCAATTTCTCATTGTTCTGGGAGAACTTCTAGATCTCATCAAAGTACAAACATAATTACTGGAATTACTCGTAGATTGTTTTTTGTTTTCTCTCCATGAGCACATCCCGTTGTCTCGTGTTTATTTTGATTGCAGATCAAAAAACGAAATTGATGCATTGATGTGGGTCAGATGTAACCATTTGTAGCAATTTCAATAATGATAATCCGTGAATTGATGGGTGTTGTTGTCATGAATTTATTTCAACATTGCATCACATGAAAATAAGAAATACTCATTAATGTTTCATCCAATTGAATAACAAGAAGTTCTAAGTATAGAATAAACTCTCAACTAATGCAATCAGATATATGTTGATTGATTTTATTGCAGCCATAAGCTACAGCATCAAATCTAAACTTGTCGTGAGGCAAGAGAATTACCACTTGCGTTTAATACTCACATGTGCTCGATGCATCTTCGTATGTTTAGTTTTTAAATAATGTTGCTGGGACAGAATGACAGGTGGGAAAAGAAGCTCTGTGAAGAGAATCAACTCGTTTCATATGAAGAACAAAAGTCTGTTTATAAAATGAATGTATATTTATTCATGTTTCTCTCTCCTCAATATGCTTAGGTGATTCCATCAGTCCAGAAAGAACAGAGTTATTATTGATTGCAGCTTAAAAATGCAACTACCCTTAATCAGTCTATCAGTTTATTTAACATGCAGTTTACTAAATTGATACAAACATATATGCACACAAATATACACACAATACATAGTGGGCATCAGAATACACACACACACACACACAAGCATTCTTCAGTGAATGGTTGATAAGTACGTACCATCACATACGGCCTACCATCTTGACACATACATATACACACACAGATGAAGTTAGCCATGTATCACTTATATGTACTAACATTCCACATACGTAAGACGTGGCCTGATACATATATCTGTGTCAATTACAATATCTCTTCAAAGATTTATAGGCCTTTAAAGATTTTAACTCTATCGGTGCAAATGCATCAGCCCGATATCTTATGAAAGGTCAACCTGGTTCCTCTCAAGCAGCAATAGGAAAGGACAGCAACACATGCAGTTACACAAAGACTAAGACACAGACATTTTTCAAAGTCTACTCACATACACGCATACACTATAATGCTAACACACAGTAGAGGACCCCATTTTCAGTGACCTTATGCCGTTCATCCACATATTTCCTAACACATACTTGTGTTATAGTAAAACATGGTAATACAATTCTATTTGCTATGATGGGCTGTGCCAAAATTATTTTGAAATAATTTCAAGTTTACATTTGCACAAGCATTCAAGGTACAGGTACTTTTGTTATAGGGATAGCAAATTCCACAACCTGAGATTTTTTTGCACACTGACTACTAAAAATTATGGGGAACAATGGAGACAGTTTTCTTTGGGAGGGGGGACTGTGTAGGAATACTAAAAAGTATTACACACACCATAAGCAAATAGGTTGGAAACCATTACTGCATCCCTGCTTAATGACATTCATAGTGACCCCATTCATTGTGACCCCATTCATTATGACCCCATAGGTATGAAAATCAACTAAGAAGTTTGAAACAACTACACTAATAAGCTTAACAGAAAAAAACACTGTTATGATATGTATGTATGTAGATAGATATATTAAGTTTTGTATGAGACCAAATCTACATGATTCCCAGAATTATTGGTATAAACCTTATGTACAGAATTTCAAGAAAAATAACTTGGAGATTTTAGTATTTTGTTGTTATAAGATTAGGGGAACCATTGCCGATAAATACCAAATCACAATTGATGAATCTCTGTAAAAACCTAATCATTCTCCTGACATGTTTATTCACATTATCCTTGGAAATTGAAATGATGCTAATAAACAATGAAATATGAAAAGTTTGTTCTGATGTTTTTAAGGCTTGATCTAATCGATGTAAAATTCTTTCAGGGGAACGGACGATGTATTTGCGGGTCTGGATGACAATCAGATTCAGTTGTCGACAATGAAAGCTTCGCGTTTCGTCAAAGCTTTTGAGGAAGAAGTCGATTACTGGGAACGTACATTGTCTCACATTCTGGAGGTGATGGAGCTGCTGCTTGTGGTGCAGCGACAATGGATGTACCTTGAGGTAAGTTTCTCTTGTCCGTCGTGTCATATTTTCACGATCTTATTCATTTGTATCAATGGAGTCTCAGCACTATACAATGGTCCTACTCAGATGTGACCATCTTTATAAATGGTCTTGTCTTGTGGATGACACCTTTTGCTTGGCTGAACAGATTTACAATTTGCTTCTGTTGGAGAACCATTACGCATTTATGTGTATATATATATATATATATATATGTGTGTGTGTGTGTGTGTACAATGAATGCATAATACCTGTTATGATGAACAGATGTAATACATTTGTAGATTTGCTTCTGTTGAAGAACCATTATGCATTTATATATACATACATATATATATATATATACACACACACACACACATACTCACACACACACACACACACACACATATATATATATATATATATATATATATATATATATATATATATATGCCATGATGTGTTGATGCAATACATGGAAACTAACAGAAAGAACTGAAAACCAATTCAGAATTGCATGGAGAGCCATGGAAAGAGCAATGCTAGAGATAACTCTCAGAGATAGAAAAAGATAAATATGCAAGGTGTACTAAGGTGATGGATATTATAAAAATGATTGAGCTACAAAAATGGAGATGGGCTGGATACTTAGCAAGATGAAAGACAGTAAATGCAGTAGGTAAAGACCAGACACAAATGATTGGAGGAGATAGAAAGGTATCCTGGTAAGACACAGCAAAGGTTAGCACAATTATGGTCATCATTGTAGGTAATGGGAAAGGCCTTTGTCCAGCAATTGACTTGATGATGATGATGGTCTGCATTTGTTCTCGGATTCCTGCCTTATCAGGAGAGTGTCATTAGCTCAGATGGTAAGAGCAGAGCGTGTCTATAAGGCTGCTTCAAATGTAGACGTGTGTTTGTTCCTTGTATGATACCCGTTTCAGTATTTATATACATGATCTTAGGCCACTTGATTTGCTACGGAGTAAAATCAGTGTCAAGCAAAAATAAGTTCCAACGCAAATGTCTTTATAATTATCATATTAATTGTCCATTCACTGATATTTCATACTGTCGATGTAAAGGAACAACATAAAATAATTGTGCAAACAATTGTAAATAAAGAGGTGAGTTATATAAGTACAGACTCCAGCCTTACCATGAGAGTGTCATTAGCTCATATATATTTATGTATATGTATATAAACAGTGAAGATTTTTCTGGTGTAGAAATATTCATCTTTAGCTTCTGCTTAAAAATTGTCATAACCAAGTGTTGATCGGCTTCTGAAATATATCAAATCAAAGAAGAATGACAAGAGAGGGAGAATGCATTACAAATTCTTGCAGAATTTGTCACCAGAATGGAGAATTATATAAAAATCTAACTTGACAAATTTTCTTATTTGCCTCTCAATTTTTCATTCCTGAAAACAATTTCATGTTTTTTTTTCTTGTCCTTATTGCAGAATATATTTCTTGGAGAAGACATCCGCAAACAACTTCCAAAAGAGTCGGAGGAATTTGATGAAGTGAATAGCAAATGGAAAACCATTATGACAAGATTAAACAAAGATAAGAATGCTTTGCGAGGCACCAGCCACCAAGGTACAAACACAGGGGGGAAAAAAAACATCTTCAATCTTTTAAAAATTTGTACACCTCAAATATAATTGAGTACCAGACAAACTAACTGGCTTCCAGAAACCCAGAATCACCACAAAAATACCTTTTTTGAAACTGTGGTACTTTGCCACTCATCTTTTCTTTGTTTTGATTTTCATGGCGTGGTTGAATCGTCTCCAGATGGAGATTAGCAGATTATTATTGATTAAACGGATCTTGTTTTTGCATTGGATTAATTAGTATCTGTTGGAGACAGTTTTGTTCTGTACTTTTCATTGTGTATTTCATATTTTAAGAATTCTAAGTAGATCAATAAAGATCAAATAGACCTTGCTTTATATGTATATTAATTTGTATCAGTTGAATACAATTTTGTTTTTTTCACTTTTCATTGTTTATTTTGTATTTCAAATATGTATCAAGCTTTGGTCCAGAAATCTGGAAAATTCAGAAATTCTGGCCAAGGCTTAATATATGCTTAAAATATATAATAAACAATGAAAAGTAAAGGATGAAATTGTATTTAACTGATAAAAATGAATTGGGGGGAAAAAGAAGTCCAAAGCTTGCAGGATAAATGGTCTGGTATATTATGTCCAAATTTTCAATGCAATACATATTCAAAGATGAAAGAGAACTAATTCTTTTGTACCTGGAAGCCATTGAAAATTGCAGTTATTTGTGTCTGATATCAATGCATTTTCAATTCCTCATTGATTATCTGTAGGTTAGATTATCTTTTATTAAGAGTTTTCATCTTGATAGAATGTTTAGACTGAATGATTGACATTTTCTTGTCTTTAGGGTTGTATGAACAATTAACGGCAATGAATGTGAATCTGGAAGAAATCCAAAAATCCTTGGACATGTATTTAGAGACCAAGCGGCAGATCTTCCCACGATTTTACTTCCTTTCCAACGATGACTTGCTGGAGATTCTGGGACAAACGAGAAACCCTGAAGCCGTCCAGCCACACCTGAAAAAATGCTTTGACAATATCAAATCCTTGAAACTCAGCAAGGTAATCATTTCATGCCCTACAAAATTTATCCTTCCTTTTGAATGATTTTCAAGTACAGTAATACCTCGGTTAGCACTACCCCATTTAGCACAGATTCACTATGGCACTTTTTTCCAAATATTTTTTCTGATAAATTTACTAATGAAAATAAATAAAAGTGATAATTAATGATAAAAGCACAGTCTCTGAAATAACTGTATAATCTACATTTTCATTAATCTGTCCTGTGTATGAGAATGAATTCATACACAAACACAATAATTTATTAAGTAGCAATATACCTCTACACCAAGTGATACTTCACTAGCTCCGCAAAGTAGCTACTAGATGAGATACACAGTACTAATCCACATTAGCAACTATGATTCACACTTTATGCTATGTTATAATGACCCCATATGGAGCTGTTTTGTTTAATGCTGCTTCCTACTTGGAAAGTATCTCGAGTGCTATCTGGTGCATTACTGTAGCTTTTACACCAATTGCATCATGCAAAAGCTTTCCCCAGTCTCAGTTGCTTCATTGGATATCATTACAAGATTTACCAAGTTACTATGCTAGGATTATTATATTCTTCAACGTATAACAGAAGTGATTTAGTGCTGGAAAAAAGAAGTACGGGGATGTAGGACTGCTTGCCTCAAAGCCAGGGGTGGGAAAAATATTCCACTTTATGGGATTGCAGAAAATTTCAAAAATTTTTCCAAAAATTTTCTGAAATCATTGAAGATAAAATAAAATGTACGCTTGATAATTACTCACAAGACAGCAATAAAATTCATTGTAATAATCCTTTATTATCTGAGATGATTCCAATCATTGAAATCAACTCTTTTAATACCATTTTTCACTTGATATCTGCATTAGCATTCCAGTCAAATTTCTTTTCATGCATTTGATCTAGATTTTCATACTTCGTCTTCATCTTTTTATCCAAGTATGCTGTTAAGATTTATATCTATTTACTTCTTTCTGTCTTTTTCATTCCTATTGGTTAAACATCCTTTGCTATTTTTTTGGCAAAACACAAAAAAATATCTGCAGACCTAAAAAATTTCGAGGACCAGTGTTGCCATGGTCCACTATTTTTCCACCCCTTGCTAAGAGATCCTTCCTTCCCTCCCAAGGGAAATTTTCAAAATTTAACCAAAGACGTTTTTCAGCCATTTAGAATATTCAAACTTATAGTGGATGATCTTTCTTATCAGTGAATCGTTGAAAGAGAGAATTTTAGTAGTATATAGATTGTGAGAGAACACTGTTCTACCTTCCTCAGAAGTGAAGGAATGCCTTTCCCACAGCATTACACCACTGCATAACAGACAACAACAGAAAGAATTACTTTAATGATGTTGTTTTTTTTCTCTTTCAGCCTACAGGCCATCGATGGGAAGTGTCTGGAATGTACTCCTCTGATGGTGAATTTGTTGAGTACAAACCTAGCATGATCCTTGAGGGTCCGGTTGAGGTAAGCTAGATATTCAAGCTTAACACTATATCTCAAGGCAAAAATGCATTAAGCACACACATTTGTTATTTACAAAGATTTCTTTATTCAGAGTGGGCCATAAGTTGTACAGGAGTTAAAACATTCCAAATTTTTTTTCTAATAATGTTTATTACAAAGTTTGAATTAGAAAATAAATTTATTTTTGGAATCAAAGAATTTGAGGCAACAGAAGAAATTTTGCAGTGTTATGGAATATTCACTTGAACAAGCAAGGTACTGACCAGGCACGACATTGCTTAACTTTAGTGATCATCATCATCATCAGTCTCTTAACATTTGTCCCCAGACCTTCTTCTCTCTCGTGGGTATTGCGGAGCCAGTACTTTTTGAATTTGTCTAGTTCGTCCCTCCAGCTAGTATTCTGCCGTCCTCGGTTGCACATGTGATCTTTGGGGATCCATGTTGTGAGTTGTGATTTCCATCGGTTGTCTTCCATTCTTGCAACATGGCCAGCCCATTGCCATTTGAGTTTTTTAATGGATTCTATGATGTCTCGGACTCCTGTTTTCACCCTGATATACAGTGAAGTCTTATGATCTTTCCATGTGAGGTTGTGCATAATTCTTTCATGTGCACGTTGCATGCTTCTCAGTTTGCAGATCTGTCTCTTGGTTAGGTTCAGCTCCATAGGTGATTATCAGGAGAATGCATTAGTAATATACTCTTCTTTTTAGGACTAATGGGATCTTCTTGTTTTTGAAGGTTGAGCTTGCTCTGCCAAAGGCTCGCTATCCTATTGTAATTCTTTGCTTGATTTCTTTTTCTTTTGAGGGTGTCATAGAGATTTGTTTTCCTAGCTAGATGTAGTGGTCTATTTTCTCCAGTTCTGTGTCTTCAGTTTTGATCTTTTTGTTCTTATTTTGGACGTGATTGTTGCACATAACCTTTGTTTACCCCAAGACCTTTTTGAGGTCAATAAATGCTACAGTGAGTGGTAGCTTATATTCTGCTGCTTTTTCTTCTAGCTGATTTATTGAATACAGGTTGTCCATGGTTGAATAGCTTCTAAAACCGGCTTGCTCTCGTGGTTGGTTTTCGTGTTGTATTTTTGTATTTTGTTTGGTGATGATTTTTGTGAAAAGTTTGAGTAAGCTTATAGGCCTGTAGTTATTGAGGTCCTTTGGGTTTCTTTTTCTATGTAAAAGCATTATGATTTCAGTGATCGTATGAGAACAAGTGTGTTCAGTGTGATTTGGCCATGATGTTGAAATAACTTTGTCAATGCCACAGTAAAGGTGGTGCATGTGGGTGTTAATGAACTACAATAAAAGGCAATTTTTGACATTTAAAAATCATATCAATTCAAGATTGATTACATTCGTTTAAATTGTAATATATGGTACAGGTCTTGGTAGAATAATCATGTTTTTTGATTGCTTTGCAATGAATGATATTGTTTTTCTATCACAATATTCGCAATGTTAGGTTCTGTGGGAATACTGCTGAAGAGCCCCAAGCATTATTTGATAGACCCCTGTAGTCTGTAGACCCCAGTTTCAAAACCACTACTTTAGACCAATTTTTGTTTGGTAAAAAATCAAACCCTTTGGATTTTCTTTTCCTTACAAATAGGAAGGCCCTCCTTCCTGAATAAAAAACCTTCTCACCATGATGACCAGAACAGAGAAAAAGAAATCCTGTATCTCTTCAACCAAAACAGTCATTGAAACTTATCTCCCCAGAAAATTTGTAAGCAGGTTTGAGATAAAATATCATCATTATTCAAGGATTTATTTTGACGTGGATCCTCATTTTTATTGTCATTGTATGTCTGGATTGCTTAAAGGGTACCTCAGTCTTATGAACTTTTGAATGGATTCCAACATCTGCCAAAAAATAGCCTTCATATTTTGAATGAGAACAGTACAAGCCCCTAGGTTTTAATTGAAAATCCACCCCAAGGAGGATTGTTGCATGCAGCATTCAAGATTCAAGAGCTAACTTGAGAAAACACTGTGTTGAAAACAACAAAGATAGGGATTATAGTTAGAATCAGTCATCAAGTCATATCTTTATTATTTTGAGGGATTTGTTTAATATTGTTGAGTAAAAGGTTATTTGAATAACTTATTCTCATTTTGTATTTTTACTACAATATCAATATTGTCAATGTTGTGTGCAGTTGTCTATATCATGTGTGAAATATGAAAATCTTGATTCTATTCTACAGGCTTGGCTATGTGATGTGGAAAGGACAATGCGACACAATCTGAAAGAAATTCTGATGAATTGTCGAAATGCTTTGAAGAAGAATTTGAGTAAAAGAGACAAATGGATCAAGGAATGGCCTGGTCAGGTGAGAAGAACCAAAATCTCTTTCTTTGTCTATTCTGGTCAGGTAATGGAACCCTCAAGACTTTGACCAAAATCCTTTCTATCCATTCTGGCAATATAGTCACTGAAATATAACTTGAATGGTTTCCATATGTGTTCATAGTAATCCACTGATAGTTGGCTTAATGATAAATCCCTTATTTAGCAATGGTATCACCAAGATCTAAGCAAAAGTCATTCAGCTTTTTACCCTTTTCAAAACTGAGGTGAAAGCAAAACAATTTTTTTTTTTAATGAAAGATTTGTTCACTGTGCTGACTGAGTTGAAAAAAAAATTCCAGTGTTAATTTATTATTGTTGGTTGTTAAAATCATTTAAAATAATGTTTGCTGGTATGTTAGAATAACATAGGTGGAAAATTTTATTCAAAATGCATCCTAATTACTTTTAGTCCATTTCACATGTCCAGTTTTCAACCTTGGTTCAGCTTAGGAAGGATCAGCATATGTAGATTTGCTTAGAGATAATTCAGATGCATAATGCCAGTCAAGTTAGAAGGTCTTTGGTGCATCACCTGCTGCATCCACAATTATGAGAAACTTTATTAATTTAGCCATGGAGCTGCAATTGATGGAAATTTCTGTCTTTTGTAATTAATTGATTGAAAGAAAATTGTCTTATGATTCTTAACAATGTTTTTAACTGTTTTTAAACTAAAATGTTGTCATTTTTTTCTTCATTTTCCTCCACAGATTACTATAACATCAAGTCAAATTCAATGGACCACAGACGTCACAAAAGCTCTGACTCAAGTCAAGGACAGGGGAGATAAAAAATCTTTGAAAGTCCTCAAAAAGAAACAGGTTGGTTCCTTCATGCATTCCTGGTTGCTCGCAGTCAGAAGCCTCAGGGCAGGGTGGAGGGGGCTTTACTGTGCATAGTGTAGAGGTTGGTCTCTACTTTAGATGGACTGACGGGATCACCACAGGAGGCTCAGTAGGTGATCCCTGCTTACATTGAGGTACTGACTAGGCTCAATTTTATTCGACTTTGGTGATCATATGAGATCCAGTGTTTCCAATGTGATTTGACCATAACATCAGGTTAATTGGATAATATCAGTGGACAACTTTCATTTCAATCATGTTGAATAACTGTAGCCATCAATGATGGAGAAAGGCTGTATACTTTTTTCTATATATATATGTATTTGTTTTGTGTGTGTTTGTTTGTTGGTTTGTTCAAATGCTCCTATCAATATGGTTTTATCTACGGACTTGAAAATTGGCATCAACAGGGTTGGGGCAGACAGTACCATCTTCTCCATTGCTGCTTCATTGACAACTTTCTTTTCCTTTCAGGTGATCATGCTGAACAAATACTCTGAGGCTATCCGCGGCAACCTAACCAAAATCCAGAGATTAAAGGTTGTTGCTTTGGTAACAATTGAAGTCCACGGCCGAGATATCATTGAGAAATTGATCAAATCAGGCTGTAACGACGTGACAGCCTTTGAGTGGCTCAGTCAACTGAGACTTTACTGGGACAAGGTAAGACAACAAACACATTGTTTCTTTCATCTGCAGTAAATAGTGGTGGCTTCAATTTGTAATATAAATTCATACTAAATCGATCCTTTAGTTGGTGCCCATCAGCCTTCATGCTTGTTTTTTGAAAATTCATTAATTAAATTCATTAAATTCATTTATTCAACTTATTCATTAATCACCCATTTTCCAATTTTTCCATTGATCAACCCTAACAGGGCATGCTGCCAAGAGATGTTGGTCATGTGATGGTTTCTATTGAATGACTAACCAGACTTGTAATTTTATTCTCCCCTATGTTACATTGTCTTCTACGATTGGATTTGTTTCCCAGGAAGAAATGGACTGCTTTATACGTCAGACCAACACTCAATTCCAGTACGGTTACGAATACTTGGGCAACTCTGGCCGTCTTGTGATCACGCCTCTCACTGATCGATGTTACATGACACTGACCACCGCTCTACACTTACACCGAGGAGGAAGTCCAAAAGGCCCCGCAGGGACAGGAAAGACTGAAACCACCAAAGATCTGGGCAAAGCATTGGGCAGCTATGTGATCGTCGTCAACTGTTCGGAGGGTCTTGACTATAAATCCATGGGCAGGATGTTCTCTGGACTGGCACAGGTGAGCAACAAAAATCACGTATTCACATCCATCAGCACATTTCCTTCATTTGACAGGCTTTTAATCCATTGACTGTGGGAGGTGTTTAAGAGTGATATAATGAACTCTCGGTCAAACAGTCTGATAGGTGTGTACTGTTTTCTGTTAATAGCAGATGTCCATTAAATTGAATGTTACCAAAGAAAGGGAATTTTTTACCTTTTTTTCCTTTTTTTAAATTCAAATTTAAATATTTTAATGTAAAAATAGCTTTCATACAATATAGAATGAAAATCTATCAAGATCACACAAAGAATAAACACCCCAAATCAGATTGAGCACATAACATGAAATTTTCAGCTGACACCGGTTGTCAGCATTCTTACTGAAAAGTAAAGAAAATATACTTGAAATTTACCTTAATTTCTTTTTAATAAAAAATAAATGAAAAGGTAGGTTTGATTTAATCACAATTTTATTCAATTTAATCGAAACAAGTATATTCACATCAAAACTTTATTTCTTTACAAAGAATGTGATAAGTCGAGTATTCAATGAGAAAAATAATAGAAAAATCATTCACAGATAATTTTTTACACTTTTAATCCGTAAGGCTTATTAACCACTGAAAATTTGTCTGTTTTGAGAAAAAACTAATTCAATTAGTTTTATTTATAACTAAAATCACTTCATTGATACTTTATCAAAAGGACAAATCTAAAAATAAAACTATATCCATGTGTTTAGATGAATTATTAAAAGGGAGAGAAATTGATAAAGCACTTAATTTTGTAAGATTTGCTGATACACTGTAATGAGTAAAGATGCCACAAGGATTATGAATTGTATACAGACAACAGTGTTGCTAATTGAAAAAATAATTTTGTGCTAGTCTGCCAAGAAAAAAGAAAAGTGCTATCTAAAAAAGTAGCTAAAATTGGCCAAAAGACACCAGAAATGATGTGTTCATGCTTATAGACCAGCATATTTTCCGGTAGAGCACAATAGAATAGGCCAGTTTTTATCTGCACTGTAAACCTGTGATAAAATAACACCCTCAGTTTGAATGAGTTCATTTTAAAATTTTCTAATTGTGAAGTATGTGCACTTGAAGATTCACCCTGGGTTTTCATATTCAAAATGCCATGCCTTTTCCTAAAGTGTCATAACCAACCGTCACTTACCATAATATCATGTCCCAGGTATTTTCCAAGGGTTTCACTTATTCACTTGTCTCTTGAGAGACATGACACTTTACCTTAGAGAAAAAAAATTTAGTTGCATAATTATTCTCAAAAAAACAATTTTCAAATATCTCTGAGACCATATAATATTTATGCAACTTCTGGTGTGGTCTCCACCCCTACTCGAAGAATCCCTGTTGTAAGATACAAGGGGGAAAAATGAGTTCTCTTGCCCGTTGTTTCTTTCTTGTAAGCTGATGTTGCTCTCTCTCTCTAACCCCTATTTTTCTCTTTCTCTTTCTTCCCCTCTCCATCTCCCACTTCCCCTTTCCCTTTTCTATTTCTTATTTGTTCCCTCTTTCCAGACAGGTGCTTGGGGCTGCTTTGACGAATTCAATCGGATCAACATCGAAGTGTTATCTGTCGTTGCCCAACAAATTCTTTCCATCCTGAGTGCTCTATACTCAGGAAACAAACAATTCCCTTTTGAAGGACGACTCATCAAACTCATTTGGTCTTGTGGAATCTTCATCACGATGAATCCTGGTAAGAATGACGACGAAAATTGTTTTTTTATCTCTTTGACTGATTAACCCTTCCTCTACTTTTCTTCTTCTGTCTCATTTTTCTTCAAGTTTTCACTCTAACCATTTTTCTGGCCATTCGCGTTCTAAGTAAAAACTTACCCAACACCGAAATTAACTTTTTTCTCTTTCTCTCTTTCTTTCTCTGTTTCTCTGCTCCCAACTCACTCTGTCCTTTATTTGTTCTCCTTCTCCCACTCCTCTCTCTCACCTGAAAGAACTTATGAATTATGAGTCACTGGATTTTCCTCAAAACATTCTTTATTTCTTTATAGAAATCAAACATTTCTCCTCAATTAGTGTGTGCGTGTGTGTGTGCATGTATGTGCAAGTGTATGCATACGTGTGTGTGTCCATGTATGTCTGTGGATGTCTCCGTGCATATGTGCGTATGTATGAACTATGTGACTCTTGAAAAGAACAAAACAGCTCCTGTTAACCTTCCTTCTTTTGAGTGAATGCTTCCATAAGACTACGTTGAGGCAGATGTGATGAATTAGACTTTAAGGTCTTCAATATAAACCATTCCTAATACTAAAAATCCAACATCAATCTGGACCAATGTTGCCAACTCAACAAATTAACCTCAAAAAACACTATTACGTGCTAAAAATACTCCTATCCATGTTATGGCTATTTTTTATGGCTAAAATGGCTGGATTTGTCTGAAATACCTAGAAAATTGGTCAAAATTGTTGGTAAACAATGCTTTAAATGGGCTAAAAATAATGCTATGTGTTGAATTTTCATTCTGCCAAAACAACAAATGCTTAGAATTTAGCATGAAAAGCACTGAATTGGCAGAACTATTAAGGCATTCTATTCAATTTTAGGTTCTCATCTAACCTTTCATCCTGAATAATTCCTAATGACCACTATAAAATTTCTGATGGTTTTCAAATATCTACTTATTCAATTTTAGTTTAAAACCTTTGTAAAAGGAAATAACTATTAAATGCTAATCATGGAGAAATCTGCCTTATACATATATTTGCAAATATATAAAAAAAACAGAGTTCATTCTAGTTGAACAAAAACAAGAAAATTCAGAGCAACATTATGTTTTTGATATTTCCAAGTAGAATGCAATCCCCCTGAAGACCAAAACCAATTCCTGCTTTTCTGTTTCTCTTTCCAGGTTATGCTGGTCGTACGGAATTGCCAGACAACTTAAAGTCAATGTTCCGTCCCATAGCAATGGTTGTTCCTGATTCTAACATGATTGCAGAAATTATTCTCTTTGGAGAAGGGTTTGGGAATACAAAAGTAATTTACCACTTTTTTATTCCATATCTCTCATTTCAAAAACATTTTGCTGGCATAAGTCAAAAACAAAATAGATAGATATCTTCACTTACTATATATACTGGACCGATGAATGGTTCACAACGGTATTTGGAGGACTAACACTCACTATAACTCATCCAAGCCCAAATAACTGTCCATGTCAGACTTTGGTAGATGACCCCCTAGTCATAATACCAGCAAATTGGGTGCAACATATTATTTGTATGATCTTAAAAAATATCAAATGTCCATATTATAAACAGGTATATTCAGTATTTCTATATGACTTTTTGGTTCTTTCTCAGACAATCTTATGAGTGTATATATATATATATATATATATATATATATATATATATATATATATATATATATATATATATATATATATATATGCATTACAAAACAGAAATACAATATGATATAATGCAATATCCAATATGTGATGGAGTTGTTTCATGATGTGCTCAATACATTCAGCATTAAAAAATAAAGTTGAGTTAGAGTAGAGCTTAAAATATGATAAAATAAAGGATTTGCTACACAAATGCATTTATGTTTCTGCCCTGTTTAGGCTTCTTCAGGCAAATGATTTTGATTAATCTTAGACCCCAATTTAGGACATTTTTCAAGGGGGGAGTCTATTTTTCTAGGGTGGAGAACTTTCCTATATTCTATTTATATGTCTTTTCTTTTTCTTTTTTCTCTGCTTTGTTTAGTTATTGTTGACTGCTTGTTATGTGTTACGTAGTGGAGATACTTTACAGTGTGGTAATTATAAATTATAAATTAGCAGGGATTCTGTTGGCACTCTCTTTATCAGTAGGTTGTTGAAACATCAGCTCTTTGTGATATGTTTCCTCTATGAGAGTATTTTATTCTTACTTAAATCTGTTTCTCAGTGTTAGGGTTCACTTTCACATGACCCTAGTTGTTAGTTAAATTATTCTTGGTTTGGTATGTTTCTATATATCTAAGATAGTTCTGAAAAGGTGATTAGGTTGTTGCTAAAGTGGCTGGAGGTATAAGATGATAATAATGGTAATGTGATGTGTAATGCTGCTAAGTAAAACCAAAATCAAAAAATACTATAAACACGGGAGATTCTGAGTAATTGTTCAATCACGATTCTACCCAAAGATCAAAAGAACATGAAAATAATTTGTTGTGAAAACCATGAGTATAATAATATATATATATATATATATATATATATATATATATATATATATATATATATATATATATATATGTACATTTGTGTTTGTGTGTGTGTATGTTTTCACCTGTATACACATGCATGCACACGCACACATATAAATAGGTGTGCTTATCTTTTTTTTTGCAATCTTTATAACACTCATGTATTATAATGATTGAACATTACTCTTTTGCGGTTGATCAAAATGAGCCTCTCTTCCTTCAAAGCATTGTTTAAACTCTCTTATTGCTGACAATGGGTGTCTGCTGCAATGCAATTCCATTAAATACTTTCCTCAACTTGGATGGAGGTCCATTTTGGCTTGTGATTTAGCATGTTTGTCTCCAATAAGACGTTGTCCACATTGCTTTAAATTGTTGTGAAGTATTAACACCAGTCACTAACCCATGTGTCAAGATTCGTTCACAAGAGAGTAAAGAAGCGCAAATGTCCACTCTCGCTTTTTGGTTGGCTCTCTCAAATCATAAGGAATTATTTTCCAAGCTTTGGCCCCTTTCTAAGTTAAATACAGATGATAGTGAACCATTCACTGGCTTGATTCAGTTTCTGAGTTAATTTTTCAACATTCGAGCAGGGTTGGGGATGACTACCCCCCCAAAGTCAGACAAAACTGTAAAATTTCCGGCAACTATGAGTATATTTCCAAGCAAATCAAGCCTTGTCTTCTCATTCATCAAAGAGTGCCTATATGCCTATGACTGTAACAAGTCTATTTCTACCGAGTTCAGACAAACACGGTCATGATCAAATTCAACAGGACATCCTGTTTGTGGCTCATCTCTTAAGGTGTAGTCACTAGTTTAAAACTTTCAAACCATCTTTTCTTCCATTTAAAGAATTTATCCCATAAATGCCATAAATATTTCAATTCCTCCTTCAACCTTATTGCCCTTTCTAAACTCATAGATTATTTCATGTTTTGTATGCTATGTAAGATATCTTTTTTTTAGGAGTGTCAAGTTGGTATTTAAATTTGTTGAATCCTATTGTCATGACATAACTCATTCATTTAAAACTGTACAAACTAGCATGTATTGTTATCATGTAGGAATTTCAGAATAGGGAAAACATTATTTGATCTGTCGCTATCAGATTTCAAACAGAGCTTAAGGGATGACCTGATATATACACATACACAAACATACCCAGACTTATATATAAATATATATACATGTTTATTTATATCTCTGTGCACACTATCATTCTTTTGATTTTGACATCCTATTTTTCTGCTCTCTCCATACATTTCTTTTTACATAGTATCAATTTTGACTACTTGTTTTGTTTGAAGAGTCATATTAATTATTAAGTATGATAGGATATGGTTGCACTATTTCCCTCATCTATGCATTCATTTTTTCACAGCATTTCAGCTTTGTACCCTCTAAGCCTTTGTCAAATGTTGTTGGTTCTAGAATGTGGAATCACTATTCATATTACCCAATGCAAGGAATGAAATTTGTTAGAACCCTGATAACACGACTCAGATATACAAAAAAAACAAAACAAAACAAAAAAAAACCCAGTTATGCTATGTCCGGTCCAACTAAACATGGGCTCTGAGTAGGGATTCCACATTGTAGAACCAAAAACACCTGTTGAAGGCTGGAGGGTACACACCTGAAACATTGAGAAAAAATGAACGCATATATGAGGAAAATAGTCCAACCATATCATACATATCTTAATTTATTAGTTGTTCTTATCACAATTAAACTTGGGCTGTCAGTCTAGAATATTCAATGAGAACAACTAAAAAAATTAAGGTGTGGGTAAAACGTCGTCAAAATTAATACAATATTGGGTCACGATACTTGATCCGGATTATAAGAATAAATAACTGGTCTAGTTAGCCTCTCAATAGAAGCCATCACATAACCAACATTTTTTTGAAACATGCCATGTTAGGGGCGATCAAGTCAGTGTAAACTTACATTGCTGATTGAACCCCCCCACTAAAAACCTATTTAGCGGGCAAATTTTCAATAAACAAAAAAATGTTTTGTGCAGTCATGATAAAGAGTGAATATTTAGATTTTCAGCCCTCTAGCTTCATTAATGTAACCTGTACACATAATACATAGCCAGCCAGCCAGCCCAACTTGAAAACTGGAGAAATATATATTAACAGTTTTAGATGGCTATTTCTGAAAGAAATTTCTCTTTATGTTGCTGTTGAATGGATAATTCTTGTCTTTTTTGATTGAATTGACTCTTCTTTTTTTGTTTCATTTCCCATCTGCAGCATTTAGCCAAAAAAGTGTTCACCCTTTACAACCTTGCCATGCAGCAACTGTCCAAACAAGATCATTATGATTTCGGCCTGCGAGCACTGGTTTCTGTGCTGAGATACGCAGGGAAGAAAAAACGCTCAAATCCCACAATGCCCGACGAGGAGGTGAGTCAGCGTCTTATCAAGTTGCGAATGATTTCATACGTTACACGGAAAAGTTTTCACTAGTTTCAATAAGGGTTGAATTATGTGTAGTAGGGTGTTTAGTGTTTGGTAACAACATAATTAAAGACAAGCCTGTATTCGGAGAGCACATACCTCTGCCTACGTCATACACTAGCTAAAAACCGAATGAAAATTAAATGTATCACAAGGGAGAGAACTTTAAATGTACAAATATAGAGTTATTTTCATTCAAATGTGACGCTATCCTTTACATTAATTTTTCGTGTTTTACTTCCTTTTCTACTAAATGTTAAAAATATCCGTCTACCGAAAACAAATTCCTGAACATGCACCCGAAGTCAATAAATTATTTTGTAGCCCGTAGCCCTCCCTTCCTTTAGATTTGATTGAAATTAATTGACAACTTTTGGAGGTATTGTATTAACATTTAGACAGACACATTGGCAGAGGTAAATGATAATACCATAAATAAATGAAGCGTAAAACAAGATGGAGATAGAAGCCAGGAAACGAGTCAGAAAGTTGGCATGGAAAATTGATCCGTCCTACACAGAAACGCAGAAGAATAATTTCCCCATCTTTGTCCATTTCTGCTTCACATTCGCTTGTTTGAAATCTATAATTTCTCTCCAATTAGGACAATTGCCACCTTTGTTTATGAAAGGCACCCCAGAAGCCTACTAATATAGAGAAGAGCTCTGATCTTGTGAGCATTTACCTCTGCCAACAATAGTGGAGAAATATGGTTGGAAATCTGACAGAATCATTTCTGATTCACACTGCTCACTCAACTGTTGTGGAATGTAAAGTGACCTGAGAGTTGCAATAAAAAAACTATAGAAATGAGATGAAAGATAAACTAGTCAGAAATTGAATAATGAAAATATTTCATTGAACAACTTCAGACTTTACAAATAATAAGCAACTTTTTTTTTATCACACAATTTGAATGACTTCCATTTTGACTGAAATTTCTTTTTTTTATTACTAATTGAAAAAGAACCGAAATTTTGTGATAACCAAATAACATGTCATCAGTCTTGATTGATTTACAAGTGACAAAACCACACAAGTCATAGCTGTTCCTGAAATCTTTTTTCTTCTTCAAGATTTTGCTCCTGTCCATGAAAGACATGAATATTGCAAAACTGACCTCCGTTGACCTTCCTCTCTTTAATGGCATCATGTCCGACCTTTTCCCAGGCGTCGAAACACCAGTTATAGCTTACGATAAAGTAAGTAAAACGATTCTTTTTCTTTTTTTATGGAAGTGAGGATCAGTGCAATGTGTTGAAAATTGAAATTGGGTGCATTATTCTCAAACCCTGTGAGTATGGCATATGATTGGAAAATAATTCTTTATGAATAACCAATATGTAATTCAGGAAAAAAGAAATATTTTTCTTCTCTAAAAGAATGTCTTTTTCCTCTTCTTCAATCTTAGGAAAGTGAAAGTTTTAGTTAAAGTTATAGGTTTATGGATTTTCATTCAAATCAAAAAGATAGAATTCAGAAGTTGGAAATTAACAATTATAGTCCCTTAGGTTTGTAATGAGTTACATCCCTTCTCTATGACAATTGGTCATTTTTAATCACTACTATCCACTACAGACTGGTTTAATCATCGTTGATGAGTTTAAGTTATTCATGTATTCTGATATTTATATCTATGTATCTATACAGGCTTCACCCATCCCTTGTTGTTCTGTGCAAATACTTGAAATTTTGCCTCCACACTCTTCTCATTGAATTTTTTTATTTTTTTCCCCTCAAAATTTTTTTTTTTTTGTGAGGGGTTCAAAATGCAATGTAATTAGTCACTAGTTTGTGTCTGCTTGTTTTTTTTTTAAATTCAGACCCTTTTTTTAGTGATCATAGTTCAACAAAGGCCAAGAGCAGTAACTTATTCATTGATCAACCCTTTTTCCAACTTTTTTAATTGATCACTTCCAGTGCAGAATACATGGGAGATGGTGATTCATAATTTCCCTTGGAATGCTAGTTTTAGTTAGGCTTACTTAGTAGATAGAAACACACATGCTCTCGTCAAAAAAAGTTTTTAAAAAATAAGTGTACAAAGGGGAATAATTGAGCTTCTGGGTGTATATATATCAATTTTGATTGCCTCCCTGGCTGGACACTCGTAAATATATGTGACATCATTAGTGAAGCTGGAAATTTGAAAGCAATTTGCCGACATGTATTTTTATTTTGTATCTTCTTTCTTCAATTCTTTTCTACTTTCTTTCTCAGCATTTTTCCATCATTCAATAACATCATTTCTGATACGTGAAATTTTTTTATTCTAAAATTTTTTTTTGCAGCTAAAAAACGTTCTTGAAGCTGAACTCATCGGCCAAAACCTTCTGCCCAATCCTCACAGCATCACCAAAATTATTCAATTGTACGAAACAAAAAACTCTCGTCATTCAACAATGATTGTAGGACGGACACAATCCGGGAAAACAGTCACGTGGAAAACGCTTCAAGCGGCAATGAACAAACTCAGTCAAACGGATTCGAATTTTGAATCTGTAAAGGTGAGAAAAAGAAAAAAAATTTTCATCTCTGATGAAGATTTTTTTTCCCCTCTCTGGGAGAAATCATCTGCATCATTGTTGTCAATTCAAGTGATAGAAAAAAGTTGGCTCAGTCTCATCACAGCCAGTATTTAGCCACCAACAACCAGAGCTCTGCAAAATAGAAGGATGTCTAGCATAGAAGAATGACAAAGCAGATGAAGAAGGATAGTTTTCTTAATTTTTGTGTTTTTAATCAAATACGTATAAATTGCAAATGGATGATCTATGATTTTCAATTTTAAGATTTCTTTTTTTTTCTGTTTTATTAAAATCAATGAATTTCTTGGTGTTTTATTCCTAAATTGCCAATATGTAAAATTTCCAAAATTTGTAAGTTACTGAATTCCTACAATTGTTTTTCTGCACCAGGAATATCCTCTGAATCCAAAAGCCTTGTCCCTGGGGGAATTGTATGGTGAATTTGATCTGAACACAAATGAATGGTCAGATGGTGTTCTCTCTTCAGTTATGAGACAAACATGTGCAGGTAAAGCAATATTTTGTCTACATCCAAAATCATGAAAATAAGTCACTTGTCTAATTTCCCATTGAAAGCAATTTTTTCTTATTCATTTTATGCTCACTTCTGCTGAAAGTCTCAGGCCTAATAATCCAAGAATATTAAGAATGACCACAAATTCAGTTTTGATCTTTTATCATTCACTCAGATGACAAATCGGAAGAGAAATGGATCATCTTTGACGGACCAGTGGACACTCTGTGGATTGAAAGCATGAACTCTGTGATGGATGATAATAAAGTTCTCACCTTAATTAATGGTGAAAGAATCGGAATGCCAGACCAGGTAAATGGGATGTGCAAGTAACTTTGGCTTCTGCAGCTTGTCAATTTTTGTATTGCCCTTCCAATACCATAACTATGATGACCTCTGCTCAACTGAAGTTTACCTCAGCAATTCCTTTTTCAGAAAAGTTGGCAAATGAATTTGCCTAATTTCCCTGAGGATGCAATGAATTTTTGGGGCAGGGTCTTTGTGAGAAAAACCTGATCAGACAATTCCCAACATGAATCATATCACTAATCACCCCTTTAAAATCCATTGTTTGACATAAACCTTGGTGGAGGGCCTGCCAGTTTTTTGACTCCCAAGCATTTCAGTGCCAAAACATTCAGAACTTGTCCAAATCATCACACCATCTTATTTTTTTCTGGCCACAATTCTAATTTTGCTTATGATCTCAGGAGATTTATATTTTGAGTAATGATGTCTAGCAGTTGGCTGCTTTTCTTACAATATTGCATTCTCATTGCCATTTGAGCTTCCTAATAGCTTCTAGGATATCTTTGACACCTGTTTGCTCTCTATTGTATACTTCAGAACAAAGATTAAAAGCCCTTCCATCTCTAAAAAGGTGTAAGACAAGGCAACACTCGCTCACCTAAACTATTTACAGATTGCCTTGAAATGCCATTTAAATTTGCTAATGCTCTTCAGGATATTTCTGAACTCTCTTTGCTTTCTAATATATTGTGCTGTCTTGTGATTTTTTCATCTGATGTTTAGCATGATTTTCTCCTATGCATTTAGCCAATCTCTCAATTGGGTTCCATGTTTTAGCTCCATAGGTGATTATTGGTGGGATGCACTGGTTGTAGACCCTTCTTTTTGAGAGTCATGGGATCTTTGTGTTTTGAAAATTGAACTTGATTTATCAAAAGCCTGCCAACCCTCGGTGATTCTTTACTATATTTCTTCTTTAAACAAGTTTTAAAACCATAGACACCAAGAAGATCTGGCAATCCATCCCATGTCATAAGGTGAATGCTAAGGATACCGTGATAGGTACCTTCTTCCTTTTAACAATCTACATTCCTTATGTGATAAGGATTGCAGAGAAGATACAGAAAGCCTATATGAGCCACAACATACAGGTCACTTTTAGCAGTTCTCACACCCTCTGAAACTTGCCTACCAAAGTGAGTCCATGACATAAGAAGAGTCTGATCAATAACTATATTTACATTATTCCATGTAAATGTGGGAAGATCTATACAGGAGGAATAGACAGACCTCTCAAAGTCTAACTCGAGGAGCATAACAAAGCCTTAATCAAAGGCAAATAGAAAGGTTTGGGATGGCTCACCATATTTGGAGAGAGAAAGACAAACATTATCCTCTTTGGGAAGTAGTCCAGATTATAGACTGAGAACGTTGTTTGAAACTGAGAAAAATCAATGAGGCAGCCCACATGTCAATTGAATGTATAAGTCAAACAAGTACAAAGTTCAACTGGATGTGGCTTCCGCTGCTCAACAGACAAAGTATGAAAATCCACGCTTAACAAATCTAACGTTATAAGCATTGCTACCATTGGAGAAAACTTCCGAGTTCAACCGTCGGAAGAATTCCTTGAATGATTTCATCTTTTGAGGATTCTTTGGGAGCTTCATTGTCCCATTTAAATGTACTGATCTACATGATTTACATTTACAACATAAAACATGACAGTAACAAAAGATATATCAAGAGATAATCTTCAGGGGATTGAAAAAAATGAAAGTATGACATGGACGTAAAATGGGGGATCAGTTTTGTATTACTCTTTTGTAGTGAATCAATTTTCCTTTCTAAGCCATAGTTTATTTTATATACTTACAGAGTGGAAAAAAGGTTAAATGTAACTCTTAAAACAGGCTTGAAATGAATATTCCATTAGAAAGTGTAGTTGAGGTAGTTTCAATATTTCAATGTTTATTCACATCATCATCAGAATATATTGTTGTGAGAATGATGGAAATAGACAATAAAAACATTTGTCATTGTTACTTTCATCCTTTATGAGATTTGTGATAATTTCATCACCTATTTTAGTGCATAATTCATTGAAAAAGGACAATTTTTAAATGAATTTTTTTTGGTATGATTTCATTGTAGGTGTCCCTCGTATTTGAGGTGGAGGATCTTGCTGAAGCATCTCCTGCAACAGTCTCCAGATGTGGTATGGTCTACAGTGACTACCAAGACCTTGGCTGGCAGCCTTATGTTGAATGTTGGCTTCAAAAGAAAGAGGATAAAGTGAATATTTCTTTGGTTTTCTCATCCTGAAATTAAAAAAATAACTTTCAACTTGTTATGCTTACTTCAACATTGAATTTTTTTCATTGAGAATACAGTCATTCCTTTACTTACCCTCGAATGAATTACATCCAATCGAAGATAGGTCTTCATTAGAGCTTAAAACATTAACTGTAGATGTTAGAAATTTCAGTCTTTGCAGTTCATTTGTTGACTTACAACCAACTTGATTACATCTAATTGCAGATACGTCCTCATAAGAGTTTGATACATATTAACAGGAATTTTAGTCATTACAGTTCTATGGTTTAACTGTAAATGACGTAAATTTCCATCATGATCTTGTTTGTTGTCTTGCTAAAGAGAATACAGTGTATACATCATGCTTGTTTGGAGATCTCCAGAAAGGTGAGGCTAAAAAGGTGTTGGTAAAAGAGCAGACACTTTGCTGGGTTGAGTTAATGACTCAATGGAAGGAATGTAATGGATGATATTTGTTCCATTCTCTTTGAAAGGCAAGGAAAACGTATATACAGTATAGAGGTTTAGATAAATATATACAAGTCATGGTATCTTATATTGTATAGTGCATATATTCCACTTCACCCTAAAAGGATTGACTTGTGCCCAGGTTGAGTTGTGTCCATACTACCAGAATGTAACCTGTATGCAAATCAAAGCATGATTATATTTCAACCATAGGCATGATATGGAATTGTATGAATCTCAGAAGCCGGGGAGAAATAAATAGGAGGAATATAACTGTCAACATAGGTTTTTTTCAGTTTTAAAGTGAGTTTGGTTTACTATCTGTATGTGCAGTGTGTACAGGCCATACTGAATGGAGCTAGAGGGCTGAAAATTTACATTTATTCCTCATGTCTAGAAAAAACGCTGGGGGGGGGAAGGTCAATATGCAATGTAAGTTTATGCTAAATTGGTCCTCTAGCTTGTGTCCAGCTGCATTCAGGCATGTTTCTTGAAAATTCAGTCTCTCTCAGTAATCACTGCCGAACAAAAGGTGAGAAAAGTAACTGATTCATTGATTATCCCCAACATGGCATGCTGTCGATAGACGTTAGTCATATGACAGTTTATACTGAGTGATTAACCAGACCTGTTCATTTGCTATATTCATATTCATTTATCGCTTTTTTGTCCAATTTTCAATTGATCACACCCAATACAGCCTGGTGCCAGAAGTCATTGGTAATGTGAAAGTTTCTATTGAGTCACTAACCAGACCTATTTAATTTTTTTTTCAATTTCCTTGCAGGAACTTGTTGAAGAGTTACGCCGTTTATTTGCCAAATATCTTGTACGAATGCTGGATTTCAAGAAGACCAATTGCCACGAACTGATTCCAATTGCAGAACTGAATGGCGTGTCGTCTTTATGCAAATTGTTTGACTGTTTGGCTACACCTGAAAATGGGGTACGCCTTTTTCTTTCCATTTACATATTGGTATCCATCTATATAATAAGTAGTGTGACTATTTTCTGTTTGTTTTTCTGTCTGTAGCAATAGACTCATCCACTTAAAGATAACAATTTTGCAAATAAAAATACTTCTATTTGAACCTTTCTATCTTAATTAGTTTCTGAGCTATTAAAGTCTCAAAAGGTATGAGAAACAGTTCAGGTAATTTTTTTTTCAAATGTAAATAAATTTTCAAATCATGTTATTGAAGGGTGAAAACTGCATGCTTCTATTTTTAATAGTTTCTGAGATACAGGGCAGACTGATACATTTGATAAGAGCAACCTCGCCTAAAGCTCAGTTGCCATGTGTAAATAACTATTAAACTTTTTTAGTTTTTTTTTTGCTGCACAAATTACGTCCGACACAAATAGGATTTTAAAAAGACTAGTTATTCATGAAAATCTGAGCGAGTCTCCATAGTGGCAACCATCTTGGACTGATGGCATCACCAAGACATTATACCACAAATTCAACTTATTCATTGATCACCTTTTTGTCTGATTTTTTAATTGATCACCCCCAACATAGCATGCTGTTAATAGACTTTGATCGTATGACGATTTAAACTGAGTGACTAACCAGTCTTGTGTGTTTGCTTTCCATGTTTTGATTAGGTGGACAATGTCAATGACTCTGACAACTTTACGAAGATGGTCGAACTCTGGTTCCAGTTTTGTATGATGTGGTCAATTTGCTGTTCTGTTGATGAGGATGGGCGTAGGAAGATAGACACTTATATTCGTGAAATGGAGGGAACCTTCCCAACTAAAGACACCATTTTTGAATATCATGTGGACATCAAGAACAAAAGTTGGGTGCACTGGGAAGAAAAACTCAAGAAGGGTTGGCGTTATAATCCATCGTAAGTATGATTTCTATGTTTGCAATTGTTTTTTTATGAAATCTTATATTTTAGATCTGGAGTTTTCAAATACCTTTGTAATTTCTCTTCTGTATCCCCAGAGGTCCTAATCATTTTTTAAAGTATCAAATCTTTTTGAGTTCATGAAAGATAGATTTTCATAAACACTTGTAATTACCCATTGTTTTTATTGAAACTAGTGAATGTCTGCTGCTTTGTAATTTGAAAGGTTAATGCGAAGTATTATCAACAAAAATTCTTGTATTCTTTTTGGATTAAAAATGAAATTGACACATCAGAAACAGTAACAGTAGTAGTAGTAGTACTATATTATCAGCAGCCAGTGAATGAAAACATGCACACACATACACATCAGAACTGCCAATTTTTTGATTCTTTGTTAGTATAACTCCCTTCTTCTACTTTTGTTTGTTTTGACAAACAGACTGACAAGTCACAAATTACATTAAGCATTTGAAAAAACTTTCAAATTTACTGTCCTTAGTTTTTAGAAGGGTCATTAGCATTCAAAGATTTTCTGAATGGTAGAACTTCTTTTTGTTGTTTGCTTTGTTAAAACCATGTTTCAACATTACCAGTACCAACTACTCTGCTGTAGACAGATAGCAAAAGTAATCAATAATAACGATAACAACAGATATGTTTATTTCATTTGCCTTTGTGTGATATTACAGTTAATATAGATACCTTCCAAGAGGGATAAATTACTTCAACAAAATCATATACTTCATTCATAGAAATATATATGATTTGTCATCACAGTCAATAATTGAACAACTGTAGTGTCAAAATTTGAAGTCTTGTAGAAACAAAATTCTATTAAAGAATGAATTTGTGCAGATAAAATTCTACTGGCATTTTCAAGTGGGAAATATCTAAAATATTGTAAAAAAAAACACATGGAAACGTCTAGATTCTGGAGAATCTCAATGTTATGAATAAACCTGCCATAATAAGGCCCCAGAAGCTTTTATTCCTGAAAATGAAAAAAAAAAACATTTATAGAAAGGGTCTAATGAAGTACAGATGCTAATTTTCAAGTATGTATAAAACAGTATGACCAGTAGTGCTGAAACACACAAACACATAAACACACACACATATAAAAAATGGATAGCGCCCCTCACCATTTTTGATGGCTATGGTTGTTAGATGGTATCATTAGTTATCAATACCCATGGAATTTCCATGGGTCCAGCTTTTGGAATATGATTAGTCATAATCTCAATAAAAAAAAAACGAAACCCTGATTTTTTTTGTATCATCAATTTTTGATGGTTTTCCATTTATTTTTCAGAATTCCTTTCTATAAGCTGCTGGTTCCGACAGTGGATACCGTGCGGTACTATTTCCTTGTCTCGTCACTTGTTAGTTCGATGATTCCCGTCATGTTGGTCGGCCCCGTGGGAACAGGAAAAACATCAGTCGCAGAAAATACGCTCAACTTGCTTGACTCAAAACTTTATAATGTGCTCACTGTTTACATGTCTGCTCAGGTGGGTAGTGTAGAGTTCAATCTCCTCCTCAAGAGGGTTTATTGAATCACCACGGGAGGCTCTCTGCATGAACACCAGCTGCTTATGGTACCTGGTATTCTCAGAAAAGTCACCCATCTAGGTACTTACCAGGCTCGATGTTGCTTATCTTCAGTAATTATACAAGAACACTGATCCTAGTATTATAGCATATCTGTTCAGAATGGTAAGATTATCTATGTGTGAATAAATTATACAAATATCTGTTAGAAACTGTCAACAGAGGTTTCTTCAGTTTTCAAGTTGATCTGGTTGACTGGTTATGTATGTATGCATCGTGGATACAGGCTGCACCAGTGGAGCTAGAGGACTGAAAATTTGCAATGAAAGTTTATGCTAAATCGGTCCCTTAGTTTACATCTGGCATCATTCACACTTGTTATTTTTAAAATTCAGACTTATTTAGTGTTCCCTGCCCAACAAAATATGTTTCCAATATTTTAATTGATCACCCCTAACACATCATGCTGCTAAAAGATGTTGGTCACATGACAGTTTCTATCGATTGACCAATCAGACCTGTTTTAGTATAAATGCATTTATTGTAAACATAAAAAGCATACCACATATGAAATTTATTTTTTTGATAATGTTCAGCAATTCTTTATTTTTCTGTTAGTTGATAATTTTGAATAATAAGTCAACAGAGTAGGGTAGAAAACAAAACTGAGACATCAACAATGGTAGCAGTAGTAATATTAGTAATTTACTGGTAGAAGTAACGTGTTTACTCTGAGTGAACATACAGACACAAAATTGTTGTTTTACCAGTAGCAGTCCATTTTGTGTCTGTGTGTTCATAGTACCCCATTCCTCTTTCTGTTTATTTTAGTGTGACCAGAGAACAACAAACCAATAAATATTCTTTAATATACCTAAACATGGCAAAGAGGTAATTTTGATCAGTAGTTATTCCCCTTGATAATGACATGTGAATTTCCTTGTATGAATTTTATAGTTAATATATTTAGATATGTTTAAAAGTCAAAAAAGTTGTTTGGGACCCTTTTCTTGTATCAGAAAGATTTTGTTAAAATCTTCTTGATTTCTTGCAGACGTCTTCAAATAATGTTCAGAACATTATCGAAAGCCGAGTAGAGAAACGTACAAAAGGCGTCTACGTCCCACTTGGTGGCAAAAAACTCATCACCTTCTTGGACGATTTCAATATGCCAGCAAAGGATACGTTCGGATCGCAGCCTCCACTTGAACTGATCCGCCTTTGGCTGGATTACGGATTCTGGTACGATCGTCAGAAACAAACAGTGAAAAACATTAAGGTAAGGAGTTGCGGAAGAGGAACAAAGCTGTAAATGGAGTAAGGATTTTTGCTCATCTGGTTGGAGCCTTTCTCTTATCTTGTTGCTGTAATTTACCAAATGGCTGTCCATCTGCCTGTCATCACATAACTTAAGGATGGTTAGAGCTAAGGCCACCAAATTTTCTATGGTTATTAAGAGTATGTTTTCAGAATATCAGTTTCTGAAAATTAAAGAAAAAAAGGTTTTTAACGAGGGGTTTGAGTAACAAAGTAAGTATAATGATAGACTGAACCTTCATATTGTGTCCATCAGGTGAGCTAAACCAAATCTTTTTTTTCTTGTTTAATCACATAAAGTAGACATCTTGCTAGAAATTGGGTAGGTTCTTTTATTCAATTCCCAAGTTGAACCGACTTGAATAAAGTTGAGATAGAAAGCAACTAAAATTGTGGTAAATAGTATTAATGAAAATTAATAATAATGTTTTATATTACTCCATCTACTAAAAATGAAAATAGATAATGTTAACTTTTTATCTATCAAATTTATCATGGAGCAATACGTGATGAATAAAGTTTTAAAATGTAATATTTTTAGATTATATGAATGCTAAAAACTTGAGCGAACCCCTACCAAATACATGAGGTGAATGTAAAAAAATTAATGATTTCATATAAACATTAAATAATGCTGTTATGTCTCGTTTTCACTTGGGTGAAAATCACAATGTTGAATAATGCAAAGGCCCAAATAACTGTTTCAACTCCAAATTCTCATTTTTGTTTATTCACAGTCTATATCTGCTCTATTTGTTTCTTTCAACATAACAATTATGTTAGAGCAACACTACGTTGAAGTGGCTATTCTATTTTGAATAAGTAAATAATCAGACAGAAATAGCCCCAAATCTTATGACGTCACTTCCTTCAACTTTTGTTTCTCTTTTTTCACTTTTTTAGCCTTCCGCCACATGTTTTCAGCATGCATACTCCTTTTTTTCGCATTTTATTTTCTCTTAGTTTTTTTCCTGGCAGTAACCCCCATGACTCACATGACATCCTTTTGTCATTTGCATTTACTAGGGTAGAGTTAACCCACAGGTTTCTGACAACCTAAATCATGTGTGCATTTTTTTGTCTCAGTAATTTTGCAAGTATCAAATCCTGAATTATAGTTTTCAATAATATCACTCTGGTCAACAAAATTATAAAGTATTATTGAAGCAAGTATTCTAGTTCCTCCACCATCAGGTAAATGCTTGACAGGGACACTTGCTATGTAATATTTCTCCTCTATTCCCACAAGTTATACATAGCAGCTAATTATCTTTTATATCTATCCTTCTTGAGACTTGATTCTCTTGACTAAAAAAAAATGATCGTTCCTTAACATTCTGGTTTTTCTTTCAGCTTAAACATATCAACGTATTTGCATTTTCTTTTTGAAGATGTTTGTTTATTTTTTATGTCTTCAAATATTTGCACTTGCCTTTAGCTCCCTATTTAATTAGATTTCCTTTGTTCAACTTTATTCTTACTACATGCATTTTGCCACTTTTCCCAAGATGACCAGATCATGCATTTATTTACTTTCCGAAATGGTGATCTCTTCTTGTTTACTTCTCTTCAAAAAGTCAGATATTTGGTGCATCTGTCACTACATGGGACAGAATTAAGATACGGATTTCGTTTATGGCAAAATTATACAAATCTAATGATCATGAGACCTTATCATATAATTTGAAATGGCCACTACATTCAAAATGACTGTAAAATTTAAAGTGCACCTGATTGAGTTAAAGAAATTATTAAAGTTTTATAAGGAATGAACACAAAACTTTTTGAATGGATAAAAACAATTTTTTAATCATTTTCAATGTTTTGTAATTTTCTTTTTGGTTCTACTGTAGGACATGTTGTTGCTCACAGCGATGGGTCCACCTGGTGGAGGAAGAATGGTCATCTCAAAACGTCTTCAAAGTCGTTTTAATCTCATCAATATGACCTTCCCAAACGTAAATTCTTCATTCAACTTTTAAATTCTTCATACAATTTTTTCCAAGTTCTCATCAAGAGATTAACCCACCTTTCTTCCTTATTCACAACTGATTAACTCACCTTCCTTCTATAAGGATACACATTGCATTCTATATACACTGTTGACCCATTATAACGCGGCTTGATATAATGCAGAATCGCTTATAATATGGTTTAAGCATGGACTCTGATTTTCAAAACGTTAGATTTGTCTCTTAAAATAAACGGTATATACAAAAATAGAAAGATCCCCTACTGAATCAGGTTATACCAACTGTAAAAAGGAAATGGATTAGGCAAAAACATTACAGTAATCATATCACAGTATTTTTTCAATGAATGGCCATATATGATATATATTGTGATATGTTCAGCAATAAGCCAAAGTAAAAATATATAAAGAAAAAAAAAACTTCTCCCTTTTCTTTAGTCTTCATTAAATGAAGCCAACACTTGGGCAGCCATTGCTGTCGTCATCCCCCCCAACTGGATATCAACAATTCAAGAATGATTTAAATCTAATTTGACTTATTCCTGTCCAGTGTAGCCAATTGATATGGAGAGAATGGAAGATTGATTACTTTACAAATGTTGCCAGCAAACACTGAAGTGGATATAGTTGTCACATAGTTGGAGAAATTTCTGGCCAAGAACTTGTAAAAATGGCTATATATTGATGTGAACCATATTGTTTAATCCAGTGTTAAAAATATACTGTAAAGTCTATGTATCGACCAGCCCTATTCTCTGGTGAGGTGTCACAATTATAATTTTTTTTAATATTTATTTCTGTCTTCCTGTCGGGGGAGGGGGGGCTATCTTGAATTGGATTACAGTTCGAAAAAATGAAAAAATTGTACCAAGGAAGACTCACTTGAACATATAAGTATAAAATTATGGCCCCCAACGTCCATGTTATAACAGGTCTACTGTGTATGTGGATAAAATTCTTTAATGTTTTATGGATAAATTTGAAAGATGAACCTCAGTGTAAATATCACTTGAGAAACCATTTCATATTTTCTTCACTAGATTTGTAGTTATATTTATGCCATACGTGTAATATATTCATGTAAATATTTGTCCTCCTCTAATGTTATCCCATCTCCGAAATAGGATTGTGAGATCACACGAATCTTCGGCACAATGATCCATCAAAAACTCAGTGATTTTGACGAAGAAGTCAAACCTATCGGGGATATCGTGACTCAAGCCACAGTGGAGATCTACACAGCAATTGTTACTCGATTCCTACCAACTCCAACCAAAATTCATTATTTATTCAATCTCAGAGATATCTCCAAGGCAAGTACCCTACAACCTTACATTCTTTTACTAAGTTTTTTTGCTCTGTTGGCACCAAAACCCTCTGGTTTTCACACGCTGAAAGCACCCCCTGTCAACGTATGCAAATATAAAACCATTTTGATGCTGATCATAATCACAAAGGTCTGAATCACAAATGCCATAATTCCGGAGGTTCAAATCCTAACACTGATTCTATCCCCACAATATATACACCTCAGCCACTTGAACAACCTTCAACTATGACCCAGAAACATTTACACCCTATAACATATACACTTCACAACAAAACCTCCAGCCATATATACGATCTAGTAACATATGCACCGTTTTAATAAAAACCTCTTGAACTGCAGAATGAAATGTAACCTGTCTCATCATAGTAGTTACATTTATATGAACATTTATACATGCAAATGTAACAGTAATTATGGGACATGATAGGATGAGTTATTTCCCTTGTTTCATGAACCAATTCATCTTTCATGAATGAACTTCACCATTCAAAAAAGTCTTTGAATAACTCAGAATTATTGAAAATTATTTCTCACGGGTTCGTTCTACACTTTACAGGATATTTTTGGAGCTTTCGGTACTAGATCTTTTACATGTGTCAGGGGTTTTATGAAAGCAATCTTTTTTTTATGATATTAAGCAGGGCTTCAGAAACTTTTCACTCATGACCCATTTTTGATGAGGCATATTTTTCCAGGCCTCCTCATTCATTGATATAATCATAATCAAACTGTAACTAAACACAGAAAGATTAAAACCAAACGAATTGTCAAAAATTGCAAAACATTTATAATCTATAAGTTTTACTGCATTTATTATGAAAAAAAATTTCTGATGAATTTCTAAAAGCTAACAAAAATAAATTTTTTTTTTTTAAATCAGTGAATAGTGTCAAGCCATTTTACAATAAGTACCAAAAAGAATATTTTTGTTTCAGGACATTAAAAAAAACCTTTAGTTACATAATTCTTCTTTTGAAAATAATTTTTCAAATATTTCTCTGTGCAACCCCTTGGTTGGGAACACTAGTTTGAGAAGACCTGCCTTGATATACAATTTTCAATGAAATATCCATTTTCTTCTTCTTCTAGGTTTTCCAAGGTCTTCTCCGAGCACATAGAGACTTTCATGACACCAAGTTATCCATCACTCGACTGTGGATCCATGAATGTTTTAGGTAAAGTCAATTTTACATAGGTTCACTCAATGCGACCCATCAGAATAATAAGATCCATGAAGAAAAGGTTACATTTTGACAGAGGGAAGGTAATGCAATAATCTCCTGTGACAAGGACAGGGTGCGAGACAATGTAACACTGGTTGCATCGTTTGCTTGGTCAAAGATAAACATGGTAACTTTAGAAATACATTCATTTATATACACACAGAAAATCATACTGGCATACACGCAGGCACAATATACATACATATATATATATATATATGTATATATATATATATATATATATATATATATATATATATATATATATGTATATGTATATATGTATATGTATATATATGTATATGTATATATATATATGTATATGTATATATATATGTATATGTATATATATATGTATATATATATATATGTATATGTATATATATATATATGTATATATATATATATATATATATATATATATATATATATATATATATATATATATATATGGGGCTGCTTCAGGAGTCGAACCTGCAACCAGTAGGGTAGCTACTTCAACATAGCATTGCTCTTACCATTGAAGCAGCTACTCTATCGGCCATAAGTTTCATTCCTGCTGCAGCCCCATTTTCTTCAATTGTTAACGTGTGTGTGTGTATATATATATATATATATATATATATTTATATATATATATATATATATATATATACCGATGACTGATTTTGTTAGATTATATATATATATGTATATACATATATATATATATATGTATATATATATATATATATATATATATATATATATATATACACATTCAAGACATATACATGTTCATAAATGCATATATATTCAATATGTAGATATTCTGGGGATGATGTGAATTAACATGGAAATATATAGGCTTGAGACCCTGCTCTTTTTCTTCTTCATATCAAAAGTGCCCTTCTAGTCAAAATTCAAAAACATATTTTAATAGAAGAAAACATGTTAGGTGACTGCCTTTTCTCTCAGTTGAGTCCCTGCCTTTCTGAAAGTCTGTGCACGTCACTGGTCTGAATGTTCATTAATTATTTTTCTATTTTATTCTTTCCAGGGTTTTTTCAGACAGATTGATAGATGCCAAGGACCATGAAGCCTTTTTATCCATTATCAGTGAGAAGCTGGGATCTCTTTTCGATCAAACTTTTCACTTTGTATGTCCCAACAAACAACCCCCAATATTTGGTACGTCACATGATCAGCTTTTTTTCTCTTCCAATCAAAAGATTTCAGATTAAGAAATACTGCTGTTTCCTATTATTAAAACACGCTTTGGGATTTTAAGATGACTCTATAATGAAGTTGCCGTTAAAGCAGGTGTATTTTGTACAAAGTGTATTAAAAATAAGAAACAATAAAGTAGAGACAGGAATGACTTTTTAATACTCTTTCACAGTCTAACTAACAATAAGCTCATTTGCATTGTAATTCAAATTGTTGACATTCAATCAGTATTGCATAGTCTCTTTATGTATTCCTATATATTTATTTTCTTCTCTATAAAACATAGATAAATAGATAAAATACTACTATACTTTAAAGGGTCTGATGTTCAGCACCAGGAACCCTAGAACCAGCCTTGCCTTTGCACCTTCAGTTTAGAAATTTCTGGCATTCTGTAAATATTCAATAGTTAGAAATTTCAGAAATTTCAGAAACTGTCAACCAAAACTGTCAACATAGGCTTCTTCAGTTTTCCAGTTGGTCTGGCTGGCTGGCTGGCTATCTGTTTATGTATCACTCAAAGAGGGCTGAAAATTTACTCATTATTATATCTAAAAAAACATTTTTTTTACTGATTCCCTACAAAAATCTGATTTTAGAGAGGGAGTCAATTCATAATGTAAATTTATGCTAAAATGGATCTTTTAATTTGTGTCTGGCTGTATTAATGCTAGTTTTTTTTTAAATTTAGACTTTCTAATTTTTCAATTGTTCACCTTCAGCATGGTATGCTGGCAAAAGATGTTGGTAATATGATAGCTTCTATCAAATGACTAACCAGACCTGCACCTTCTTTTTTTTTTTGTTTTGTTTTGCTCCATATTTTAATCTGATTTTTGTTTTGGATTTCCCAAAGGAGAAGATCCAAACTTGCAATTTCTTAATTCTGAAAATCTCATGACAAAACCTGATTTTCCATTTTGTAGGGGACTATCTCAATGCGGACCTTGTGTATGAAGACATTCAAGACATAAGTTTTTTGAAGAAACAAATTATGGAGATGTTACAAGAATACAACAGCAGCCCTGGGGTTGTGCCGATGGACCTTGTACTCTTCAGGGACGCCATTGAACATGGTCTGAATATGAACAAGATTTTTTAAAAATTCACTCTTTTCTTTTTCAAAAAATCTTTCTCTCTCTCTTTCCCTCCCTCTTCCTTCTCTTTCTCTCCCACTCTTTCCCTTTTCTTTCCCTCTCTCTTTCCCAATGGTTACATCCTGAAAGAGATATCCACAAAATAGCTGTTTATAAAAGAGCTACTAGAAATGATTGAAGGAATGAAGAAGGCCACTTCGCTAATGGCTATGCAGGAAAGAACTAAGGTCACAATCTAGCTATTCTGGGGAAAAAAGAGCCTAAAGTTATGTACATGAATACACTTATTATAATCATGTAGGCTATATGGAATAAAACAAAACTAATCGTAACAACTTACCATAACCCTAACATTGATTTGAACATGTAGATACTTGATGCCATAACACTTCCTTTCCTTTCTATGCTTAACTCAAAAAAAATATTATCTATTGCCACCTATCTCTCTTGTTATAGCTTTTTTGTTGTCGGTCCTTTTGTGGCTAACTCTCTCATGGTCTTAGCTCTTTTGTTACAACTTTTTTGTACAGTCTTTAGTGGCTGCATCATTTCCCAATGTCTCTACACATTGTTTTTTTCACATTGAAAAACAATTTACAAACATGTCTAAAGGAAAAAAAATTTTTCTGCAGATAAAAATTTCTCAGCTGTCTGAACTTCCATCTTCCTCCTATATTTCTTCTACTAAAAGTCATGCCAGAGAATTGAATTCTTGTGCTGTAAGCATTTTGGAACTTCTTTCAAATGAATAAACAATGCACAAGTGGCTTTATGGAAGTTGAATATTTGCACATCAGATTCTTGATTATGTCTGGTACCTTTTTCTCTTTCAAAATCCTGTCGATTATTTTTTTGTTTTGTTTACTTTAGGTTATCCTAAACAAAGTTTTTTGCCTACTTTTCACGTCAAAGTGTTCTGGGAGGAGGGAGTTATTTGTCATAGAATTACTGACATTGGATTAGGCACTTGTTCACTCTGGATTTTAAAATGCTCATCAAAAAAACATTCAGAAGGGAGTTCATTCCACATAGAAGATGTTCTTGAGAAGAAGCTGCTTGCATGGCATTCAAGACAAGTCATTGATATATCCCCCCCCCCCCAAAAAAATTGGGATTTGCTTTAATTGCAAACCGAGTTTCAACAGGGAATTAGCAGACAGGAGGAACTAGGGAATGTAGTTCATTTGAACACTTTCTATAATACATGCTTGTCAACTGTATAAATCATGATGTACAATTCTACTTGTATGATAGGTTATGATAGTCTGGCTTTTTCCCTAATTGTGATCACCTTTGTCAACAAAAATTTGTCAGAAATCATGTATTCACCAATGCTCATCTGTCTGTCACTCTGCTGGTTTGTCTACATGATATTTCCAAAAGTTCTCTATGAACTTCTATGACATTTCATGGAAGAGTTGGCCATGGGCCAAGGGATTACTGATAGTGTTTTGGGGTGGATCCAGGAATATTTTTCAGTTTTGTCAACATTGCGAGATAAAACAACTTTTCATCTTTGTGGCTGTAATAACAGCTCAGACAAAGTTACTCTGTCAAAGGGAAATAACCAAGTGTGGAATGAATCAAGGCTCTAAGGGATATCCATAATGATCAGTTATTACAAGCTTTTAGCACGGCATAGTCCGGGATTAGTAACCTGATCATTCAGTTTTTAGTGAAAATGGTGTTCATGGAGGTATGCACTCTCTGAGTGCTTTCTAGATTACTTTTTTTCTTTTTCACTTCTTTATGAAAGTCAACATCAGAAATTGTTTTTATTTTTCATTTTCTTTGCTTTCAATTCTGTTCTTGTTCTTATCTTCTGCTCTTCTTTTGTTTCTATTTGCCAGTGTCAAAAATTGTGCGTGTAATCAGACAGCCACGAGGAAACATGTTGTTGGTCGGCATTGGAGGAAGTGGAAGACAAAGTCTCACCCGATTGGCTTCAAGTATTTGTGAATACAACACCTTTTCCATTGAAGTCACCAAGCATTACCGCAAATCAGAATTCAGAGATGGTGAGTTGGTTTTGACCAAAGTAAAATCAAAAACATCATCTGCTATTTTATCATTAGTCTTATAGCTTCATTCAGAGGCTTAGCTAGAGATTAGGTGGCCCAGGGGGCTTGGCTCCTTGAGGGCACCGCATAACATTTACTTAGATTTGGCAATAGAAATGCAGTAGGTGAACTACTATCTATAAAGCTTTTAGAGCCGCTCCCCCAGGGGGAGTCCAGGGGGTGTTTACAAATATGCTTCTGGCTCCAGTTGACAATGGCAAGTCACTTAAGACCTTCTTTCATAAAAACACAGAGAGAAACGTACAAGAGGGTACCTCTCACCCCAAAAGGAATTACACTGTGACGTATTGCACTACTGTGGTTGCACATAGTGCCACTGGGTATCACAAGTTGACACTATTTTGAGTTAGTCTGCAATGTGACGTGTTTCTGGATTGACTCATATGTTTACTGTGGCATTTTCTTCTGGTATTTGCAAGCACATTTGGTGATTGTTTTTTTTATGACTGAAAAAAAAGCAGAGCTTACATGAGATTATGTTTTCTATTAGGAAAACTGCTGCTGAAACTGTTGTAATGCTTCCAAGAGCTTTTAAAGAAGAAGCTTTAGGTAGAAAACAAGTGTTATTCGTGTTTCAAATACAATGAAATGGAACTTGAAGACCAATTATGATCTGGCTAACCTTCTACAAGCTGAAATGACAAAAACCTTTGAAAATCAATGAAGATTATCATGGAACTAACAATGAGATATCTGAGGTGACGGCAAATGTTGACAGTTTTGAAAATGAAAAGCATTTCCGCAAAATTTATGCCTCATTTGCTCATGGAACTGATTCTCAACCTTTTTTGTCTCATGGCACGGTGAGCCAAGCATTAAAAAGGTCAAGGCATATCATCAGTTTTTGAGGATAAATTTGATCATTTGAAAGGAAAATGAATGATAATGATATGTTCAGGAGTTAAACAAACTTATAATTCATTAAATTTATTGCCAAAAGTATATTGTTGAACAGGGTTTTCAAAAGATTTTGAATGATAATAATAATTCTCATATTCTCACACATCTTTTGGCTGGCAGGGGAGATTATCAGTTGTACACTACGTAATTCAGGAGAGAATTTAGTACAGCTGTTCGGGCTTTTAATGAACAACACATTTTTTTCATTGCATCATTGAAAAAAGAGAGTTTGATATGGTCCACTAAAGTACCAAGAATGTCAAGACCTATTCAAATGATATTTTTGTATCAATACAGGGAACACTGTTTCACTGTTAGAATGCATGCTATGATTTGAGAGAACAAGTTTGAAATAATCCACTTATAATGGATTATTTGGTCTTTGTTATGTTATTAATTATCTGGCACCAATTATGTGATTGACCAAAGTCCGCTACTATAAGAGTTGTACAAAATAGTTGAGAAGGCCATGCTTATCAAATAAGAAATATATTGTAATGTCCTTAGCCATGAGTTACTTGTTAGTGTGTAAATGGCAACAGCAGCAGTCAACTATGTAGGTAAAAGAAAAAGAAGACAGTAGATGTATCAGTAATAATAAGGGTGTGTGTTTGGTGGAGTGAGAGAAAGGCTGAAAGATAACGGGATGAATGAATATACAAGTCAGAAACATGAATGAACATGCAAAAGGTCACTGTCTAATGTTTACAAGAGATATATTCATTTACCATAAGGTACAAGAGTTAAGTGTGTACATTCACTAAAATTGCTAGCTTTCTTTACTACTGATTTGTCAGAAAAGGATATTGAGAAGTTTATGCTAATTGTTAGTAAAAGAGATAAAGAAATGTCTCTACATACTCTGTATACTTATCATAACGTGGCTTGATATAATGTGGAATCGCTTATGACACTATTTGAAAATGAACCCCAATTTTCAAAATATTGAATTTGGCTCTCAAAATAATAGCTGAATACAAAAATAGAAAGACTCCTCCTGAATCATGTTACACCAACTGTAAAAAGGAAGTGGATTTGTTAAGAACATTTCAGTTGTTAATAAACAAAACTCAGTGGCTTTTTCCCTTTCATTCATCACTAAAAATATTACTAACACTACATATGTACCTAAGTTTTGTCAAAATGTAACCTTCTGGTGAGGTGTCATTATCTTTAAAAAATGCTTATGATTATTTCTGTCTTCCTGCTGGACTAACCTCACCCTACCCCCACCACCATAGTCTTGTCTTCATTTCTGCATGATTTATGATGGTGGGGGAAGGGTCTGGACTTTTTTTGTGAAAAAGGTAAATTTGTTAACACGGACTCTCTTATAAAATGGTACAAAATTATGGACTCTGACTTGAGCATCATAACAGTAGATAGATGTATATATAAAAAGTCTGTTGTGTTAAGTCTTGATAGAGGGTATGATTGTTTATGGATATAGTATTAGTTTGTTGACTGAGAAGTGAATGTACTTGCCTTTGATAGAGCATAGTGTATATTGCTTGCAGAGCCAGTATTTCATGAACTGGACAGATTCAGGAAATACTGGCTCTGCGACGCCAATGATAGAGAATTGTGGCAAATCCTGGGGAATGTCTATGTCCAACGACGAACGTTAAAAGACTGATGATGAGTGTATATTGCATGTATGCATACATGGGTTGGGCATTTATTTTGAAGATCGAGAAAGGGCTCCAGGAAATTTGTGTTCCAACTGGCTAATTTTGACAATGTTGTCTAGTCTTACATCTGCACAATTTCTTGGAAAAAAAAGCGTTTTATTTGGAAATATATTTACCAGTGAAGAGAATCATGTTTCCTTGTTCGAAGTATAGGAGCACATAACTGGTATAATTGTTTGTTGGGAATTCTGGATTCTGTTTATTGACAGATTTCTAGAAGTTCCAACCCACTGTTTCCTTTCAAAGTGGTGTCCAGGCATGAGTCTCTTATTCTGGTTATTTCAGGGTACACTCTCATATACTAATACCAATACTTCAAGGGAACCAAAGTTAAATCAAAATACTTAGGAAGAAAATCACTGACAGACTAAGTCATCAATTTAATTTTTTTTTTTTCAATTTTTTGAGTGTTGAAATCACTCCCAAATTCAACAAACTTCTAAAAAAAAACATCTAAATTTTGAAATTGAAAATTTAAAAAAAAATGAAATATCTAAATTGGCAACACTGAATCGGTAAATTTGAAAAATAAAAATAAAAAAATATCGAAATTTGCAACCCCACAAGAGATTTGTGATTGAACACAACCAGGCCTGTAAAAAGCTGGTAATAGGCCCAGACCCGTGCAAAGCAGGTAATAGGCCCAGACCCGTGCAAAGCAGGTAATAGGCCCTGGCAAGATGGAAAATGTAGGGCTCACTTCAAACTGCTTGTTAAGTGTTTCTGTAATCAATGCTAAATACATATGAGCTATGTATATGGATATATATATATGTAGTTTACATAATGTACTTACAAGTAACACATCAGAATATAAGAACTAGAATGATTTTGAAACAAAAAGATAATGACAAGCAACTTAATTCAGAATGTATTTAAGACAATAGATTACAGTTCTATGAAAGAATACAGCTGGAAATACAATCGTATTTGTCTCTACCAGGGGAGCAGGCCCCCTCAGGATCATGGGCCTATACCAACTTGCTTTCTTACCCCCCCTCCCCTGATTTAGTCTAGGCACAACAAATGGCTTTTCTCTGAGAATATTCAAAAGAGTTTGTACATGGTTAACTTATTTATTTTCTCCCACTTTAATTGTTACTCGAAGTTGCCTGAATGGCCTGCAAGGAGAAACGTTCTTAACTTTATCTCCAACACTTACCAAAACAAACATTGTAATAACATGAAATTTTGAAATTGAGTGAATCTGGAGGCAGAGGTTCAATACCAGACTCTTCTCAGTTCATTTTTTTTATTTAAATGTAGATGAGGAGAGTAAAAAAAAAAATCTACCAATAGCAAAAAAGAAATTTGAAGTTTTCTGATTAAAAAAAAGATGTCAATAAAAAAAAAGGAAAAGAATATTGAGTTTATTTTCTGTTTTGTTGTAGATTTGAAAAGTTTATATTCGATTGTCGGTGTTGACGCAAAACCAACGGTTTTCCTCTTTAACGATACCCAAGTGGCAGAAGAGAGTTTTTTAGAAGATATCAACAATGTTTTGAGTAGTGGAGAAGTGCCGAACCTTTACAAACCAGAGGAATTTGAAGAAGTGAGTGATCTTTCCATTTTTCTTCCCTCTTTCTTTGTTCATTCATGACTCTTGATTAAACCTGGTCCAGTTTTAAGCCAACTGGACCAATCGCCCCCCCCATTGGGCCCCATGCCTAAGGGGGGGCACAACACTTGGGTAATCTACACTAATCTTATAAAAAACTTACAGCAACAACTTGTCACAACTAATAACAATTGAAGAAATCTCTGTAAGTGGGTGTGTATGCACTGAGATAACTTGACTACTGGCCGTTGTAAGAAGTTGATATTCACCACGGGCGTTGCAGTGTCAAGTTAGAAGTTGTTTGGATTAGTGGTTCTCAAGAAATCCAATGCACCGCAATTACTCAACAACTGGCCATTGTACAAAGTTGACATTCACAGCATGTATATTTGTCAGAACATGCAGCATTGAGAATTCTTCTAGTTCAGTGGTTCTCGAGAAATCTGATGAAAATAAACCAAATTTCATTTTTGACACCACTAGCATTTTCTATCAAAAAAAAATCTAAAATAGAGTGAAAAACATCTAGATTCTCGAGAATATAGATGTTATTAATAAACCCATCAAAATAAGGCCAAAGAAAGGTCAAAAAAAGGTAAAAAATCAAAAATATTTTTAGTGTCTAGTGGAGTACTGATGTCAATTTTCAAGTGTGTGGACAAAACAGTACAGCCAGGAGCCCTTTAATACACAAACATATAAACGTATACACAAATACACACAAACAGAAAAAAAGGGAAGAACCCTTTGCTATCTTTGATGGCTATGGTTGTTTAAATCTATAAATTAGAGATCTTTTATCTAAAATTGTACATCTAAATTTAGATATAAATTATCTAAATTGGCAATAGATCTAAATTTAGACCTGAGACTTCTAAATTAGCATCACTGAAAGAAGTATCCAAAATAATTTGAATCTTTAGTTCCGTACGACCTATGGAACATTATTTTACATGACGATTATGGCAGGCTGCTCTACACACCATAAAGTTTCAAACATACACTTTTGGAAGAGGTCACTGCTTTATCTAAATTTTTTTCTGTATTCTTGAAAAGTCTATAATGTTCATTTTTATATTGTTAATATTTCTATTTTTTTTACTGTATTTGAATTAAATAATATGTTGTTTATTATGGAACAGCCTAAAGAAATTATTTGCCTTATTTCAAATGCTTTCTGTTCTACTATTGAGAAGAGATGTAAAGATTGTAATCAACTTTATTTATATCTCTAAGATTTTGCAGACCTTGTCTGTGAACCTGAGCCCCTCCCCCTTTCCAATTGCCCTTGGATCAAACCATTGAAGAGATTTTCTCATTCGACATTTTGTTGATATTTAACGTGATCCGGGTTTCTACAGACAAATCTGTCTTTTCATATCTCATTCTGTTTCGGACTTCGATCCATCACACAATCTGATTTGAGCAGTTGTCATAAAGCAATTGTTTTTCATCTGAACTCTAGCTTCTTGATTCGGCCCAGATAGTGTTATGGTTAGTATGTCTGCCTCGCATACAGAAGGTCCTGGGTTTGATTCCCAGTATGACCAAAGAGTGTGGGGAAACTCTTCATTGTGCACTCAGCAGCTAATTGAGTACACTCTCAACTGTGTGATTAGGATGTTGGTATCCCTTTGGTGGACTTGCATCCTGCAAAGGGATATTCATGAAAACTTGTAGGAATAAAGTCCTGGTCTTGGCTGGAATTGACACTTGCAAGGATCACTGAGCTGATGTCTGCAACAGAAACCATTTGTTTAAAAATGAAGTTGAATAAAAAGGATACATTTACACTCTAAGAGAAGTGATTAAATATTTACATATTCAAATTTCTCTCACTTTTTCATTCACCTTTCACCTTCACACCATCAACCAAAACCATCAACATGGGTTTCTTCAATTTTTAAATGATTCTGGATGGATGGTTGGTTATCTTTCTATCTATTTATCTATCTATCTATCTATACATGTGTTATGTCTACAGAGTGCACCGGTGGAGCTAGAGGGCTGGAAATTTGAACATTCACTCCTCAATATGTCTTGAAAAAACTTTTTTTATATTCTAAAATATTAGGAGATTCTATTTTTAATGTAAGTTTTTGCTAAATCATTTCCTCAGTCTGTGTCTGGCAGCATTCACGTTTGTCTTTTTAAAATTTGTACTTTTTAGTGATCCAACAAAAGATGAGAGGAATAACTTATTCATTGATCAACCCATTTTTTCCAAACTTTTCATTGATCACCCCCAACACATCATGCTGCCGAGAGATGTCAGTCACATGACAGAGTGACTAACTAGACCTATTTCTTTTGTTGTTGTTATTGCACTAATTGTTGTTCTTTTTTTTGTCCAGGTGAGAAATGCTCTCTCAGAATTTGCCAAAAAAGATGGAATCGAAGACACACCTCAAAACATTTTTAATTATTTGATTGACCGTGTCCGAACAAACCTTCACGTTGTATTGTGTATGAGTCCAGTTGGAGAACCCTTCAGGTCTGTCAGGATGAGCTATTCGCTAATATTGTTACTTTAAATTAAAATCCTTTCAATAATTCTTCCAGGAATCTCTTGCTGTCATCTGTCAAACAAATCAGAGTCTCTTAGTCCTAATAAATCAATCTTTATTATTATTGGATGAGGTATTGTAATACATTATTTCCATGGAGTTTTTCACTAGTTTTTACCTTCATCTTAATTTCAATTATTTTTTCATACAACTTTGAAAGTCTTTGTTGCCAATTGGTAAAAGCAATAAGGCATGAACTAGACTCCCTTTGGCAATGAAGGTGTGAGTTCAATTATCACCCAAAGGCTTATCACTCAAAAATTTGATGAAAATAAATCAACCTGTTCCATGCTTACCCTGATGATAAATAATTGGATTTCTATCTATTTACATTAGAAACCATCAACCAAAACTGTCAACATTCTTCGGTTTTTAAGTTAATCTAGCTGGCTGGCTATGTATGTATGTATTATGTTGACAGGCTACACCAGAGTTAGATATTTATATCTATAAATTCAGATAAAAGATCTATAATCTGTAGTGATCTATTTATTTTCTATTAGATCTTTTGAGAACGACTGATCAAAAAAACTTCATTCTCAACACTGCGCTGCCTTGTGCGCTGACCAATATATCTGGTGAATGTCAACTACATACAATTGCCAGTTGTTGAGTTATCTCTGTGCATACGTATAAACCCTCAGAGATTTCTGCAATCATACATTATAGACTTTACAACGCAGATGTCAGGGTCCATAATTTTCTACTGCATTATAAATAAATCTGCATTGAAATGAATTTTCCATTTTTGCATAACTTGATCCAAGTTTACTGACCTACCTTTGTAACTCATGTAGAAATGACGAGATACACGGGGGAAGGGTGAGGACGAGACTAGTCCAGCTGGAAGACAGAAATGAATAAAAGATTTTTTTAAATCATGACGCCTTACCAGCTTACAGTTTAACAAAACTTAGATACATTTATAGGTTCAGTGATCTTTTCAATAACAGATGAAAGGGAAAGAGATGTTGTGTTTTGTTCATTGACTACTGAAATGTTTTGGTCTAATCCATTTATATACACCTATCTACATACGCAAACTACACTGTAAACTCATTATGATGCCCAAGTCTGGGTCCATAATTTTGTACTTTGTTATAAGAGAGTCCCTGTTAACAAATTTACCTTTTTCACAAACAAAGTCCAGACCCTTCCCCCCACCCTCATTAATCATGCAGAAATGAAGACAAGACTATGGTTGGGGTTAAGGGGGGGGGTCAGTCCAGCAGGAAGACAGAAATAATCATAAGCATTTTTTAAAGATAATGACACCTCACCAGAAGGTTACATTTTGACGAAACTTAGATACATATGTAGTGTTAGTAATATTTTTAGTGATGAATGAAAGGGAAAAGCTGTCTGAGTTTTGTTTATTGACTACTAAGATGCTTTTTTCCTTTTTACAGTTGGTGTAACATGATTCAGGAGGGGGTTTTCCTATTTTTGTATTCAGCTATTATTTTGAGAGCCAAATTTAACATTTTGAAATTGATTCTGCATTATATCAAGCCACATGATAATAGGTCCCCAGTAAAATAATGATTTGTCAATATTTTATATTATAAAAAATGTATAAACACAAACTAAGAGACCAATTTAGCATACACTTTCATTGTAAATTGAACCTCCAACTGAAAAAGTATGAAAATTTGGGTCCCTGCTCAAAGTACATTATAAGTGATTCCGCATTATATCAAGCTGCGTTATAACAAGTTGACAGTGTTGTTAGATAAACAATGAAACATTTGATTGCTTCAAACTTTTCATCAATTACTTGGAATAAGAAAATAAGATAAAGACTTTTTTGCAGAATTTTTTCTTGCATCTGACAAACATCAATTGACTGATTTGTTCTTTTTTTTTGCAGAAATCGTATCCGTATGTACCCAGCATTTGTCAATTGTACAACAATCGATTGGTTCAGTGAATGGCCACTTGACGCTCTGCTTGAAGTGGCAGACAAATACCTGGGCGAGATCAGCCTAGGCAGCGAGGAAGAGGTCAGTACTTACAGTCTTTTAATCTTTCTGACAAGACTAGTTTACCTTTGACAGTGAAAAATGACTGCAATATTCAAATACTATTGCAATTGCAAATATTTTAGGATATAGATAGAATGTATGAAGCTTATTTAGATGAGAAATTGTCACAGAATTCAAATATTATTGTGGGAGATCATTTTTCTTCTATGAAATGATGAAACAGTCTTCTAAGGGGAGCAACTCTTGCATGAAATTTGAAGTTATAACAATCCTGTTCATTTAAGATTTGTTGAACACATTATTTATCCATATGTTTTAGAGAATTTGCTTTTGTTTCTTTTCAGGATAAATTAAAACCAAATATTGCAAAAATCTTTTCAATCATGCATAAATCTGTGGGTCAGTATTCAACTCGAATGTTGACAGAAATGAAGAGACATAATTATGTGACACCCATCAATTACCTTGAATTGGTCTGTGGATACAAAAAGTAGGTTTTTTGATATTTTTTAATTTTCTCATGCCTTATGCAGAAGGCATTATCTCCCTTGTATTTCAGCTTTAAATTTGCCACCAGATGGCACTACCTCCTTATCATGTTCTTAGATGTGCTTGTATCTCTGGCAACTATTTCCATCACAAACTGACATACAGAAATGAGATTTACTTCCCATGTTCAGTGTTGCTAATTTAGATGTTTTTAGATCTAGATGTTTTTGGCTGTGTTTAGATGTCAGAAATTGCTATTTAGATGATTTTTAATAAAACAAATAATATTTTTATTTAATTTGAAGTAATGAGAAGTAATACTTTCAATAAATTAAGTGACATTTTAATAAAATAATTGTTGGAGATTAAAGACACAATTAATCTATCAATGATATGTAATCCTACCCCAGGGCAAAAATTATGGAATCAGTATACTTAGAGGATATTCACCCAGCATTTTTCCCTGCAACAAATAAACAAATCACAGATATGATCACTGAATGAAAGATGACACCATGATGTTTCGGCAGTGTTAATATCGAACATTTATTGCTGCTTTAGCTATTTTGTAGCCACTTTAGATTAATCTAGCCATTTCCAACTATTAAAAATTGCCATAAAATGGCCAACAGTCTTTTTAATGTGTTTTTGATATTATTCTTATGCTGATTAAGTAAAAAAAAATTGGGGGTTGGCAGTACTAAGTTACCGCCCCGGATGACACAAACCGTAGGAATGACACTGGATATGATATAAAACAATTTTTGTTAAATGGCTCAATATTCTGGCTTTATAAAGTACTATTCAAACAAATTAGATTATTTAGATTATTGGCATATCTTATTCCAAATCAAATAGTAGAAAAAAATAATGGAATCACACAAAGCTGAGGAAAAAATATGGAAACATCAACAAGAAAATTACAATTAATAATTTTCAGCTCCTCATTGGGCTTTTATGGCAGCCTGTATTCTTTGAAGCATTGGACATCATTAATGGAAAACAATATTCCCTATCAAATAGGTCCAAACTTTCTCAGATAGTTAACAGATCAGCTTTATACTTTGAAACATTTTTTGAAAATTTCAACCATAAGTTTTCAATCTGACTGAGATCTGAGCTGTTTGCTGGTCGTATGATTGAGTTGATCTGCCTTTTCTGAAGAAAACCTTTAACTCTCTTTACTCTGAGACAAGATACATTGTCATCCTGGAAAATGACTTCATCATAACCAGAAATGTCAGACATAATTTTCATATCATCTGGTTTTATAATTACTTTATCATGCAAGATTTATGTGCTTCAATACCTACGTGTATTTTCTTCCAATTCAGACCCTTGAAACTGACATGAGCTTCAGGCACCACTCTTGCTTGATCCAGCCTTTTTTTTTCTTTTTTCCTTTCACCTTTTTTTTCTATCCTTCACTATCTGTCTCTTTTTCTCTCTGACTATTTGTCTTTTGGTCAGGGCCTCTTTTTCTTTCATGTTTCTTTCTCTATTTCTTATCCCCAGCTTCTTAGTATTTATGTTCTTTTTCTTTTTTTTGTCTGCTTTGCCCTCTCTCTCTCTCTCTCTCTCACTAATATCAAGTCTTTCTTATTTTTACCGTTTCACTTTATTGACCCCTCTCTCTCTCACCAAGCCTCTCTCTCTCCTTACCCCCAGTTTATTATTCGCAAAGAAGAAGGAACTTGGCAACGCTGCCAACAAATTGAAAAATGGTCTCAGCAAGATTGACGAAACCCGAGAGAAAGTCCAGAAAATGTCTGTGGAATTAGACAAAGACAAAGTCCAATTGGCTCAAGTGCAGAAACAATGTGATGAATTCTTAGCCGTTCTTTTCCAACAAAAGAAAGAAGCAGATGACCAACAAAAAGTAAGTAAACAAATACAATATGGCTGCCACTTTTTGAATAAACTGATCAGCTTGATACTTGATATTTGATACTTGGGTTTGAGCCATTATTCCTTCCAAGTAGTGTGTGTGAATGCATGCACAGCTATTTTGCAACCTCCACATAAAGAAAATTAATATATGCACAGAGGTTACTTACATAAAATAATTTGGTAGTAATTGATAATAATACTTATATTTATAAGTATAACAATAATATATTAGAATTATACTTATCGAAAATAATCTCTTAGCTAACTATTTCTGTTGACTAGTCAGTCATTTTCTTAAATTTGACTTCCCAGAATGCAGTCGTATTTTTCAGACTGTGATTTTCATCTCAAATGTTTTTAACATAACATTCTAGCCAAAACATTCTTCAGCCTTTAAAGAAAAATGTACTAAGCAGCTTCTAGGGACCAGATGTAAAATATCCCCAGGGAAGGCTGAAGAATAAATCAATCAAATGTATTGAAAACAACAAAGATAAAGATCATAATTATCCAAAAAGATACAGAATAATGACAATATTTCTCCTCAGATCTTCAGAGATTAAGATGAAGGTAAAAAGTAGTCAGAATTAATCAATTGGGTTACAATACTTCATCTAATAATATTGATAATCAATAAATGGATAGCAGTTTTTAGTTTTAATGTTTTTCATTTCCTTCTGCCATTTTATCTTCCAGTTTGTGGCTCAGAAAAGTGAAAGGATTGCGGATGAAGAAGCGAAATGTAAACATATGGCTGAATTAGCTGAACAAGATCTCAATGAAGCATTGCCTGCCCTGCAAGAAGCCATGTTGGCTCTGGAAGCCCTTAATAAAAAAGATATTGGAGAAATCAAGTCGTATGGCCGACCGCCTGCCCTCGTAGAAAAAGTCATGGATGCTGTGATGATTTTAAAGGGCAGTGATCCAAATTGGGCGGAGTCGAAACGTCAACTCGGTGAGTCTTCTTCCTGATACCTATCTTCTTCTTATCTTACCCTGGCCCACTATGGAGGCACCCCCAATGACGACCACTTTCACAGCTGTTTGTTTTTCTCAATTTCAGGAGATCCAAATTTCATCAAGTCCCTCATGAACTTCGACAAGGATAATATCAGTGATCGTGTCCTTAACAAAATTGGCAAGTATGTTGCCCAAGCTGACTTCACCCCCGATATTATTGGACGTGTGTCTGGAGCAGCCCGATCCCTGTGTATGTGGGTACGGGCCATGGAAATGTATGGCCGGATTTATCGAGTGGTTGAGCCCAAGAAAATGAAATTGCATGCAGCACAATCCCAACTAAAAGAGAAACAGGATGCCCTCGCTGAAGCTAAAGATAAATTGGCTGAGGTAATTTTTTTTTTCTTTCTCTCCCGAGAGAATGCATAACAGAATCATTTTGGGAATGAATCCCAAAAGGCTTAAATTAAATAATAAAGTCAATAAAAGGGAAACGAGAGAAAAGTTCACCAAAAAAAAAAAGACTAAGAAGCCTGTCAGCTGCAGGGTCAAACCCCACTTCTACTTCTATTCCCGCTGAAGATGATTCCTGCATCTTTTTTATTGTATATTTGATTAATGAAAAATGTTTAAAATTATGTTTTTTGGTATATGTGTATTTATTTATCAGAATGAAATACACCCATGTGTATTTCTAACATAGACTTTCATAGATATGTAAGACTCGTCAGTTTGACTTGGTTGGTAAGAGAGCTGCCTACCAATCACTTAGTTGTGATTTCTAATCAGGGCAGGGTAATGTTAATTTTATGTATTAGTTTGGTTTGATATAACGACATAGACAACCAGTGATTAGATAAGTCTCCTAAATTAGGTGAGGATTGTTGTTATTGTTGTTGTTAAAGTTGGAAAGCAAAATGTCTGACTTTGACAGAAGTTTGAGAAAAAAACATGCTTCTAAATGGCAAAAGTAAATCCCTGCGATAAGAAGGAGAAAAGAGATTTTACAAAGATCAAGTTCCTCTGTGGGTATTTTCATGTTTCAGACAGATTGAAATGAAGGGGAATGTTATGCATGAAAATGAAGCCATTCAGCAGAATGAAGTTGAATGCCAATTGCATAAAATGTCACAATGAAATGTTTCTTTGAGAAAACTGGTTTCCTCTCTTTCAGGTTGAGGCAAACATGGCTAGGATTCGACAGAATTATGATGATCGCATCTCCCAGAAGGAAGAATTACGCCGTAAAGCTGAGCAAACAGAAATGATGTTGGATCGTGCAGGCAAATTAGTGGATGGTTTGGCAGGAGAGAAAGAAAGATGGGAACACACTGTTCAGGTATGTTCTACTGCTTTACTCTTCAATTGACAAAGGATGTTATTTGGGTTTTTTTTTTAAATATACGGAACTAGTTCAAGTGGACAAGTTCATTGTTTCAAACAGTGCATAGGAGATATTTTTATCAGCAGAATTACCCTTAATTGAAAGAGTCCATTGTTATGGTCTATAGAACAAGTGCAGAACAGTTTGCATTGTAATAGTGTCAGCAGCAATGTTATCAGTAGCTTGAGCAGCATTTGATATCATACTTGAGTTTGTTCCCTTCATATGAAATTACTATAATAACTTTTTTTTTCTTGTTGTTTATTTCATCCTTCAGGATTTGGAAACAAGGATGGGCTTTTTGATTGGTGACTGCCTCATTGCAGCAGCTTTTCTCTCGTACATGGGACCTTTTCTGTCCAACTACAGAGACGAGCTTGTTTTTAAATACTGGCTCAAAGAGGTTGGCATTTTTTTGTTTTTTCAACACTTTTCCTGCAAATCTTCTCCTTGACAAAAATATATATTAAAAAAAAACTATCAACCATAACTGTTGTCATCAACATAGGTTTCTTCCATTTTTAAGTTGGTCTGGTTGTCTAGCTGGCTATGTATTTTTCCTATACAGGCTACTCTATTAGAGCTAGAGGAATGAAAATTTAAACATTTACCCCTCATTATGTCTAGAAAAAAACATTATTTTGTTTTTTTTACAATTCCCCTCTCAATAGGTTTTTAGTGGATGGTTCAATTCACAATGTAAGTTTATGCTAAATTGCTCTATTAGATTTTGTCTGGTGGCATTCATGCTTGTTTTTTTTTTTTAAATTGAGACCTTTTTAGTGATCACTCTCAAACAAAAGATAATAAAAGTAAATCATTTATTGATAACCCCTTTTTCCAATCACAACTCACAACGTGGATCCTATGAGATCATATGTGAAATTGTGGCTGACAAAAAAAAATTAGATGGCATGACAATTCAGACAAGCTCAGAAGGTATTGACAGTTTGACTCTCAGGAGTAGAAAAACTGGTAGATCTTGGGGAAGGATTATATCCAACCACAGGCTTTGGCAGACTGAAGATGATGATGATGATGATGATATTCATAACATTGACTTGTTGGTCACAGTATCCCCGGATCAATTTTCGGTGCCAGTAAAAAGCAGCCATCAATTCAGATTTCTTATTCTGCCCCCTGTCTGGGACAACATTAACCAATCGTGAACTGCTGGTTTGATAAACTCATAGATAAAATAAGTAATTTAACTCTTAAATTTATAAACTACTTAAAACCACTTGTAATAATAGTGGAAATCTTAAATGAGTAGAATTAAAAATAGCAGAATTCTTCTGTGAATTGAGAAGAAAAATTCACCAAATGGTTAATCTGAAGTTATTTCCCTTGAATCTGAGATTCTATTTTTTTTGTATGAATTTAACAACTTCTAATTAAATTTATTAATTCTTAAATTCATACAAAATCGAATTTATTTATTCTTAAATCTGCAAATTAAAATTAAAAGTCTGATTTTTCTATTCCAAATATCTCATGATGAAGAGGTTACACTGTTGATCAGTAATTAGAAGTGCCCTAATAATCCATTTTATGAACAGCTTATATACATATATCTATATAAATCACAACAGACTTGAAATTATTTTCAATTCACAAGATTGAATTTCCTGATAATTTGTTAATCACAAACATGAGTAATTTTCAAACTTTCAAAAAATCAGTAAGTTGCTTTCATCTGCAAAATGGTTGTTTTTTTCTTTTCTAATATTCTATTAATTTTGATGACTTTTCACCTTCATTAGTTGTTTTTGTCACAACTTTCAACTCAGGATCTAAGTGAACAGCACGATCAGAAATAAAGACTAAGCTCTCATTGAGAACCAAACTTTCTTCCCCTAAACTAGGAAAAGCCCAGTTTATGCATACCTGCTATGACCTCTCAGCTTTGAAATCTTCATAACTGGCAGAAATCAATTTTCATCTTCCAATCCTACTCATTTCTCCAACTATCATTAGAAAAAAATTAAAAGTAAACGATGAAGGTTAAGACAGTCATAATTAATAATAATGATAAAAATGTTCTTTCCTAATCTCAATTTCTGTTTTTTTTTTGTCACAGATACACAACCTTGGTGTTCCACGTGATCCCAATTTCACTTTTTGTATGTTTATGGCCAGACCAACAATAGTTCGTGAATGGAATATACAGGGCCTGCCTAGCGACAGCTTTTCCACAGAGAATGGAATCATTGTGACCCAAAATAACCGTTGGCCTCTCATGATTGACCCCCAGGGTCAAGCCATTAAATGGATCAAGAAAATGGAACTCAAAAATGTAATTAGACTTCGGGCTTTTTCTTTTCAATTTCTAATTAAAGATGTTTTCTGACTGAAGTTTCATTTACATAAATTAGAAGTAATTATTCAAGATTGATGAATGCTTATTTGAAATTGCAGGAATATACAAAAATTTCATATTCTTTAATGAGACATTTATGCTGTGAGGGTGTTTAGGGGTTAGCTTTGGGGATTAAGTGTAATCAGGTTCATACAGGATGAGTGTGGATTAGAGATGGTTGTAAGAGGGACAAATGAATACCTGGGTTGGGTTGGTGAGCTGTTGAAATACCTAGTCCACAAATCTGTTATTCACACATCATTCACAAACAACCGTACCATGACACATTATACCCAAAATGAGGGAGGGATGTAATGTCTATATCACTTGGGCAGCGACGTCTACCATGCTACACTGATATCAAATGTAAATAAAGGGAAGCAACCACCCCTGGGTTGAGGCTGGTAAACCATGACTGAGATTCAAGGCATAAAAATAACCCTCAGTTCAGGGGTGTATGAAGCTAAGGATAGAGGAGGGTCAAAGGGTCAGGAGGTGGTTTTGTTGTTATGAGTATAAAAGTTTTTTGTTTTTTTTCAATTTTTGCGATTCTCACATCTTTCTACAAAAAAGGCAACAACAGTTGATCCCATCCAACCCATAATCTTCTCCCCTAACCTAGACTAGCACAAGGTTATAATAATGCGGTACTCATTTAGGATAAACCTTCTTGCAAGACCAGCCTGCTAACCATTGCTCAATGAAAATGTATTCTTTGCTATGAAAAAAAACTTTATTGCTTCAAGCTTTTCTCTTGGATCAATCTGTCATTTGAGGTATCTCTTTACCCCCACACCCATCGCCCAAGGAGGGTGGACACAAATTTTATCCAACTTGAGGGTCTACATGTAGGCAAGGACAAAAATTGCCTAGTCCTTGTGACCAGAGTCATGCTGGCATTGGAAATGTCCTTCCGATTCCCTCTGTTATAATTCATTGGGATGGTGCTGTGGGGTTGGTGTGCAGATTCCCCAGGACCAGGGGTATCTGCTGCCATTTTCCCTGGAGGCAAGTGAATATATTTCTTCGGGGGATGCAAGAGGATTTATTTAGAAAAAAATTCTCAGCCACAGCCCTATTACCAGCAAATAATAATATCAACTTTTTATTAAGTGAATACACTGAATTTGGGTTACATAAGACAGTTGTACTGCACCATTATCCTTTATGAACTATAAGGTTCCAACTTTCAAAGCCCTAGGTGAGAAACGTTGATGGGGGAGGACACCACACCCAGGACCTCACAAAATATGCCAACACAATTTGTCATTTATTATTATTCCTCATGAATCATCCTTGTTTTTTCCCCTTCATTCCTTGGCAGGGATTGAAAATTATTGACCTTCAACAAGCAGATTATATGCGTACATTAGAAACGGCGATTCAGTACGGCACCCCCGTGTTACTGCAAAATGTACAGGATTATTTGGATCCGTCCCTGGATCCAATCCTTTACAAGTCGGTCATTAAAATCGGTAAGACATCTTTTCCTTCTTTTTTTTGTCCTCTTCTTTTTTTCCCCAACCCTCTTTTGATTTCTTCTTTTTCTTTTTCTCTTCTTTCTTTTTCTTCCTCCTCATTTTCCTTCTTCTTTATTCCTTTCTTCTTTCTTTCTCTTTTTTCCTTCTTTTCTCCTCTTTCTTCCTTCTTTTTCACTGTCTTTCTTCTTCTCCCTGACCATCTTCTTTCTTCTTTCATTTTCATACTTCATTCTCTTTGTCCTCTTGACTGCATTTTTTTTCCATTTCTTCTTCCACAAATACAATTAAAAAAAAAAAACTCTTTGACCTGCATGTTGCGTTGGGTGTGATGATTTGAGGAAAAGGGATGATCAATGAAGAAGTTACTTCTCTAGCCTTTCGTTGGGCAGTGATCATTCAAAAAGTCTGAATATTCCAAAAACAAGTTGAAACAGACTATCAATTTAGGATAAACTTGCATTGCAAAAACAACCCTTCCTCCTAAAAACCTATTTGGTGGGGAAGATTTTGGAAAACATGTTTTTCTAGACATAATGAGTTTGAATTTTCCGCCCTCTAGATCAATCAATGTGGTCTATATGCATGATACATACATACACAGCCAGCCAGCTAGTCCAACTTGAAAACCGAAAAAACCTATATTGACTGTTTTAGTTTCTAATGATATTTCTAGCTGAATACCTGCCTGTATGCATGTGATTTTGAGCTAGATGTATACTGTATATGATTAAACAAAAAGATAAAATTTCAGTTTTGCTAACCTGATGGATACAAAGTAAGTGTACATTTCAGCATTATATTTACATCATAAATCCAATTCTAGCTAAAAAGTCAAAATGTTAAAGAATTTTCTGAAATAATATGCAAAAATGTGATCTGGGGTCTCATTAGTAACCACAGAAAATTTGATGGCTCAAGTCTTCCTTGTGTAATGGAATAGTAGACACTTTGACGAGCATTAGGTGAATCATAATAAGATTAAAAATATCATTTTGAACACTCACTTTTTTCTTTATCACCAAGCGTTTCATATTCTAAAATCAAAATAACAAGAATCCCTTCTTCTTCTCCATCAGGGGGTTCTCTCTTGCTGAAACTCGGTGACAAAGAAGTTGAATATAACCCGAACTTCCGATTCTACATCACGACCAAACTGAGCAATCCTCATTATACACCAGAAATCTCCACCAAAACAACAATTGTCAATTTTGCTGTGAAAGAACAAGGTAACATTTGATTTCATTCAAAAAGACACACTTCAGTTAATTATTTACTCTTATTATTGAATGAAGTATTGTAACCCAATATTGTAATGTTGAGCATCGCAAACAATATTTTTTTAAAAATGTAAAAGATTATTGTTTCTAACTAACAATGTTTCACAAGTGTGTACATAGCATGAACATTATTGATTAAATGACAATTTTATTGAAAAGCCATTAAAAAAATTTCCAGTACATTGGTAAATGTTTGGAAGTGGTACAAAGATATTTCATTGAGATTTTATAAAATTAAATGAGTATTTTGTCAATATTGGGGTACTCTTAAAATCTGAGCTATTTCTGATGTTAATGACCCCACCCTAAAGAACCTGAAAGTAGGCCCAGCATATGCTACAGCAAAAACCCAGGAATTTCAGAAACTTGAATAGCCTTGATCCGAGGTTGCTGAATTTGTGATGCTCAGTTTTATTGATTTTAACTATTTACTTTCGTCGTAATGTTTAGTCATTTTTATCTTAACTCAATACAGGCCATCACTCTACAGCTATGTGCAATCAGCACAGAGTAAATATCATTCATCATCATCAGAATTTCAGGGTCCGTTGTTGGACATAAATCTTCCACAAGATTAGTTAAACCTTTTTATCGTGGGCATTGTGGCGCGAATATTTTTTTAAACTGTCTAAATCGTAATGCCAGCTTATTTTTTGCTGGTAACAATTTTGCATATAAATTTGGGGGTATCCATGTTGTTAGTCATGATGTCCAGCGCTCAATTAATATTCTTGCAACATGGCCAGCCTTTTGCCATTTGAATTTTCTAATGACTTCTATGATATCTCTGACACCCATCTTTTCTCTAATATACTGTGTTATCTTGTGATCTTTCCTTGTAATATTGGGAATGATTCTCTCCTGTGAATGTTGTATTGTTCTTAGTTTGAGAGCCAATCTTTTGGTTGGGTTCTGTAGCTGACAATGGGGAGAACACGTTAGTTGTAGAGTGTTTTTTTTTTCAAAACTAATGGATGTTTTTGAAGATTAAGCTTGCTCTGCTGAAAGCTTACCAAGCTTGTGTGATTCTTCGTTTCATTTCTTCTTCTTCGAGGATTTCATGGAAATTTGTTGCTCCAGGTGGAATCTCATTTCAATTATTGAATCCCGTCCATAGGAATTTTTTACTCCCTTCTTTGTCTTCATTCGGAACCAGGATTTTCCTCTTTGAATTTGTTGTTTTACATTTATTGTTTCCTCCTAAAGCCAATCTGTGTGTTTCTCTTCAGGTTTGGTGGCACAATTACTTGGAATTGTCGTCAGGAAAGAACGTCCTGAACTTGAAGAACAAAAAGACAATCTTGTTCAGTCCATTGCTGCCAATAAGAAGAAACTTGAAGAATGTGAAGATGAAATCTTAAGGTAGGTTTTGAGGACAGCATTTGCTCAAAACAGAAATGGTCAGTTTATGGGTTTCAAAACATCTTCAGCCACAGGCATCCACTGCTACTTCTCCTGGGGCTGGGATGCAAGTACAAAAAGATATATTCAAGGGAAAGGTAAAAAGAGATATCCAGATGTTGATGATCAAGAAAAGGACGAGAGAGTTCCCAGGCTGTGATTTGTCCAGTGACTGTATTTAGTGACCAATCAGTCCTTGGTCTCTGTAAGATTCCAACATTCAACCCCCTCCCCCAGCCACCAATGAGAAATCCTTGTCCTTGAATTAAGGAATGCCCTGTTTACCTCAAGCCAGCAGATACCCATACCCTCAATGCCAAGTGCTATCTTCCGATGACATGTGCAGGTCAAGAACAGAACAATGAGGTTTTGCCAGAGACTGATAAGCATCACTGGGAATCAAGTATTGGTTACTGTAGTGTACAGAGGACAAAATGAAGACAAGGCATGAATTTCAAAAAAGAGGATGTTATCTAATTAACGTTGTTTGGCCCTTGACAGGTAAAATAGCAAACAACATTAATTAATATCCTTTGGCACTGAACGTTATGCAAATGCTTGGAAATTCTCTGATGTGATCTGACATTTTTCTTGTTTTCCTTCCAGACTTTTGAATGAAACGAAAGGTTCTTTGTTGGATGATGAAAAACTTGTGAACACGCTTCAAACATCCAAGACAACTTCACAAGAAGTAACGGAACAATTGGCCACTTCAGAAACAACTGAAGCTAAGATTGATAGTGCCAGAGAGGTCAGTAACCAAAAGAAGTTGGAAAGTTCATGAAGGGTTGTAGAAGACAGGATACTTTGATTTGAATATATCAAATAGAGATACATTTTACATTTCAGGACAGAGTGAATTTCAATAGTTAGAAACTAATCAATGATTAAATCACTATGTAAAGGAAAACTTTGATGAAGCAGAATACATTGATCACTATATGTTAAATGAGTTCAAATTCACATGTACAGAATGGTAGAAAATTAGCAAAACAGTTTGTTTTCTCGGAAACTAAAAAAAGTGAACTATCTAAATGTTGAATAAAAATTCTATTCTTGGAAATTAACTGTTTTTTGTAAGTGCCAACAATTTTCTAATCTTGCAGGGCTACTCACCATGTGCTGAACGAGCATCGATCTTATTCTTTGTTCTCAATGACCTTGGACTTATTGACCCGATGTACCAATTCTCTCTGGACGCCTACATTGATCTGTTCACATTGTCAATTGAAAAAAGTCAAAGAAGTACAAAACTCGAAGAACGAATACAAAACCTTAACGAATATCACACCTTTGCTGTTTACAGGTGAGACAACTTTTATTTTTTGGAACAATCCTTTTATTATTTTTGTGGCTCCTTCAACATTTTGATCAATCCATTCTTCTTCAGGTGTGCTATCCATTTGTAAAAAGAGCGATTCTTACTGGGAGTGCCAAGTGAAAAATGGTAGCCAACAGAACTTTTATATGCACTAGCATCTATAGCAGTGGTAAATGTCACTGACTGACTGACGAATTGACATAGCAAATGCCTCACACCTTCTCCACAGAGCATTCCCTCCCACTCCTTCCATGAATCTGATGTTATTTGTGACATTTCATCATTACGTCATCAGAACATGGAATTCTATTTTACTACATCGGAAAATAAACATTATCAAATGTATGAATGAAATTCTATTTTACTACAATATTATCATTCGATGAAGGTACTTCTGGAGGAATGATCATTTAAAGGTGGGAGCTTTGAGAAAAAGGGGCTTCTAGAGGAAAGGGCTTTTAGAGGTACTGAAGATTGAACTAGTCTATCTATAGTCTGACTTTTAGGCTTTTTTTTTTTTATTGTTAGTGGTAACTCTTGTAGTGTAGGTTGCAGATGTTTTTAATTTCTTCATTAAACAAAGAATTCCATTCTGTGTGTCTGTTAAGCAGCTGAAGCCATACCAAGCTGGAATCCATTTGAAAATTTATATTTACCTTCATGGTGAAAATTCTTTATAGACAATGAGGAAAACACAGATTGGGTGAAGAGGTATTTATTCACGGACATTTTGTAGGGTGTGAAATGGTGCCATCTTGCTGATGACACGCCCTACGAAACATCCATGAATAAATACCTAATCACCCAATCCCTTTTTATTGCCGATAGAACATTTTCACCATTATATATATATATATATATATATATATATATATATATATATATATATATATATATATATATATACATAATGTGTACTGTAGAGAGTGAGACAGACTCGGGAGTGAGGTGATTGGAGGTAAGGTTTATTAATCCTTATAAGTGAATTGTCCATACATGTTTCGGGATTCTTCCCATCATCAATGGTGTGTGCTGTGTGAGTGTGTATTAAATATGTATATACATATATATATATATATATATATATATATATATATATATATATATATATACGCACACATATATATATATATATATACATATGTATGTATATATGAATTACAAATTGCATTATATCATATAGAAACTTATTTGAAATGATATCCCTTCATTTTATGGTTAATATATCAATCAATTTAGACAACATGTATAGAATAAACAATTAAAGAAAATGGGGCTGCTGCAGGAACTGTTGCTGCTTAGCTCAATGGTAAGAGCATCGCTAAATTGAAGTGGCTACCCTGTCGGTGGCAGGTTCTATTGGCTCTATCTATTCTTCTTGTTTCTGTTGTTTCAGCTTATACATTCTACAACCTTCCTCAGGTATACTATCCATATATGAAGAGGGGAACTCTTTTAACTGGGTGTCTCAAGTAATAGTAGGGGAGGGGGAGCATATACTTCCAGGATATTTCTTTATAAAAATGTAAGATATATCTTAACAAAAAACCCTGTCACAAAATGAGTGTTCCACCAACCATTCGTAGTGTAAGCAAGTACAAGAGACTGTATGATCCAGATTTCAGATGGCACACTTGACCCTTGACGAAGATACATGACCTGACCCTGGGAGATTCAATCAACATCAGCAATTTTTTATATGGGAAAATTAAGTCGGGGTTACATAAAACAATGGTACTGTACCATCATTGTTTATTGATGATAAGGTTTAAACTTTCGAACCCTTTGATGAAAAGGTCTGATCCTGGGGGTTGGGAGCAAATGCTGTTGAATGAATCATCTGAAACATTGTGTGAACAACAAAAATAACCAAGAAAAAGAGTTCAATTGTCCAAAAAGTCTCTTTGAATATTGATGACTCTTTTCAAAACTTCAGTCAATATCAGAACGGGTTCAAATTCTAAAGTCCAATTTCTTCTTGCTCATCCCCCAGGTACACATGTCGTGGATTGTTTGGCAAACACAAATTGCTCTTCTCATTCCAAATGTGTGCTAAAATTTTGGAATACGCTGGTAAAATCAATATGGATGAATACAATTTTTTCCTGCGAGGAGGTGTTGTAAGTATTATCTGATCTCTCTGTATCCAGTTGGATGGTATGATAGTTAGGACATCTGTTTTACACGCACAAGGTCCTGGGTTCAATTCCAGGACCATAAACCTAATCCTAACCCCTAAACCTAAACCTCAGGGATGTAATACAAATGAAAGGAATTCTTTTTTTTTTTAATCATTAAAAATCTGAAAACTAGTTTGAATATTTGATTCATAAATTTTGAGAAAATCCAAACTTTTGAAAAGTCAAATGTATCCCGACTTTTTACATTTGCTTCAATTTTTTTTTTTTTGTTGAGCTGTCATTGTACTAAGAAGAAAACAGCACGACCGGAAATAAAGAGTATCATGTTGTTTACTTGTGACCATAGAATGACAGCTCAAGTCAAAGTTGTGATAAAAACAAATGAAAAGGAAATTAAGATGATGGTAAAAAGGAGTCAAAATAATTGAAATATATCGCATTACAATGCTTCATCTAATAAAAAGGATGAACTAGCATTCTAAGGGAAATTATGAATCACCATCACCCATATATGCTGTGTGGGGAGTGATCAATTGGAAAAAGAATTACTTCTCTTGCCTTTTGTTGGGCTGTGATCACTAAAAAAAGTTCTGCGATCTCAATAAAAAGCAGGCGTAAACTAGTGACCAATTTAGCATAAACTTTCTTTGCAAATTGAATTTTCCACTAAAAACCTATTTTGGAGGTGAATTTTCAAAACACGAAAAAAGAGCATTTTTCCTACTCACTGAGAGGAGTGTGTTTCTGTTATGAACAGAAACATAGTATAAATGTCATTATTCATGAACAACCTAAAGCCAGTAACAGTGCTTAAACTGGATAGCAGTATTTGATATTTTTTTTAAAAAGTAAAATGTTTGACTCTTGTAATACTGATTTTTTTTCTCTTCCTCAGGTGATTGATCGAGAGAATCAAATGGACAATCCTTGTTCAAGTTGGTTATCTGACGCCACCTGGGATAATATCACTGAACTGGATAAACTGACCAACTTCCATGGCATCATCACATCATTTGAGCAATACGCTCGTGACTGGCATATTTGGTATACATCAGCTGAACCAGAAGTAGCATCTCTTCCAAGTGAATATTCCCTGATTTTATTTCTTTTTTTAAAAAGTCTTTGCCTTTCTTAGAACAATGGTTGGCAATTATTTTGTCCCAGCAGGATTGGATCACTTTTTAATGGGTGGATGATGGGCTGGATTAATGCCATAAAAAAGCTAGGAATTATTCATTTGAATATTTTGCCTCAAATAAATGAATAATGCATGATAGAAAATTATTTGTACATAATCAAGGATGCCAATTAGCAATCTAAGAATTCTATTTAGTTGCAATTCATTTCAATCATGATATGTTTTGAATCTATTGAAATGAAACAAAAAATCTTCAATATGTAAATAATAAACATAATATCCCAATATTTGCCTGTGGGCCATAGGTTGCCTGCAGGCTATAGGTTACCTATCACTATTTTAGAATTTGCAGATTTTTTTAATTAAGACTTTTTAATCAATTCATTATGGATACTGACATCCACCATTATAATGCAGGTGTTTAGGTCCAAGAAAGCCAACCATGTTATAACTGAGCCACAATAATCAGAGTTGCCAATTTAGCCATTTTGGAGCTAGATTGATATTCTAGGGTTCACCATCCCCCCCTCTTATATTGCAAAGCACTTTATAACGAATTGCGTCATAAAAGGGGAGGCCTATATCGGACTCTGATTATTTTGGCAATTTTCCATATATTATTGCTCTAATAATGCAATGTGGTGCAGCGATCGGTCTCCTCCTGGAGGGAATAACAGAGATCGATAAGTGGAAGCTCTCTACATGATCCCCATTTATGGTGATACTTTCCATCTTTCAAAATAGTGTCAAAAACAACAAAAGAGACACTGATTGTCCGAAAAAGTTGCATAATGATCTTCAAAAAATAGAAAACAGCATACTTGAATTGAATTTTTTTAAAACTTTTCAATTCATACCAATGAATTTGAATAGTAATTCAAGGGGAGTTACTTTTGATCTATTTGACTTCCCTTGCATTTTTTTTAAGTTTAAAAAAAACTTTCCTAATTTCAATTCACAAAAGATTTCCATTTTTTTATCCTTTTCATTGAAGAATTCCACTGCAATTTACAAGTTTTTCTTTTATAATTTTTTTCTGCAATTTTTTACTGTTTGATTTTTTTCCCTCTCTGCAGGTGACTGGGACAATGCGTGCAATGAATTACAACGAATGTTGATCGTCCGTTCTTTGAGGCCAGATCGTGTGGCTTTCTGTGCTTCATCATTTATTGTGAACAACTTGGGATCCAAATTTGTTGAACCCCCAGTCTTGGACATGCTGCAGGTTCTTGGTGACTCCTCCAAGAGAACTCCGCTGATCTTTGTCTTGTCCCCTGGAGTTGTGAGTTACAAATCTCCTCATTTACCCAAATGCAACCAAACAGGAAATTCTCCTTGCAGCCAGGGTTGCAACAGAGTTTCCAACAAATGTACCAAAAGCTTAAGCAAAAACAAACCAAATCAATTGTAAAAGTACCAAATGAATACTAAATACTAATAAATTAAGAGAAATTAATCAAACTTAACTCAAACTCACCATTATGGTCAATGATTGAACAACCATAGCGTCAAAATTTGTAGTTGTGTGAAAAAATTCCATGGAAGAATAAACAGTCAGAATAAATTCTATTCATGACATCACTGGTGTTTTTTCAGTGGAAAACATCTAAAAACATCTAAACACTTCAGAATGAAGTCTCAAAAAGTTCAAAAAAGCTTTCTGTCCAGAAATCAAAAAAATATTTTTGAAGGGGTCCAATTGAATACTGATGCCCATTTCCAAGTCTGTAGACAAAACGGTATGGCCAGGAGCACTGGAACAAACAAACAAGCAAGCACATAAACATATCTATATATATATATATATATATAGATAGATAGATAGATATAAAATAGAGCCTTTATCCACCTTTGATGTCTACAGTTGTTCAATTCGTATGGATGTGATTTGATTCTGTGTCGGATTTTTTGTCTTATGCTTTGCGCAATCATCCTCAAAACATTTTTGTCCTTAATTATTTGATCTTTTAATATCCATGTTTTTTTTCCCATTTGTAGGATCCAACCAGTTCATTACTTCAGTTAGCTGAAACAAAAGGAATGGTTTCGTCTCGTTTTCATGCTCTGTCGTTAGGTCAAGGACAAGCCCCGATAGCCACTCGCATGATGCAAGAAGGAGTACGTGAGGTGAGACTGACAAATCATCAATGCAAATTCTGCAGTCGACTAATATTTTGTTTTTTCCATTTTATTTCTGAGCTTAAAAGGAATGTATTTTCCTAATTCAACCATTTTCTCATTTTCTTTATAAAAAATATTTTTCTTAGAAATTCTCTCATCCAAACCCTCTAAGCCATGAGGGACAATCAGTCTAGGAATTGGACAACTCTGATTCCAAACCAGCCTGAAGAGGTATTAGCTTTGTTAACCTATCTTGCCTATCACACACCTATGATAAAATTATTGGTGGTGCCCCAACCACCCCATATCTAGTTATGGGATCAAGTTATAAATTTATGGAATACTTGTAATTAACCCTGGAAAAGAATAAACTTGAAAATAATGGAACTTCTCTGTGAAATCCTCTTCTTCTTCTTCCATCCCTTTATTCCCTTGTATTTCTTCTTCTTCTTTCAGGGCAATTGGGTTTTCCTGGCCAACTGTCACTTATCTCTATCTTGGATGCCTCAACTGGACAAATTGATCGAACAGTTACAGACGGACACAGCCACCCACAATGATTTCCGCCTCTGGCTCAGCAGCAGTCCTCACCCAGAATTTCCCATTTCCATCTTACAAGCCGGAATCAAGATGACTACGGAACCCCCAAAAGTCAGTAGAAATGTTTCTTCCTTTCGGGTTCTTTGGGTTCCTTTTCGGGTTTTAAGATGTCAAAATGTATCGGCAGTTTCCTGTCATTCATTTTGGGGGCCATGGTCTGCAATTGGGAAGAAACTGATGTTCCTGGAGTCATAACAACAATGCAGAGAAACAGGGCTTTTGAAAGGGAGGTGCATTGCCCATGGGCTTGGAGACCAAAGGGGGACAGACAGTTTCTAAGGTGGAGCTGTGTATCGAAAGTCAATTCAATATGTCTATCGATAAAATAGGTTGACTATTCTTTACTGGTGAATGAATATAGTATGACATGCTAAGATGGTTATAGCGGGGGAAAATAAGATGGCTAAGGGACTAGGGTGTTTATGCAGTGTATATGGGGGGGTAGAAACAGCTTTGCACCCCTTTATAAAATCCCTCTCAGAGCCCTGCCAAGAAATGCCATTTTGTCCCTTAACAAACTTGCCTGATCTTTTCTTGTGCCTGTGTGAGTGATCCAGTGGTTTAATGCTAGTGAAGTGAAGCAAGCCTCTACAATTAGATTTTTTAGAAATTCTTTGAGTTAAGACAATCATGTTGTACCTTGATTCAATACGTACAGCTACACTGTTTTGACTATAATTCAAGAATACAAACAAATACATAGACTGTGAGGTGTCAGCTTGGATAGTGTAACAGTTAGCATGTCTGCCTCACATGCAGAAGGTTCTGGGTTTGATTCCCTGTATGAGCAAAGAGAATGGAAAATCCTTCATTGGGATAAATTTTCCTGTGCACTCAGCAGCTAAATGAGTACACTCTAAGCAGTGGGATTAGGGTAGAGGTATCTTTTTAATGAACTCTGCCAAGGGGTGGGGTCATGAAAACTTGTAAGTATAAAGTTCTGGTCTTGACCAGACTTGAGAATTGGATGCAACAGAAACCGGGACTTTATCACCGGTTGTCATACTCCATTGGGGGTTATCTCTTAAGAGACATGAAGCTTTACCTTAGATAGTGAATAAACGCCATTCCCCCTCCTCAAAAAGTAAAGGAATGTCATTCCCATGTTATGCCACTCACTACACCACTGTATGTACACATATATGTATTTAACCAATATTGGAAACGTTTTGCTAATTTGAAGATACAAATAGATAAACAGAATGATAATTTCAGTAGTATATAGATAGTGAGGGAATACCATTCCTGTACCAAACAAAGTAAAGGAATGCTGGTTCCAAAGCATTACACCCATGGATCAATCAGAAAATTAATATCCTGAGAAACTTCAGAATCCCACATAATTGCTTCTCTTCCAAATTTGTCAAATTTCTCTGATGATTTTCCACTGCTTGACTTTTCTTTTCATTTCTGATGATTGTATAGAATTAAATGGTTTTTCATCTTCAACTCTTAATGTTATAAACCACTGGAAACCATTCTGAAATGACTGTGGAGTTGTTTTGTGGCAGAAACAAAGTTTGTTAAATCTATTTTATCAGATGGAATAAAAAACAAATGAAAGACTTTACCTAAAATTGAAAGGGAAGTCTTTGATCAGTTGTTATTCCCATTGTTATTAACAGAGATATTTTCAAATTTTGATTTATGAAAAAAATCTAGAAAATTCACTTCATTCAAATTCATTAAAGTGTTGAAGAAGCCAAGAAACTTGTATCAATTCCAGAAAGGAAAAAAATATTCTTCATTTTGTATCAGTCAAGAAAAAAAAATGATCGATTCTTCCCAAGAAAATATCCTGTGGGATTATGAGCTAAAGTTTTTTTTTTTTTTTTTTTTTTTAAAGTGAAGATTTGAAATAGAAATAGAGAGGAAATTGCTGACAGTGTGAAAGATTTCTCTTTTGAGTTTTTTTCCTTTTTTTTAACTTCAGTCAAACAACCCTTTGTACTATCGAGGGTGTCACAGGGTTATTTTCTCTTTTATGAAGCTGAAAGTTAATCTGATTTTGCAACTATTTTTCAGGGTCTGAAGGCCAACATGAAACGTCTTTACAATTTGATGACGGATCAGAAATTCAATCATTGCACCAAACAAGATAAATACAAAAAGTTGCTTTTTTGTCTCTGTTACTTCCATTCGGTGTTGCTGGAGAGACGCAAGTTTCTCATGTTGGGATGGAATATTCCCTACGAATTCAATGATTCTGATTTTGAGGTGAGAACACACTTCTAGACTTGACTTAGATACAGTACAACCCCCCCACATTATAACACTGTTCATTACAGCGTGGTTTGTATTATAATGCATGTTGACCTGAGAAAATCAATCCAACTCTCAAAAAGTTCAATCTATAACTGATTATTGCAGCTTGGTTATAACATAGTTGGCTTTCTTGGACCTGGACACTCATGTTATAATGGGATGCCTGTACTAACATTGTCAACCCTTGATCTAAGACAACCTAGGTCAACTTATAGGGGTTTCATCAGCAGAACTTCACAATTTTTAATTTTTATTCAGACATTTTTATCCTCTTAAATTTGGAAATTAATGTTTCCATTTTTTTTCTCTGAAAGTTTTTTTATCTTAAAGTGATTTAAAAAAAAATTTTTTTTCTTTTTCAAATCTATTCTTGAATGAAATATTGCAACATTATTATTGATTTGACGAGCTTTTAACCTTCCTCCTAGCTTTCAGTTACTTTTTATCACAACTCTGAATCAGACCATAATCCTACGGCAATGATTAAACAGTGTAATTGGAAGATGGAGAGTAAGCCCGTGGTGAGACTCAAACTCACACCCTCTAGCAAAAAGCATCCAGTATACGCCTTGCCATTTTTCAACCATTCAGCCGTAGGGACCTAAAGTTAAACTGGAGCTGATTTTTCACCTTAAACCTAACTCATCCAACGTTTCCACGTTTGTTGATGTTTACTATTGAGACTTAGTGGACTTTGAATGAAATAATATTTTCCTTCTTTTTTTTTTCAAAGTTATTCTTGAATGGAGTATTCCTTGCTTGTTAAAAAGCAACTGAAAGCTCGGATGGAAGTAAAAGCGAGTCAAAATTAATAATGATGTTTTTTTTCTTCCTTTTAATGATTGATTTCCTAAAATTTCCCCTGTGAATGATATAAATTACTTCTGTACTAGAGAATTCTGAAAATGTGAATAAACACCAAAATATCAACAATAATTTATTTTTTCAAATATTGATTCCATGCTGATCTGTTTTTGAATTACTTTCACCCAATGTATTTTATTCTGTTTTCTGTAAATGGAGTTTCTCATCACATATTTTCCTTACAATGAACAATCTCATCAGATTAAATTATAGCAATTGGAGTGGTCTGCATTTGTGAGATAAAAAATCTTGAGATATTCTTTATTTGCTATGTTTTTTTTTTTCATTTGTCTTGTAAAATTGTCTTTTTTTATTGTTGATATTTGCATCACTGAGCTGTGACGAATGGGGGGGGGAGTCTGGGGCCCAAACCCCCCAAACTTCTTGCAGACCAAGAGAAAAGAATAAAATAAAATATGATAGCAGAGATAAACCATTTTGAAATGAATTATGCAATTGTTAGCCATTCTTATGTCAGTGTTAGCTGAAAATGATATATTTTATCATCTCAGATTAGTAAAATGCAAGGGATTCTGGTCCTGAGATGCCAGGAAATTCAAAACCCCCTGCTGCATTTGATTTGGTTGCCCCTTGCCCCCCCCCCCCAGCATTTAATTATTTCTCAACCCTATCCCCAACCCACCCTAACGTTTTCCCCTTGTTACGGCCCTGCATTGTCTCAATTATTTCATATTGAATCATCGTAGCCCCACAAATAGCCCAACTGACAAACCAGCCAAGTAGGGTACAGATTCTTCTCTCTAAACTTGTCTGTATGTCTGTGTCTCCAGACACTGGTGGCCCCATTTTGGGGCTTCAACCTAGAAAATTAGCATTAATTTACAACCAGGCATCATCTAAAACATCTTTGTTTTTTCTTTCAAAAAAAGTGTTTGTTATGGTCTCTTTGGTCATTTTGGAACCAACCCTGCCAAGATCTTGTGCTTGTATTTTACTTATGGTTATTTTAGATAAAAGATCTTTTTTTTTAAGATAACTTTTTAGATAATAAGTTCTGAATTCACATGAAGACCACAGTGATTCATTTATGCGAGGTGAGGACATTTCTTCTTAAAAAGATTTTTCTTCACAAAAAAATTTTCTTTCTAGCTTGGAATTTTTAGTGCAGTCACGCCCAGTGATGCAGATGTGTTTTGGGGACAAAGTGGATGGTAAGACTGTACATAGGATTTATGTTTGGGGATCACAGATGAGTTTATCAGGGATGAGTAAAGTGAACCCATGTAGCCGATGGGTCCAGGGCACTGTAAGTTCCCGTAATTCAAAAAAAGAAATATGGTCAGGTGAGAATAAATGATGATTTCTAAACACCCTTTTTTTCTCCTCGTTACAGGTGTCAGAAAACTTGCTGAGTATTTACTTACAGGAATACGATGAGACTCCCTGGGATGCCCTCAAATACCTGATTGCTGGGATCAACTATGGAGGCCACGTGACGGACGATTATGACCGACGCCTTCTGCTCACATACATCAATGATTTCTTCAGCGAATCTTCACTCGCGATTCCTTTTTTCAAGTCAGTATTTGCATTCAGAATCATTCGATGTCAAATCAATAGATTTTAAAGTCAAAAATACCATGACCTTCACGGATTATGTTCGAATTTGGCACAATTATAGATCTTTATTAGGCAAATCGAATGACACTTGTCTTAAATCTCTAGCTTCAAGGAGTCTGGAGATACAACCCTCTGAACTCTGGACTTAATGGCAACATTGAAATATCAATATTTCAATTATTTTTACACCAAGAAAGCTTATTTATATACCATTTCAATGTACTCAAATAGATCTTGAACTTTTATTGCATATATTTTTACCTCAGAGGTCATTTAAAAAAAGATGACCTCTAAACTGATCTTCGACCTTTTTTAAGGTCATTTGATATCTCGATCAATTGTTTTCTAAATTTGACAAATAATTGATCTGGCATTTGGCGTGATCTTTAAAACATTTCATGCTAGAGAACAAATGGGAACTCGAACTACAAAGATTTCAATGAACTATAGTGTTACACTAAATTCACAAATGGTCAATTAGTGCATATTAAAATGAATTTTGAGATGAAGTATCTCATTAGGAATTAGGGAGAACAAAATCCGTTCAGATCATGGTTTGGCCCCCTTGATAATTTGACATTAATTAGCCTCTAATAATTCCTAATCCTTCCCACAGGTCACTCAAGTTGAAGTGATGCTACAACTAATAGTCCTTCCACTAAATATAGGCATCTCTGATTTTTATGAATAAAGTTCTTTTTCTTATATTAAAAAAAAGATTGTTACAAAATTATTAGAAATTAGGAAATATAAAAAGTTTTTGAAAATCAGCAGAAAAATAAATTCTATTTGAAATATGCATTTTTTTGTTTGCAATAAATACATATAAAGATATTTCTATAATTTATCCATACATAAATGATCACATCATTTTTTATGGTTACTGCTTGTGTATGAATATTCTTGGCAATTCTTTGAAAGAAATGTTTATCAAATTTTACAATTCATGGACTGTTCCACAAAAAGACCTTTAGGAATCATCAACCAAAACTGTTGAAATAGTTTTTTTTTTTCAGTTTCTAAGTGGTTCTGGCTGGCTGTTTATCTGTCTGTATTCTGTGTTGTTGTTTTGCAGGCTTTCTTCTCTGCCTACATACTATGTTCCCAAAGATGGGCCACTGGCCTCATATAAAGAATATGTGAGCATGCTACCCAACATGGACCACCCTGAAGCTTTTGGCCAACACCCGAATGCGGACATAACATCACAGATTCAAGAGACTCGTCTTCTGTTTGACGTTTTGCTCTCCCTCCAACCGCAAATTTCTGCTCACGTTGGAGAGAGTAGGGAAGACAAGGTATGATTGGCATTTCCATTTCTTTTTCAAGGTTTCTTCAGTTTTTAAGTGATTCTGGCTGGCTGGCTGGCTGGTTGGCTATGTATTTATGCTTCAATTGTACAAACTGCACCAATGGAGTTAAGGGGGTGAAAATTTACATTTACTCCTCATTATATCAAGAAAAAACATTTTTCTGTTTTTTTTTTTAATCCCTCATGTATTTTTAGTGGAGAGGGGTCCAATTTACAATGAAAGTGTATGCTAAATTGGTCCTTTTGTGTTAATTTATTTTTTATTAGATTATGTTGATAAATCGTTTATTTTACTGTAGACCTATTATCATGTGGCTTGATATAACGCAGAATCAAATTTTGCTCTCAGAATAATAGCTAAATATAAAAATAGAAAGACCTTTACTGAATCAGGTCACACCTACTATACAAAGGATATGAATAAGACAAAAATGTTTCAGTGGTCAATAAACGGAACTCATCACTGAAAAGATTACTAACTTATTGTCCAACCATTCCCCTAGATACTTAAGACATATGTATCTAAGTTCTGTCGAAAACCTCAGGTGAGGTGCCATGGTTCTCAAAATTTTCCATACTTATTTCTGTCTTCCTGCAAGACTAGCCTGACCTACCCTCACTTCCGGGGTTTTCTCTTCATTTCTGCACAAACTACGAGGGTCTGTCTTGAATAAGTTGGCTGGGAAGACCTGGACTTAGATTAAGGTTTGTAAAAATAGAAAATCCATTGCAATGCAGGCTCATTTAGAATGCGGTAGAAAATTATGGACCTGCACTTCCGTGTTATAATAGGTCTGCCGTGTGATAATGTTTGACTAGAATTTACTTCAAAGAGTTTTTTAGACAATTGAACTCCTTGTTGTTGTTTGTGTTATATACATGATGTTCAAAGTTGATGATAATGGTTTTTCCACTGACATAAATGAAACAAAGATGACAAGATTAGCCAAACATTCATCTTAACAGAAAATTAAGATCAAAGCCTTTTTGTGTGTACATCAGGATTTTTCTTTTTGATGGTATGAGAAGAAATCAAGCAAAGAATCACACTAGGATGACAAGCCTTTGACTGAGCAAGCTTAATTATCAAGAACAAGAAAATCCGATTAGTCCTAAAAAGAAGAGTATATAACCAATGCATCCTCATGATAGTCACTTCAGGAGCTGAAATATGGAATCTAACCAAAAGACAAACCTGCAAACTGTGAAGCATGCAACGTGCACATGAGAGAATCATGCTCAGCATCATATGGAGAGATCACAAGACAGCACTATATATTAGGGAGAAAACAGGAATTAGAGATATTATAGAGTCCATTAGAAAAAAACTCAAATGGCAATGGGCTAGTCATGTTGTAAGAATTGCAGACAACTAATGGACATTACAACTCACCGCATGGGTTCCCAGAGATTGCATGTGAAACTGAAGCTGGCAGAATACAAGATAGAAAGATGAACTAAACAAGTTCAGAAAGTACTGGCTCCGCAACTCCCATGATAGAGAGGTCAGGCGAATCCTGGGGAAGGTCTATGTCCAACAATAGACAATAAAAGACTGATGAGGATGATATGTCGACGACAACCTCTGATTTCAGAAAAGGCTGCAACTATGCATCGACTTGCAACCAGGTTACATCCTGATAGTATAGATCTGAGTGTAAATCAACCATTATAGAGGGAAGAGAAATATACACATGGTACAACAGAAGATACCATGACACACACATATTTATCTAAACTTCTATTTTGAACGTACATCATCTTTGTCTTTCCAAATAGAAAGGAACAAATGTTATCCATTATATTTCTGTCACGTAGTCATTAGCTCAACCCAGTAAAGAGTCTATGCTTTTGCATTCTCCTGAACTTGAAACAAATATAACATATACAATCTCTTGAGCAAGCTAACTATAACATTTTTGTCATTTGCAGTTGAGCCACAGAACTACAATGACTGAAATTTTCTTCATCCGCAGTTAATTAGTTTTGAGCTCTTATGGTGATGTATCCATAAATCAGTCAAGTATAAGTCAATGTGCAACTGTATTGATTTTGCTTGGAGGGGATTTTTGTTTTATCTTTTTCAAAATCAAACATAAAATTTTTATTGAATTTTAAAACAGAAATATTTCACCAAGAATCTTTTTTCAGATGAAATGTTGTGAAAATATTTGATTTTCTCCAAAAAATTAGAAAATGTTTTTTTGTTGTTTGAAATCATAAATTCTGTTGTTATTAACAATGAATTTTGAATTTTTTTTAAATTTAAAAAGTCATTTTTTCCAAAAACATTTTCTCTGTAATTTTCCACAGCCACCAAGGGAAGTCGATTTAGGGGTGAGTGACACCATTGTTAAAGGCCAGGGAATGAAATTACATTTCCTCAGCACTAATTCCATTCACCATGTTTGAAATCTTCTTCTCTCATAATCACAAATTCACAATTTTTCAAGAAACAAATCCGTTTTGCTTGATTCATTCATTTTATAAGGCAATTTGCTGCACAACATCTGGTTTCAGAGGGTTTTTTTATCACTCACTCAATCATGGATTCTCAAATTTTTTTCTTCCAGCATACCCATTCATTGTGTCTGGCAGGATTGGCACATGCCTTGTGAAGAATATAATATAAAACATATGGATACCATAGAACAAATAACAATGGAGTATTTGTTAGTAATTCCATTCAGTTAAATGTTTCATTTTTGATAATATCAATGAGTTTGCCTCTTTCCAACAAGTAATTCAACACTAGACACAACTCCGGAGAGAAACATCCATCTATCATTCTCAATTTATAGTCTGGAACAAAATTTATTTGGTTTATACTAAAAAGAAAGCAAGGGGTCTGCAAGGAAATCCAACGAGCATGGATATACATGCAAACCAACGATGTTTGATTTTACGGAATAATCCTTTTGATTTATGTTGCCAATTGTGTCTCAGGTTTACAAGACACACGGGTCGTGTTTTCTTGGTTCTGATAGCTTCAATATTCCAGTGCTTAACAACATAATTTCACTTATTTATCCCAAGAGGTACGCATATCCTGGTTTGAGATTTCCTGCATTCAGTAAACAAGAGACATATTTTCTTCATTTATACACTTACTGTTTCTGTGGATGAAAGGTCTTTTCTTGTCTGGAGAAAACATTTGACTGCAGGAACAGATCAGGTCAAGGATTTGGAGTTCAGTATTTTGCTGGGTTGATGATTTCCCCAGTCTCTGCAACATATGTGAAGTGGATGAAAATAAAGTTTGAGTTTTTAAAATTCTTTTTTCTATTGAAGGAAGTGTGGAATGCCTATAAAATTTTCTGAAAATCCTTTTCTTGTTTAGCCTAAAAATATTTCTTCAAAGTTATAAGAGTGTATGATATTTACCTTATTATTGCCTTCTGACATTGGTATCATCTCATTGTCTTTAGGAAACCTGTAATATTTGCAAAAGTGACAATCTGATCTGTGATTGCAATCAGGAGCTTACATTGAGCCAAGATGACTTTGTGCTTGTTATGCTTTTAATGTCAGGTTTTTGATGGAAAAACGGATGAAAATCTATGAATATCACTAAGAGTTATCAAAATTCTTATCAAGTATAAACTGGATATCCTATACTGACAGAATGTACAAAATTGTGGTGGTACAAAATTACCAAAAAAATGACAAAATAGAAACAAGCAAGATTTTACTAGTGCTAATTTGGTATGAATTCTGTCCCAGTTGGAAGTGGAAGTCTGTCTAGACATCAGACTTTGCTACTCATTTAACAAACAAATGATTAATTTCCCCCACTACAAATATACAGAAGTTAACTCCCTTTATTACAAAATGGCTTCCAATAATGAAGAGAAATATGTGTGTGTATGTGTGTGTATGTGACTGAGGATCTGGAGAGAGAGAGAGAGAGAGAGGTAAGAGGGTTGTACTTTTTATTTTTACACACAAAGAAGATAAGTTTTTGTTTTTGTATTGTTGTCATCACAATTTGTGGATGATTCTTTCCTGCACAACCATCGTCTCATTCTCTTTCAACGATTTCTTTTCTGATTCAGCCTATATTCTCTGGTCAATGCATCGGTGTTACAGTAAGATTGTAAAAAAAATGATTCCTTGAAATCCTTGGGATTTTGTGAAATTCCTGAACATTTCGGTAATTCCGTGGAATCCCTAGTTTCTCAATCAATGCAGTAATGGTTAACAAGCTTGTGATACTGATCATTACAACTGTGCTGAGTTCAATCCTCACAGGGTGCCCTACTACTATGGTCATGGGTTAATCTAAGCTAAACATAGTAAACATCAAGTATAGTCTGCTTCAGTATTTTCAGTGTATATACTGCTTTGTTTGACACAAGGCCACAGTAGAGGGGAACCATGTAATGGTCAGCATCACAAGCTTAATGGCAATGGGCAGGCCATGTTGCAAGAATGAAAGACAATCAATGGACATCACGACTCACAATATGGATCCCCAAAGATCACACGAGAAACCGAGGCCGACAGACACACGAGAAACCGAGGCCGACAGAATACAAGATGGAGAGATGAACAAGACAAATTCAGAGAATACTGGCTCCGCAAAGCCCATGATAGAGAATTGTGGCAAATCCTTGGGAAGGTCTACGTCCAACGACGGATCTTAAAAGACTACTGATGATGATGATGATGATGATGATGATGATGGTGGTGGTGGTGGTGGTGGTGGTGGTGGTGGTGGTGGTGATGATGATCATCATCATCATCATCATCATCATCCTCCTCCTCCTCCTCCTCCAAATCGTGAAACTAAGGATATCATGAAATTACTGAAATCTTTGAGGATTCCACATAACCAATAGTTTCACAATCTTTCTGTCACATCTGACCTTGATCTCTTCACTATTGGGCACCTTGGTTTCCACACAAGCATGATCACAAAAAAAAATGTGTTTTCTTTTCTTTGCACCAAAAACCTAAATCCCTTGGGGGGTTTTTTCTGTCTAATTATTTGGAGTCTTGTATTTTTGTTCCCAGGTCTTGGAATTGGCAGCCAATATCTATCGTCAAATTCCAGACAACATGGATTACGAGGGAACAAGAAAGATCCTCTCTACCGATCCATCACCCCTCAATGTTGTGTTGCTTCAAGAAGTGAGCATTTCCATTGTCTTTCTTAATTGTTTGGTTGATGGGAAAGATTCCTTCATCAAAAGACACAGAAAGAGATTTAATGTTTTTGACAGATTTTTCATCTCCCAAAGATTTTAAGTCCTTTCATCAGAAGTTTTGCACTTTTTTCCAGGTTGAATGTTAATTGCTTTTAAGTTTTTAATTAGTCTTATTTTTAATTGACAGCATTCGTGTACACACACACATGCACACATAGATGTGCATGAACACACACATTCACATACATATTTACATACACACACATATTCCCGCACACATACATGCACACATACACGAACACATACACACACGCACACTCACACACACTCACACACACATACACACAGAGTCTTTGAAACTTCTGTCAGGAAAAGATTTTTGAGTTGGAAAAATTGTAAAATTCATGAGCCTTCTAATTGTTCTGTAAAGAACTGATATTTGATGGATAAACTGAAATTAAGGATCAAAGATGTACGATGAAGAAAGATTAAGAGTTAAGATTAATAAAGGTCAAGAGTCAAGATTAAGAAAGATTGAGAGTTAAAAATGATAAAGATTAACAGTTAAGATAAAGAAAGATCAAGGCTTTAGATTAATAAAGATTAAGAGTTAATATCAATGAAAATTAAGAGTCAAGATTGATAAAGATTGAGAATTAAGATTACTAAAGATTAAGAGTCAATAATAATAAAGATTAAGACTTAAGATTAAGAGTTAAGATAAAGGAAGATTAAGAGTCAAGGTAAAGAAAGATCAACAGTTAAGATTGATAAAGATCAAGATTCAAGATAAAGAAAGATTAAGGGTTAGGATTAATGAAGATGATCAATTTGAAAATAATAGGGTCTTGCAATTATTTATTCAATAATGGAAATTATGAAATTGATTTTCTCTTTTCTCAACAGATGCAACGTTACAATGCTTTGATGGATGAAATTCGCAAAGCCCTTAAGGACTTGGAAAAAGGCATCCAAGGTTTAGTTGTGATGACACTGGAATTAGAGATGATTTTTCACTGTATCTTCGATGGTCGTGTCCCTAAAAGCTGGGAAAAGGTTGGTGGCACTTCTCTATTTGATGACAGTCTTTGTTTGCAGTTTCTGGGTGCACAGCATGATCAGTTCCTGATTAACTATAGAGCAAAAGCTCCATGTACTACAGGCCCTTCATATTCAAAGGCCCCACACTAAATACTTGCAAGCTATCAATTCTGATTCAGGGATTCTACAATTGCTCTATTAAAATTGTATGTTACTACCTTCAACTTTTATAAACAACTGGGTGTTTGAAAATAGAAATTTTAACCAATTATCATCTTTAATTAGAGTCATTATTTTAATGCAGAAATTAATGAGTGTTATATCCAAGTGATGCATATACAACATATGAATATGGATTTATTTGAAACGGAAGACATAGCCACTGCACGGATGAAAAAGAAAATAAAACAATACTACTATTGAAATGTCAAACAAATAGTTGACTTACCTGGCTTTCTTCAGATGTAATACCTGTAAGGTAAGAGGGGTTCTTTTTTCTGGTAGTTAAGAGCAAAAAAAAAGTATTAAACGGAAAATTTAAACATTTACAAAAATGCTTGTAGAATAAGTTATTCTATTTTTACTAACACAACTAGTACAACATGTTCCATAGTTTTTCACTGAGAAATATTCTTGGTTCCTTTCTTTGTTCAAACAAAGAGTTTCATCTTATGTTCCTGTTGAGCTGCCAAAACAAAACCAAGTTGAAATCCATACTTTTAGTTTTATAAATTATGGAAGTTAAGCGTCAAAATGTTGTTTGAACAACAAATATAGTAAAAAGGAAATTGAGTTTGTCTGAAAAAAAACTCTTTAAATGTTGAATACTCTTCTCAAAATCAAAAACAATATAAGATATGTTTATCAAATTATAATCATCTTTAGCAGAAAATCCAACCATGGGATATTACTTGTTGTGTACAAATGTACAGACGGAATGATATTCATATCATTCCATCTGTATGTGACAGCTTAACTCCGGAACCACACAACAGTGAAATTTTCTGCACATATGAATGGGATCCCTAGGCAGGTTTTTGGCAAGTTGGTTTTTGAAAATAGAAATAAGAAATATTATGGAGGTCTATAATTACACTCATAGCAATAAGGATGATCTGATTTCCATTCTATCTATCTTACCATAATTAACCTATTTTTTGTGAATCCTCCCCAGATATTTAAATTAAATGTGATCCAAGAGTTCATGATGATGATTTCTTTCAAATAAGGTATGATTCAATAAATACATAGTTCAAATCCATGATGTTTTATTGGGGCTGTTGGCCCTATTTAGGTATTCAGCAGTAACAAGCCGAAAATTCCGTCTGTAGAGTACATTAGGCCAATACTAAAACAGAAGCCAAAGTTTACTTGTGAAAACTTGACAGAATTGTCTTTGTTGCTAAAACATTTCAAACCATCAAAATTTCTTGCAATAGTTCTGTTTAGTCAGAGGAAAAATTTCTGGAATTCTCTCAGTTGAAATTTCTTGCTTGTCACTTCTAGATATTTCTGGGTTTCTAGAAGAACCTCTTCTTGTCTTAATGCTGAGAGGATGACATGTATAAAGATCAAAATATTTGCACCATCAACCAGATTTCACATCTGTTTAATCAACACTAGGTCTATTCTAGTTATTTGTTGTTTATATCCTGAGAATTTTTCAATCTGTCATTTTCCATAGAAAGACCATTCAGTTATCAGTTTACAAAATGAAATTGGCAAATTGAGTTCAAGTTGTAGTTAAGAATGCTTGCATCACTTCGATACAAATGCTTTAAAAAAAAAGCAACTGTCCAACCCTTTCTGAAATCTGTCTCATCACCAGCCATTTTGACTAAGGTCTTGTCACTGGTATGCCACAATGATAGATAGAAGAGTGAAGAGTGTGTGAGTTAGTCCATGAGCAAAACTCAGTTCTTGGTCCCATAACTTGATACACAGTTTTCAATCCCTTGTGCCATGTCATTGGGGCACCCTTTTACGGATGTCTTGGGCAAGATAGCCTGACTGACCCCATCCCTCTCCAGGCTCCCTAAATCCTACTCTTTATACTGAGTGCATAGCAGAGAAACATTGAGTACCATTTTTAAGGTCTTTAGTATGATTATTTTATTGAACCCATAACCTACTATACTCTACCACTGAGCCATGTTGATCGGTTTGGAGCAAATCACTCTCCCATAATTACTTGACCTGCCCAGATGAGAGCTATTTTCCAGCACCCTTAATCCACCAAATAATTCATCTAGTAATTACATTAACAATTTTTTTGATTCAGTAAAATCCATTTGGTTTCATTTTTACTGTCATTGAAACAATTTCTTTTTTTCTTTTGTTGTTGTCATTCTTATTTCCTAGGCCTACCCAAGTTTGAAACCATTATCTGCTTGGACCCGAGATTTAGTTCAACGTATCGACCAACTGAGTAAATGGGCAGAGACTGCACACCCACCCACAATTTTCTGGTTAGCTGGCTTCACCTTCCCGACCGGCTTTTTGACTGCCGTCTTGCAAACATCTGCTCGGCAAAATAGCGTAAGTTTTCATCTATGTTGCCATTATTCCGGGATTTCATAGTTTTTACAGGGTACTAATGTTCTCGGGAAAGACACGAATCCAACCCTCCCTGAACTTCATAATATTTGCAGGTTCAAGCTGACTGTGTCTGATTGGATTCAGAGGTCTTCAAATCTATAGAGACTCTACACAATCTTTATTCTTGATTATTTCTAATCCATGCTGAATATGTTCAGACCGTATTAATGTTTCTGTTGATAAAAAATAGACATAATCTGATGTATTACACGTATATCTACACAGATCAGCTTCTCTACAGTAAGAAAAAACCCAGATTTTATGCAAAATAGTTCTCTGGGAATGCATGAGAACAGTGGTCCCTCAGTTTTAGGAGGAAGAAAACAGTGTTCCTTCACTATCTATACATTACTAATATTCTCTACATAAACGATTTACTGATAAGTACAATTAGTCTGTATATGTCTAAATACTCATCCCATATGGCTTCAAAACATCACTAAAATTCGTTAAATTTCAAAGATTTTCTTGAAGTGCTTAAAGCAAACCTTTCCCCCTGAAGCAGCCATTTTTTAAAAGATTTCGTTCGTTCACAGGATTGCTACACTTGTTGAAGCAGGCATCCCTACATTCTTTCATTCCTATATGACCAATAATTTCTACTTGGAAAACAAAGAATTGAATGACCATAGCCACCAAAGGTGGTGAAGGATTCAATCCCTTTTTATATGTATGTATGTTCATATGTTCCAGAACTCCTGGCCATAACGTTTTGTCCACAGAATCTAGGTGTTTATGGTGGGTTTTTCTTCATTCGGTTTTAGTGGAAAATGCCAGTGATTTCATGAATAGAATTTATTCTGAGCATACATTCTTCATTAGAATCTTTTTTACATGACTTCAGATATTGATGCTTTGGTTGTTAAATTATTGACTGTGATGGAGAATTTTTCATTTATTCATGGATGTGTGCAACAATTTTGTTTTGAATGTTGCTAATGCATACACTGGATTCTTCTTTCTTTCAGATTTCTGTGGACACTCTATCTTGGGATTTCACAGTCATGACTGTCAGTGACTCAAACATCACAGGACCACCAAAGGTGAGACCAGGCTTTTCACTTCTGCAAAAAATTATTCTCAACAAAAATGAAATCCTCAAGACTATTTGATCGAGGCAGAAAAAATTTTTCACCAAGTCTTTTAAAAATTCAAACACAATTTATTGCTATTTATTTTATCAGAAATTATTTTGTTCACAGAAGACACAAATTTCGTTTATTTGTCTGAGAGAATGTATCATTCACCCAAATAGAATGTAACATCCAGCCAAATAAAATTCATAATTTACTCAAATGAAAGGAATCACCCGTGTCAATAAAATTTATCATCCACATAGATAGAATGGTTCACCCAAATAGAATGTATCACTTACACTAATAATAGTGATCACCCATCCAAGGAGAATCGATCATCTATGTGAATAGAATGGATCACCCAAATAGAACATATGAAACAGCCAAATGAAAAATATCACTCATCCAGATACAGAATGGATTACTCTTCCCCCCCAGAATCTATCGCATCCAAATTTCAATATATCACTCAACCCCAAAAAGGGGATCACTCACTCAAAATAGAATTGGAAAAGGAAATTTCCAACAGGAATTCCAAATGTGATTCCGACTTCTTCATTCTGCTTCTATTCTTTCTGATTGAATCCAATGTTAAATATTTGGCACAGATTCTATTGTTTCCATGATTGCAAAACAATCCTTTCTGTCCATTCTTCTGGAAACAACCAGTTATTCAGATTATTCCATTAGAAAGGAGGGCAGCAAACTTGAAAAGGAAATATCCATGAATCATTTACACTATGGTAGTCAAAAGATATTGCTGCAATACCGTTTAGATAGGGGCTGCTGGCCCTAATTGGGAGCAGTTGGTACAATTGGCTTAAAGCTGGTCCTGGCTGGGGGCAGGGATGAAAAGTAGACAAAAAAGCAAAAATAAAAAAACATTTTCTTGATGGAGATCCCAATATTCAAACAATGGAATTTCTTTAGCTGCAAAAATCAGATATTTTGTCTCTTTTGTCTTCAGCTCTGGCAAAGAACCTAAAAATGTCAGAAAATAATGGTTCATTCTTTTGCAGGATGGTGTCTACATCAAGGGTTTATATCTGCAAGGTGCTGGTTGGGATAAGAAGAATTCCACTCTCATTGAAGCCGAACCAATGCAACTGGTTTGTCCAATTCCAACGATTCATTTCCGTCCAGTTGAAAACAAAAAGAAAACATTGAAAGGTAAGAACGTTAATTCGGGAATCATTCAACGCAACAGAGTGAGATTTTTTTTATCTGCTTGAATTCATTTGCCATTTGAAATGCAATTGCTGTGCAACTGATTCAATTGCCTTTTTAATATTGTTGGTTTCTATCACAAATACTTTGGGATCGATTAAGAATTGAGGTTTGGTTCTAATTTTAGGTTTCATTGTGATTTTTTTGTAGTTGATAAAGAGGTTCCATCAATATAGCTACAATTTTTCACCACGGAAATAACCAAAATGCTTCAAAACCATAGTTTCGTACACTGGACTCTTATAAGATAAACAAAAGAAACAGCATTATAGTTATATTGTAAATAGAAGCCCCACCAAACCTGAACAGAATTTTTTTTTCAATCTGATATTTTTCCAAAGGTAACAAAAGTCTTATTGATTGAAAGCACAAAAGAATTCACATTGTTTTCAGACAAATCTTAATCAAAATAATTAAGATTTTGGTTCCATTGTGACTTGTTTGTTTGTAGTAAGTTGTCAATGTAGCTACATAATTATTTTAGAGGATAAGTTTATAGAAATAGACAAGAGATCCTGGCCAAGGCTAGAAAAAGATGTTGCAAAAATGCCAAAAATGTTTTCTTCCATTCAAATGAAAAAAAAAATTTCATAGAAAGGAAACATTCCAGGAGTTACTTTTTATAAAAAGTACACATCTTAGTTATTTGATCTTTGATCGGACAGGGACATTGCGATTGATATGGGATGTTGTTTTGCCTTTCCAGCTGAGATCACATAAAGGATCCAGCATCCTGATCTTATGATCGAGTCAGTTGATTCAGAAGTTCACATCATTGGATTAATGGTTCCTTTTGAGGGAAACATAAACTGGAAAAGAATGAAGATTCAAGAGAGCAATGTATATGACATGACTGGGCGATCAATGTATTTCCTCTCAAAGTCAATTGCCAAGGTTTTATGGCTAAATCCACCTCAACTTAGTTGACAAAACTTAGATTGTCATCATTTGAAAAGAGGAAATATAAATCAAGTGGTTTCGAGATCAGGAAGAGGCTCTATCTGCATGGATCTGGCAATCCCATACCATGATGGAAAATCCACAAAGTCTGGTGGTATTGTGAAATGGTGGGGGATCACTTGGTTAATGGTGATGATGCTCTGATCCCAAAACCATGCTTGACCCCGGGGTCATCAAATTTGATTTTCATCTTAAGAAACAATTGGAAATTTTGTCCATTTTTGTAATGTTTTTTTGCTGTTTTTATTTCTTAGATAAAACCAAGCAGAAAGGTAAGCCTCTCCACGCGCACACACACATACATACTCTTTGCAATTCACCTTTCACTGCTCCCCCTAACCCACATTCACCATCCCCTTCCACACACATATCAACCCCCCTCGCTGCCCCAACCCTACACCCCACCTTACCATTTTTCATGCACTTTTTGATAAAAAGAATCATTGTTTTTTGTTTTCATCTTTGCAGTAAGAAATAGCCAGATTTAGAGAGAGTTTGCATGAATTGGATTTTACAAGTGCATGAATTTAAAAAGCACAGTAGAAGGCCAGTCACTTCAATCAGAACCATTTATATGAAGATCTCTAAGTCTGGCCAGAATTGTCTTCGTAGTAATAGTAACACATAGTTTCCAAACACGTTCATTGCCACACAACGCACATGCGCATCTTGGGGCGTGTTGTGTATTTCCTCTAACGCACATCTATTCTAGGGTTTTATTTAAGGTAATATAAATAGCTATCACAATGCGTTAGTTTCTGCCTTGTGGCACTGAGCATAGGATGTGTTTATCTAGTTGCGCTGTATGTTACACTATCCAAGGTGACAATGACTGTTTTAATGCATGATGAAGTAGATTTTACAAGTGCATGAATGTGCTATAGTAAACATTGGATAACACAAACTGAAATCTCAACATTGGCACCAACCTGATGTGGTCTTTCAACTTTCACATCCACGACATCAACATATGTATTTTTGGTGGGGGCTTAATTCAAGAGAGATTTCAAGATTTAATCTTGTTTTTTCAAATGACATTTTAGAAATGAAAATTTCAAGACCCTGGTATTAATTAAAAACCTTCAAAGAAACAATTTGATCCAATTTCATCAATTTGTAACAAGAGAGAATTCTTGTTGTGGTGTGCACATCTAAGAGGACCATCAGGTTTGAGTATTGCTAAAAAAGGTATAAAAACAAACCATCAGACCTCTTTGTTTTCACCAAAATATTGTACAAAAAATGCAAAAAGATTCATGAAAAAACGAAACAAAGAAACTCATAAAGGGTCATTGAATTTGATTTTCATCCTAAAAACAATTGGAAATTTTGTCCATTTTTGTAATGTTTTTTGCTGTTTTTGTTTCTTAAAAAAAAAACGCACAGGTATTGGGTAAAAATTTACTCTACAGCTCAATACTATGTATGAATCCTTAAAAAAGTTTTAAAGGTTGAAACCATCTTTTGGTAAGAATTTTAATTGAATTGAAAAAGATTAAGAAAGAAAAACATAGGAACACTATCAAAGTGTTTTCTTCTCTAGAAAAGGGGACAGCAGCAGTAGTAATAGTAGTAGAAGTTGTAGTAGTAGTTTAAATGAGCCAAATATGGTTCCTTGCCTTAAATGCAAAGTTGGAAAACAAATTGAATTGAAAAAGATTAAGAAATACGGGGATAGAGGTTGAATTTTTAAGCCCTTTGGAGAAATTGTACTCAACAGGAGGCAATTGTTCATTACTGTCTTACATGTTTTTCTCTTGCTGTTACTGAATAGAAAACAGAATTATTTGATTGTAACAAGAGAGTAAGATTGTTAGGACAGAAACCTAATATTACTTGGATTGTCATCTTCTGATATTCAAGTGAACCTGAAAGGCTAACCACAAAAAGCTATGAGAAAAGAGTTAGTTATAATTGATAAGACTTTTACTTTGGTTAGGGTTAGGTTTTGAGTTTATACCATGTGACCTATATAAAGATAATATGCATTGTTCAAATGCAAGTACTCTCCGATGTTTGTTTGTTCCAGTGCTCTTGGACATACTGTTTTGTCTACAGACTTGAAAATTGGCATCAGTACTCCACTACACCCCTTCCAAAAATTTTTTTTTTTTATTTTTGAGGCTTTTTTGGGTCTCATTCTGATGGCTGTTTTAATAACATTTTGATTCTCCAGAATCTAGGTGTTTTTTTTACCCTATTTTAGATTTTTTTTCCACTGGAAAAAGCCAGTGATGTTTTAAATAGAATTTATTCTGACCATGTTTACTTTCAATTGAGTTTCTTTACATGACTTGAAATTTAGATTCTACGGTTGTTCAATTATCGACTGTGATGGCGAGTTTTCTTCTTTCTTTTTAACCCGTATAACATGCATAAATATAATCTGTGTCCATGTAAATGACTTAATGCTTTTTTCAGAATAGCTCTAGTGTGTCTTTAGTTATTTCATAAATAGCTGTGATTGCTCTAGCCTTTTCTATTCCTTAACTCAAAAAAGAACTGTTATCAATTGTCACATAGCTCTTTCAGGGTCTTGGCTTTTTTATTGCTAGCTCTTTTGTGGCTAGCTCTTTCAGGGTGTAGAGTGAGACAATTCTTGAAAAAGATTTCTCTACAATCCACTAACTTTTTTGCGGATCCACTTTCAATTTCATCTGTCTCGTATATTCTCCCCTTTGATATAAATTGTTCATATTTTCTTTGCAGGAATCTACACGTGTCCTTGTTACTATTATCCGAACCGTGCTGGAAGTTCTGGTCGGGCTTCTTTTATTGTGGCCGTCGATTTGAAGTCTGGAGATAGTTCCCCTGACCACTGGACGAAAAGAGGGACCGCTATACTTATGAGTCTGGATTACTAAACACAAGATTTTGTCTTCTGGCTTCCAGAAGATTTCAGACTTTTTCTAGGCAAATTGACAGAAAGATAGACACAGAATGGGGCAACGGTCATCATTTTTCTTTAACTTATTTTTGTTAGAATTTCTTTTCTGTCTTTTTTTTTTTGTCAAGTGAAAATAAATTGTTAATATCCAAAACGTCTGACTGTGATACAAGAAGCTACAATCTGAATTGATTTTGTCTGTGTGAATAAAATTGTTGAAATTTTTGTATCAGTTTTTCTTTTTTATTTGTTTTCAATTTGTGGGAAAGATTTTCTTTTTGTCTTGAAAGTGATCAAAGAAAGAGACAGAGATACAGAGAGAGAGACAGACAGAGAGAAGATGTGAAAAGCAGAAAATATATTTGGCTGGATTTTGATGTTAAGTGATTTTAAAAAAAAAAGGATTAAAAATTATCAGGGTATCAAGTGGTAGGAGCATAAAATAGACTCAAGTCTTTTATAAGAAGATAAATGTGTTTATTTTCACAAAGATTTGCCAAACAAAGAAAAAAACTTGGAAGTAAAATTCATATGAATTAGAAATTCAAAATGGAAGCACATTATGGAAGTTCAAGAAAATTCCCCAAAGTGTCAAATCGAATCAAATTAAAAGTGATACATAGAAATAGAAACACATTGAGATTTACCATTCTGAAATAGAATCAAAGACTGGGATTTATTTTCTTTCAATAGAACATCAATAAAATTATAGAATAAGCTGATTTTCTAAGTCTGGCACAAGGCCAAGTGGCGGGATATGATAAAACATAAGATTGTGCTGTGCCAACCTTCCAAGAGGGGAGGGTATGCGTGTCTGCTTTGAAAATCAGACGAGTCAGTGGGAAAAGACTCAACCATCTCAGCCACCAGGAAAGTTTAAAACTCTGGAATATTATTCGATATTTTAGGCAAAAATAAAATTTCACATAGAATGGTTCCAAATAGAAGATTCTTTTTGTTCTTCACTGGAGAAAGTCAATTTTAGGAAACAAGGAGATATGGGGTGTAGTTTTTGACACATACGAAAAGTTTTTACCACATGACTTGGCTCTCTATATATTACCCTACGTAGCCTAATAGAAATGGAACATAGAAAGTGCAATCACTTTTTTTTTCAAGATGTGAGAGTCATCTAATAAACTCATCATTTCTTTTATGAATTCCCTTATTCATTTTTATCTCTTGAAACATAATAGAGCTTGCTCCACTTTTAACATGCTGACTGGGTCTGCCCTTGTTTTTGCCAAAAAGATAATGGAAGCTGTACCTAAAAAACAATAACAAATCTTTATTTCCTATTTGAAATAACAAAATGACGTCAAATGAATTCTTCATTCTCTAAAATTTCCTGCTTTTCATGCCAACGATTCCACAAATAAAACTTGAAATAAGGAAACCCCAAAAATCCTCTTTATTTTCATCTTGATACAATATTGGGTTACAATATTTTCTAATAATAAAAAGTAAATAATAAAATTCCAAAATCTTTTTATATTTACAGCTGATTATATAGTAAATTTAATCCAAGAGTTATTTGCTTTCAATTCATGAAAATAAAAGAAATTCATGAAAAATAATGAGAAAGCATTCAAATATTTCTGGATTCAAAATTTTTCTCTGAAATTATTAATATTTCCGTTTCGGCCAAGAATAAAATGATTATTGGTCAATATTAGTAAAAAAAAAGCCAATATTGTTCAGAATGAGAGGAATAGTCATGGCTGTTTAAGTGCCAGTTGATTTGATACCAGACCTTTGGGCACTGGGAACAAAATGTTAACTGATTCATTATCATTTAAAGGTGAAACTTTGAATAGTTTTAGAACTGTAAATCTAAGTTTATTGAAAAATAAAAGCATTAAAAATGTTAATCACAGTTAAAATGTTCTAAGCACCAAAATGTCCATATCCGAACGGGCTGGCAGCAAAGTACGTTTGGAGACCAAAAAGCCAGCATCCAAACAGCTGCACCAAGACTTACTAAACCCTAATTTGGTTGAGTCACAAAATATCAATAAGGAAGAACTTAAAACAATGGTCCCAAAAATACATGCAAGATTGCAAATGGCTACAGTCGACCAGCCGAGAATTGAATTTTGAAAGGAAGCGCGATTATGAATGGAAGACTCACCTTTGAACTGAAGGAGAAATTAATTTTCAATACTAACAAAGACGAAAGGAAAAGATGTTAAACTTAGATTTTGCTTTCTGCCTTCTGAATTCAATGAAGCAAAGGATCATGGGAAGGTAAGATGGAGAAAGATCTTCTTGGAGAAATAATTCAAGGACAAGAAAATTGATGTTCGAATAGTGAATGAATTCAACTGAAATTCATCTAGAAAGCCACAGACACACGGACAGATGAATGACCTTGAAATTTGAAAACCAAAACCAAAAATGAAAATACTTGTTTAAAAATACAAAGCCCCCAGGAAGAGTATACCGCTACCAACACTACACGCTAACTTAAAATCGAATGAAAATAAAAATGATAAAATACGGTGTAAATTGAATGTACAAATATTGAGTTACTTCCTTTGGAATTTCAAATTTGACCTTCTTATTCACCATTTGCTATTCAATTTCTTTTTTTTGCGGAATGATATAAACAAAATGGATCTGCCCCCAAAATTTCATCTGTTCTTCCATAGCCCATTTAAATTCATTGAGAACTTTTGGAGATATTGTGTTCACAGAAGGACAGATGAACACGAGTGAATACACAAAAGACTTGGCAGAGGTCAATCATAGAGACGAAGAAACCTTGGATTTCACTATGACCTTTGGCCTTTTTCTGGCGAGAGTCACTTGTTTTGCTTGTTGTTGTAACCTGGATGTTTTATTGGTCAAGTGAATCGGAGGCAGGATTCGCTCCAATTTAGGAGAATTAGCATACTGGATTAAATTCCTCACTTTTGACAGGATACATCTGAAGGAAAAAAGAGAGAAAAATATTGAAACATAATATGAAACAGCTGGAGTTGGGTGCAAATTATGAAATTTTTTATGCATTCATTTAAACTGGTTGGAGTATGTCTTGAGATTACTCACAGCAACCCTTGTGTATCAAGCTATTAAATAGATGCCCATAAGCCAAAGAAAGAGATGATGGCCCAAGATGAGGTGCCAACAGACAATGGAAGGGAACCTTCAACTGGTTAACAGAAGCTGGTACAACAGTGAGAACCATACACAGCAGAGCGCCTTGACTGCCTCATGTGTCGTACATCATGGAGCAACTGAGCAATAAGTGTATATCAAGTGGAAATCTTCTGAATAAATCTCTTGTGACAATTTTAGGTGCAGTTTATCCAAACTTTTCAAGCGTTAATTGTTCTGTACAAAACTGATCATTATGTTATACTACACAGGAAATCAGAGTTTATTTTACCCAAGGTTATGACAACAAGTTCCACCTCATCAGCACCATCAAGAGAATCTCTTTGATTTCTTGCTCTACCACTGAGCCCAACTTACAATTGCCAATGATTGTCACAATTATGCTCAAAGTGATTAATGTTTCCATTTAATTAGCACCTATGGCTGAACCAGCAGCAGGGGTCCCAGGAGGTACAACATGTACTTTTGTCTACCAACCCCTGCAATACCAACTTTTGGGGTAGTCGTGGAGGATGGAAGGCTAGGGGAAATAACTCAAAGTGAAGTAAAGAGCTGTAATAGGTGAGCATCGAAAGTTAGATGTCACGGCACTGTTCTGCAACACTGCAGAATATCTGGTTGTCTCGGGTGTTGCTGTGCCACTGACTTTGCTAGCTACTGGTGGTCTGTGCAGCACCTCCAGCATTGAAATCTCTTCTGGGCAGGTTTTCTCTTTTGCTACTCTTCAACTTAAGAATAGAAATCAAGGACATCATCGTCAATATTGACGGACTGCCTCAAGTAAGCAAGCACTCACTCGATGTTGGTCTTTTTGTCTTCAAGGTAGAAATGGTTCTCATCTGTGACCAACGATGACTTCATGACATTCACAGGCTGCAAAGAAATGCTTGAAGACAATCAAAAAAGGAAGGGAAAAAAACACGAGAGAAAAGTTGCAAATTTTGTTCACATTCTCAAAATAGACAAAATCACCGAAAGTGAAGATGAATTTGGCCGAAAATGAGAAAATATACGACTGAAATAAGTTCAAGGGAAACATTTGTGAAGATTTCATTTTGAAGAGAGAATTTTCTAAAAAGATTTAAGGTTTCTAAAATGACAAAAATGGGTTTTAATAGAAGAAAGAAATAAAAAGTTTCAAACTGATGGAAATACATTTTTGGATCTGGTTATATGATAAGGCTGTGTCTAGGATTTATACTGGGAGATCACAAACGAGTCCATCAGGGATGAGCAGTGAATCTATGTAGCTGGGGGTTCTGAAGCTCAGTAAGATAATCATAAGATCAATAAAAAGATGGCCAATTTAGGGGAGGGGTTGAGACTTACAAAAACTAAGAAATTGTGAAGGAGGTAATTGAAGTTCATCTAGACCTCCATTTCGATCACTGGTTTCAAAATAGAAGGCATGGATCGAAAGAAGAAAGGAATGAATGAAGGAAAAAAGGTTGGAAGGAAGGAAGGAGAGAAAGAAGGAAGGAAGGTCAACAGGAACGAAGGAGGGAAGGAAGGAAAGGAAGAAGGATGGGGGGGTTGGAAGGAAAGAAAGGAAGGAAGAAGAAAAGGAAGGAAGAAAGGTTGGCAGGAACAAAGGAAGGTAGGAAGGATGAAAAGTCAAAAAGAAAGAATGAAAAGGAATAAGAGGTGAAGAGGAAAGAAAGAAGGAAGGAAGGATGAAGGGAAGAAAGTAAAGAAGGTGAGAGGAAAGAAGGAATAAAGGAAATACAGTAGATGGGGAAGAAAAAAGGATGGAGATGAAGAAAAGAAAGACAGAAGGAAGGAAGAAAGGAATGAGAGATGGAAGGATTAATGGCTGAGAATAAAGAAAAAGAAAAGGGTAAAAACCTTAACGTTAACTCCCATGTTGATTTTGCAGCTCCTTCTTTTGGCCATGAAATTCAGTTGAATGTTCCTTTGGGACACAAGTTTGATCCCGATGAATTTATTGAGAGCCAAATGGATTGGTTGCAGGGGTGGGGCATGCACGTGACTGCCTGGTTGAAGCCACTGCCATCTTCGTTTTATTGCTCCCTGCTCGTTGGTCTCGACCCCTCCACTGGGGTCAATATACAGTCTGCAAAAAATGACAATAACAAAAAGACACTCAATTTGTGGAAAGTCATAATCTTTCAAAAACATTTCAAAGCTCAAGTGAACAATTTCTAATTCATCAGTTAAAATAGAAGGGAAAATTATCAAATGAAAAGCTTAATCAGAGAAAATGCTTCGAAAATCTTTTTTAATGTCATTCACCCTCAAATCTTTATCACTAATTCACCTGTGAGTAAATTTCTTCAAGTTTGTGATTATTTACATCTTATTCTGCCTTGAAAACAATTTGATTCAAAATTGTTTATATATTATGAGGTTATGATCGTACGAATTATACAAAACAAAAACCAAAAGAAAGAATTAAAGAGATTTGATAAAGTAAGTAGCAGTTCTCTTCCCCTTAGTGAACATTCCCCGATGCTAGATGGCTTCCAGTAGTAGCCTCGTACATCACATGGCCAGGCCAGCCAATGAGAAACCTGAATCCTATTTACTTGCACTCACTCAAGCGCAAGGTGTGAGACAAGGTCGAGTTTAATGTGGGATGGAGCACCCATAAAAATTGCTCCAGTCCCCGCAATGAATGTCGCGAAACCATCAGGACAAACCTGATCCATCCCTTTAAGTGCAATGGGATAGCACTGCTCCAAGGTAAATTCCTCCTCCACAACTGGGTTGAGTAATAATGTGAGGACCTAGGACAAGTCCATAGGTCCTCGATGCGCTTAACAATGCTGAGCCTCAGTATCCCTCATTGGCTACAACATTGCATCGCTGAACTTAGACTGAGAAAACCTGCCAACCTCCCCAGGCCCATTGGATGTCTAGGTACAGATTTTACACATTCAACTATGCCATGGTGCAGATACTACATTTCAATCAGAGCCAATAAGCTAGAAAAAGGTGGATTGAAACCCAATGCAGTCATGTGACGGGTTCCATATTTGAATTTACTTTCTTTCCTGATCTGACCTTGTTGTATATAGAGGTGGGCTACATTACTCCTTTTTGGGGGGCACGGCCACGTGTACTCCAGATGGGCAGACAAAGCCTCACTCACATGGTTGGAAATTTATTTTGAACTCGATTCACACATAAACACCTTAAACTTTTCGAGACACTCAGCATCACTGTAACATAACATTTCATTTTGTTTATACGCATTCCTAAAACTAATTTGAATACACACACTTGGAAGACACTACCCACAATATTATACATACATGCCAAAAAACCTTTGTATCCCACATACATTGGCCTACGTAATAAACACAATTTTCTCTCTCATTCATTGAATGAATAAAATTTGTTTTTCCCTCAAGTGTCACCTGTCTTTTTGTTGATGTTTTGTGCATGAATTTTTATACCAGGGAACATGTTCAACTGTACAGCAGATCAACATGTATTCCTTGTTTCATACAAAGAATATGACTCTGTAAAATGGTAGCCTTGTGGCCAGCCTCACAGAGATCGATTATCAATTATTCCTCATCAGAGGTATACTAGCGAAAAATATTGTGGCGGCTCTCTTTCCAACATAATTCAAGGGGCTCTCATCACTTTTCTAATCCATGATACATAAGGCACTTAGCTGTCATATACTGTCGAATTAAATCAAATATTACAGAGAAATTATATACCTTAATAAAGTCTCTCGTAAAAAGTTATACTAGAGTTAATTTGGGAAATATCCTACATCTTTGCAATAAGAAAACCAAAGGTAGAAAAAGAAAATTGAATTTCTAGCTCCACTGCCATGGAAAAACAGTAAGAATTCACTAACCACTTTAATGGTAAAACGTATTTTTAAGTATAGAAAAGAATAGATTTTTGAATGAATTATGTCATTCACTTTTAATGTTTCATTCATACCTCTAGTACAGTGGTTACAAAATTTGAAAACATAAGGACCCCCTCCTATAAAGGAAATATTCTGGCGAACCCCTAGATTTTAGTACTTAGTTTAAAAGACTGTAATCAATAAACGACAATGATAAAAAATTTTTTACCTTTAAAAGTCATATTTGTTCAAAATGAATTACTCCTTTTGTGAATTCTGATACATGGTACGAGTCTATGTATAATGTTTTTTGATGGCTGCGTAATGAATGACATTTCTCCACCATAAGATTTGCAATCTAAGGTTCAAAGAGAGCATTGTAGCGGGCCCCCAAGCATTATTTATCACACCCCAGGGGTCCATGGATCCCAGTTTTGGAAACCATTACTCTAATGTCATTCACCTCCAAAAACAACATTCAAACTTAGGTGAATCATTCATCAGTTTGAGAAACATTTCAAGAATGTCTGCTGCCCTTCACAGTCTTAATGGGTTTTTTTTTTACTGGACTAAAAGGTTTTCAAGAGAGAAGATGCAGTTCCAACAAGTTTAAATGGGGAATAGAACAGAATCACAAATTGATCAATTTTCAGTTTTTATTCAGGGAATGAAAAAAAGCTTTCTAACTTACCTGATATTCCTGTTGTCATGGTAACAAGTCCCATAACCTGTGTGCTCAAATATGGCTGCCACGCGTTTTTTCGTTTCACAATAGATGACGTAAGTAAAATGGCGCGGCATAGTGGCTGTAATCAACACAGCCAGTTGACCAGTTGGATAACGGTAGAGATTAAGGAGAATTAAAGTAGGACTTTTCTAGTGCCTCCCTATTAATTTTGAGGTTGATATTGGTGGATATTCTGTCTCGTTAAAAGAAGTACAGCCTCATAACTGTGATTAACTGATTCACAGCAAATGTCTGACACACACAAAACTACATTCGGCTTCTTTAATATTTCTGGGTTCAACAAGCCTGTGTGCTGCAGGGTCAAACTCTGACTTCTATTCTGACTGAAGATGATTACTGTAACTTTTGTATTGTTGATGGTAATGGTAAAATGGTAAATTGGCAACACTGATTGTCACAATTAGTTTTGCTTGGTCATTCCCAGGTGCAGAGTGGCATAACAGTTAACAACATCAAGAATGGAATTGATGAGCCAAATTCACACTCTGGCTGAGAAAGGCATGAATAAATTTCTTCTCACCCCAGAAACAGAAACCTCCAATTCCAAATTAGCCTGAGGAGAGACCCAACAACGGGCAATGGGTTACGAGATTGAAAAGAAAATATGTTGCCGAGGAAGGAAAAAATATGCAAAAAGTTCGACAGACAAAAAATAAAAATGAGCAAAAGAAAATCATTGTTAGTAACTTCACTTTGCACAAATTCCCTTGGGAAATATATGAATCCATCTCCATAAATTGTGAGGCAGACTGGACTCAGAAGGATTATTTGAAAAATTAAATGAATCATCACTGAACTGGTAACATTTGAGTGGGGGGGATATTTGCAGAAAGACTGAAAATTCCAGTCAGTTTGAGAAGAATCCATAGAGGCTGGTTTCTTTGTCCAGGAACATCAATCAAGTGCCAAAAGATTTTCAGAGCTAGAAGGGAGACTAATCAGTAAAACCAGAAATGGAATTTCTGTCTGGATTTTTGAGATGAGGAATAATCACTCCACATTGATCTGCGATGGTTCTACTCGTCTTGGGGTTCTTTTTCCTCCAACATCTCGCAGCTTTCCAGACCTCCAAAAACAATTACAAAAACCTGCAAAAAATAGGCGTCAGCACCCCTACAGCCTATTTGAAAGCCCCCCCCCCAAGACGTACTTGGATATATACAGCAAAATGAGGACATTATGTCCCCACACTTCAAAGAGGGCCATTGTCCCACCATTCTAGAACCATCCCTATTTATGACACCCAACTGAGGAAGGCCAAAGGTAACAATAGCCAAAACATTTTGAAAAGAACAACCAAGATGAAGACATTCCGAAGATATCTACGAATAACAAAAACAGAATCATGAAGAGAGAAAAAGTCTTGGAGTCCAAATGAAGACTTTGGCAAAAGATACAAAATATTCCCAGTACCATCTGCAAAGATCGTGAAAAATTTGTGTCCGTTGTCATAAAATTTCTCCAAAGGTCCCTCGGAATTGCTCTAGAAAAAAAAGAAAAGAAAAAAAGAAATTACAGTTGAATGTATTTCAAAGCAATGATATTGTGCAAATAGATTTCAATTGTCTTTCCATTTCTTCCTCTCAAAATCATTTCCTTCCAGCCAATCAGTAAAAATTTGATTGAAATAAGATAAAGTGTCAATTTGAAAATCTCCAGAAACCTAGATGAAGAAGATGATAGTCTGCATAATTTTCATAAGACAAACAATGTCTTTCACTGAATGAGTGAAATATGTTAATCACTTTGTAGCTCTTATTACAATCATTCTTTCCCAATTAGGATGTACATCTACAATCTGACAGATATGTAATTTATTAAGTACAGACATGCATCGACTTGCATCTGGGTTACATTCTGGTAGTAGAGATGAATCTTGATATAAGTCAATCATTATAGGATGAAGTGAAATATACATATTAACCCAACCCTCAATATTGTGCATACATTTTCCTTACCTTTCTAAAAAGGAAAGAATGTCATGCATTAGGTTTCTTTCGTTAAGTCATTAACTCAACTGAGCAAGTTGTTGGCTCTTTTACCTTCTCTTTCTCATCTTACCTTTCTGGAGAACATGAAACAAAGAGTATACAATGTGTTCAAGCTACAGGTAACATGACGGAAATTTTCGTCATTTGCAGTTCAGCCATAGAAATGGAATGACTGAAATTCTTGTCATCCACAGTTAAAGGGTTTCAAGATCTTGTGGGGACGTATCTCAGATCGGATGTTCGATGGTCAGGGCTAAGTCAATATATAACTGTATTGTAGTGGATTGTTTCAGCTATTTGCTCAGAAAAGAAGGTCAACCAGATTTGCATATTGAAACGATCAATTAAGGATACCATTTTCATGAACTTAGATTTTACAAGAATGCTGTTCTCAGATTTATCGCACAAAACCAGTAGTCCTCAGAGATTCCATGAAATTTCTTAGACACATTCTCGTGGTCGTACTTTACCACCAGTAATATCCCACCCTTCATTTTCTGGTTGAACAATTTACTGACCAATGTCATTTTCCAGTCACATTTCCCCAATAAAAAATTACCGACTGACAACATAGAGGAGGAAGGGGGGCACTGGAGAAAAATTTTTTAACCTCTGATAGAATTTCTCTCAGAGTCTCTGGACATCAGAGTTGTTAAAGTGTATTAATACTGACCAATCTCGGTTGATCTGACAAAAATATTCATCCAAGAAGGCTTTGCAAGCATGTAAATAAAGTAAGTGCCTTTATGCCAACCATGACAAAAGCCGTCCCAGCTTATGCTTCATGATTCACAAGTTTCTCCTTGTCTCGGAATTCTTTCGGGTTTTTGAAACGTGAAAATAGACTAAGAGGCAATAAACATCCAAAATAGCATCACTTATTTCACCACACACTATTTTAACAATAGCTGGGAGGGAGGAGTAGGATTCATATCTTCCCCAAGGGCATTAGTGACAGTCTCAGTCTTAGTTAGATTTTGAAGTCGGCTGGCCCAGTCCATTCCCCCACGCTGTTAACCGATCAGCCACCAGCACTTCCTTGGAAGTATTTGCGATGGAAAATTGTCCACACTCAGTGCAGTAATGTTGTGGGAACAACGTTCCTTTACTTTCTTGGTGGGGAGCATTCCTATACTAACTATATACAGCTGAAATATTCTATTAGACAATTCATTGATAAAAAAAATTAGGCAGTATATGTCAAAATAGAGATCCCATATAGCCTCAAAAAGTTGCTGAAATTGTCTTAATTTGAAAAATATGTGCCATCACAGTCAATAATTGAACAATCGTAGCATCAAAATTTCAAGTCATGTAAAAAAAATTCCATCAAAGAATAAATATGATCAGAATAAATTCTATTCATGACATCACTGACATTTTTTACTAAAAAAACCTCTATAAAAGAGTAGAAAAACATCTAGAAACATCTAGATTCTGGCCCCCCAAAAAGTCAAAAAAAATTCCAGACGTGATCTAGAGGAGTATTGATTCCAGTATTTAAGATGGTAGACAAAATGGTATGGCCAGGAACACTGTAACATGCAAACAATCGAAGCTATCAGAATAAGGCCAAGAAAAGGTCAAAAAGCTATTTTTTCCAAAAATAAAGAAAAAATTTTCCGAAAGAGGTCTAGTGGAGAACTGATGCCAACTTTCAAGTTCGTAGACAAAACAGTAAGGCCAGGAGCGCTGGAACACACAAACAGGCAAACAAATGCATAAAAAAACACACGTACATATGAGAAAAAGGATAGAATCAGTTGCCATCTTTGATGGCTATGGTTGTTCAATTTCCCCAGGGAGAGGGGGACTTTTAGACCCTCCCTACTCTGAGTAGACAGCCTTGTGTTTCCCACGCTTCTCAAGCACCACACCACTTGTCTCATTTCCACAGGAAATGATTTCTTTTATGTGATCCAAATGGAGAGGATCCATAAAACGAAAAAACAAGATTGTACCTTTTTCTTTTCTGATTCCATTTAATAAAATGTCTCCTTTGGATCATAGAATGCAACAACACCCTGAACCCTTTGACCCCTTTGACCCCTTTGCCTATCAAGCCTTTAGACAGGTCTGGCTGCATTATTACAGTGACAAAATAAGAATGAACAAACCGAAAGGAAAGATTCTCCTCACCTCATTCATACGCCAGAGCGCCATTCTCTTTCCAGGTTCCACTTCAAAAATGTCTGCATCGAAATCCAGCTGCTCTAAATAAGGAGTCCGCACAGTCCAACCTTCTTCCAAACAACGACGAGATGACAACTGATAATTGATCGTGTTCATCTGACGGGCTGCGGAAATTTTTGAAAAAACAAAACAGGAGAGTTTGTATGAAGAATTGCTAAGCACTTTTCAAAAGATTTTCTTCTTTCAAAAGATTTTCTCCTTTCAAAAGCTGATATTATTATCTGTCCCATAATAGTTGTTACTTTTAGTAGTGATCTTTATGTATAAATAAAGCAACTACTTTGGGACAGCGGTAACATTTTATGAGAAATTTTTCGCTTGATTGATATTAAAGAACAAATTGTCTAAATTTGAAAAATATGTGCCATCACAGTCAATAATAGAACAACCGTAGCATCAAAATTTCAAGTCATGTAAAAAAAATTCCATCAAACAATAAATATGGTCAGAATAAATTCTGTTCATGACATCACTGACATTTTCCACTACAAAGTCTCTATAAAAGAGTAGAAAAACATCTAGAAATATCTAGATTCTGGAGGCCCCCAAAAAAGTCAAAAAAATTTCAAGACAGGATCTAGAGGAGTACTGATTCTAGTACTGAAGTACTGATTCCAGTTAGAATACTTTAATCAACAAAAATTCGTCTAAAACAGTCCGAGAGGACATTAATGTCACAAAGAAAATGTTTTGGATATCAACATTACACAATCAATTCATTTTCTCGAGTAAATTAAAAAGTAAGGCAAGCAAATGAAAAAATACAACAAGCAAGTTAAAAAGACCTGTGAACTGAATCTATAACCATTGTCAGGCTTGTGATCAGAACCCTAACTAAATAAATAAGCAAGATGGACCGTTCATAAGAAAGAGTAGTCTTGCATATTTTTTAGTTGGATTCTAGATCAGCTAAATCGTCAGATTTTTGCAGCTTTGCCTGAAGAAGAAGCCAATTCTGTCAAAAGTTTGCAATAAGAAAAAAATTAGCTTCATAGTCCCCACTATTTTTTGTTTGTACCCACCAGACCAAAATTTTCATAATCAGTCGGAAATTGATAAGCCAAGTTTTTTTTTCCATTAGGAGGGGCTCCCATCCTGCCAAACTTAGAGGTTAGGGTTAGATTCAAGGATTTAGTTTTCATGATGAAGACTAACGATAAAGCGTTTTGGGACTTTGGGGGTGAGAAAAAGAAAAAAAAATAAAATCTTTTTTTCTCTTTTAGGCTTCCATACTTTAAGATCAAAGATGTTAATCCTTCTACCTTTCCTTGAGGTTGTCAACACAATGTTTATTGTTATCGGCATCCATTCTTCAGCTCTCATCACATGTATGATTCAAGAAAAGAGGCAAATCTCTCTCTCTCTCCATCAATCATGGCAAAGAAAAAAAGTAGTCATTAATATGCCAACTGGATCGATCTATTTCAACGCTAGATACGCAGACATAACCACCCCACCAACCAACCAGTCGAGTGATTCCAACCATTCACGGAAAGGAGGGCGTGTGAATTCTCCAGCAACTGTTCTCCTAAACAAAGGAAATTACATGGTATCGAAATCCGGTCAATGGTATGCTTACATCTATATACCTAACGCTGCTGGTTATGCTTAACACATCAAAGGTGGGAAGAAGAGATTTGATTGTCCGAACAAACGTTGGAATATTGTCTTGAAGAAATAACAGCTTTTGAGCACAGCATTTCAAGTTTAAAGGTCAAAAGCTTGTGCCCACCTTAACCAACTGTAAAAAATCTTACGCACTTGTGTGGTATCCTTGGGGTGGAATTTGTGGTTTTTGTTGTTGTTGCATTTGTGGTTGTTGCTGAGATGTTTCTTGTTGTTTTTGTTTTAATCTCGTTTCACGAGCCGCCTTGATCTTGCTGCGGAAGAGAAAGAAAATCCAGTTTACTAAAATCTGATAAAAAAATGATACAAGTGGAAGTTGTCAGAATTTGAATTTCCGAAAACGCAAGGTGTGACCTTGATTCTGAAATTGAATCTTGAGGTTTGTTTTTTGTTTGTTTGGGGTTTTTGGGGGGGTGGGGATGGGGGTTCTAGATTGTTAAGATGGCTTCAAGGCGAGAGGAGCGAAGAGACTGCCAATACAAGATGCCCATTACTCACTGGAAAGAGATGAGAAAGGAGAAACGAACAAACAATCATTTTTCCGTGGGTCGGTGATGACCTTGAAGCCAATTTGTTTTGCACGTATTGTGTTTGATATTCCCCATCCTGCCTATCTAATCTACGGCACCACACCTTCTGCCGAAGAGGTAGAGAGAGAGGGGGAGAAAGAGAGAGGGGAGAAGCAGCTAAACCTATTACGTGCAATCACTGCTTTTATATTGTAGAGCTAAACATCCCAAGGATAGAATTAGGAAAAGCTCTGGTGAATGGTTAGCCGCAGTGTTCCAAGCCGTATCTGTTCCAAAGATATTTCAACATTTTTCAAATATCTGACCCATAAGTGGGCATCTAGGCCTCAAGTAAATCTTTATCTTTACTTTTTGCGCATCGTCTAATAACCTTTTCTTTCACTTTCAGGTTAATACATCACCTTTGTCTTTTCACGGTTTGGCTACATTTTTGGAGCCTTGATGCAGTTCACAGTAATATCTAAGAATGCAAACAAAATACCGAGATAAAGAAATGATATAAAGAGAAACACTCTACACAAGATTGGATATTGTAGCTTGCCGCCTGTGAGTCAAAGCATTTACTGTTATATGGTAAACTAGTCGTTTCTAAGTAAGGAAAGTATACATTATTGTAACGATAGAAAGTAGAATACAATACAGTGCAGTTCATATGTAAGCCAGTAACATAGGTGGTTATTATTATTCAGGGACAACCAGAAAGACCAGGGGAATGTTACACTAATCAAATAAGCTTTGAAAAGTCATTTTCAACAAGAACAGAATTCTTTAAAAGAAAAAAAAGATTTCTTAACTTTTTAAATTCTTTTTTGTTGAGATTTTGTCCTTTGGAGATACATGAATCCAATTCTCCCTCCTCTGTGTAAGGAGTTCTTTCTTCTGACTGTTCAATCTCTAATCTCAGACGAGTTTCTTCGATTTCATTCTGCAAGACCATTTCCAGAAATTCCTGATACTCTTCACAGCAGTACAATTCTTCGGGATAGAGCATTGATTCTTGTTCTAAGGTTGGTAATGGTTTTGTGGGGTTCTGGCAGAACTCACACAATCCCGCGAGGCTTTTTGTTGGACCAAGACTGACCTTGTTCACCTCGACGTTCCCGATGTTTTGTTCAGATTCACGAGAAGACTGGAAACAATTTTAGAAAATACGAATAAGTTTTCTGTTTTTTAAGAAGCGAAGTCAACTTTGATTATTAAATAGACTTGATAAGTATAAATTTGGATGTTGTTTTTTTAAAATTTATTGTTAAACAGATCTTCTATTTTTTCATGAATACAGATACAAACCTTGCATGTATCTGTCATTACTTGATTTGATTGTTAGATATGTGTCATTATTAATCACCGCTACTCACAACACAGGTTTAGATACTGGGTTTAGATTATTCATGTATTCTGACATTTATATGTATCTATATATCTATGTATCTAGACTTAACCTAGCCCTGACCATTCATAGTTGAAACTTGAAATTTTGCACACACACTTCCCTCAATGAGTGCAGAAATTTATTTTTTTTAAATTTCTTTCTAAAATGAGGTTTTAGTGGGGGGGTTCAATTTCCAATGTAAGTTCATGCTAGATTGCTCCCTTAGTTTGTGTCCACTCTTGTTTTTTGAAAATTTGGATATTTCAGTGCCCATCAAAAGACAAGAGAAGTAACTCATTCATTGATTACCCCTTTTTCCAATTTTCTAATTGATCACCCCAACACGTCATGCTGCCAAAAGTCATTGGTCACGGGGAAGTTGAGATAAAAAATACCTTTTCACCTATGTACCATCTGTTATGCGTGTAACTGTTATTGTTGTTGCTGTTATTAATCACCACTACCCATAACACACTGGTTTAAATACTTTTGCTGGGTGTAAGTTATTCATATGTTCTGACATTTAGATATATATATTTATTTATGTATCTGCATTTCTGTACTTTGCTCAGCTCGAAATGTTCAGAGTAGAAACTTTAAATTCTGCTCACACACAATCTTCTCTGAGTAATAAAATTTTTTTACAATATAATTTTATACTGAATTTACATGATGAAAATGAGCTTATATGGGAGGGCGGTGATTCATAATTTCCCTTGAAATGCTAGTTTGATTTCTTGTGTATATGTCATTTTGATTGTTGGGTATCTGTCATTTTATTTGTCTGTCATTATTTTATTTGGTTGTTGTGTATTTGTCATTATTTGGTTTGTTTCTATATCCGTCATTATTAATAAAACATTTTCAAAATTTATGATTTTTTCCATTTGAGGCTCAGATTCTTGATGAACGGGAAAAGAAGAAATTTCTTCCATCCTTTAAACCTCCCTTTAACTCTTAAATTCATATTAAAAAATTGTGTCATCTTAAAATAAAATAATGATGGATTAAAGTTACCTCTCTTAACCTTTAGGTAATTTTATTTCATTTTTTCTATCCTATTCACAGAAGAGTTCCACTGTCAAACAAGAGTGGTATCAAGCAGTTCATGAAATTAAGAGTTGATTCATCATTTATCATTAAACAGAGACGAAGATAGAATTAGTGAAAGCAAAATGCCAAAAGTTGGTGAATGGAATTCTTGAAAAGGGATACATCTCCAAGTTGTCTGTTTGTAAGTCTCAATTTGCTTATAAAGGCACACACCAAAATTTGCATAAAAAAGTATGCATCAAATAATCACATTTACACAATATCTCATCACAGACAAGCATTAGTGGCCCTGTCCAGGGCTTGACCAGCCATAAAAACTAACGATTAGATTCAAAGACTGACCATCCCCACAAAAGTGATAAATTCTTGCTGCTTGTAGCCAGGGTGACCGATGAATTTAAATAGAGCAATGATAGTTACCTGTAAAATTTTAGGTAGTCCCACATCTGGTAAGCAAGGTGGACTGGCAGCGCTTCCCACCAATGGAGGTGTGTAGCAAGAAATCAACCCTGAAGACTGGACAAAAAAGAAAAAAAGATAATGTAAATTCCATGGCTGATTTGGATACCCACAAATTTTTAGGATCCCCTGAAAAGGCCCACTCCACCTCCCTAGCAAAGATGGTTGTGGTGGGTGGGGAGTGGCAAAAGAAGGTAAAATATCAAGTGGATGTCTTAGCATGGGAACCTTTCTTTCTAAGATTACCCAGACATATTTGTCATGAAGGACAAAACCAACAAGACATCAAAGCAAATAACAGTTCATGGTTTGGTGGTTGTTTATGTATGGAACAACAGAAGAGACAAAAAACAGCATGTTCAAAAGAACAAACAAAGTAGTGCAGAGTTTTGGCCAACACAAATTTATATTCATCTATTTGTACACCTTTGGATATGACTAAAATGTAGCAACACTCAAGTAAAACAATAAAAGAGTTCAATCTCAGAGACTCTTTAAATGAGAAGTACGGAAGTCATCTGAGTATCACTGATATTGTTTGATCATATTTCCGTGTGTGTGGGCTGTTGAATCCAGGCAGCTATTGACGAATATTCTCCAAATTCCAGCCAATCTGATGCCAGTCCTTTGACCTTTTCTGATGATTTGTCTCCTCTCCAGTGACTCAGAACTCACACTATAACCCTTAGGTCCAAATCATTTTTTTTCCAACACGGTTATACTTTTTGAACTCGGGCTAGATGGTGAACCCCAACACTGGGAAGCGTATCTGTAAATAATATTAAGATTCTTTCACTCTACCTATATTGAGTTATTTGTTATTGAGTTCGACCCTTACCGGGTGCTCCTTAATGGTAGCTGTACAAAAACCTTGGCTTTGACCAACATGTAACCTGATTGGAAGTGTAAAGATTTGTTGTCAACAAACTTAAGAGTCATCTTTTAATTAATTCTCCATACGAATCTTTTAAATCTCAATTCAGAATTCATTAAATGTTTGAGGGAAGAGAACAGAAAAACATATCAGAATACAATTCAGGAACTAGGAAGCACTTGAAGCATACCTCTGCCGATGCCATTGTTAGTAAATACTGAATGAAAATCAGTATATATATAGCTATGATACATGGGGAGGGATTGTAAAAAAATTTCTGGATCTGCCCTAAAATTTAATCACTTCTTTCATAGCCCATTGACCACCCTTCACCAAAGTTTAATTGGAATTCATTGAGAACTTTCAGAGGTGTTGTGTGGTGCAGACGTACAGCGACAATGCAGGGAGGTAAAAATTCATGGATCAGCCTCAAGATTTCATCCCTTCTTCCATCGCACATAGAAATTGATTGAAATTTGGAGATATCGTGTGGACAGATGGACAGACAGACAGAAGTTGGAAGAGATAAGACAAAAAGAAAAATATAGAAGTACAAACCTTTGTTGAATTAACAGATGAAGGCCGTTCATCGTCAGATGAACCTATGTCCTCTTCCTCTGCCTCCTCCTCTGAAAGGAAACAGAAAATTAATTCTATTAGAAAGAAAAACTTCCAGTAATTTTCCATCCTTGGCAATCAACTCAGAAAAGCTTTAAGCAAAAATAAATTCCACTTCAGTTATTTTTGAAGCACATATGTACTGCCACTTTTACCTAATCAACCACCAATGATTTAAAAAAGATTCTAATTTATGAAATTGTTGATACCAGATTTGACCAACTAACATTTAATTCTTGTCTGAATTTTGTCAGATTGAGTGTATTAATCATTATGTATAATATGGTTGGATCATTTTCCTCGTATAAGCATTCGTTTATTCACATTTTTTCATCTGTTTACCCATCGGCCTTCATCATGTGTTGTCAGTTCTAGAATAGGAATCATTATTCAGAGTCACCTCCATTACATTCAGTAAACTGTTTTGCTTTTTTTCAAGAAGTCTCTTATGATGAGAGGCTCCCAGACATTATTGACATCAATGCTTGGCTGGCTATTTTGTTTGACTGAAGGAAGTTTGAGTGTCACTTCCTTCAGTCATCGTATTTGTCAATTATCCTCCCAGTCAATTATTTATACTTCATCTCATCAAGGCCTGTGCTAAGAAGTACCCCAAAAACACAAGCTTGATATTAAAAAAAAGGCATATATATGTAATCTAATCAAGTATATACTCTGAGCAGTGATTCCACATTCTAGAACCAATGACACCTGTTGAGGGCCGAAGGGTATAAGAAAGAAAAAAAAAAGACAGTTTGTTTCAGTTGAAGAGTCCATGGTTTCAAATAGTGGTATTTTTATCAGCAAAATGTTTACCCTTGAGTGGAAGAGTCTAGTGTTACAGACAGAAGAACAAAATGGTCACACTGCTCATTATATAAGTACATCAACTTAGCATGCGTTGGTATCAGACCATCATTAGTGGTAGATCCAATAAGGATTGAACCCACTAACAACAGCCAGCAAGATTAGCTCACTGATCATTGCTATACAGCATGCCCCCTGATCTGTTTTTCTTATATCATCTATTCTTTAATCCCCCTGGGAAAAAAAATCCATGAATATAGATGGATTTAGATTTGGGGCAGTGTGTGTGTGTAAGGGGGGGGGTCATAAGAAAAAATACTGAATTTCTTTCCCAGGAGAAGTGCAGAGTTGGAAACAATGCATAGGAAATATTTTTATCAGCAATTTTTTAACCCACCCCTCCATTGGTAGAGTCCAGGGAACCTAGAAATTCACGCTGTTCATTATTAGAGTAGATTTATATTAAATCAAAACATTTCTCACTTTTGAGAGCCTTTTAAATACACTGTAGACCCGATATAATTGCTTATAACTCGGTTCAAGCAAGGAACATAGTTTTCAAAACATTGAATTTGGTTCTCAAAATAGCTAAATACGAAAATAGAAAGACCAAGGAATGTTATACACATGTTACACCAACAGTAAAAAGGAAATGACAAAAACATTTCAGTCATCAATAAACAAAACTAATCGTCACTCTACCGTTTTATCTGTCGCTGAAAATATTACTAATGTGTTGTCAAACTCCTATTTTAGAGATGACTTTATTTTTCTGTGTTTTAACAATGACCCCACAACCCCTAAAGAGAGAAAGAAAGAAGCGTAGAAGAGAGAGAAATGTATTTTTAGTAGTATTAATAAATTGTATTAATATTTCTCAAGTGATTTTGTTGATAAAGCCAATATCTTCTAACTGATAAATAGGTGGGATCATTTTGATTATTGCTACAGAGAGTACGATTCTTTTCCTTCTCTTTTGCTATGCTAATTCCTTTCTCTCTTTTGGCAACCATTTTTTCTCTCTTTTTGCTATAGCAAACCTTTCTGGTGGGGGTAAAGTGGGTCTTGTAAAAATGGAAAATCTGTTACAATACGAATGCAGAAAATTATGGACCCCAACTTCTGCGTCTAACAGGTCTATAATGTATCTATGAAAGCAGCAGAGTCAAGGAATCGGTCACGGCATTCCTCCTCTCCCCTTTATTCTTCTTCACCTTCTTTCCTATTAGCTGTCAATTTCTCATGTCTTCATTATCATCATTCTTATTTTGCCACAAACAAAAAGTTACTCTTACAATATTTAACCTTTCATAACCCTAAACAAACCTTTAATTGGAAACTATCAACCAAAACTGTCAACATAGGTTTCTTCAGTTTTCAGGTTAGTCTGGCTGGCAGTGTGAGTATGTATATATCGCACGTACAGGCCATTTTAATGGCACTAGAGGGAAGAAAATTTCAACATTTATTCCCCATTATTCCCAGTAAAAACATTTTTTGAACCCCCACCCAATAGGTTTTTACTGGGATTTCGATTTGCAATGTAATTTTATGATGAATTAGTCCCTTAGTTGACGTCCAACAACATTTATGCTTGTTTTTTTTAAATTTGGACTTTTTAGGTGATCACTGCCCAACAAGAAGTGAGAGTAGTAACTAATTCACTGATCATCTCTATTCCCAATTTTTTAATTGATCACCCCCAACATGGCATCCTGCCAAAAGACATTGGTCACAAGTCAGTTTCTAGTCAGTGGCTAACCAGACCTATTGTTAACATAAGTTCTCTATTCATATATTGTATCTTCGGATTCAAATGATTGGATACTTTCCTTTTCATGTCTGTCCTCTAAGTCTTCAGCCATTTTGAATTCACTGCAGTAATCCCAATTTAATGAATATATATATATATATATATATATATAAAAGATTTTATCAAAATAAAAATGTAACTAAATCAAATATCTTAGTTAAACTCACTACAAGTACACATACACACTCTCCTCCTCTCTCTCTACCTTACCTCCTTCTCTCAGTTGTCTATTCCCCTGAAAAGACAATAACAAAATTTGGAAACAAAACACACCTGAGAATTCGCTGAGGGCTAAATATTTTTCCTGGAAAGTATCTCCTTTTACCTCAAATGACAAGAATTCCCAGAAAAAAGCCTGAAGTACCAAGAAAACAAAACTCCCTATTTATTCAGGGGAAGCCAAGAAATAAGAGGACAGTCTGGCAAAATCCATTTGACAAATAACAGGTGTATATGACAATGCACCAGCTCAATTAAGAGCTAAATACCTTGATTACAGACTTTTACTTCACACCTTGAAAAGACTTCACATTCACTACACATTACACAACATTGTTTCTCTCATGATTTTATAATTCATTCAATAAATAGTACAGTATTTTTACATGAGAAAACTTTGTCATTTATTCCTCTGTGATTTGTCTCTCTCTAACTTACAAGCCTTTTTTCCCTCTACATAGCTGAATGATACATCCATGCTCCATTCTAAGTAGTAGTAAGCATGCACCGAATTTTATCTGAGAGAACCATCTGATACTATACTATAAAATAAAAATCCTATCTTAATGGAGTCAATAACAAATAAAACTTATAGAAACCCCCACAATACCAAGAACAAGTTGCTAATATATGAGATAAATGAAACTGATTGAATATCATAACCAAGATATTTACCTTTTTTGGCAACAGCACTCACAACCCATTCCCAATCAGTCTGGGTTTCCATGGTAACTCTCTCTTGATGGTCACTTTTTAGAACTGGTACATCTCTTTGCCTACAAAGGAATCAAGATCGAACGGAGTAGCTTTAACCCTTTTCAAACTCTGGAGCGGGATCAGTTATGAGTGATCAAAAATATCTGGAAGGCTTTCATTTCCCCTCATGAAAGGAATAATTGCAACTCTATACATAACTCAATTTTCTGTAGAATCACAATGTTACACACTGTATATAGACATCCTGGGTTTTTGTATTTTTAACTAATACTCCCCCACAGTGGCATTCCTAGGGTTGGTATCACCCGGGGCTCCAGGGTCAACAACTCGAAAAAATTTTGCATTAAATTGACCTAAACAAGTGTCAAAAACACCACCTCACGCTAAAAAAATATCGTTAGCATTTTTATGGCAATTTTTAATAGTTGAAAATGGCTACATCACCCTCTATTGCAATTGTACACCCCTTCCCATTACAACCTTGTACTCAATAAATTAATTAATAGATATTTTGCTGGTTCATGACTGATTGTGAGGGTATCTGCTTGAGCTTATTATGAATCAATTGCAACACTCTTCCAAATCCAGATTTCTGCTGGATTCCAACACCTGAAACTGAGACTGATAGGAAATACACAACCACCTAAGCCATCAAGCTGGGCTCCTTCATGATTTGAAAAAAAAAATTTATATACACCTTTTAAGATCCATTGTTGTTAGAAATTGGCCTTTCCTGGTTAGCACAAGACATGTAGGGATGGTAGGCCTTACTCTGTTGTGCTGACCCCCAATATGTCAACAAGGGGGAAGAAATAGATGAATGTCTTTCTCAAGGGTATTAAAGTTAACAAAGACTGTCTCATTTAAAGTTTGAACTCAGCTTGCCAATTGCATTCTCCATGCTCTTATCCACTTGGTCATTCGTACATCCTTCCCCATAATTACCAAGTCAGAAATTGTTTTACTTACTGATTTCCGCCAATCCTTTGTTCACAATTTTCTGTAAAGTTGAAAACACAAACAATTCAGCAAAACAAGAAATGACAGAAGTATAAAATGACATTGAAGCATTCTCTGGATAAAAGATTCTCAAAGTAAGGGCCACGTAAAGACTATTTTGGGGATTGCAGGAACAGCTAGAAATCTCTTTTTTTTTTCAAGAATAATTACATAACTAGAGTTTTTAAAATATTTATATAGAAATATACTCCTTATGGAGCTTATACATAGTAAAATGTCTAAATGCTATTCATTAATGTATAAAATAAATTTGGCATTTTTCATGTTTTTGGAATTAATTTTTAAAAAAATTTGGGGAGTTAACATGTTGAAACTTATCGACAGGTAAAGAAGTAGAAATTAAGCAAGGAATCACTCTAGGATGGCAAGCCTTTGGCAAAGCAAGCTCAACCTTCAAGAACAAGAAGATCCCATTAGTCCTAAAGCAAAGGTTATACAACCAATGCATCCTCCTGATAGTCACTTATGGAGCTGAAACATGGAACCTAATCAAGAGACAGATCTGCAAATTGAGAACTATGCAACTTGCACATGAAAGAATCATGCTCCACTTTACAAGGAGAAATCACAAGACAGCACAGTATATCCGAGAGAAAATAAGAGTCCCAGACATCATAGAATCCATCAGAAAACTTGAATGGCAATGGGCTGGTCATGTTGCTAGAATGGTAGACAACCAATAGACATGACAGCTCAAAACATGGATCCCAAGAGATCATATGCACGACAGAGGTCAGTAGAATACAAGACAGAGAGACGAACTAGATAAATTCAGAAAGTATTGGCTCCGTGACACCCACAGAAGAGAGGTGTGGTCAATCCTGGGGAAGTTCGAAAGACTGATGATGATAATACTCTTGATAACAAAAAATGACAGCAATTTGTAGGTAATTTTGCAATTGCAATTATGTAAAAGCTCATAATATAAAGAGAAGGTGTGAAGTTATTTCAGATGCGAGATTGTCACAGAATTCCAATATTATTGTGTACTATAATCTTTCTCCTACAAATAACGAAATAATGAAAATCTGATGGAAACAATTCTTGCATGAAAATATATAAGTTATTTTTCTTGTGTAGCAGACATATCAAGAATATGTTGTAATTTTTGACAAATTACATCATTACTCAACTTCAGTCATTATTGACAACTGTCACTAATATTAAGCCACTTTTCAACTCATTGTGTTGAAATAAACAAGCATAACGATTCTCATAAAGGTAATCTTTTTTTCTTTAAAAGTATTTTGTAAAATATTTTCTGGAGGACTTTATTTATTTCTATATTCATTTACCATTATATTTTGAGTAAAAACTAATAATAAATATATAATCTCAGTATCTATGGTTTTATAACAGTGAGTGAATAATCAACAAAAATAAAAGTGATTTTATACTTAAAGCAAGAGAATAAAAAATGTTTACCTCCAAACACAGAAGATCTTTCCACATTCTGGATCCATTCTTGCAGATCCCTGTTCTTTGATTCTTGATTTTGATTGGCTAAAATGTTAGGGTCATGTGACATATTGCTGTCAGCATCACTAAATAGTTCAGTAGAAATCCCATCTGACATCACTTCCTCAACCGGACTGCTCCCCAACTGTCCATCACTTTCTGCGTTTGTGTAATCGTCATCATCCCCAGTCGAACTGTCGGCATAAATTGAAGATTTATTTTCTCTTGTGCTGACCGCAACATCTGACTGCCTTTTATCGGAAAGGCTATCAATATCTTCGCTGTCATCAGGATCTAGAATTTGGCTGGGAAATTGATCAGACTCCTGGACATTTTCAGATATTCCATCTGGAACAGCATTCAGCTCCTCTTCATCCATACTCCCAGAGTTGTCTGCAGGGCTGGATTAACCAAGTGTGGGGGCCTGTAGCATATGTTATAACAGTGCCCTAAATTTTAAGAAATACACATAAATATTAAAAATACATAAATTTTTCACTTTCACACAAGAGTAATTCATTTTTACATTTGCTATTCAGATAGATTATTCAAGATCTTAATCATACTATTACTTTATTTTTGTTTTGATCTCTGTGCAGTGGCTATGACTTCAGTTTCAAATACTTTTATATTTATGCATCAAATATGAATCCGTAGATACCACACTCTTATTAGTTATTAGTAATGTACTGGAATATCAATCCTGTCGGATTCAGAAAAACTGGTGATCTCCGCTTTGACACATATGAACCCATGGTGATGTTTAATCAGCATTGAGAGATTCCAAAAGTCATCCATAGGCTCTGAAAATTATGATTTTTATTCAAAAAGTATAATATTTGTTGGAAATTAACAAAATTATGACATGTATCTTTATCAGACTTCCAACCACACAAACCCATCATTTTGCATTTAATAGCTATGAAATTCTCACGAATACTCAAATCAAGGAAGATAAGTGAAAAGACAATATATATATATAACCACGGTCAATGAATAGAGACTATGGCAGTTGTAAGTTTAGAGAAGGGTAAAGGAAGATAACCGGCCTGAGATACTGGGGCCAAAAAGGTAGAAGGTAATCAGTTCGAAGATTGGGGCAAGGAGGCATTAAACACCACGTGCATTCAGAGCTTTTAAAGAGGGTTGTACCAAGCTAAAAGAAGGGTTTTGTACCTAATTCTTGACTAAAAACTGTAAGGGTTGCCAGAAAGTCTCTGGCACCAGTTAAATAATTATTTTCAGTCAATGCCATGATAAATGTACCCGAGTACAACCTTAGCGTTTTTGCTTTCCTAAAGTCTAAATGACGATCATCTTAAGCAAAAATTTGAAAAATATTTCATAATATTCATTCTTACAGAATCATTTGAAAACAAACACAGAGTCACATAAAGATCAATGTAAAGAGCAATGCTAGGAATAACTCTAAAAGATAGAAAGTGGTCAACATGGGTTCCAGAGAGCAACAAAAAAGAAAGTGAGCAGGACACATGTATTATTGTCCACTGCTTTTTTTTTCTCAGCTGCACCAGTACCCCAAAAGGTTGCCCTCTGATGAAAGAAAGGATGATTTTAGGAGTTTGTTAATTCTGGCATCTACAGAAAGAAGAAATTACCACAAAAAGGAAAGACGTAACCAAAAACACGAATCCTGCTTTCACTTGGAAATTTTCTGGATTTTGATGGTCTGCAGGCTTCAATTATTTTCCAATTTTAAAGGGTTGGATGTCTTATCAAAATACTATCTTAATTATTTATCAGTATGATTGATTTTCTTCTTGTTTCTTGCTAGGTTAAAAGGACCTCAAACACCAAATCTTGAATTAAAATAGTCCGCAAAATTTTTAATTCAAAGTAGATTATAGTTGCTGCATTAAAAAATCTTAGATTTAACTAATGTAATCAGCATCATTCTCTAATTACTTGTTTATCTATGCCATCAGAAAGTGACGTTAGTATTTAAATAATTTTTCAATCGCATTGTACAGAAAAAATATCAAAAACATTATGTTGCTGTGCATTTTATTGCTTATATTTAATCAGAATAAAATCAGAATTTTTATGTACGTGAAAAATGAATGAGTGAATAATCAAAGGAGACTTCTGTTTGATTTAATAGCATTTAATAGTTATCTCACTTGACAAATGCTACTGTCAAAAAATATAGTTATATAAGTAGATGATGTTTAATTAATCAAATTTAAAGTCATTTGAATTTAGAATAATTCTTTTATCTTCTCCTTACTTTATATCAATAGAAAGGGTCCTTGGAAATAAAAAGGTTGAGAACCACTGTCTAATCTTTTTAGAGAATTGTTTCTTCTCAAACAAAGTGTAGTTGAATATATTTTTTTTTTTTTGTGGGGAGTGGGGTTCCTTTCAATTCTGTTCCATTGTAGATAGCAGTGAACGCAGAATGTCTATTTGGATGCATCAACCAGCAGTTCTAAAATTATCCTAGTCAGAACTGACCCTGGCTACCAGTAAGAAGGGCGCAGTTATCAGAGGCACTAAATACTACGGGACATTTATAGTGCACCAAAAATCAGGACTTTCCAAACACGGATAGAAAAATTGGAAAATGTGTTAATCAAACAGGATGAAAACAGTCGGAAAAAGGAAATTTTCTGGTGTGAAGTCAGATTCTTTAGGAATATCTGACAGTTAAAAACTTTATCTATAGTGGTGGAAGTAAAAGAAACTATTGGGAATGTAATCCAACTTTTCTCTTTTTTTTGACAATCAAATCCCTTCTTCTCATATTTGGAGTTGACAACACAACGCTTCGGTCGATCGATTCTAAGGCCTTCTTCAGCTAGACAACTATTTATGTCAAAAGACGCAAATTCTCCGGACTTTTTATTCTAATATTTTTCATCAATGTAAAACATAAATAATTGGGATAATACTATACTTTAAAGGGTGCCAAAGTTCATCTTGTAGCCATCCTCGGACTGCTCCAGATAAAAGTCCATACGAAATTACTTTGTTGTTGAAAATGTAGGCAACATTATTATTATTTTTTTTTTTTCAAATAAGCTTCGCTGCTGCCATGGGAGACGGAGATCATGCCGTAAATAAAATCTCGTCTTCACGACAACAACTTTTGAAAAATAGCTCAAAAAACATGAATCTGCTTCGGATATTTTTTTTTAATCCTGATAATCAAGTATGAAAGCAAATTATTTTATGAAAAAATCAGAAATAAAAAATCTAAAAAAAAGCTACTTCATTTCGGGACGTTCCGGAATAAGTATTGCTAATTTAGATGTTTTTCATCTAAATCTAGATGTTTCTGATTGCGTCTAGATGTCAGAAATTGCCATTTAGATTCTGAATAGGATAAGTGATTTTAAAAAATTCAGTTTATAGTTACGAAATAATTAATGTTTTCAACAACGTAAGAGATATTCTTATATTGTAAATACTGGCGATTAAAGTCACATTTTATCTATCAATGAGATGTAATATATTTCCTAGATGTTAGTGGTATATCTGGGGAATCTAGATATTTTTAGTCTAAATTTTAGATGTAAACTTAAAACTAAATTTGGCATCAATGTTGCCTGTCCGGAAGTTGCTTTTATGTTTAAGCAAATGGCCGACTGAAGATGAATCCTTTGACGTAAGTTGCTTTTTAAAAGAGATTTATTTATCATTTTCTTGCTTAATTTCTCTCGCTTTGTTTATATTTTTCAAGTAATAACTTCCATAAGCCTTTTAATCTTGACTTTAGCAATTTTTAGCGCATTTTTGCCTGTTTTCTCTGCAAAATGTTTCATTTCTTTTTTTTAAGATGACAAAATCTTCCAATACTACGATTCTTGAAATAACACATGGCTTAATTGTTATTTTTTGGCATTTTTATTGAATAAAACAATTGACTAATATAGTTTTAATCTTAGAATTATGGGCAAGATTTATAGAGTTTTGAGTATTAAATCAATAATATCCTGGCCCTTTGCTAAAAAGTGTTTCTCAATGTTATTTTATTTTTAAAATAGGTGAAAGGTGAAGATATTTTTTGTCATGTCATTTAAAGGTTAATTTCCTTTTTTTCTGATAAAATAAATGCTCTAAATTGCAAGTAGTAATTATGCTCCCCCTTTTTCTATCAAATAAAACATTTGATTGATATTTTTGTTATAGGACTGATAGGTAAGGTAATTTATGATGTATGAAATTTGGGCCCTTTTTTTAAACTAGAATATTTTTGCCATTTAAGGTTACTTTCCTTTCTTGTAAATAAACCCTTATTCGCAAATGAATTTTGCAAATGATGAATTTTTTTTTAGATTAGAAAATTAATTTTTTTGAATTGGTGAAATTTGTTCTCGCTGAAATCCAAACAGGAGCGGAGAAAATCTTTAATTTATATTGGATTTTCTATATAAATGGATTATTTAAATTTTAGGGTTTTGAGATGGAACTGTAATGAATTGATTTTTTTAACATTTGAACTCTAAGAATGATTTCATTATGAATTTGATAATATTATTCGTAAAATCAAGAAGAAGACTATTGATCTGACGATGTAAAAATCTAGTATTTATTTTTAAATAAGCTGATCTTTTTCAATCACTCCCTTCAGAATTCATTCATTTTATTTCGTTGAATTTATTCAAATAAAATCCTGAAGTAGAATTTCGGAACAATTTCATTAAAACTATTTTTAATAAATTTCTTGTGCAAAATTAATCGAATTTTCAAAGTTTGAGAAATTAAGTTAAAATCTTGAATCACCAGTTTGAATTTCTGTTTTTGTTAGAATTAAATTTCCCTCTCGATAAGCATTTATTTAATAGTTAAGAATGATGAGTTTACTTCATGTATAAGAAATTTGATCCCTCACTTTATGCCCACCAAATATAAACATTAAAAGTTAAAATCGTTTTTTTCTTTCTGTTTAAAAATGTCCTTAACTTCTACCCTCTATTGTGCTATCTAATCTTCCCCCAACACATGAAATAATCGGGAGTCAACATTTTAAATTACAGTTGGCTACCGTTATCACGGCACCCTCGGAGAGTACCGTTATAACAGGTGGATAAAAAAATATAACCAGCAAATTATTTACTTTTTAATTTGATCAGAAAAAGATAGTCTTTTGAGGATGTAAAAAAAAACAACGTACCGTATCTTTAAATAGTGCCGTGTGAACGAGTATTTACTGTATACGAATGATTTTAGTGTGACCTAAAAAAAAAGGGGGCCTTCGTTTCCTTCGCAAAAGATTTGAATTCTTTTTTTTTAACCTGGTTGGCTCTATTAAAGCCACTTTTACCCATGGATCGCCTGATTATGGTATACTATTTACATCTAAGTGTATTTTCTGTGAGGAAAAATTAAATTGGTGCCTTTTTTATTTATCGAAGTAAAATACATCGTAAATAATAACCCCAAGTTTTTTTTGTGTACTTTTAAAGGACATAAAAAGAGTGACCAATTTATAACTTGATATATGCGTAAAACTGATCCCCCAATTTCTGAAGTACAAAGATCGAAGTATTTTGACTGAATTTTTATAACTTACTAAAAATTATTTACTAATCATACAATTTTGGGGATATTTTTTCTAATATAAAATATTAAGTTTTTTTTTTTGTATTTCTTGTTAAATTTGTAAACAATGATTTGAGTATTTAGTTTCCCAGTTGAATTTGATACTTTTTGTCTTTCCTGAAGTTTTTGTAGGATTTGGAAAAAAACGATTGTTGAGGATAAACTTTTGCACGTTATTTAAAAAGAAAAAATTTGAAGGAAATTGTTAATTTTGATTTTTAAGTGTCTGATTCTATTTATATTTGATTAGAATGTTGGTTATTATTTATTTTTCCTGAAAATTGGATTTTTAAGGAAGGAAAAGCATAAATGAATTGTTGGGGAAGATCGACCAGTCTTTTAATTTCAAATTGTTTTTCATCATTAATTGTAAAAGTTGGTTTTTCTCTCTCTCGAATTTTGTAGTTGTTTTTTTTTCTCCATTTTGTTTTTTCGTTCAACTTTACCTGAATTGCGAATGACGGGAATTTCCGTTGTTGTCTCTTTATGACTAACCCTAAAGATTTTTGGTTTTATTGTAATGGCAATTCTGTTCCAAGTCGAGACTTCTATCATTCAATAAACATAAGCTTTTAATCCTGTAATGAATAGTTATTACTTTTTACCACTTGTCATGCTAAGAAATATAAATACTCGAAATAAATCTTTTATTAGAATAATGCGATCTTCCAAGTTTTTCTCTTTTATTTGATCAAACGAAATCCTAAATTTTTTTCGATAAAACCCAAATTTAATTTTCTGTCTTGATTAGAGAACAGATTTCTCAAAATAAACTGTCTTCATTGAATAAGAAAGACAAAGATTCTCATTAAAAGACGTGTAATTAGAATAAATCCATCAAATGAATAATTTAATCAGTTTTAGTAATTTTATCTTTAAAAAATCCTTCAAACTCTTAACGGACGTATCAATTTCCTCCGATTTATGTAATTTTTTGAATTTAATGAAAGATTAAAATTCAGTTTTTCATTGAAAATGTTTCTTGATATAATTTTAAAAATTTTGATATTGTTTTGAATCTAAATCGTTAAATTAGGAATATATTTTTCTAACTTATGAAATGAAACTAAACGAGGATATCTTTTTTTATGGTAGCCGCGAAAATATAATATTGAAACTTTCGTCTCTTCAAGTGATTTAGTCACTTTATTTAAATAATCATTGAATCAAATGTTAGAGAAGGATAAGAGCATTTATTTTTTGTTACAGAAAGGAATTTCCTTGATGAATGAACCTTTCAAGACGGTTTTTAGGTTTAATATTGACTCAACACGGGGCACATTATTACAAGGTCATATTGTTGACTCGTTAAATTAGGATGACGGGAATTTCCGTCATTGCAGTTTTATGGCTGTCTCAATGAAATTTTTGTTTTGTTGTAATTAATAGCAACTCTGTTCTATTTGTGAGTCAGGTCTTTTATCTTGCAATGGATAATTATTACTCTTCCCCACCTGTCGCAGTTAATAGGTCAATTATTAACAAAAACAACACAGTTGATTGGCGCTGAGCCAGGATAGACTTTCAGTAGTTCTCTATCCAATTGTATGACGATTATTTACCTGGCCTCATATTGGGCTTTCAGAACATTAATACTCTTTTCTTTCGGATTTGAAGATAGACGAATATAAAAATTTATATACTTACATGCAAATCCTCTAAGAATGAATAAATGAAAGCCTCATCAGAAACATAATTTTCTTAAACCTCTAAAAAATACTAGTCCATGACCTGTCACTTTGCCGATGGCTGCTAGAGATACTATTGGTGTGACAGATCTAGTATGAAGGAGGGGGGGGTATTGTAGTTTGATAGAAGGATTGGGATGGAGAAAAGGGTTGCTGAAGGGAGATGCACTGATGAATGCTACTGATACAATATGTGAATGAGATGGCTCATATATATATATATATATATATATATATATATATATTTTGATTTGAAGCGATGGCTCTAGGTTCATATAGTTGTCATTAGATTTCATATTGCACAACAGCACCCCCACTTGAGAAATTGATCAGTCTGTGAAGTAGCTGTTAATGACCCAGAATTATAGATAATGAAAGTACGATCGACATAATGAAATATTGGATTACTTTTCATTCTGGATAGGAAATTGCTTCCCACTATATTCATAGCAGTCCGCTGTCTAATGTGTCCTCTAAATTAGCGCATTTCATAGGTATCTTGATTCAGTACCACTGCCTACAATCCACTATTTGGGCATAGAAAATGGACACACTTAGAGTGTCATCAATATATATTCTTAGCATGTACCTGTAAAAAATGACTGATGTATGGGTCTGCACTAAAGAATCTAGATGCTATTTCATTAGGTAATTCATTTTTAATGATTCAAGTATCTCTTTTTTTTTTTTTTTCATCTAAACTTGACTCTAGCTGTTTTTTTCTATGACGTATTCTTAGTTGCTATGTCACAGCTGATCACATTTATGTCACTGTATTTCACATGGACCAATCCATTAACATTTTAGGTTATAACAGGAATGGACACAACAGACAGACAATTAATTGAACATACTAATTAGTGTATATGGCTTGATTAATCTTATAATTGAATAGAAATCCGGGTGAGCATGAACATATTACTCCACACAGTTGCAAATCACTTTTTGTTATCTCCCTTTCATCCTTCACAGCTTTCTGAGATATTACCCCCCCCCCTTTTTTTTTCTTTCACACACACATATATTTATGCATATTCCAAAATGAGATAAGCACCATTTTGTTTTGAAAAAACAAACAAACTCAAGGCTTCTACCACCAGAAGTTCGGCAATTCATCACTAATTCAATATCTTTTAATCAATTTTCACAAAACATGATATCTGCCATGTTTCCCTGCATGAATCCTTTTCATTGCAAACTACAATCTGCACCATTCCCAGTTTTCCAAAGACTGCGATATCTCCACTCGACCAATCAGAGCACGTCATTCCCATGACATAAACAGTAGTAGTAATGCCCTGTGAAAATATACAGCATTGACATGTAGCAGCTAAATTTAGCCATTGTTCAGTCTTCCACCCTGTTTTTATCAGCTAAAATTAGGATTTTAGGCAACTTCCATTATGTTGGGGAAACCACAATTCACACTGTTCAGAACAAATGGAAAGAAGTGTCCTCAGAAAATTACAACCAGTCATCTCTGAAAAGACACACATGAAGAAAAATAGTATTGAAAATAATTAACTTTTGTAGTAAACAACCTAGAGTTGAAACTATTTATGTCAAAAAAGGTACTCCAGTTTACCACAGAATGAGTCAGTAAATAAAATATACACTATACATACAAAGGTACTTAACAAAGGTTTTTAAAAAAAATTTGATTGTCTTGGGAATTGATTTATTGGCAAGTTCTGTACATGGTTCAAGCAATAAACTGTAATACCTTTTGAACTAAAAAAGAGATGTGGATCAACTTTCCTTTTTCTGAGTAATATTTTGCATAATTCAAAACTGCAGATAGTTTTTACTGATCTAGTAGATTTACTGCATTTTTTGGAGGGGGTGATCATTTAGTTTCATCAGATTTTAAATATCTAATCCTGGGTTTGAATTTTTTTTTTTTTTTTTTCATCTTATAACCTCATAATGCTATACTGAGGTTTCAAGCAGAATTTTTTTTTTTTTTCTTCTTCTTTTCCCCTTATTTGAAGAAAATGGATTTATAGCATTTTGAACCAAATTTCTTTTTTCCTCTTCCTCCCACATCTGATTCCAAAGCTCTGCTTGATTGAAAAGAGCTAAACTGAAATCAAGGAAACACTTCTGACCCTTCATTTCATTACTTACGAACCAGATCCATACTTTACTTACAACCTATAAAGCCCCTTCTCTCTCTTTCATCAAGAATGCGATGCAGACAATTACATTTTATGCAACTATTCATACATCTGTTTTGAAGGCTAATGCTGAGATTATTCATGAACAAAATAATTTTAAGAACCTTCAAAATTGAAAGATCAACGAGCAATTTTGTAGTCGAATATCCTAAATTATGACAGTGGTTGTTCTCACCTAAGATATCTGAGCAGAATAAATTTTTGACTTGAAAAATATTGGTTCCATTATAATTGACTGATCTGTCACCATTTAGAATTTTGGCTGTCTGATCTACTGTACTTGTTCACTTATTGGTACGTCTCCAGTTTGGGAATGATAGACAAGATTTATGGGCCTGGGGAGGCTTTTCGGCAAAAAAAGATTCCCAGATTAAGCATACTCGCAGGTTGCTTGGTGCCCCCAGCCCCCTCAAATAGCAAAGGAGATATATATTCAATCAACCGTATAGTAGTGAGCCTTTTTTTTTTTTTTTTTTTTTTTTTTTTTTTTTTTTTTTTTGATGGTTGTTTCTTCTCTCATAACTTATATGTATAAAAAGATACATAGTTTTTCTGTTTGAATGTTGATACTACCAAATAAAATAACTTATGTTAGATTCATCTGCTTAGTGATTATTTTGTTATGGGGGCACTCTGGTCACTCACAATGACAACTGGTGATTTTGGCTGCTGAACCATGATGTCACCATCACCAGTGACATCTGTGAATGACATAAGTAACAATGATTTATGATCAATATTGGAAGACCTGATGAAACGTTGAATGCAATTCTAAATGTATGAATTATTGTCTCTGCTGAACAGTATTTTCACTTGACAATACCGGCATATGCTACCTATTCATCATAATGGTATATAAACAGGGGAATTCATTATTAAAATCATAAAAAATGTTATCAAAATCAATCGATCCCCATAACAAATGGAAATTTTCATGTAAATTCCACTTCTGAAAAAAAAAAATTGAAGTTTTAGATTGAGAAAAAATTTTAGATCTTCAGTCTTTTTTTTTTTTTCTTCCCCTTCCTCCTAGGTTCATCTGTAACCATGGACTCTTCCAATTGAGGGTAACCATTTTGCTGATGACAATATCTCCCACAATTTGAAACAAATTCAGTTTCTTAAAATCATCTTAGGAATTTTAATACATCCATGAATTTTTTGCAATGACCAGTGTTTTTTTGTTTGTTTTTTTTTATTATGTGAAGTTATTTATATCATCCTTTGCTTAATGTTATCAGCCATTTATTTTCATGTAAATGATCCTTTTCCAAAGTGATCAAGTAGGCAATTTCCTTTGTATACTGAATTGAGACAAAAAAAAAATCTTGACCGTCCCCCCCGTATGTAGATCTGTGATTTTTAAACTTGTTAAAGACTCACCCAAGAGTGGGTGGAATTATTTTGGGTCTGAATGAAGGATGATTGGTGAATGGCTCGATATACTCTGATATTTATTTTTCCTATCCTTTGAAAATTCATTGCCATTAAAACAGTTGGTATGGTCTTATTGCTTTGATTTAAGTCAGTATCTCTTTTCTTTTTTCTTTCTTTCTTTTCCTTGTTCTCTTCCCCTCTCTATGGTTTTTTAATCTCCAAATATCATGATACTCCCACAATGCACTGCAATATAACCTTTCAAAAAAGACCAGTGAAGCTTGTGATAAAATTATACACTAGAAAGAATTAAGAAAAATGATATAAAGACAAGGATATTAGGTTGCAGGTGAATGAAATCTAGTGATAATGACTTCTGAAATAGTTTAAGAAGCAATGATATTGATGTAGCTATAACTTAGGGCTGGGTGATGTAGGCATGAATTCATATTCTGATAGTGTCAAGCTGAATGCCAATATACTGTATAGATCCCATCAAAGCCACAGAAGATTTTATAAAAAATTTTATCAAAGCAAACTGAAATCAAAATGAATAAAATTAATAAAAAATAGGTATATCTCTGAGAAAGCCATTTTTTTTTATTTCAAGAATACAAAATATTCTGACTAAGGAAGTAAAAATGTAAATAGGACTACAGTTTTTTAGGAGGGTGGGGTAGACAGGTGAAGGAGAAAAGGGTGGATTGGGGATGGGGACAGGTGAGCTCGCGAGAAAAAGGAGCTAGATCTAGCTCTCAAATAGCTGAATTTGCATTATTGTGGCTATATCTCTGTATATGAAAATACTGGTATATTGTGTTGTCTATATACTGCCCATCTGTATTCTAACCAATGCTCTCCCAGATTATGTTGTGTTATTTATTTTTATTCATTTTTTTTTTTTCTTCCTTTGTTTCTTTGGTGTCATTATTTCTATTTTTTTTCTTCTTTGCAGAAACGTGAAGAATACCCAAAAGCTCAATCAGCGGGAACTTGAGTTGGGTCTAATAGGCAAAAAATCCTGGCACGATCAGTTCAAGGATAGTGCTTGGATTTTTATTGGTGGCCTTCCTTATGACCTAACTGAAGGTGACATCATTTGTGTATTTTCACAGTAAGTGTTTGTTGTCTCTGGTTTTATTTTCTTTCCTCCTCCTCCTCCTTCTCTCTTAACATCCGTGCAATTATTTATATCTGCGGGGTTTTCTCTTCTTTTTTTTTTCGGCTATTGTCACTAAGGCCCAGCCCCAGCCCCAAACAATGACCATCTGCTTCGGAAACTGGGAAACTTATTTGCTCGACTCCTCTCTTTCTCTTTGGTAGACAGTGTTGTAGTGCTATAAGAAAGAGGTGAGAGAATGCAGGGCTGCCTGCTTTAGTGAGCATATAGCAATCCAGTCAGTGAAGCAAGCCTCTACAGCTGGATAGTAAAGAACCACTGTTTCCACGGCACTGCACTAAAGAGGAATGGTCAAATTTCAATGACGTATAACCGATTCACATTTTGATGATTAAGTCAAGAATTGAAGCCAGCATAGTTATATCTCTCCTTCGAGTCTTGCTTCTAGAGAATTCATTCGAATATGATTAGATTTTGATATTATACCTGATCGACTCCGTCTTGGGGATAGGGGGGACAATTCCCATAATGTTTTATTTTGGGGCAATAGCCAAAAAAGAAACTTCGAAAACCTTTCCCTGTATATAAATATTACTGTCCTTTGTCCGACTGCCTTTGGAAGCGAACATTGTATACTCATGAAAAATTCTCAGGGTTCGTATTCTGTAGATTCTTTATTGTATTATTTTGAAGTTACTGCCTACCGTCAGCGTCACCTCAAAAATTGGCACTGGAGAAAGCAAAGCTAGCGACTTGGCACCGGTTGATTTCCCATGCCGTTTGTGTGACACTTCAAGGATCTTTGCTCATCAGGAAGGCATCATTGAATCTTATCTGTTAACTAGGATGGAAACCTTATCCAGGAGCTTTGCACTCGACTACTTGGAGCACAACGAGAACCCTGTATCAATATCGTCCAGCCCGACAAGGAGCTTCAAGAATTTTGATCAGCTTTTAGAGATCTGCATTGAGGCCTTGAGGATCTACGAGAGATTTTGATCAGCTTGAACCCTGGAATTCGTCTAACCCAACCTGCTTCAAGAATCAAGATCAGCTTTTCAAGACCTACATTGATGCATCAAGGATCTACAAGAGATTTCGATCAACTTATCAGGAAAGTATTTTAATATCTGCAACTGTTCTGATCAACATGAGGAAATCACCAACTTCAGGATCAAATATTTACATCACATCTGCATCACAGGATTTTTGACCCAAGCATCAGGAGGCTCATCTTTACTCCAGAGTTAGGATCAAAACGTCAGAAATTTCAACAGCATAAAGGATATATTTAATATGTTGCGTATAAGGAAGGAATCTTAGATCAGCAACTCCGGAAGGATCGTCACTTTCAGGGATTCAATTCAAACAGCTTCTCTACAATCCTTCTCAGTTTTAGACCAGTCGTTATCAAGTTTACATCCAAAACTAGAAATCTGATTTTATTCTGGATCAGAAGTTGAAGGCAAGTTTCACTCAACTTTTTGTTTAAACAAGGATCACCGTTTCAGTCGCAAAGTTTCTAAAGGTTCAACATTTATTTCATCTCCATGAGCTCAACACGTCATTCCCGCACATAGATCGACATACTCCCCGGATTTGTAAGAGATTAGGACAGAAGCTCAGCAAAATTCAGATCAAGTTTATCAACACCACTCTATTTTGGAAATAAACCACAGCAGCTCTGTATAAAAACTTGGAATCATCAGAGTCACCCAACATGTCGACTTTTTGGCGTTACATCGTTTCCTTGCCGTTTGGGTGCATGTGTTCAACAACGCAGAGTCCTCCAACTAAACCTTTTGAGCCAGGCTAAGCTCTGGGCGTGAAGTCGTTTGAACAATTTTAATCTGACCACTCAGTTCCGCTTGTGAGATGAAGAAGTTGGCTTCTAAACGTCTTTGGTAAGTGTTTTAGAGTTGATTTGTTTTTGTCATTTTTAATATTTTTTTTTCTTTAAAACCTGTCTGCTTCTTGCCAGCATTTTATTGTGATTTCTCTTCCAATAAACATTTAAAGATTTACTTTTTTTTGTTTTTTTGTATAATAAAACTTGAGAAGCTAGGCAGTTGATAGGGATTCAAGTACATCCAGCTCTTTTTGAAGGTAAGCTTCTAATTCTGTGGTTCTTGACCCAGGGGGTGTGTGTAATTTCAAAAGGGTCACTAGCTTGCAAGAAAAAAAACTCATTTCTGTAATTATAAGTGTTTGCATGATGTCATGAACAGGATAAAAATTTAACTCTCATCACAAATTCACGGTATACATTTTGAACTTATTTGGTTGATTGTATGGGGGCGGGGGCATTGCAGTGAAAACTTTGAACTACTGGTCTGATATCACAAACATGGGCCTCTGAGTTGAAACAAAAACAGGTTTCCCTCACTATCTGAAAGTAGAGCTTTCCTTTTAAGAAAACTTTTGTAAACTGTAATAGACTGAAGCAAAGAAGAAAGTGCCATAAGTTTATACAGGAAAACTTTTTGAACATCCCCAGACTCCAACAAATGGTGATACGAAAGGAGTCTTGACCCTCTCATTTCTGCAAAGATTACCAGCATGTACAAGGGATTATTCTCTATTGAGATCCTTGAGTAAATGAAACTTTCTCGATTAAATTGTTGGTTGGGGGATACTTCAAAACCGAAGCAGTATTCTCTACCCAATCCCCACTACAGTGGGGCTCATTTTCAAGATTTAGGGAGGGAATTTTTCAACCAAGTTTTTCATTTTGTTACATTGTTAGACAAGTATTATAAGCTATTTTCAGCATTCTCTCTCACTTGGAACATCATTATTTGGTGAATAAGGGGAGATAATTCTTCTATGGTGATGTTGAGAGAGATGAGAAACAATTTAGATTTTGTCAGAACCCGCTTTGGGGTTGTCAGATTGTGCTAAAAGGGGAGGTAATCCGAGCCTTATTTCTGAGACTTGCACAGGCATTGGAATGGCATTAAATTTGTGAATCGAGCTATTCTGAAGGCAGAGGTTCGGTACCAGCCTCGGATTATCTCTCCTCGTATCCCAATCTGACCACACTCTCTGCTATAAAAGTTTTGGCTCATTAACCATTACTCAAGATTTTCTCTGAAAATCAGCTGATTGAGTGTTATCCTCTTATATTATCTGATTGCAATGAATAAGCAAAGACTGAAGAGCACTAACCAAAAGTCAGTTTTATTTCAGCGAACAAAAGTTGATGCTGATAACATCATAATCACCCGAGTTAAGTACTATTGATCCCTGATACTACTTTGATGGGTGACCATTTTGATACTGTTAGCAAAAGCCTCCATTTGGTTTTTGAAACAGCAAGCAAAATGGTTATTCCAACTATTAGCATATTTAGTGAGAAAAAATTATCTAGATAGAACCAGGGTTTCCAGAAAATCCAAGCTTCATCTTGGACCTTTCTGACTCTGACCTCAAAATAATGATAGATTCAGAAATCATGCAATTCTAGAAGTGGAGGTTTAGTACCAGCCTTTTGAGATTGGCCAGGTCTCAGAAATAAATGTTGGATTGTCTCCCACTTATGCCAAATCTGACTACTGTGTTCCTAACAGAACTGATAACATTGTAAATTTCATATCCATTAGAAAATCTCAGTTACAGTTACCCAATAATAAATTGTGTTTTTGCTATTACCAGAAAAAGAATTGGAATCCTCCATTTCATTATAATGGAGCTAATGTAAGTATGTTACCAAAACTCTGTCACTGTGAGAAACACGGAATACTGCTTTGTGTGAGTCTCTTTTTTTCTTAAATACTTTTTATGCCGAGATTCTAAATCCTATTTGAAATGAGAAAAAATCTAAAAATTTAATCGCTCAGCAGAAAGTCTCATTGATGATAAAAAAGAAATATTTTTAAAATTATTCATCAAGTTGAAATTTTATCTTATTTATTCTTAATTAGTCAATGTATAATTAGGTTAAAAAAAATTGGCAATATGAAATAAATATTTTGAGACAATAAATATAAAGATTCAAAAGTAAAATTCAAAATTTTAAAAAATAACTTGTGTGATAAGTGAAAAATATTTGAATGAATGCGGTGTGGGTGTATTGAGATTTAAAATGGTTTCAAGTAGCCATTGTTCCCAAAGCTTTAATCTCTACTAATTATAATCAACCTGCTGGACTTCTGGAAATTTTATGGGTGCTGTCAACTAAGATTATCCATCGTCTCATGCTTACCATCCTACCTAGCTTCCAATCATCGCTCATTGTCTCACAATATCCATCCAGAGAGATATATATATATATATATATATATATATAATTAGTAATTGCGTCATCCACAGACAGCTGTTTCATTGTATTACAACTCTTCAGTGTGGCTATAGACTATCCATTATCCCATCCAGTACCACAAGGTAGGATCGAAACCTTCACTTCAGACCCATTTTACCTCTGCCTTATGCAGAACTGGACGGTCAGTAAGGCTGAATTTAAGCAATATATTCACTTACGCACAATTTTCCATCCCCCAGAGTGTTCCATTCCAGAGTTGGAAATATATATATGAATGTAATTTTCCATTCTTTTTTCCCCCTCATCTTTTTCAATGCCTATCTTTCCTCCTTCCCACTCTTTTCCTCCCTATTCTCCCTAGCTTATACCTACTTGATAATTTTTTTGTACATTTTTATTGCACAGATACTACACTCTGATCTCAAGTAGAAAAGCATTATGGTCATACATATGTCCAAGCAAAATGGTGTACAGGATTTTTTTTCAAAAAAGGGTCCCTTCAATTAGTGTGACCTTTTCTATTTGTGAACGCTGATCCACAGTTTTTAGGCCTGGGGAAAGAATAGAGAAAACGGGTGGGTTTAGGTTGTATCATTGTCTTTCCCCTTCGGAGCTACTGATCGAGTTTCCGTTCGAAGTGCCTGGTTGATGAGGCTTCTTACTTGAACTTCATCTTGGAAAAGAAAGAATCCCTCGAGAAATAAAAATCTTCCTGCTTTTATAGAAAAGGCAATTTTGAATTGAGGTTTAAAGAGTGAAAAGCATTCCATGGCTGAAAATATCGTCATCGTTAACTGATTAATTCTTAATTACACAATACTATTACTAATTTCATTATATATTCCATGTTGACTAATGAGTAACACATTAGTGAGGTATAAAAAAGCAATGCTGTAATTGCGTTGTTACTAAATTTTGCACAAATTACCAAAATCTAATTAAGTCCTTTTTTAATTATATATACATCTGATTTCTTCTTAACAAAGTACTTTCTGTATTAAGTGAATCATGTTTTTAATTGTGAGTGAGATATCAAATTTTTTGTGCTCTTGAGTTTGAGGACCCCTGAGTTGGTGTGAGGGCGTTGGCTGAGTGCTGTCTACTTATTTTCAATGATTGTCTAGAAGAATGTTATAAAAATGATTTTCTTTCTCTTTTTTTCCCCTCTCTTATTTGGCATTGTCAGATTGGGCTGAATAAATATCTCTGTTTGTACTCCTATGTATTGAGAACAAGGCAGCCTAGACAAAAAAACCCCCAAAAAACCATAGTCTAATTCAGCACCTCTCAATCTACCTGTAGCACAAAATATTTGACAAATTATATATATTCCGTAATTAAAGGAGTTTGATCTAGGGTGGAAATTTTTTTTTTCTATGTAGTAAAACAAGGGAAAGAACTCAGAAAAGTTCAGCAGAGGAATTTTCAAATCCAATTTTTTCATTTAACGGGCTCAGCCAGCGAATTACTGCGGAATGGGCTTTTGCGTGAACTAGCTGAAAACTGTCTGATGGGGGGGGGGTCCTCAGCTGCTCCCTGTCCCTCTGTCTCATGTATATATATGTATCAATAAGCCAGTGTCCATTGCTCAGTAACACAAAACACGACTCTTTTCTTCTCTTTTCTGTTGTTGTTTGTTGCAATCCAGCTCCACATACATCACATTTATTTTCAATATGCATGAAATACAAAGAAGAATGTGACAAGACAAAATAGATTTTGGATTTCTGGGGCTGTAGCCAACGTAAGGGCACCGTTTTACTGATTTTGAATGCATTGGTACTGAACAGATCTGGTTTCACCTTTTGCTATGCTGTAAGTGAAAGTAAACATTTAGTCTCATCAATTTAACCACTATCTACCTTAATGTTTTTAGTTACTTCTTGTTGCCACTTTACTCAGTCTGTTAGTCTATGGCAGTGAGTAAAAAGTGGATCAGAAATAATGACCCCTCGGTGAGACTCCAACTCAAAGCAGAAGTCCCAATCAAACCTTCAAACCTACCATCTATCCCAATATCTTCGGTTTGTTTTTGAACTGGTAGTAAAACTATTTTACTCTCTATTTTCATCATATGCAGTTTTATAAATCCTTATTTTGACTTTTTTTACCTCCATTTAATGAAAAGTAATAGCTTCAAACTTCAAGCCTGTTTTCTTTTTTTCTCTGCTTTTAAATACAAAAGATTTTCTGGACAAATCTCAGCTTATGTAAGACCCTTGCCTTTATTTACAAGCTGCAGGCTCTTTCATTAATGTGAGCTGAGAATGCCCCAAGCAAGGTCTAGAAAATATTCTGTTTTGAATATCTTGAAAACCAGTTGTGCAGTCTTGATGTCACTCGGCTACCAATACGAGGAGACCTTGCTGCGCATTCATGAACTGGGTTTTCTTCATCAGGAGTGAGATGCCTTTGAAGAAGCTTAAGTACTATGTGACCGGGCATGCCCATCCTTCGTGTCTTGGAGTCTTCATATTTGGCTCCCTGCTATTTCTGACTTTTAGGCTTTCAGACTATGGACGAAATTTAAGAGAATGTGATGAGGCAGCCAATGACAATCCTAAAGAGGACTTAGGAGGATGGTTGTGAAAGGTAGAATTGATGTTGGCAATGAATGTGTGATGTCCTAAGTAGATACTTGAGATCAGATTAAGGCATCTTTGCTGTAGGAAGGCTTTTTTTTTTTTTTTTTTTTTTTTCCTTCCTTTCCTTCCTTCTTTCTTTCTCCCTCTCATTAATTGTAATATTTGGCTACTTTCCAGCCAGACCTCAGATATGCTGTTCATTGTCTTAACTTTGACAAAAGTTCTCTTTATACTGACATATCTTGAAATTTCTCTAATGTCAATGGCTGAGTAAAGTCAGTATTCTCTCTTCAGGTTAGCTCTTTAGAATTCTTGATGAGGTCACATGACTTATATTTGCCATAAATGAAATTCATATCATATGACTTGATTTGGATTTTTTTTTCTTTTTTTTTTTTTTTTCTTTAGAAAATAATAATCTTTAAACCTCTTGTAACCCTAAGCATGAATTGGATAAATTTTTTTTATCCATGGTTTATGTGGGAAAGTCCAGATAGTACTCTGGACTGGCAACGACTAAGCTTTATTCAGCATAGCCATTCAAGAACCGAGATATACCATTTTGTAAAACCTATCTGCGGAACAGTACTTTTTAAAAAATTATCCATAAAAACCAATCTCAAGCCTAAAATTACTTTTTCGAAATTCAAAACCTGATCATTATTTGATGTTTTGGTTTCTGTAAAGACATTTTTTCCCGTCAACGAGGGCCAAGCGATATAGACAAATTCATACCCGAGTATTGTCAGACTGAACACTGATATACCATCTATCCCAGTATTTGCTCATGTTCAACTGCAAGTCAAAACCACATGGGATTTCACAAGATCTTTTATTGAAACTAAAAGATTGAAATTACAATACAAAAAAAAAAAAGCATATCATTGAGGATGCTGCTTTTTCAATAACACGATACATTGATTTTATAAATAAAAATGTAAGTTGAAGAGTAAGTAGTTTTCCAGTGGGGTAGACTGTTCTTTATCAGGCGCCTGTAGCCCTATGCCCTTGTCACAGCTTTTATGCAAGGAAAAGTTGTCTATTGGCGACCTCTTGCTTCAGGGATGCCCTAAGGCAAGTTACAGTGTTACTACTGCAATTGAAAACCATTAATACAGGGGAATGGATGGCTGGTATGAGAAAATATTTCTTTGCCAAGTACAGAGGAAGAGTGAGGACGGGATTGCGCTGACTATTTGGAATGGGGACAGATAACCCCAACAAAAAAAAGTAGCTAGATCTAGCTTCAAAATAGCTAAATTGGCTTCATTGTGACTATGACCATGTTTGGTATTGCTCAATCTTATTCTGCATTTCAAAATATACCGGTATTTTGTGTAGTTGATCTATCGCCAGCCTCACTGTTCACTAATGTTTGGATCAACTGCCTGAATTTAGTTGATAAAAAAAGGAAAAGAAATAAATTAATTCCCATTATTATGATGAATAGTGAAAAAAAATTGAATTTTTTTTTTTTTTTTTTTTTTCTTTTTCACCTAATTGACATTAGCTAGGTGGTATCAGATCATTTTATTGCTTTTTTTTTTTTTTTTTTTTTTTTGTGACTTAGAATCTTCCCTTTATTTTCACATAAGTCACAGGGGAAATAAGAACCAGATACAATGATAATAAATGAATTATTCCAATTTTTGAAGTGTTCTTTGCAAAGAAAACACTGCATTTAGCAAAAATTGCTCTTACCCTCAGTATATTCTAAGGATCAGTCAAGTACATCTCAACTAACTTTGTTGTTAGTTAAGAAATTATATACTTGTGCTAGAAGGTCTTGAGATTGAATGGTCTGTTGTTGAAATAGTGTCAGTTCATCCACCACACTAGACTGGCAACGATGAAACAGACCTAACTCTTGATGTTGTATCGTATCATTCATGTCTAAAAAGTTATCTTCTGTAAATTTTTGTTCAGTACTGGATCTGTATTCTCTGGACCAAATAGCTTTATTCAGTACCAAATTTGGTTCTTGAAAAATACCAAATAGCAACCCTTCTACTGTGCCAGCTGGCCATAGTAGGTGTAAAATTCTTTCTGCTGAGATTGAAATTCTGTCTGTAAAAGGCTGAACATGTCATTCCCCTGGAAGATTCTTCAGAAGTCTTTGAGGGTTCAGGTTACAATTCAAATCTGTTTTTCGGCTGAAATTTTCAATAGAGGACTTTTTATTTATTCATTCTTACCAAAATGAAGTTGAAGGATTTCTAGTTTGGGAATAATATTCAACAAGAATCTGATCATTTCTTATCACTCATTATGTTGTCCTTGTTTTTAATTACCATTTTTGGTGGTATATATGACCCTCCTCCCCTTATTTCAGCGGGGGATTTTTAAAAGAATTCTCTGGATTCTCATTTATCACTTAGGGTTTTTTGTTGTTGTTGTTTTTTTTTGTTTTGTTTTTCTTTCCAACTCTTTTTGGTCAGTGTGGGACTATGCATTGAAGGTTATACTTACCTTTTAAGGAATAGTGGGGGGGACTTCTACCTGTTAATTATAAATAATCCTTTCTCTATGTCTATGAAAGGAAGTTTGTTTTGGTATTAGGTTTTCTTACAAAATATATTGATTCCAACATTTCAAGCCACCCGACCTATGAATCCATTAATTATTTTATTTCCTTGAAAAAACTCCATGCCATTTACTAGACAGCCAATGGGCCACCTTCTGAGAAAAAGTTTGTACAATATGATGTGACCAGAATATTCCCTGGATTTTTAGACATTTGCAAATGAATGTATCCTGATTCCCTATATATAATCTACACTCTCCATTTAAGCTTCAGTTCTGAATGGAAAATGCATTTCCCCATGTATGTCCTGTATCCATTCCTTGATCTGATTGGCATGACCAAAATCTTGGGTGTTTCTCATGAGATGGAAAATGCAATTTTTAATCTGAGCCTCACTGAGTGGTTATGTTTTTGCTCCTCAAATGTATGCAAATTATGTCTTGTGAGAGTGTAGCAATTCCAGTCTAACAGTGAAATGGAAGCATGCATCTGCTCTTGTTGGGGCTTAGGTTAATAAAGAGATGTACAGTAATAATAGTCGGTGGTGTAGCTGACTATAAGGAAAGGGTAGGGAAGCGAGAAGTTGAGGAGTTGGCTGAAAGAATATGCATACTTCTGTATTAGCATGAAAAAACTTTCATATTTTCATGAAAAAATAATAAAGGGGTAATTTTAGCCCGACTGACATGTCTATATATTTATTATTTCAATTATCTGAAAAAGATGTTGAGAGTATTCTCTATGTATATAACTGCCATCTGGCGACTGTTCTCAGTTTTCTACATTGTCAAATAGACTTATGCTCAACAAACAATGCTGGAAAAATTTCCTGCAATCATTCCCATAGATAATTCTCACATGGATTTTCTTGCTCAAAATTTTCAGGGAAAAGTGGATTCTGTAAAAGGGGGGTGTTAGTTGTGATAATCTAATTTTTTTTTTTTTTTTTTTTTTTTTTCCGACCTCACCCCACCCCCTGCCAGCTTGAGTTTAAAGCAATTTAACTGATATGAGAATCTATGTCTGGTATATTTTCAAACCTGTAATGCGATTGAGCAATACCATTCACATCAGTATATAGCCACAATGATGCAGATTTAGCTCCTTTGGGGAGGAGGTTCGCCTGTCCCCCTTCCCAAACCCACCTTTCTCTCCTTCACAGTTCCTTCAACCGTCTACCTGACTAGAAACTACTTTTGGTTATTTATACATCTTCATTAGTTTCTTAATCAGTGTTCTTGTTATAGTTGGGAAGGCACCATTCTTAAAGATATGCCTATTTTTTTTATCTATTGTAATTTTGATAACAGTTTGTTTTAAATAAGTTTTTGTGAAATCTCATGCGGTTTTCACTTTACCATTGGATATAAGAAAATGCCAGTGTGTATGTGTATCTGCCATCTGCCAATACAGAATATGAAATTTTGTCCATATTGTCCGGGCTGTTCCATGTATCTTCTGCTCCTGCCAAGAAGAAATTTTTTTTTTTTTTTTTAAACCACCAGTGGTGGTCTGGATTTGTAGTTCACGTATCCTTTGGTTTTACTGCAGATAGATGAAGTTGACATTTTCTGCAACAAACATCTGTATGTATTTTTTTTGTGGATTCTATAGACTTCCCCTTGGTCAGAAAGTTTGTTTTTTTTCTGTATTTGATGGTGTCAAGATTAAGTTGTTATAATCTTTCAGTGTAAGATATATCTCTATCTCTGGTCTTGATGGCTCATCTCTTTACTCTCACTATGACATCTTGAGTTTTATATCAATTGATGAGATCATATGCTGGAAGCTGGCTCCAGATGGAGACGTACTAGAATAAATGTTGTCTTTTTAATTCTTTCTAAATATAATGTAGTCTTGCCTATTTTGTCCCACACACAACAATATAAGGGTTGGTTGCTGTCAGATATGGTAGTGCCCTTAAGAACTTTGGACCAATCACTTGAGTTGAATAAATATTCCTCTTCTTTCTAGATGAAAGTGGTATATGTATTCACTTGTATCCATCTGTCCACACAGTATTTCCAAAAGTTCTCTATGAAATTTCCTGGGTGGGTAGCTCATGCGATAATAAGGAATTGATGGAATTTAGAGGCAGATCCTGGGTTTTTTTTTTTTTTTTTTTTTCTCTCTCTTGGAGGGAGAGGGGGTCTTCGTACATTTATGTATTCACTCTTGTTTGTCCATATATCTCCTGAAGTTGGAATTCATTAATCACTGACATTTTGTAGAAAGGTGGGTCATCGACTCAGGAAAAAAATCAATTGAATTTCAGGGTGAATCCAGGAATTTTTAGCTACCACCATTGCATCATAACTAGTTGTCAATTGATTTTCATTCAGTTTTTAGTAGAAATGGTGTTGGTATGCACCCTGGGTGCTTTTTAGTTATATTAGGTATTTGTTACCTTTTAAAATGAAATTTTTATTTGAAGCCTAAATCTTTTTTTTTTTTTTTTTTTTTTTTTTTTTTTACCTCCATTCTCCTTTTGAGAAGTTATTCCTGCTTTTTCAAACCTCATCTCGACTCCACAACCTTGTGTAATAAAAGGACTTTATTGTTGGCTGGTCACAATGCTACAGCTTTCCTTGTGTGGGAACTTAGGCAGCTACTGGTGATCTAGGATTTGGGACAGTTTGAGTCTTGGACAACCATGTTCTCTTGTAATGATTTTGAAAAAATTGTCCACGCTAGAGAGAATGGTGTTGAACTATATGTGACCCATAAAGATTTCAAGGATCTTTTTTCCATTTGTTCGAGTTCATCTCCAAAATACAGGTCCTGACCCATTACTATAAGTTGAAAGTGAGGGGGAAAAAATATTGTGACAAGGAAATAGATCATGGGAATGATTTTTTTTTTTTTTTTTTTTTCTTTTCTAGTCATTTTGAAATCATTCCCACAATTCTGCAAATTTTCCCAAAAAACCGCAAATTCTCACTAACTTTGGGTCGACATTTTTTTTGTTGATTTTTAAATTTTTAAAAAAAATTTTTTTTTTTTTTTTTTTTTTTTTATGTACAAGTTATGGCTGTTAGAGCCAATTTCGAAATCCCGATTGTTATACCATCAATGAGCATTCCTAGGCCGAAGGAAATTTTTACAAATTTCCTTTTGATTGGCGGAAACCAGCTCGGCTAGAACCAATAAAAGTTAATTTCTTTCATGAGCATTATGAAGCATAATGGCCGATTCAACTCAAAGCATTCAAAACCTCACGTTTACAACGTCTCTCTTTTCTTTTTCTTTTTTTATTTATCCATGATTATGCTTGGAATGTGAATTATATCTATTTACCTTTTGACATCATTTATTCATTTGTTGAATTATTAAATCATAAATGTGATAGCAGCCTTGGCATAGGGGAAAGACCACTTCAGAAGTTTTAGCGTGTGTGTATCATGCTGGGAAGAAAATTATTTTTCATTTCTATGCCAGATGAGGGTGCAACGGTTCTGTTGATTTGTTCATTATATATGCCTGTGGGCTGTAAGGTTGTGGCATAAAATTGAACTGGATTTCAATTTAAAAAAAATAAGATTTTTAAAAAAAAACCTGCTTTAGTCTGTATGGGACCACCATTATACAGCTGGATGCTTTTCTTGATGCTAACCTTTTTTTTTTTTTTTTTTTTTATAAAGAATTTTCTTTTTTGTCCGACTTTTATTTGAATTGTTTTAATTTGTTTGTTTTTTTCTCTTCATTTCTCTTTCTTTTTTAGTGCCCCCCTCCCTATTGTTGTCTGGTTGTTGTTTTTTCCCGGTTGTTTATGATTTCATTTCTTTTTAGATACGGAGAGGTAGTGAATATCAATTTGACCAGAAATAAAAAGACGGGCAAATCCCTCGGTTACGCTTTTGTCTGCTATGAAGATCAAAGAAGCACCGTTTTGGCTGTGGATAATCTGAATGGAATTAAGGTAAGGATTATCAGAATCTCTTGTTTCCTGCACCACTGCCTACACACTCTCTTCAGGCACTGATTTGACCCACCTGGTACTAACTGCGAATGACAGAAAGTTCCATCATGGCTAACTGAAATTTCCATTTTATTGTGATAGATGGTAACTTGGTTTTATGTGTGAGTTGGAGCTTTTATTTCGCAATGGATAGCTATTACTCTTCACCACCTGTCGTTGTTAATATTGTTACTATGAAAAAAAGGCAGTAACCTCAGATTTTGATGACCCCGGGGTCTTGTACATCCTTTTATGGATTTGTTTTGGCTACCTGGATCGAACTGGTTACTAGTTGTTGTGATTAAAAGAACCCAAAAAGCAGTTTGTTTTTTTTGTTTATTGATGTTTGTCCCTGGTGGGGAAAAAATGCCAGGAATTATCATTTGCTGTTAGTGCGTGTTATGTTATCTCGTTCTCAGTTGGATAACTTTATTCATTCATGTATTTCAATGAAATTTTGTATGTTGCCTTGTGGAGAGGTCCTACCCGGAAGATGGTGTGTTATGGCCAATCCGATTGTTTGTTGCTTAAGCTTCATAAGCAAGAATGTTATTGCATACAATGAGAAAATTTCTCAAATCTGACTTACTTTTTTTTTTTTTTAATGCTAAAATTTGGCTTTTATGTTGACAAAACACTAGAAATTAAAAAATGTCAGGTTATGGTTGATGTGGTTGTTAGTTTTTTTGTTGTTTTTTTTTACATTCAATATGAAAAATATTGAATTTTTGAACTGCCAAACTAAAATTTTTCTACGTCAATTTTTAGATATTAAATCGTACAATCAGGGTTGACCATGCAGCCAACTATCGACCTCCCAAGGAGACTGGGGATGAAGATGAGTTAGTGAAAGAACTCCGGGCTGAAGGGTGTGCTCCTCAAGTGCCAGAATCTTCATCTTCCGAAGAAGGAGAGGTCAAAGATTCGCCCCCTTCCCCACCCAAAAAACTCAAGAAAGGTAAATATTTTTTTTTTTTTTTTTTTTTTTTTTTTCTCTCCATCAAATATATTTGATAATGTTTCAAATGTGGATTTCCCATTACAGTAAGCTATTTAATCTTGAAACATTTTCTGAAAAATACCGAGCCAATTTTAAGGTGTCTTACAACTTGTAGCACCTTATCAACCAGGAAATATACTGTATACTCGGTTAGTCTACTGGAAATTAGGGGTCATGATTTTCTACCAGAGTCGGTGTTGTAACAAATTTCTCGTTTTTACAAACTTTCATCCAAATCAAGTTCCCCAATCCAAACTTCAGGACCAGCTTCTATAATTCATGCAGATATGAGAAAACTGTTGGGGTAGGGTGATGCTAGTCTGGCAGAAAGACAGAAATTAATATAAGTCTTTCGAAATAATGACACTTCACCAGAAGGTTACATTTTGATAAGAATTCAATTCAGATGTAGCAAGTGTCAGTTGGAATTCGAGAATATATTGCTATTCTCATTGGCGATAGATAAAAGGGAAAAGGGTGATGAATTTCAACTATTAACTACTGAAATATTTTTGTATAATTCATTTTTACAGTTGGTGTAATCCAATCCAGTAAGGGTCTTTTTATTTTTAGCCATAATTTTAAGAGCAAAATTTGATGTTTTGAAAATTGGAATCTGCGTCTTATTGAGCTGCATTATAAAGGGGGATGTATGGTAATTGTTCTAATTTTTTCTGCTTGGTTTTACCTTTCTTATTAGAACTAAGGATGACCCACTGAAATGTTGATGTGCCATAAAATTTATTCATACCACTTTTGTTGTTCTAGAAACGCCCGAGCCACCAAAGCCAAAAAGAAAAAAGACGAAGAGACGCAAAAAGAAGAGAGACTATCGAAAAGCTCCTTCTTCCTCTTCTTCCTCCTCCTCTTCTTCTTCCAGCAGCAACTCTGACTCCTCGACCCCGGGTCACCATGGGCCGACAAATGCAGACCTCCCCTCAAGGCTGAAGGAAGATCCCCCAACCTATGACAAGTATTCCCAGCATGTGCCTTCTTCCCGTCGCCCCACCAACTCCTCCACGACCCTGGAGCTTGCGGGCTCCAAGAGAAAGTACAACGACATCGGTCAAAAGTACGAGACCAAATTACGCCAACCTCTACTGTCGTCTTCCTACCCAGAGCCAAGTAATCGCGTTCGTTCTGTCGACGATCGTTTTGACGCTCGAAGAGAATACGGTCGCAACAATGCTGCTCGGGGTGGACGACGTTCTCCTTACACTGAACGGCCACGGTCCCCCCACAGGGCTAAGGCTGAATACAGAGACTATGATCAGCCAACATTCAGGGAAGATGTGAGGGACCCCGACCGGAGCTCACGCTTCCCGGCTAGGGAAGAAAATTATCGTGGCAGGGGAGATGCATATATACGTCGTGACGCTGGCTATCACCCACGGGAGAGTACGTATGTTTCCCGGGACAGTGGTAGTAGCTATCCGCCCAGGGAGAACCTCTATCCACCCAGGGACGGGGGAAGGGGTCTGCTCCAAGATCCTATCTACCCACCCAGAGATCCTTCGTACACGCAGAGGGAAACAACCTATTCTCAGCGTGACACTGGCTATGCACCTCGGGGCGGTGGGTATTTGCAACGGAATGCCTCCAACACGAGCAGGAACCACAGACACTTGCGAGAAGAAGAGTATGTACAGAGAGACACGAGGTACCAACAACGGGACTCGAGTTACTCTCAAAGAGAAACCCCAGCCTACAGGCAGAGGGAAGCCCCATACACGGAAAGAGATCGAACGTACACGCAGAGAGATCGCAATTACCCTGAGAGAAATCGTGGCTATCAAGAGAGGAACCGCACGTATTCTGATGGAGCCAACATTGAACGTACCAGGGGAGGGGCTGAGGACTACCGCAGAGAAAGAAATTTCCGGGCTAGCGATGAAAATAGGGAAAGGAATTATAACCGCAAACCTGATTTTGAACGAGGAGAAAGGAGACGGAATGACAGGAACTATGATCGGAGAGAACGATAGCAGTTGGAGAAAAGTGTTTAGGGCTTCCTTTTCCTCCCTTTTTTTTTTTTTTTTTTTTTTTTTTTTTTTTTTTTAATTTTTAAAAAAAAATTTTTACCCCTCCCCAATCTGAAATTTCTGGGCATACCTCTCATTGGCTGGATCCGCCCCCCTTGTCTTTGTGGACTGACTTGAAGAAGAAAAAAAAAATTCGATAAAAACAAAACATCACTAAGGAAGAATTACTTTTTGAATTATAATGTATGCATATGTCAGGGTTGTCATTCAGTATTTTTCAAAACTGAAATCGGGCAAATTTGATACTGAACAAAGCTATTTGGTACTAGAGAAAATTCTTAAAGAACATAATAATCCCTTTCACATGAATGATATACAGCATAAATATAGATGGAAAATAGATGAAAAAAAAATGTATTTTAATCCATTTTTCCTGCAAGCTTAGTCTGATGAAGGTATTTGGTTATTTTGGTTCTGACGCTACTTAATAGGGTCCTAAGAGCATAGAAATTTGGTCTTGTGTAGGAAAAGACTCATGGCAACCCTAGCATATGTATGTTGATATAATGAGCAATACTTGTCTGTGTGTGTGCGCATCAAGTCCTGGCCAAAAATATATTGAGCAGAAAGATCAAGACCATTTTTGGGATTCTCTTGGGGGTCAATTGAAATTTGTGTACCTCATGACCCCAGCTAGTCTCCCAATTATCTCCACATTTGGTCCCCCCCCCTCTTTTTTTTTTTTTTTTTTTTTTTTTTCTCTCTCTTCTTTTCTCTCTCTTCTTTCTCCATTATATCAGAAACATCTTTTATGGCATAGATAAGTTGCTCCATCGGATTATCCCCAAATGTTGAATTCTTCATCAAACCTGGAGGGGGTGCATAATTTGGGGCCAGATTTTTTATTTTTTTAAATCTTTAAATCTTTTTTTTTTTTTTTTTTTAATCTTTTTTTTTTTTTAATTTTTTTTTTTTTTTCAAATCTTTTTTTTTTTCTTTTTCTCCTCCCCCCCTCCTTCAACCTAGTAGAGACCTAGAGAGAGATCAGATTGCAAAACTATACAAACTGAAATCCTCTTTGTCAAGATTAAAGTGTAGTCTCTGTTTAATTTTATACACTGCACGTGATGACTACTGCTCCTAGAAAGTAAAGTTTGAAAAAAAGTCATGGGAGGGTGGTTCTTTCACTTATCTCTGAATCCATCTCTTCTCCTCAGTCCCACTATGGATAAAATAACATGGCAGAATGAGACAGCCTTAGTTGGCAACCAATCTAGGAGACAGTGGGGCGGGGGGCTGAATTCAAAACAAAGGGAATCCCACCCAACCTCACCCCAAGCACGGGTAAGAATGGCAAGAAAAATTTTGGATGGAATTTGTAATCCCACCTGGTTGGGGGGGGGGGACACTTGCTGAATATGATCTCTGATAAATGAGAGCAAGAGCTTTTGCATATTGGGTAAGCTTTAGATTTCCACCATTTTTGCCTGCTCTCAACCAGAATTCTAGGCACTCTGTATTTGCTACCCTCTAAGATGCAAGTTTTTTTTTTGTTTTGGGTTTTTTTTAATGTTTTTATTATTATTATTATTATTATTATTATTATTATTATTATTATTATTATTCTCTTCCCCCCCCCCTGCTCCACTCTCTCCGTTGTGCAGTCTATTGTCTCCAATCCGTAGAAATTGAATGATGTTTGGTTGATACCCCCTTCCTCTCCCCAAGTGAATTTTAAAACCTAGCAAAAACCCATTTTGTTCCCTTTATATGTTGTGGGGTCTGCTCTTTTCACTGAATCGGGTTGAATGAAAGAATCCTTAGGCTTGGGCCTTCAATGACCATCAAGGGGAGATTGGGTCGACTCGGAGGGGTGGGACAACAAGGAGAAGATGGTGGTAGTCACATGGTCATCCATTTCTTGAGGGGGGGGGTTGTAGCTTGGCCCCAATCAGATCTAACCCACCAACCTATTAACCATACTTTAGACCATTTGCAACTTTTTGACCAATGAGGAGAATGTTGCTGAAAATGAAGATCCTTTCTACCTAATTCTTATGGACTAGCGGCAAAAGGAAGCCCTTCCTCCATCCTGGGGGAGGTGGGGGGCTACAGGCTCCCTCACGGAACTGATTCCAACATGGATTGTGGATTTGATCTTGATCATAACCCTCAGCAGTCACTTGTCTTCAGTTAATGAGGATCAGCAGAAAGTCTGAGGCAATTTTCATTGCAGAGAAGTAGCACCCTTGGCCCCCTGCCCTGTCCCCCCCATTTTCACATTTAAGTGATTCATCACACTTCTGCATCTCATCACATTGAAGTTTTCTTTTTTATTTATTTATTTTTTTATATTAGAGTTTTTCATTTTGTTTTTACTTTTTTATGATTGAATTAACTTGTTTAGAATTCCAAAACCGAACTCTTAGGTTTAATTTTTTTCAAATTTCTTTCACTCTGAATATTAAAATGACTATCTCTGACACGAGAGGACAATTTAGGGAACTTTATCACGATTTGCATCGAAAGACTTGCAAAATCTTCCAATGTGGAAGGATTAAAAAAAAAACATATACTTGTTTTCTGCCCTTTTGCACTGAAAAAAAATATCAGAATTCAATTGCAAAAAATAAATTGGAAGAAAAAATAAAGAAAAGAATCTGACCCCCCCAAAATATTGTTTTGTATCTTTTTGAATTTTCAAAAACCTTTTCCACTATCCTGTTACAACATGCACACAATCCATTAAGTGTGAGAGACCAAAGCTGATTGAGAAAAAATCCTCATCTCATATATTCAGACACCTCTTTTAACAACGTGGTTAAAATAGTAAGAGGGTTTTTGAAGTTCCTGTATTGCCATCAGAACTGAAGTATTATAATTTTGTCTTGAATCTTGAATTTAGAGTAAGCTATTTATTATAATCATGGATAATGTTATTAAAATCAGTCGGTTACAAACAATTTAAAATGAATTTATAATTCTAAAGGTTTTTTTCTTTCTCATGATGAAAAGTTGATTATTACAATGATATATTAATTACAATGATTGTTAATTTAATAGCTTTTCAATGGACAATGTTTCTCCTGCTACAAGATTTGTTATGTCACGTTCCCAGGGAATACTGCTGCTGACATCCATGTCCCCCCAGTATTATTTGTTGGGCCCGTTACAAAACCGCTGACCCAATGGTATCAGCTGGTTATTGTTATCTTGAAGACCCTGTCTCAAAGTGATCACAATTAGTGGCTTCCTCTATTGAAATGTTGTAGTGAACAGAATGTCTCCACACACAATTCTTCAGAAACCCTTTTTATTATGAGCAAGAAAGCTGCCAATTGTAATGATTTCATGTAAGCAATTTAAAGGTAAGTAAAACTCTTGATGAGTGTTTGAAATGTGCAAGATCAAACAAATGCCGATATTTTACTTGAGAAATTATCCACACACACACTATTGCTACTACTGTTAAACTACTGTTTAGCTAATTTTTTTATGGCTTAAAGTTGCTGTTCAAATAACATTATTCTTGATAGGGTTACTACTGGTTTGAAAGAAAAAAAATGATCTTGTTAGCTGCAAACTAAGACTAAACCTAAATCATATCCTTTCTTGTTAGATTTAATAAAATAGTTTCAAATGTTCATATTTTCTGCTTTCATTTCTTCTGTAAAATTTCTTGAACCTAGCCACTTTCAGCCATTCAAAAATGGCTAGTTTGAAAATTAGCTCTGTAATAGTTAAACAGTAATAGCAACAGCTAACATCTCTGGATTATCTCCTTGGCGAAATATTGGTGTTTTGTTTAATCTTACCTAATTGAAACAGTAAGCAAAATTTTTTTTTTGTTATGTTGACTTGGTTTTGTGATTTGTGTTGAAGACAAGAATATCAGCAAGCAACAAAGACACATCTGACTGGGAGGAGCACTGAAGTACAACCGACTCAACAATGGGTCAAGTTTTAGTGCCTTATGTGAAAACCTTTGTGTGCAGAAAACCTCAGGGAGAAATGTTTTTAGGTTTTGGTTTTCAGATAAGTGATTGAGGGCCTGAACTAATAATCGTGGGTGGTGATCGGGATTGTATTTATTTAACTAACTACCTGGTAGGGAAAAATAGGACACAGCACTTTTTTTTTTTTTCTCCCCTAATTTTATGAGAGGCCCCTCACTCGTGAATGGTGGCCTGATATTCCTAAGCAGTCATCCAAGTCATGATCAGGCTTGACACTGCTTAACTTTAGTGATTTAACAACAAATAGGTGTGATATGAGCATAATATGACTGGGTATTCAAAAAATAGGTTTGGAGAAAGAAGTAACAAGTAGAAAAGGGTTTAGAGAGAAGAGTTTTATTGGTAGGCTGATCCAACGTGACAGGAGCTTTTGGTAGGGATATAAGTTTATATTTCTTTTAAAGAGGTTTTTTTTTTTTTTTTTTTTTTCTTTATTTCAATGTTACACCAGGAAAATGTTGCGATAGGAATCAGTTGAAACTATGATGAAAGGATGAAGGTTACACATTTCTGCACTTTTTCTTCTTTTAAAACAATGACGAAAGTGACAACTCGTACAAGAAGCAAACCAAACATATTTGAAGAAAATTGCAGTATTACAGGGTTACAACCGTCCTTTATGGCTATTGTGACGTTAATCAATCATGACTGATATTCTGTTTAGTTAAGAAGGAAAATACAGTCAGCCACGTTCAAAATGTCTGACAACTACTGGAGTTCCCGTTGGTGATTTCAATCGTCATATTTGATGGACATCCAATTTGCAATTGGTGTTTGATATTTGAAGTTCTTGTCGTTAATATTTTTTTTCTATTGATGGATAATAGCCAAAATATGAGAGCTAGTAAAAAAAAAAAAAAAATTTTTTTTTTTTAAATTTATATGCATAGGCCTAGTTAAACCAGTGTATAACATGGTTGAATTCACAATGCCTCAAATGAAGTGTCATCAAAGCGAGTCGACTGATCTAAATCCAATCTACTATAATTATGAACAGTAGGCATTGACTTGTATTAATGATTTTTAAAAACAAATACCAAATGATTCAAAGAGTGAACCCGATGAAACTGACAAATTTTTTTAGTCAAATTAGGAAATAAAACTGAAGGTGTCATTGCCATAGAAGGGACTTGGCCTTTTCATACAGTCTAACATCACAATGGAAGGTGAGAGTCAGTCACGGCACATAGAGTGGAAACGGCGAGCCGAGTTCAAACCTGGCTGAGATAGTTAGTGCTCACTTTGAGAAAGACATGTATCCATCTTTTTCTCCCTCTTCCAATACATCATGGACCAATGTGACTGGGTAAGGCCCATCAATCCCCCTCCCCGTGTGTCTACTTGGGGTAGGGAGGCCCATGTCTAACACTTTGACAGGTTGGACAAGCTGAAGTAGAAAGTGGAGGGACAAAATTAATACAACCATTGTCTGCACGTCTAATGAAAACCTTACAATAGCATCATATCTATGAAGTGTTCATCTGCCTTGATTAAAACTTCCTTACCCTCCCAGAATCCAAAAGTTTTCTAGGGCCTGAACAAAGCAAAACTATTGGTGATTCTTTGCACTACATTCTCTTTATCCTGTTTCGGAGAAAATGAGAAAACCTTGTGGAGTTGCTACGGATGCTGAAAGTAATCACTATTCAATGGAACTGTTTTTTGTAAGTAACAGATTATCCGCCACTAAAGACACTATTTTTTTCTTGCAAATAGATCTCAAAAGCTTATCCCGTGTGCTCTAGGCCAAAGGTTACTGTTTTTGTAGCCCTTGGGTCAGGTGGTATATCAACACGATATACCAGTATATTTTCACGCACAGGTATGAGATAATCTAGCTCCATCTACAGGGTTGAGGCTCTGTTGTCCGTGATCCCTCTCCACACTTGTAAAAGGCTATATATGTGCCTGATAAAGGACTGTCTCTTACTGGAAAACTATTTTTTGTTCTATTTACAATTTTTAGTTTTATTTTCTTATAGTCAGATTATTCTGTGTTCTCATTGTAGTTGAAAAAGTAGCATTCTCAGAGATATGCTCATTTTTTTTATATTTAGTGTAATTTTAATCTTGGTTTATTCCAGAAGTTTTTGTGAAATCTCGTGTGGCTTTAACTTGCAACAGAACATAAAATACTGTATATCCATATTCAGCCTGACAATACCAGGATATGAATTTTTGTCCATATAGCCCAGCCCTAGCTTATCCTAATGCCAGAGGATGGTAAGCAATGCTAGATAGTAATCTTGACTTTTGTATATATGACCTGAATTGAGGAAATGAATTATACTATATATGAAATGGTAAAATTAAAGTATCATAAATAATTTGAAAAATATATGTAGTTGCAATAATTCATTTGTTGTCATTTAGATGTTGAATATCAAAATATATAAATAAGGGAATCCTCATTCCATTATATATATATATATATATATATATATATATATACCACACAGTACAAATCAAGAATGCGATATGATATATCACCAGTAGAAATACGCCAACTACAAATCAAGTAACTTAGAAGAAGAACTCGTTCCACTTAAAATGGGTCAGTAAGTCTGAATTTAAGCGATATATTTATTATAGGTCAAATTCCCCGTCCACTAGAGTGCTCTATTCCTATGGAAGATATATATATATATATATATATATATATATATATATACACACACACACCACTATTTTTCACTTTCCTCAAATGACCTTGATTTTAAGGGAACATTATTAGGTGACAATAGAAGCCACCCATAAAACATCTTGATGAGGTAAGTGAAAGCGCCGAGACCTTAATATTTGTTTTTGTTTCCCCCCTCCCCCCCAAAAAAAAATTTTGCGAGTTAAATTGAAGGAGGAACATCCTCAATGCTGGGAAATGCAATATTCATTCAGTGCAGGATGTGGGCTGTGGCCTTAGGCATCATAATCTAGAGGTCCTCGGCCCCCTAACTAAAAGGTTTAAAAAAAAAAAATTTTTGAGAAAAAAAAAGTATTTACCATTAATTTTATTTTACTTATAAAGATAACAATCAGGGATGTACTTGAGCCCAAATGATGCAAAGGCACACACCCACAGTTCATATACACATTGATAAGAGGGTTACATAATTATTTAAAAAAGATCCTGACTTCTATCTTGAGAAGTATGTTAGATCTAAATGACAAAAATGGTAAATAAATTTGACCATTTATTTAAGTGACCCCAATATCACCTGAAATAATGCAGTAATGTCCATGTTGGAGGCTGGAGTTGACTTCGTTTTTCAACCATTATAAGAATAATCCTCACCCAATTAAGGGGAGTGAACTCTTTGTTGATTGTCTGTCTAGACTGATATGTGAAATTGGCATTCCCCTACCATGGTTTGAAATCACAACCAGGTGATTGTTAGGTAGGTCTCTTACTGACCGAGCCAAACTGACAAGTCTTTTCTTGGACAAAATAAGGAGTAAATATTTCAATTTTCAGCTGCTTGGTTTGATTGGTGTGGCCTGCATGTGGGATACATACATAGCTAGACAGACCAACTCAGAAACTGGAGAAACCCATGTTAGCAGTTTCTAATTGAGAGAACATTGATCCATAGTATTTGAAGATTCCTTTGAGGATGAAATGAGTGAGATTCAACTCAGGCACATAAACTCATTATCTCTGCTAACGATGTTAAAAAAAAAAGGGTATATGTATTTAAACCTCCCGTCTTAGCTTCCCCGAACGTCAACTTCCACAACACCCACCAGAAGAAAGCCGTCAGGTACAATAGCCAGAACGTTGTGTTCAGAAAATGAACCAAGATGAGGACAACAGCCCCAAAATATTTATACATAATATCAATCCCTCATCTAGAAAAATACAGACTGAAAAAATTCAGATAGAAAGTTATCGATGAATTTTGATTGGATTTTCTTGATTGGTGGGCTGTAGGGTAAGGATGAATTTGTTCATAAAATGTATGTTGAACACGAGTTGGAATTTTATGCCCTGGAAAATGATAGGATTGCTTGTTTACCAATACATCCAAGTAAATAGGGAAGAGTCTTACAAGTTTTACAAAAAAGTTATTATCCTCTAAGCAGGACTCTCCAAAGGAGCACACCCCCACTAAGCTATGCAAGCATGTTTTTGAACCAGCTTACAAAGGAAACTTGTGTACAAAAGGTAAGAAGAAGATGAAGAATTTGTTGTTGTTGTTGTTGTTGTTGTTGTTGTTATAATGATAATAATAATACAGGTCTGGTTACTCATTCAAAAGAGACCATTACTTGCTCAGTGTCCTATGAAAGCATGGTGTGTTGGGGATGATTAATTAAAAGATTGGTAAATGAGGTAACCAACAAATAAGTTACTTCTCTCATCTTTTGTTGAACAGTGATCACAAAAAAAAAATGTTTCAATTTTCATAAAGACGTGCATGAGTGCTGCCAGACACAAACTAAGGGATCAATCTAGCATAAATTTGCCCCCTCCCCCCACTAGAAAAACTATTTGGGAGGTAATTTTCAACAAACAAAAAAAAGTTTTGAAGAGTAAATGTTTCAAATTTCCACCAATGCACGCACGATACATAGATAGATAGCCTCTCAGAATCACCATAATTTTTAGCCGAGAACAAGGACGTGTGTATTTGGGAGGGGCCCAAAAACAGCTTTGCACCGCTTTATAGAATTTCACTCTGAGGCTCTAAACTTCAATGAACAAATAGTTTTATTAGCTATGAGAGGCTGTGCCAAAATTATCCTATGTTAACAGTTCTGGTGACAGTTTTGGTTGACGGTTTCTAATAATTGTACTTAGAAGTATAAGAATAATATAGCTTGATTATATATCTCTGAATTTTTGAGATGAGGTATTATTATTATTTCTATTATTATTCAGACTATCCTCATCTTGGTTAGTATATCTCTGAATTTTTGAGATGAGGTATTATTATTATTTCTATTATTATTCAGACTATCCTCATCTTGGTTAGTATATCTCTGAATTTTTGAGGTGAGGTATTATTATTATTTCTATTATTATTCAGACTATCCTCATCTTGGTTAGTATATCTCTGAATTTTTGAGGTGAGGTATTATTATTATTTCTATTATTATTCAGACTATCCTCATCTTGGTTAGTATATCTCTGAATTTTTGAGATGTGGTATTATTATTATTTCTATTATTATTCGGACTATCCTCATCTTGGTTAGTATATCTCTGAATTTTTGAGATGTGGTATTATTATTATTTCTATTATTATTCAGACTATCCTCATCTTGGTTAGTATATCTCTGAATTTTTGAGATGTGGTATTATTATTATTTCTATTATTATTCGGACTATCCTCATCTTGGTTAGTATATCTCTGAATTTTTGAGATGTGGTATTATTATTATTTCTATTATTATTCAGACTATCCTCATCTTGGTTAGTATATCTCTGAATTTTTGAGATGAGGTATTATTATTATTTCTATTATTATTCAGACTATCCTCATCTTGGTTGTTTTCATACAGTATCATTATTGTCTCGCACTGGGATTGAACCTAGAACCATCAGATTACTTGCAGTAATTTTGTCTGATTCTGTAACCACTACGCTAAAATGGACACATAGCATAGTGGTTACAGAATCAGACAAAATCACTGCAAGTAATCTGATGGTTCTAGGTTCAATCCCAGTGTGAGACAATAATGATATTACTAATGCTAAGAGGGGAGTGTGGTCAATATACGCCCATCAGTTAAATAAAGGGTTCAGTTTGTTACTTCCCCACACCTACCAGATGATACCTGATGAAGGCCGTAGAGTACAACGGCTGAAACGTTGTATGATAAACAACAAAGATGAGGATAATCTGAATAATAATAGAAATCATGATTATACTTATAGAAAAGATCTCTTTGCTAACAGTTTCTATCAATTAGTTGTTTGTTTTAAATTCCTCATTTGTGCATAACTAATTTTGTGTTCTGGTCTCTCCCACACAACTGTGCAGCTATGTTCGGTCGACTGTGTTCCTATCATAAAGTTTATCAAGATCTGTTTCGAATTCTGTTGATCGCAAATTGAGTTTTCATTGGAAAACTAGCATATCCCCGTAAAAAATGATGGTGTTACCTAAGTATGGATTTGTTCTAAGGAGCTTAAAACTACTTGAATAGATAATTTATTTTTAATAAATCAAGTATTCCAATTTCAAGTTTTCTATAGAGTGTCATCACATCTTGAACTGTCTTAAAGGTTGATCAGATGTAAAGTCTTGAAACTAAATATCACATTAGAAAACACCACTGATATCATGTATTAAAAAAAAAAGTAAGGAAATTTATTTTATTAAAATTATAATTTATTTCATAAATAGATAATTTTGAATATTATTTTATTAGAAAGTTATGGCCAAATTTTATGAATCTGGCATCTTTAAAAAGTATTCATACATTCATTTTTTTTCTTTTATTTTAGTTCCAAATGTCCAGCCATTCTGTGACATATTATTCATTGTTATGTCATCCTATCTAATTTTAAAACAACCCTTCAATTGTTTGTTTTTTTAGCTGTGTTAATTTATTTCACATGGACCACTCCATTATGACTTTTAGGTTTTAGGAATCGGATAAAACAGAGAGACATACAACCATACAATTGAAAATATTAATTTGCAAGGATGGCTTTTATGTGGATACACACATTGATTCACTCAGTTGAATGAAAAAGAAGCAAAGGGTATGAAGTGTGAAAAAACAGCAAGTCTGTTAAAAGTTGATTGGCTTGACAAAATAGAAGAAACTGCGACACAGAAAGCCAGGGCCTCTGAGAGAAGATAGCAGCCAGTGTATTTCACCGGGGCTCGGAGAGCCAAGGGGGGGCACGAGTATTTCTTTGGTAGAGCGACCATAGCCGAGAACAAGGATGTGTGTATTTGGGAGGGGCCCAAAAACAGCTTTGCACCGCTTTATAGAATTTCACTCTGAGGCTCTAAACTTCAATGAACAAATAGTTTTATTAGCTATGAGAGGCTGTGCCAAAATTATCCAGAAATAATTTCAAGTTTTCATTTGCACAGGAATTCAGTGAACACGTTCTTTTGTCTCAGAAAAGAAAATTGCGAAGCAAAAAATTTTTGCACATACTGACACTAAAAGTTATAGCCAACATTGACTTCCTTTTTGATTTTGTAGGCCACATAAGACCTTTTTCATTTTTATTTGAGCAACATGGTTACTTCAAAAATGTTAATTGTTTTACTGAAAGGATACGTATGAATTAAAATCATCATATTATTGATTTGTCAAGCTAAAACAATAGTAATTTTACAATATAAATTGTAAAATTAACTTTCAGAGAAAAATGACATAAGATGTTAAATAAATACTTTGCTTGGCTGTGGGCCACAATAGATGTCACTACAGAGTGGGCCAAATTTAGTCTGTGAGCCAATGGTTGCCCGCACATGAGTTAGAGGGAGCATTGTTCTGGAGGTGCAGGGCCCTATTGGAAATATTCCTTGTGGGGCTCCAGGTTTACAGCCAAGATTTGTTGAATTTTAGAGGTATAAATAAAGTTCATTATAGACTCGAGATCTCTCTGGTAGAATGGAAAGCAATTGTAATGTGTGCCTAAAAATTTCAGAGAAATAAATGCTGTTCTATAATTATTTAAAATATAATTTAAGCCGAATACAGTAATAAGATAAAAAATATAAACGGTACGAGCATTAGTGACTTTTTTGAGAATTGAGAAGAAAATTAAAGTTGTTGCTAAATTCTGTGAAATCTACCTTGCATTGTTAAGTGTATATTGCAATATGTTGTATGTATTTGACAAGACTAGAGAAGATTACCCAAGCACAGGACTCCCTGAGGCCTAGGTTCCAGTAGGGAAAATTTGCATTTGGAATGTCATATGACAGGTGCAACCTAACACTTGGCACCCTAGGCCACTACCATAGTGCCACTTCCTCAAGTTGGTCTTGTTCGAGAAACATCTTGTGGGGACGTCTATGCTTTTCTAAAACGCCATCAGCCGACACCGAAAAAGATTGTATCTACAAAAAATTCAACATTGGTACATTTAATCACACATACACACACCATACAAACACACACACACATACACACAATGAGGGAGAAAGAAGACCGCAGTGAAAGGACTAAAGATATACTCCTTTAAGAAGAGGTAATATTTTTTCGATTATTTGTAAAAGTTTATAACATGCAAATTGTATATGAGCCTATATTAAAACACAATATATATGCATATATATTAATGTTATGTTAATATATGCAGTAATGGAAATGTTGGGAGGATTGCAGCGTAAACCTACTTCTCAATTTCCAGGTTTTCAACACGTGCAATGTTTACTAATGGAGACATGACCGTGAGCCGGTTTGTATAACCGTATACCTAGTTAGCTAAACCCATTACCATTACTAAATATATGTACATAATGTTATATATATGTATATGTATAAATGTCTAACGTTATGCAAACCTGCAAGCTTCACAGCTGCCTCAAGGTTACATATAGCGCCAAAATGTGTGTCAGGCCGTGGGTGGGGGAGATGTCTTTGGGAACGACAACGTCCTTTTTTTTTGAATATTAAGAGGTGGCAACCCTACCGTTGCTTGTGTGAATGTGTGTGCGGTGAATGAGAGAGAAAGAGAAAGAGAGAGAGAGAAGATGTAAGGAAGGAAAGAAAGGATAGAAGGAAGAAAAAATAGGAAGGATGGAAGGAAAGAAGAAGAAGATGGAAGGAAGGAAAAAAGAAAGAAAGAAATTGGAAGAAAGGATGGAGGGAAAGAAAGAAAGAAAGAAAGAAGAAAGGAAAGAAAGATAGAAAAAGGAAGAAAAGGGAGGGAAAGAAAAGGGAGAAAGGGTTGAACGAAAGAAAGAAACGTGATGGAAGAAAAGAAAGGAAGGGAGGAAGATAGAAATTAAGAAACAAAGAGAATAAGAGAAAAAGAAAGAAGGTAAGAGAGAGAGAGAGAAAATAAGAAGGAGAGAAAATGTGAAAGAAAAAAGTATGAAAGAGAGAGAGAGAAAGAGAGAGAATGAGTGAGAGACATGTGCGACAAGAAGGAGGAGGACAGTTTCTTCCCCCTCCTCTCCCCCCTCCTCCTACCCCTCTCTACAAGTTTCCTTACTTACTCATTTGTATTTGGATCAACCCAAGTCATCAGGGTTGGGTCGTCGGCATCAGAAAGAGACGACCGGGAGGAAAACAACAATAAGAAGATCTCAAAGTTCTTGTTCATCTCGCAGAGAAAGGATTCGGAGAAGAAGTTGAAAGATTTGCAACTTTTAATCCGACGTAAATTTTGTGATTTGGTAAGAATTTCTTTTTTCGAAATTTCTCTTTTCTGCACGTGGTCTTCGTTGCTTGAAACTTTTTGTGCTACCCCAGTAATGTCACGAGCACTTTAGTTCATTACGGATGGCCAACAGCGCCAAAATGAAAAACGAAACGTTCGAATCAGATATTTCTTCTATAATGCTTTTGACCTAAAAAGACAGAAATAGTTCTCATTTTATTCGTCTCTTATAATTAATATTTCAAGTTGCTCAGAATGGTTTTCTGTTTTTTCTCCCGTTAGCTTTGAATAGTCTGATATTTTTTTGTATTGGTATTTTTTTTTTTTTTTGGAAAAAAATAAAAAAAAAAACAGACGGGGAGTAACTTTCCAGTTTAGCATTAGAATTGCATTGTAAATAGACCCCCACTCCAAAGAAAAAGATTGAAAAATTAAATTGTTCTCAAAATTGACAAATTTCCGGGTGAAACCAAGGTCTTATGGATTGAAAGCATGGATAAAATTGCGAAATTTTTTGCTTATGCTTTTCCTGTTTTAGAATTTCCGATCTCAACATTGACTTCCTTAGAGATTTTTTCCACCTTTTTTAGATTTTATTTTAGAATTACAAATAAATTCAGTTTAGACTCTGATTGTTTTTCCTTTGAACAGTCATCGATATTCACACGAAATGTGCCCACAAAAGTAAAATTTGATATCGCGATTGGTCTTCCGTACTTCGAAAAAGTTACTGGCTTAATTGTGTGTCAACCTCGTGTTCCATGTTTTTGGTTTCAATTAATTTTCAACTTTTCAATTTTGTGATTTTTTGACTTTTGGGAGATAGGGATACCACAATCCACCGGGTCGTAGAAAAACCCTTGAAATTCGGATCTGTTTAACGACATTTATTCTCTAAAACATGTTTAAAAGAGACGAAGGTGGTGGGACGTCGCCAATGAGTTTGCAGTCCCTTAAATACATTCCGACACGACAACCCCCCGAAAATACTTTGTTTTTTTTAAAAAATCCTTCCATTAAAATTGTTTAACCTTATCATCTTTAACAATTACGATGAATTTTGATGCAGAACATAGAAAAAAATTTATACCGGTATCATTATATGTCTATCTCCTTAAAAGTTAGACACTTTCTTGTTTTCTGTTTAAATTAAACAAGTTTCAACTTCGTATTATAAACCTCAACTAAAACTATTATTATTTTATTAACTTTTCCTTTCCTGAATTAATTTAACTATTGAAATGAGTTGAAAATAAAGTTTTTTTTAAATTCCCTTCACCCCAAAGACTTACCCGTAGAATTGAATTTTTTTTTGAAAAATATTCTGCAAATAAAATGGTTAGAGAGGCTTTGTAGGTGAGTTCGTTTTTTCGTCACCCTTAAACCCTCGGATTTCGTTGACCTTTCAAATCCGGGTCCTTGACATTTTTCTATAGACATTCCGAACCCCCGAAACTTGACCCAGACCTTGACCCAGAGACCGGTCGGTCGGCTTTTGAATACTCGAACGAGATTCTTTAGCTGATCTCCTCCTCATGAATTATCAGGTTTGTAAAGTTGTTTTCAGTAGCCAACCATTCCCAAAATAATAGGTAGTCTGACGGAATGAAGTACCAGGTTGGTGAAGCTCGTTATTAGAAATTCGCTGATGAAGAACTATTAAATATCTGTAAAGATTTAAAAAAAACAAAAGAATCAACTCTGCCAACGAAGAGATATTCACTCGTGTTTGTTTGACTGCACAATATCTCCATAAGTCCTCAGCGAATTTCAGTGACGATTTGTGGTAGGGTTAGCCATGTGCTAAGGAAGAATTGCTTAGTTTTGGGGGAGGATCCACATAGAAAATTTTTTTTTCTTCTTTTTTTAAAGACGGAAGAGGTTTATTAACTCGTGTACGTCTGTCTGTTTGTCCACACAATATCATCAAAGGTTCTTCCTGAATTTACAATTTTTTGAACAGTGGACTGTTCAGAGAAAGGAAGAATTGATTAAATCCTAGGATGGATACTAGAATCTTTTTTCTTTTTTTATTTATTAGGAAGCATTAGCTGTATTGTAGTTATATATGAACTGATTTTCTTTCTAATTTTTTGTTTGTTTTATTTATTAGCAGTCACGTGTTAAGCAAGCCACCCTCCATCATATAGGGTTGTGAGTTTTATTTTCTCCTGGAACTTATTCTTTATTCCGATCCACACTGTTAATTTATTTGCTCACTGCTGAAGGGAACCCAGCCTGAGTTCAATTGCAATAAAAAGCACAACGATTAAGATGAAGGTAACTAATAGCTAAAAGTTCGATTCGGTTTTTGTCGATGTATGGCATTGGTTGAGGTAAGAGTTCTCTGAGTTTTATAAATGTTATGCTATAAAGTCTTTACTAAATTGCCTGAGGCAGACCCTCTCAAAGGAGCAAAATCTCCCCTTGGGGTTGAAAGTTAGCTGAGGCGGATGAAAGATTGTCACATGGAATTTCTCACTGAAAGCATTCATTAAGAACTTGAAAACAATGATGAATATAGATTTAAAAGACCTGGAATGACAGCATTCAGCCTGTCAAATAGAGTTAAACAGCTCTATCCAAACAGTCGAAAATGGCTGAAAAACTGTTTTGCTTTCCGGCTTAATATTTGGTTGAAAAGGGACTACGGATAGAAGCAGAACTGTTGTGAAATTACGTAATAGGCAAAGTTTTTTTTAACTTTTGTTTTTACAAAAAATAGATGAATTAGGTAGTTTCAATTTGATCATTAGTTCACGTAATCACTACAAGGATATAAAACAATTTTCTTTTTTTCTCAAAAGTTTGTGAATCAAAAATGAAATCCCTTTTTTTTTTTTTTTTTACAAAAAATAAGTAAATACACACTTTCACCGCTTTCTTATATGTATTGAGAACCTAGCATTAAGCACAAGTGTCTTTGATTCAAATAAACAGTAAAAGTAAAATGTCATTTTATTTTCATTGAGAACTAGCTGAAACCCCTCCTATTAGGTGGTATCCAGCTAGTATATATATATATATATATATATATATATATGTGTGTGTGTGTGTATATATTGAGCAGAAAGTAAGGTTTCAGTTTGGCATTATAGTCACATTGTAAATATTATCCCCTTTCTCTCTCTAACGAGAAAAAAATTAGGTATGCTTGCCGAATTTAGTTGCGCTGTGCCTGTTACTCTGATAAGCAAACAAAAACGTGATAATTAAAATTTCTGTTGAGGAATGTTGCCAATAGCATTGTTGACAACTTATACTATAGTATAAATTATCTACTATATACTTATAGAAATACCCTGCTTAGCTCCGATTCACTGGAGTGCTCTTTTTTCAAATATCTTTCATAATTAGTTTAGTAATGTTGAATTTCCAAAATCAATAATGATAGAAGACAACATTCTTAAACTGTCTCTGAAATAACTGCTTGCTGTGCACTTTGGTTAATGTACCATGGATATGAGAATAAACACGTACACAATGATTTATCATATATCAATATACATTGATACCTAGTGGTATTTCACTAGTTTTTAAAAATAGCTCCCACATGAGATACACTGCACTAATCCATTCCATCATATTGAGGCTCGACGATGTCATAATTTTTAATGATTGCTGGCACAATATTTTCTGTGGGGTATGCTAACATGTGTGAAACTATGATTCACACTCCTGTATCCTCCCACGTACACCAAAATTTCTTGCAAGATTTGCTGTCTATCTGCAAGTTTTTATCTCCATATGTGTTTGTATCACTGTTAAAAGTGTCCTACGAGGCTCGTATCTCTATGCTATTTTTTTGGTCACTCTGTTCAGAGCCATAATTTTTTAGGAATATCTATCCATAGTACTATCTAAGGTATCACTGGACAATATAGTAAACCCTTGCTATATCAAACTAATCGGAGGAAAAAGGTTGTCGTTGAAGCAGAATGTTTGTTGCACCCAATGGCTGCTGCCCCTTGTTTGGTAATTAAGAAGCAAGCTTGGTTGTTAGCTACATTTAACGAACTTCGTTACATGAATCAAATGACAGTTTGTTGCCCCTTCGTTTTCAATTTCGACCTTACCATGCGTGTTTGTTGTATTTATCAAACTTTGTTCGGTAAATAAGAATAAAGTTCAATAGTTCCCGATTTCATAGGTTGGGACAAACGTCAAAAACATCCCTTGCAAGATATTGTCCCGGTGTTACTCAAAACAGTAACCGTGCTGAAGAATACTGTCATATCAAAATAATGAGTGTTCCCGATTTTTAATTTGATTTTGATTTTATAATTTTCTCTAGAATTTTTTACTTAATTTCATTTTTTTTTTAATTAATTTTGCAAAATTTTTATTTCAATTTTTAAAAGCTGTAATGATTTTCACGTTCAAATATAATCCAATCCTTCCAAAAAAAAAATGATCCTCTTAAGTTGTAAAATCATAAGGACTTGGATTCAATTTATTACTACTATCTATCTCCATCTTAATGTTCTACTCCATTTGCAATTTCATTTCAAGTTCTTGTAAAGTGAATTCAGATTGAATTTTTGATGACTATAGCAATCATGAAGCTGCTAGAGACTTCCTATGCCTTAAAAGTTGCATAAAATCATTGTTAATAAATTATCTTATATCAAAATAGATTATTGTTTGCTTTGTGGTTTTTCGATAGATTCAGTGTGTTTACTATGTAAATTACTGTTTTGTAAAAAGTTGAAAATGGAAGAATTTAATTAATCTGACAGAATTATCTTCTGAGCAGTTACTGTTTTGGGTAACACAGGTCTAATCTTTTATCAGGGATTTTTTTTGTATGTCTTTGTCATATGAAATCAGAAAATACCAAAAGTTCATTATGGTCTACATTCATCGAACTATGGTTGGTAAAGCCAGAATCCGTTATAGCAAGGGTTTACCGTATTTTCTTTTCTATTATATAAAACAATAGGTTCTGTTTGTCACTGTATCTCTCCCCTTGAACCTTGGCACAGCTCAACCAAATTTGACATGCATACTCAATAGAACTTGGGGAATGTTTTAAAGTAAAAAAAATTGGCAAAAATTTTTTTTTTTTTTTTTTTTCTTTTTTAAATTTTTTATGAAGGGTTTTAGAGGTGGGTTCTATTCACAATGTAACTGTTATGCCAAACTGAACCCTTACTCTCCATTCAATATACATGGTAGCTGGGAACCACCTGATAGGGCGTGTTTCAACCAGCACTATACACTTAGGTTATTATTTTGTATAAGGATATACACATCTTCAACTGCACAGCCTTACAAGTGAGGCTCTACATCTACAAAACATATATGTCAACAAATAAAGACGAGAATGGCATTGTAGTCACCCGGAGAGCAATGGAACAAAGCACTCTTAACACATCACTTCATGAACATTCACCGGAGGAATGCATAAAGAAATCTTATCAAATTTAAGTTCTGGAAAGTAGACTGCAAAAGCCAAGATGGACCGACCATGTAATACAAATGTCAGACTAGCATTTTGAGGATGATTATGAATCATTGCACCTGAATGTTTCTTTTTTACCTCATAAATCGAGCAGCGGTAGTGATGATTAAATCGAGTTACCATGATGAAAATGCTACCAGTATGGTTGGACTCCTGAATTTATGACGAAAAAAAAAACTTGGACATGAACTTTCATTGTAAATTGAACTTCCCAATAAAAACCTGTTTAGGTGGGGAATTTTGAAAAAACAAAAAAAATATTTTCCCTACTCAATGGGTGAAGTATGTGCACGTGCAAAATTTCAACTTTCTCCCATGAATGGTAAGGACTGGCTGAAGTCATATATATATATATATATATATATATATATATATATGAACGAATATCAGAACATTTGGATTACCTAAACCCAACAGTGTTTGCACCTGTCTATTGTGTGTAGCGGTGATTAATAATAGATGGACATTACAAATAGCATTTTGGTATCTGAGAGCACAGAAAGAAGACGCTGAGTTGGAAAGAATTCACAAAATGTGACCAGAATCGGACACAAACTGCTCGGGATGGTTAGCACGCAAGCTGAGAAACCACTTGGATTGAGGATGTTCAATGTTTTTGAACATTTATCCAGAGGTCGGGGGGGAGTGACTCAGTTGCACCAAGATGCAGTTTTGGAGGGGTGCAAAATTTCTTTTGGCCTATGAATGCATGTTATTCCCTCCCCCAAGATATTGCACAATTTCCCGCGGATGCTGAGAACCCACACTACACCACTGCTCTTATCTCTTTTATGTATGAAACTGGAAAAAGATGCAACATTTATTTCTGATAAAGATCACATAGAATCTCGTAACAGTAGAATGGATATTAGAAAAGGTCATTTGGGTTTGTTGCTTTCAACCAATTTTCCAACTGGAATATTGTGAAGACAACAGTCAAAGCTATCAGCCTGAATAACTTGTAGAAAAATGATGATGTTCTGTCTTGGAACTTGAGAGAATAAGAGACTAAAAGAATACATTGGTCAAAACATGGTGATTAAAACAATCAACATAAGAACGTTCGATTAACTCGTAGAATAACCAACTGGAAACCTCCTGTATTGGGCAGCTAGTCTCAATGTGTATATTAAATAGAAGGTAAGTGTTCAGTTCAGCATTATGGTTACATTGTAAATGGACCCCCCCCCCTCCTAAAACTCTTGACCAATTTTTTTCCGCTAAACATTTTTTCTTATAAACATCCCTCTAGGTCAATTGAGTATGAATGTCCAATTTGTACTAAAATCGAAAGAGTTGCGCCAATGTTGGGGGGGGGGTGACAAACTGGACGTTGACTCATTCAAGAATTTCATACAATATTTATTGGGGTTCTTTTGTTAGTTCCCCACCAGAAGCTAACGTTCATAATTTTCAAGTATGGATGCCTGAAAAGAAGAAAAAAGATTGCATTTTCTTTTTCTCACCAACTAAAAGCTTGATTCATGATATTAGTTTTGGGTCAAATTTTAACAGCGATTTGAACCTGGAGAATCAAAACATTTCAACCTTTCTCCCAAATGATCAATCTCTTATATGTTTTCATCTGGGTTCTAGATATGTTGTCAGATTTTTGCAGTTTTGCCTGAGGATGAGGCTTATGCTGTCAAAAGTTTGAAATGAGAAAAAATTACCGATTTAAAGCGTAGCATTTGGGGAGAATTGATTTGTTGAGTTTAATCTGCTAGTCGCCTCCCCATCCATCTGCAGGGTTAGGGTTTTCATTTTCAATGTGGGGACTAATGGAAAAGACGCAGAATTTTGGGTCTTTTTTGGCGAGAAAAAGAAAATGCAACTTAATTTTTTTCATTTCTTTTTAGGCTTCCATACTTTAAAATAATGGACGTTAGCTTTTGGTGTCTGAATAAACCAGCCTGGAGACCAATGTCATTACTCATCTGGTAAAAATGTTGTTTTCTTTATTTCTTTATGCTTATATAGAGCCAACTCTGGTTCAAACCTCGGAGCAAGTACCTAGAATTTGGGAAAGATATACATATCTGCAATAGAGGGAGGGGGTAAGTAATGCAACTGTTGACAGTATAGACAATGGAATTGACGAGCTGTGTTCAAACGTTGATTGTGGCTCTTCACTTCACACTCCCTTGGGAGAGGCATGAATCTATCTCTTCTCAACCACTAGCTATGGGTAAAACAGCAGAGCAGACTGGTTGCCTCCGAAGGATAGAGAGCCCAATCTAGGGGAAGGTCAACTCTGAATTTTGAGAAAAGATGTGGGGTGCCGAACCCTAGTGCAGGATCACGCTTGGTGAAAAGAGGGTCTGGACAGAAACCCTCCACCAACCTGAAGGCCAAGTGTGGCAAGTACAACACTGACCCTAATCATAACAACATAGAACTGAAGGCTTTCCTGGGGGCCTACCAAAGACTATGTGGAACGATGCGTTACATAAGTCCAAGAATAGACCCTAAGTGAAGTAGGATGTGGGAGGGCTTCTTACTTTGGGGAAAAAGAGTAGTTCGATGATGGCGTAGAGGCTAGTAAAGCATATTTAATTTTTCATTTATAAAATTTAAAAAAAAAATCTTCCATGATCTACGCTTAAGTTAGAGTTTAATGAATTTTAACAGAAAAAAAATTTAGTGCTTAAAACCTGATAAATAAGTCAAAGTAGGAATGAAAATTGATTTTTAGGTGGTTGCTACCACTTCAGTCCTGGTAACCGATCTGAACATTTCTGGTCTATTCATGAACTAAGAGACTGATTTAGGATGGACTTGCATTGTAAATTGAACCAATACTAAAAACTTATTTTGGCGGGGGATTTAAAGAAAACAACTTTTTAGACATAATAAAGAGTTTGTTTAAATTTTCAGTCCTCTAGCTCTAACTGTGGCCTGTACATGTACATAAATACAGAGATCAGACACATTCAGATCAGTTGGCTGGACTGAAGTCGGTGACAAGCACCCAAAATTATATTTTTATCTTGATTTTGACATATTTATTACGGTTCAAGCAGTACACTTTTTGAAATCTATGAAAAACATTACTTTGACTCTACCCTAATGTATGCTTTTCTGCTATACAGACATTGAGCACACAGCCCACACTTCCCAAGCTTCTTAAAAAGTCGTTTAGCTTGGTTGTGTATAGGTGCACTTGACAATGAGTGTTAAAGCTCAGTGGTCAGTCTCAATCTATCCCTCCGACCCTGTTAGGTGAGTGTTGAAGATCGGTCGCAATCTCCCTCCCCCCCCCTCGTTAGTTTTTTTTCAGAATTGAGCTAAAAATTAATTTTGGGTAGTTGCCAGTTGCCACCTCTTTTGTCCTGGCAACCAAAATGAATATGTCTGTCTATCAACCATGTTGGGACCAATTTAGCATAAGCTTACATTGTAAATTGAACCAATGTTAGTCTAGACAGAAGAGGAGCAGCCACCCCAGATTAATTTTATCCCAATTTTAATGTATTTGTCAGTTCTTAAGCATCTTTTTTGCTTAAATTTTTAACAATGCCCTCTAAGTTCTTTAGCAAGTAAATCACTTGAATGTTAAATACAGTGTTTCCCAACCTTTTATCCCTAGGCACTCTTTTCACCATGTTTTGGAAAGTCTTTCAACCCTCCCAAGATTGTTTGACTCAAAAGGTGCATTTTAAATATGTATATTAGAATCTTTTATTCATTTCCTCTATTAGAGCCTATATATTTACTTGGATAAGTAATTAAAAGATCGATATTCCAACAGTTCAAGTGTGCCGATCTGTGGTCGCTCCCCCCCCCCCCCCCCGTACTAGCTCACCTGAAATCTTAGAAGGGGAATTCCAGCAGACACCTGGTATTTTCAGATGTATCTAACGTTTGTAATCTTCAGGCAGTGACAGAAGTGTTGTCTACCCCTGCCCGTCTCCCTAGGGTGAAATTTAGTTAGGCTCCCCCAGCCCCACCTTGAATATGATGAAGTCGCATTATATAACCTATATTATTGAATAGTGTATCTGTACTTCATTTCTTTTCTTTTTTTTATTTTTTTATTTTTTTTCTTTTCTTTATAGCAGTGTAATTGCATCATTAAGCTGGTTTCAGTTTAATTAGTTTGGAATTGAACTAATTGGAAAATTAGTAGTTAAATTTAGTATGACCGATTTGAGGATAAAGGTTATTTTAAAAGAATATTGATATTCCTGGATGTGACTCTGTTTTTACTCAGGCTGTTCCATATGTTTCCTATTCTGGCCATGAAGAAATTTCTTTCTCACACCAGTGGAGATCTGAATTTGTGATTCACTGCTGCGTTCTCTAGTTATACTGCAGATAGATGAAGTCAGCATTTTCTTATCGTCAGTATCCTGTGTAATATATATATATATGTATGTATGTATGAAATCATCATCATTAGTCTTTTAATGTCCGTCGTTGGACATAAACCTTCCCCTGGATTAGCCACACTTCTCTATCGTGGACGACGCATAGCCAGTACTTCCTGAATTTGTCTAACTCGTCTCTCCATCTAATATTCTGCCAGCCTCGGTTGCACATGTGATCTCAGGGGATCCATGTCGTGGATCGCGATGTCCATTGGTTGTCCACCATTCTTGCAATGTGGCCAGCCCACTACCATTTGAGATTTTTAATGGGTTCTATGATGTCCCTGACTCTTGTCTTTTCTCTGATGTACTGTGCTGTCTTGTGATTTCTCCATGTGAGGTTGAGCATAATTCTGTCATGTGCACGTTGCGTGGTTCTTAATTTGCGGGGCTGTCTCTTGGTTAGGTTCCATATTTCAGCTCCATAAGTGACTATTGGGAGGATGCTTTGGTTGTACACCCTTCTTTATATTGTTCTAGATTCTATAGACTTCAAACAGGTCAGAACGTTTTCTTCAGTATTCAAGGGTCTCTAGATTGAGTTGTTTTAATCTTTCAGTATAAGATACATCGTGGTGGTTTTCGTCCATACTCTCTCTATGGCATCCAAGTTGTATTTCATACGACGACACCAGAAGCAAACTCCAGATAGGGATGTACCAGAGATTTATAAATAGTTCTCTTCATCGATGTATTTAAATGAATGTTATGTATAGCCGCATGTTCTAATTGCTGTGTACATTTTGTTTTGTATATGTGCAGTGGAGTCGAGTGAGTCTACAAGAAATAAGGACCGACATGGATGACAAATTTTATGCAAAATAGAATATTTACTCTTGTGTCTGCCTTCATTCTGGGCCCTTGAGCTTCAGCCTACTCAGCTTGATGGTTTATCTGCCCCTACTTTCAAAGAGTCTTCAATGGAACTTATCATTTTGCCCCTAGGGTAGGGAGAATGTCGTTCTCACCCCTTGTTTTGTCATTTTCAGAAGCTTTTATGGGGATTTGAACTCTCAACTCCACATTACTAACTAGGGTTTTTTTCTGTCACTCATGGTCGCCCTAAACTAGGGACCAGCAGCTTCTTTTTGTAATGATCCACTTTTGATTTTAAAAAAAAATTTTTTTATACAGTTTTGCCCATGTGTGTATGTATTTATGTGTGTATATATGTATGTATGTGTGTGTATATATATATATATATATATATATATATATATATATATATATATATATATGCTTACATGTATATTATATCATACCTCAACATACAGAAATTTGCCCTTAAGGCCTATAAATCTCAAATATTTACTCTGCAAGTAAAAAGTAATATAAAAATCTGCATAAAGTGTTTATATTTATTCTTTTATATAGTAGATGAATATTGAAAATGTTATCGATATCCACCAATTTGTTAATTTTTTTTTTTTTAGAATTGTAAAATCTAGATGTATCGACACTTGTCAGAAGTTCGTAGACATGCCTTTAGTAAACTAATTATGCAATGCAAAGATAATCTAAGCAAAAATTGAACAAATGACACAAAAGACCAATTTAAAGCTATCAACTGCTCAACTCCCCACAAATAGAGAAAATTTGAAAATTTCTAGAAAAGGTCCAAGGTCCTCAGAGAACACCTCAAAGGTCTACTTGTGAGTTGTGGTCCATTTATTGCCCACCCCTGCCCTAAACAAAGCCTTTTGGCCACTTCTCACCAAAGGTTCACAAAGAAAGAAGTTATTAATACTACACAATTCAAAACCAATAAAAAACTGTTAAAATGACTTAGTGGTGTTGAAATTGTTAAAATTAGTAACTCCAAAACAGCACATTTAAAATGAAGGCTGAAAGAGTTAAAATGACTTATAAGTGATAAAACTAAATAAGTTGTGAAAATGGTTTAGAATTATAAGTTTTTACAAGAAAAAGAACAGACTCTGTTTGAAAACTGCGACATTGTTTATACAAATTTTGACATTTGTCTCTGTAATAAAACTACTTGTTGCCTATTGAGTTTTCAAGTTGATCCCCGTTGAAATGTCTGAAATAATCATTGCCTCAGAAATGAAGCAAAAATTATTTTATGAAATGCAATATAATTCATTGAAATGAAAGTTATAAATATAAGTGTATACATTAATTATAAATACTGTATAGTCTTATTTCTTTCTTTCTTTCTTATAATTTTTATGTTCTTACCGTGAGAATTGATTTAAAAAAAAAAAAAGAATGATATACAGTGTGACGTAAAAGAGAAAGAAATATTCGTCTTTCTGTGCCCCCTCTCTGTATCGTCTCTTTCTATCTTTAGCAACTCTCTGTCTCTTATCTCGACCTCTTAGATAACAGCTTCCTTCCTTTGTGAGGAATGCTGTCTATCTCTCTTTAACCACTCTCTCTCTCTCTTCAGATCATTTGATTCCTTACAAATGCTGTCAATCTATTCAAATCCAGTCTTGACAATAAATTTTTGCCATTCTTGGAACTGCGACCAACTTGCGTCGCAGTTGAAAACACCCATACATCATTAACGTATTTCCTCATTTAGACACTTCAGGCGTTAGTGTTTTTATATATGCTGATAACGTTTGCGTATCGTAAACATCGACTGACTCCTTTATTTCTCATATTCTGGTATCTAAGTGGTTGATAAAGCTTGTCTCAATCTACTCATGAATTTCTTGAGAATTCTTTTTGTTTCATTGGCAAATAGCAATTGTTTTTGAATAGAAAAATTAGCTAGACTCGTTACATAGGCTATATATCTTGAATATTTTACTTCATAAAAATCAGATATTGGCATTGTTTTTGTCATGATTCATAGGACTTCATTTTTTTTTTTTTAAATTCATTTATTTTTTTTTTTTTTCTTTTAAGAACCAGTTATCTCAATAGCAGCTTCTACTTCTTTTTTTTTGTTTTTAAGAGCGTTTTTTTTTCTTTAGCAGCCATTGGAAACCATCTTTCGCAAGAATACGTCACATACTTCCTAGTTAAAGCTTTCCATGTTCTTATTTATATCCCACGTTCGATGCCTCTAAAAAATTATATTCTTGTTGTCTAGTTCAGAATGAAGGAAATGCTAGAAGAACAATAAGAGAATTAAAATGACTTTCAAGCAAGGCAATACTTAGTCTAAATATCCTCCTACTTTTAATAAGACAGTGAACATTGGAAATATTAATGTTGGAAAGGATTAAAACAAGGCAACCACCAACACTGAGGCAGTTGTGAGGTACTTGTTTGCTCTGGATTTTAAAAAAAGTTGTGATTCATCAGGAAATTTTGGGAAAGGAGTGACTTGCTCTTAGCTTCTTCCCACAAACAGCTGCTATTGATGTGGAAAGAGTGGCGAGTCCATGAAATATCCCCTAAGTATGGACGTGCTTTGCTGGCGCACCTAGTTTTGAGTGAAAATTCTCAGATTGGAAGAACAAGGGAATTCAGCTGAACTGAACTCTTTCATGGAAGTAATCGTAGAAAAGTGCCAAATTTGTGCCATATTACAGTGATGAGATAGTCGTTGGAGCAGGCCCATTGCCTCACCTGGAAATCACACCCCAACCCCCAAAGCATCTGATGTGGGCTAATTGTTGCCAATTAAGCATTTTTGTCTTTTGGAAGTGCAAAAAAGTGCCAAATTAGCACAGGTGTACTTGAACATTCTGGTCCTTTCTGGCCATTCTTAGCATCTTTTTGGCTATTTTTTCAAAATTTAGCAATTTTTTCTTTTTTTTTCTCTCTTTTCCCCCCTTTCTTTTTAAACAATACTGAGCACTTCGACTCACAGTTACTCTGGACTTGATCGATGCACTCACCATACTGTACCCGGGCAAAGGGTCTGGGCTGGAGTGGCATTCCCTTCCCTATTCTAACGAGAGTGGAGAGTACCCGATAAGAGGATACACACACAATACTTTTTTTTTTTTTTTTTTTTCCCCCAACTGATCTGGCTCTTATAGAGGTATAATAATGCTTTGGGTGTTAGAAACCTTCTCGGTTGGTAAGAAGATCCTACCATTCCAGCAGAGTCCTTGGCAACAGATGTAATGTAAGAGTCACATTTCAAATCAGCTGCGAATTCAAGTAGCAGAAGTTGATTCAGTCAGGGGGGACTCCTTCAAAATAATGCCACCCATCAAAACAGTTGGAAAGTCAGAGTTTGAATGGTGATGGTGAAAAGATACAAGATTGTTTTGGAAGAGTTTTTCTCTTATGACTACATAAATCTTTCCACACTAAGGCCTACTTCCTGGTTGTTCCAGGAGTATTTATTTTGACATTAGGAAACCATCTTCATTCTGTACCAGTTGACCTTGTGATGTCCTATATGTTTTATTTTGAAACCAATACATTCTACAGCCTTCTTCAGGTGTAATTTATGTAATATCCGTAAGGAAAGGGTCTTGTCTATAATTTTGAGAAGAGTCATTGACATTCCAAATTTTGACAACTGAACCCCTTTTTCATGTACTTGATGTTATGAATATAACATTTCAGATGATCCATTCTCAAGCCCACACTAGGTGCACCATCCATATTAGGGAAAATGGCAACAAATTCAATCAAAGACTCTTGCACAGACTCTTTCCAACTCGTTCCTTGATCGCCCCCTCCCCTCTTTCCAACTCGTTCCTTGATCGCCCCCTCCCCTCTTTCCAACTCGTTCCTTGATCGCCCCCTCCCCTCTTTCCAACTCGTTCCTTGATCGCCCCCTCCCCTCTTTCCAACTCGTTCCTTGATCGCCCCCTCCCCTCTTTCCAACTCGTTCCTTGATCGCCCCCTCCCCTCTTTCCAACTCGTTCCTTGATCGCCCCCTCCCCTCTTTCCAACTCGTTCCTTGATCGCCCCCTCCCCTCTTTCCAACTCGTTCCTTGATCGCCCCCTCCCCTCTTTCCAACTCGTTCCTTGATCGCCCCCTCCCCTCTTTCCAACTCGTTCCTTGATCGCCCCCTCCCCTCTTTCCAACTCGTTCCTTGATCGCCCCCTCCCCTCTTTCCAACTCGTTCCTTGATCGCCCCCTCCCCTCTTTCCAACTCGTTCTCTGATCGCCATGAGCACCGCATATATGGGTGGTAGTGATCCTTGGAATGCTAGTTTGCCTTCTGTGTTCATATTTTTCGTATATGTATATAAAGTTGACAAAAAACGGTAATTCTACGAAAGGTCAGCTGAGATCATCAATGTTTTTTCAAGGAAACTCGTTAGTCAAAGTCTGTGCTGACAATTGGAGGTGACCTAAAGCTCCTCTTTCAATTCTCTACTATCCATTTGAATGTGGGAGGGCACAACTCCTTTCCCCAATTTTTTCAACCCCAATCACAGCTTAAGGTGTACTCAGTTAGCTGCTGAATGCACAGGGAAATATTGCCTTAATGAAAAGTTTTCTAAACTCTTCACTCACAGCCAGAAATCAAAATCGGAACCTTCATGGAGGCAGACGTGCTAACCATTACACCATCCTAGTGGATGGTTAACGATTTGTTCAAAACTAATTCAGCGATTGAATGTTTTTTAACACTTTCTTCTCTCCACAGGGAAATAAAAATGATATTGGGAAAATGTCTTTTTAGCTTCTATGCTGTATTCTCCTCCAAGGAAAAATTGGGCATAGAGAAAAAATGTGACCAGGTAATCTACGTGCACATCAATAACAGACACTCGGGACTATTTTCAATGCTAACCATAACTTCGGAACTTGTTCAGTTGATGTAAAGGTGCTGTGTGGCAGCATTGATGAACAGAGATTGAATTTTGGCTGAAACTGCCTATGTTCACTTTGCACTGGGAAAGGTATGAATCAGCTCCTACCACTGCCTAGTAACTACACTCCATAATACTTACTTGTTATTGAGACAGCTATGCTCTATGAGCCTACAGAGGAGAAAATGCAATCAAGTATTCCACACCTGTATGCCAATTAGAGAAACTTGTTAGACATAGTTTCATACATTTTTTTCTTTTCTTTTTTTTAACTCTTTTTTTAATCTTTTCTTTTCTCTTTTTGCTCTTTCTCTTTTTGCTCTTTCTCTTTTTGCTCTTTCTCTTTTTGCTCTTTCTCTTTTGGCTCTTTCTCTTTTTGCTCTTTCTCTTTTTGCTCTTTCTCTTTTTGCTCTTTCTCTTTTTGCTCTTTCTCTTTTTGCTCTTTCTCTTTTTGCTCTTTCTCTTCTTTTCCTTAATCATAAGGACCAATTTTGCAAATTTGTTTTGTTTGAACTTCAAGGAGTTTTTCAACAAAATATTGTTGTTTTTAATGTTTAGTTAATTCATTTATGAAAATTAAAAAATACTTGCCATCACGGTCAATAATTAAACAATCGTAGTGTCAGAATTTGAAGTCACTTAAAAAAAAATCCATCAAAGAATAAATATGGTCAGAATAAATTCTGTTTATGACATCACTGGCATTTTCCACTTGAAAACCTCTAAAATAGAAAAATAAAACATGAACATTCAGATTCAGGAGAATCAAGATATTTTCTCAACTGGAAAACATCTAAAATGGAGTTGAGAATTTTTTTTTTTTTTTCCTCTAAATTCTCTAGGATCTAGATGTCATTGATAAACTTGTCATAAAACTTTTTTTCCCCATAATCAAAACATTTTTAGAAGAGTTTAGTAGAGTATTGATACCAATTTTCAAGTCTGTGAACAAAACAGTATAGCCAGGAGCCTTGGGATATGCTAACACATGTAAATATAAGAAAGGATAGAACTCTTCACCACCTTTGTTGGCTCCAGTTGTTCAATATATTTAGGTGTCACTACACCTCAGTTTGACCTATGAATGAAAATAGCCAAGAAAAATGGCTATAATGTAGGAACGGTAGTCCTGTGAATGTTTTAACACCCTCGCACGCTTGTTGTTAAAAATGATGCAAAATTAATTTAATTCAATCGATGTAATGACAATATAATTTATGCATTTACATCTGTTTTTCTTTCATAAATGCTCTTATTTCTTTTTATTAGTGCGCTGTTTTTAACATTGAGTATGCAAGGATGTGAAACTTTACAATCGGGACCACCTTTCCTGCGTTGTGCTGAAAATTAAGGAAAGTCCCTTTTTTTTTTTCTTTTTTCTTTTTTATCCATTTGAGAAATAAGTTGGGTCTATTATTTGCCAGAATTTTTCCTCGGTTTTAGTGAAATTATTTTCATTTCTGCCAATGAAGGGAGAGGTATATGTATTTGGTCAGATCTTTCTTTCCGTCAGTCTGTCTATAAGTATTCAATAAATTTCAATGAAATTTCGTGGAAGGATTGATAATAGGCTACGAAAGAAGTGATTAGTGGTGGATCCAGGAAATTTTTTGATTGAAAAATATTTTCTCATCTCTTTTGGGTGGAGGAGTCATATATAACTAATAATTGAGTCATCCACAAACCGTTGTTTTGTTGTATTACAACTTGTCAGTGTGGCTATAGACTATCCATTATCCCATCTAGTACCACAAGGTAGGATTAAAATCTTCACTTCAGACCCAGTGGCTGGCATTTTACCCCTGCCCTACGCAAAACTTGAGGGTCAGTAAGGCTGAATTTAAGCGATATATTTACTTACACACAATTCTCCATCCATCAGAGTGCTCCATTCCAAAGTTGGAAGATCATTGCTGTATAGCTTATAATGAACGAGTTGCCTTACTTGAAGAGTGCTGAACCTTGAATCATCATCATCATCAGTCTTTTAGCGTCCGTCGTTGGACATAGACCTTCCCCAGGATTTGCCACAATTCTCTATCATGGGCGTCACGGAGCCAGTACTTCCTGAACTTGTCTAGCTCGTCTCTCCATCTAACATTTTGCCGGCCTCGGTTGCGCATGTGGTCTCGGAGAATCCATGTTGTGAGTCGTGATGTCCATCGATTGTCTGCCATTCTTGCAACATGACCAGCCCACCGCCATTTGAGATTTTTTATGGTTTCTATGATGTCTCTAACTCTTGTCTTTTCCCGGATGTACTGTGCTGTTTTGTGGTCTCTCCATGTGAGGCCCAGCAATATTTTTTCATGTGCACGTTGCATGGTTCTCAGCTTACGGGTCTGTCTCTAGCTGAAAAAGACACTCTTCAAGAATCTAGAAAATAAAAGTAATTCGTTCACCTTTGCCAAGAAAAAAAACTATCTTAAATATACATCCTACTAAAATAAATTTCTATTTATCAGAATCTTATTAGTTATGTGTTTGAAAAAAAAGTTAGGCTTAAATTCAAAGTTGTTGAACACTGAAGAAAAGTTGTCCTTAAAACTGTCTTGCGTTGCTTCCAATGACTTCAAAACTTGGAACTTCTCTCTTCATTAAGGTTTTAATGTTAGATTGAAAATCATCTTTACAGGCTATTATTAAAACATTCATGTTTGCTACTTTTCTATTTCTTAAAATTTAACTGACACTGTTTTTGATGACAAAAAATAACTCTATGTAGATCTTCTAGGACTGTTGCCCCCCCCCCCTTTTTAAAAATTTTTTTTTTATGCAACATTTCTGTCGTTGGACCTTATGGTCTTCCTCAGGAGAGTGTCGTAAATGAAGAGGGGTGGGTCTTGAGATGTTGGGACAGTACCCCCGCGTGGCTTGATGCATGGGAGCAGAATGTCCAGGTGGTGTTCTTGAAAAAAAATGATAAATTTTAAACTAAAACTTTATTGAAAAAAAAACTAAAACTGCTCAGTTATTTGACTTAGAAAAAAAAATATCCAACCCTGTATTTAAACGGAGTCTCAAGTGTTGCATAAGTATTATATTTAGCTGTAATTTCTTAAGAAATAATTTCTTCTATTACTTTCATTCTCAAACTTATAAAATAGTTGAATAAGAAAATGAAAGCTGTTCCAAACAAATGAACAGCATGATGCAATACTTAATGTCCTGCTTTCAGTTTGAAGATTCAAACTTTCACGAACTAGACCGGTCCATCTAATTGACAAACCTATGCAGTCACTTTGGGCACAAAGGTCCTGGGGACACACCCTAAGCCGAAAAGACATTTCATTTTAATACAACCTGAGGCGCTGATTTCAATCTCTCTTAGCTCACATAAAACTTGTAACCCTTTTGCCGACCCTGTTCTCACGTACAAAAGAGAAAAAAATGTCAGGGCTCAATTTTTTAACTGAATCTTTCCCCCCCCCCCCAATTGTGAATTTTTCTTCTCACCAAATACGGAAACTTTTGGAAGAATAGTCAAGTTATTAGAACCCTCCCAAAAAGATTAAAATTGTTGTAAACTATTTTTTTTTTTTTTTTAATGATATTTTTTAACTGTGTATAGATATCGTATATTCTTATTTTTCATACTAATAATGTAAATTGTGTACTAACTTATTTTATTGTGTTGAAATCGAGAAAAAGCAAGTGTCTTTTTGAAAATGAACCACCTTCTCTGGTTAAGTCATTTCACAGATCTATAACACTAAATAAATGACTTAAATTTATAACTAATCTCTTTTTTTTTCTAATTGGGAATTTATTTATTAATGGTTTTGTCTGTTTGAACTGAGAAAAAAAAGAAAGCAAGTGTTTGTTTGGTTTTTTAAAAAGTTTTTGTTCATTGAAAATGAAAAAAAGCAAATTTTTTTTTTCCATTTGAACGAACCAAAAGAGAGTTAAGACTCCAAACTGAGAAGTGTCAAAAAACACGCAATATTTAGTGACATGCTTTAGTTAGATTTAAACTCTCTCACGAAAAAAAAAAGACAGGGCTGAAATTTTTGACTGATCCTTCTTCTTCTCCTCCTAATTGGGGAATTTATTTGAAGTTTTTTGTTAATGTTAGTTGAAATCGGGGAAAAAGAAAAGTGATTAATAAAAAAAAAGTAGAGTTGTCAAAGAGGGAAGAGAGACTGAAGCAGCAGCAGCAGTCCGGGAAACCCTCTGTCACGTGATTGTAACGGACCAATCAGCTTCGAGGCATTTCCCTCACTGCTGCGCGTTAGAGCTGCGCATAAGTTCCAGTAATGACAACAATATGCCGTCGGAAGCTCCGGTTCTGCCAGCACAGACGGAGAAACCCCAACATTACGCGTAAGTTTTCCCCTTTTTTAATCCCTTCATTTAAATTAGGGACACTTTGGGGACCCTAGCATTCAACCCTGACCTTTTTGAGGGTGTCTCTTGACTGTTTGGCAAAGGTTTCAACCATTCTTTCACATCACTCTTCTTAAGGTATTTTGATGTTATGTTCATTTTTTTCACAACATTCCAGTCTAATAATAAAGAGACACCCGAAGAAGGCCGGAGAGTAGACGACCAAAACGTCGCGTGAAAATAACCCAAACCATAAAAGGACAGTTGTCAAACAACCAAAGTATTGATTCTTATTCTATTTAAGGTGTTTTTTGGACTTTTTGACATTGATTTTTACCCATTTCTTTTTCATTTCTCTCCTGTTGTAGGTATTTGAAGGAATTCCGCACCCAGCAATGTCCCCTATTCTTACAGCATAAGTGTACTCAACATCGACCATTCACCTGTTTCAATTGGCATTTCATGAATCAGAGAAGGCGCCGACCCATCCGTCGAAGGGATGGCTCCTTTAATTATAGTCCGGATAACTACTGTACAAAATATGACGAAGCTACTGGACATTGTCAAGACGGGGAAGAGTAAGTTCAATTCAAATTCTTGTATGATATTTTGTTTAGACGCGGTTGTTTTAATATATACTTTTGTTTGTTTGGATTATTTTCTTCGTCTTTTGTTGTTTATTCTATCATAACATTCCAAAACAATGAATAACTGAAGAAGGCCGAAGTTTGAACGGCCGAAACGTTGTGAATAAAAGAGCTAAATTGACAAGTAGAGTAAGTTATTATTCTTGTCTCTCTGAATTTTGTCTTTTAGACGGAGTGGTTTTAGTAGGATTTATTTTTCTCACCTTTGTTGCTTAACTTTTGATAACATGCCCGGAAAAAAATGAAAAAGGCCGAAGTTTGAACGGCCAGAACTTTGCATAAAAATGAGTAACATGGATTAAGAAAATGAGTTGTTTTGGGTCAAGATTCGGTTTTATGATACAAAGTAAAAAAAATATGAAAAAATAATTCACCTGTGCATTTTGAACTGTTTTGACTGAATCTGACCTTTGTCCCTTCTGGAGATTGTTCAGTCTTGAGAAAAAAGTAACTTTTGAAGTGGAAGCGAGTGAATTGGCTCCAAAGTGGGTGATCGATTTACTATGTACGCATAATGTAAAACCGGACCCTCATTTGTGACATCCGTTGTACAATTTACAATGTAATTATGTTTTAAATCATTTTATGTGGTTTAGTTCGGTTTATTTTCCCCATCTTTGTTGCTCATATTTTCACGACATCCCAGATAAGAAGGCCGGAGAGTTCACGGCCAATACGTTGTGTAAAAATAACAAAAATAAACGAGGAAATAAGTCCGACTAAACCACTTACAACGGAGAAGTCAAACATTCATAAACAACACTTTTTGTTCTCCTTTTATTCGACAAAGTGTTTAAACCATTATAATTAATTTTTTACTATTATTTTCCATCATAAATAAAGTAACAATTTATGTATGTTAGTAAAAAAAAACAACTTATAATAAAGATATTTAGTTGCCTAAATAATACTTGACGCCTTCTCGTTATTTTTTTTGTTTATTATTAATTTTGATGAAGTATTTTGGACTACAATTATTATTTTTTATCATTATTTACTTTCATATTGAATGTTATGATGAGCAAAACCTTAAATAGTGATAAAAACGAGTAAAAAAATAAAGATTTCTCCTCGAAATAATCCTAACGCCTTCTTGTTGTTTTGTGTTTTGTGATCATTTCAAATTTTGGTGGGAAAACCGCCATACGGGTATTTAGAGTTAATAATCCTGTAATAATGTCGGATTAAGGTTTATTTCTTCTTCTTTCTATCATTTTGGATTATTTTAATTTGATTGTTTTGTCGTAAATCGTACTTTTCTGGGTGAATATTCATCATTTCTTGCCAAAAACCTTCTTCGTCTTTCCTTCTTCATTTTGACATGTTGTAAACAAAAATGGCGGACGATTTCTACTTTTGCAACGTTTTTTCTATTTCTTCTTCTTTTGGAGATTTTTATTTACAATTCTTTTTTTTCCTTCTTCATGGATTTCTTTATTTTATTCTTCCTTTCTGTCTATTTCTTTTGTATTTTCCAACTTGGTATCGTTTTTTTTATTTCTGCCTTCCTCCTTTCTGGATTTTCATTTCGTTTCTCCATATTGTCAAAAAACTCAAACGTAATACAAAGTAGTTTTAATTTTGCCACGAAAGCAGCTTTTTAATTTTTTTTTCATTACTTAAATATTTAACGTTTATTGTTTTATTATTTAACTCTATTTATTATTTTATTATAAAACAGAACTTATCCTGATTTTTAGAATAAAATGTTGTCATTTATTCTTTTTTTAAAAACAATCCTTTCTTCTGATAACTTGAAAAAAACAACAAATTATCCCCTTTTTTTAAAGATATGAATAATTTTCATCCTGATTACAAATTATAACTAAAATTGAATTCTAATATAAAAACCCAGTTCGTTGTGACTTAAGAAAATGATTTACTTTTTCTATTCACTTTAAAAACAAATCTTTCCTCTCACAACTTTTCAAGATGACAATTTACCATTTTAAAAAAAGAAAAACATTTCAAACTAGGATAAATACTGTGAAGTTTTTTTGGGTTTTTTTTAATCTAATTTTCTTGAAAATGAGAGATCTTGAATCTATCATGAAATTAAAAAAATCACCGAGTTGGGATTAACTTTGAATTGTTTTGTCTCGAAGTTAAAAACAGTCTTCTGTTAGAATGATTTAAGTAAGAATTATATTCATTTTCAAGATTTAGGAAAGTAATTCTGTTTAGCATCGTTAGAATCTATAGAGGAAGACTTGTCAAATGTCCCTCATGAAAATGTAAACAAATTTTCTTTTTTGTCAACATTGCAGGTTCCATGTTCTGTTTTTATCTACTTTACTGAAGTTTGAATCATTTTAATCTAAAAATGATCTTCGTTTTATTTTCATCCGGTTGAGATTATTAGAAAATATGACTTCAGAAATGAATTGAAAAAAAAACTTAGGTTCATATTTTAATGTCATTCGAAATGCTTTCCTTCGTCGATTAAGTTTTGGTGATACCTTCTCTTCTTTTGATTAGGAATTCTGAAATTCTCGATTTTACTTACATATTTTCCCGCTAAAAGATCGATCTAATGTTTTATTCCTTATATTCAAGATATTTCTCTTATCTTTGTCAACATTGATTCTGTTTCATCGTGTTGTTTTGTTTTTATTTACGTTTCTAAGATTGAACACATTTTTATCTGAAGATGATTCTTGTTTTGATTTTATCAGTTTTTAGATTTAAGGAAACTATATTTATAAATATAACCTGATCTATAAACTTAAATTTATATATTTCAATGAGTTAAAAGATGCTTTCTCTCTTGTTTTGTGGTGATACCTTCTCTTTCGGACCGAGATTCCTGTAGATTTCGACTTTTTTATCTACGATTTTTATGACCGATTTTCTCCGTGAAAGGTTGATCTTTCATTTTATTCCTACTATTTTACATATTTCCCTAAATTTCTTATATTTATCAGCATTTACATATTTTAGGTCACATTAACCTACGACCTTGGCCTACATACAATTCAGACTATTTGTGATAATTACATTGAAAAGTACTTTATCGCAATTCTTGACTTGGATTTTTTTACTCTTGTTCAAAGCCGTAAAACCCTTGAAAATGGACCATTTCTTTAATCTTTATCTTCACTTTACCTTAAAAAAGCATTTTCTAGTTTTTAAATAAGATAAAAAATAGGGAAAACAAGGAGAAAGAAAGATTTTTAAAATTCAGTCTTTCTTCCTTGGTTTGTTGATAAACAATAAAAATGGCTGACGGACGACACACACGCGGAAGAAAGAAGAAAAATCGTTTCTCTTTGACTAAAAATGATCAACAAAAATATATTGATTTGTTTACAATTCTATCGATTATATCTTGCTTTTTCTTATATCCTTTTTTGTGTGTAGATTAATAATTAAATCATTTATACCAACAACAAACCATATTTAAGAGAAGGTGGTGGTAGTTGTAGTAGTAGTCAGGGCAACTGCTGCTACTACTACAACTACTATTACTAAATTTAATAATAATAATAACAATAGTAATAATAACAGAAATGTGTTGTGTATTTACCCGTGTATGATATGAGAAATTCGGTTTTAAAATACTCTGGGACAGATTGGGTCGGGTAGCATTATATTTGAGTGTTACAAAAATCAGATATACATATTTACTGATTTCTAGCTACGAAGTGTGGGGGGTCGTGTTATATTCGAGATCGCTTACCCGAAATTCGATTATATTAGACAATGAAGGAAAAAAAGGACATTCTGAATTGAATGTTTTAATGATTTTTTATGGTTCAATTATTGTTTATGGATGGTGAAATATCATTGTTCAATTGTTGTTAGGTTTGAATAATGAAAAATAAATGACCGAAGTAGTTAAGTTGAGCTTTTAACAAACAAGAAAGAAAGACTGGAGTAGTGACCCATTTTCAGAGCAACTTCTTGGTTGTTGGTGTTGAGATAATTTTATTTCTTCCTTTTCTAACTATTTTGAAAAAACAGGTTTAGGTAATTTATGAACAGGATTAAATTGGTATTATTTTCACTATGTTCTGTATCTAAACACTCCTCTAAACTTTCGGTGGTATAGTCCTTTCTTTTTTTTTTTTTTTTTTTTTTTTTCTGAGTCGTAGAAAACGGTGGGGGTTGACAATTTGGAACAGTGTAGGTAGGGTGGTCCCGATTGTGAAGTTTCACACCCCCGCACACTCGATGTTAAAAACGGCTCACTTATGAAAACACCTTACCGATTCATTTTATTCATACCGATAAGTAATATGATTCATGTGTTATGTTTTTCTTTTATTAATTCTCTTGTTTCTTTTGTGCCGTTTTTAATATCGAGTACGCGAAACTCCACAATCGGGACCACCTTCTTTACATGGTGCTACTTTTTTTTTTTCTTTTTAAGAAGAATGTCTTCAATAAAAACCTTTTTCCATCAACAACACATCCATGTAAGAATAAGGCAAATGAAATGGTATTTGAATGTGAGAAAAAGACGACGATAGTGTAAGGTTATGAAAATTATCGTAAAACGTACAGGAGAGAAATCGTATGAAAACTTCCTAGAAATGCACATAGCCTCAAATTATCACCGTGCAGTCAAGTTATAACTTGAAAATTTTAAAATACCATTGTTCAATGCTGTCAAAAGTTTGATAAAAGGTAATAATTCTGGAAAAGATGAAATGGTATAAATAAGTGTAGTGTTTCTTTGTTCATTTTGTCCTTTACTTATGTATACACACATTTTTGAAATTGATTGGAAGGTTGTAGGTAAAATAAACGTTTTATATATATATATATATATATATATATATATAATACACACACATAATAGATGACAATCTGGGAAGTTTTAGCTGGCACTGGATTATTATGGTAAATAAATGTGAATTGCTCTTCTTTTTTTTTACTCTTTAAAACTTCCATATTTAGCTTTCATGTGGTTACAAAAGGCCAATCTTGTTTGTCTCTATTCACAAGCAAAAATGGAGAAGTTACAATAATGTACTAAAAATGATATTCATGTTTTCAACAATGAAAACTCGACAAACAGAATCATCATAAGTTTCAAATTATTTGAAGAAAAAAAAAGATGGATTTCAGTTTTAAACCTTTCTTTCTTTTTATTCAGACTGAATACTTCGGAAAAAATTATTTATTAAATTGAACTTGTAGAAAGCACAATTAAAAAGTAAACACCTTTTTAGCTTGGATGCCAGAAACCTTTTTTCATTTTTTTTATAGAACCGTTAGATTCTGGCTCCTAGGTAGATGTTTACTTTTCAAGAATGCTTCCTACAATTTTACCCAACAATGAGACTTGAGATACCCATCTTTGCTGGAAATGAATGAAAGAACTTCAAGGAGCAGAAGACAGATAAAACTAAATGACGGTATTTCTTTGTGTATAGTATGGAAAATTTTGTACCCAAATCAGAGCAAAAAATGGGAAGGGTGCTCTACTCAAATGTTCATGGAAAGGAAAAAGATTTATGCATTCCTACAATCAAGCCCATTTGATGACAGAGGTGACACAACCCCTCCCACTAAAGTATACTTGACTTATACTAATAACCAACTGAAAATTAAATAAATTGGACAAAAACGTTTCATAGCAACTTTTGTTCAAACAATGCAATCTTTTCTCTTTCGTTGTTGTTGATACATTACCCCTGAAAGAAGGACATGAAACAACAAAGAAGAGATTAGGAATTAATGACTCTCCTCAAAGTTATAGACAAAAAACATTTTAGATAGACCCATTTTTATTTAAAGAAGTGGGGGGAGTGAGTTTGAATTGAAAAAAATCAGGAAGAACTGGTTAAAAATGAAATCCAATCCCAAAATCTTCTCCTAGAAATTCAAATATACGAGCAATAACCTTTATCTAATGATATTATGTTTGATTTTCCTGGTAATTGTATACATCTCTTTACTTCCTGCTTGCAAAATCAAGTGGTGGCAACAAAAAAGAAAATGCCCCTTTTTTTTTTTTTTCTTCTTTTTTATATCTGAAGTATAATCATACATATTCAACAGAAATGAATACAATATCATAAAGTAACACCTGTCTTTTGTTCTCTATCAGATTGTGAACGATGAATTGGTCTAGATTCAAAATGCCGTAAAGTATCGTGAATTCATGGTCCGCAATCTGATAAAGAACAAAAGACTGGCTTTTGATTTCAATTGTTTCTATCAATCGAAACTACTGCCATTAAAATGTTCCTTAAAATTTGTGTTGTAATTTGGGGGGGGGGGTATCTTTACCTAGAAAAGTTTGTTATAAAAAAAAAAAAAAAAACTGCCACACTTTGAATGTTCTCTTATAAAATATTTAACTCGAACCTCATTTAATACATTCTGTCCCCCAATACAAGGGTGTGGTAGTATGTTGTGTACTGCCTTTGATGCACGTGTACATCCAATTCATGATTTTATTTGAAGCAATACGAATAGCTGTCATAACACGCTAGACTTGGTTTCTGTTTTGCGACCCTGAGCAGAGGGTGTACTTGTTTGTTTTGCTGTATATTGTGCTATCCAAGGTAGTAGTGATTGTGTTGGAAAATGTTAATTTGAACTAATCTGGAACATTTAAGAAAGAAGAATATTCAAGTATTATTTCTAAGTGTCCTAGCAGAAAGTTGTTAGATGTTGGACACATCCCTTCAGACAATGTGACAATAAGCTTTTTGGTTTGCACCATTGTAAGAGAGATTTCAGTTTGTCAAAAGATGAGAACCTTCTTGTCTAATTTCTCTTTTTTAAATTGTGTTTTTAATACCATCCACATTTACTGCAAGATATTGTGAGGAGGTACGATCCATAGTCTATCGCTTGCTGGATTGTCTCTGACAGGTCATGTAATTTGAGCGTTTATTCTCTGATGTTTATAGCAAATCTCATGATGCTGTTAATTATAGACATAAGTTAACCAATCCAAATCATATGGAAACACTGTTTCTTGTAAGATCACCCAAGTAGAGCAACGTCAAGCTTCGTCATTACCTAGATGGTGACCACTCGTGAATACCAAGTGTGGTGAATGAGGGTGGTACCAATGCAGTTGCTTGTCGTTTTCACATATCACAAGCCGAGACAAGGGGAAATATGATATGTGATGCCCAGGTAAAGGCAACTGATGCTGTGGTTAATGTAAAGGCACTAAGTTTGCCAATGAAAACCTTTTGCATCTCTCAATTTATGGAGCTGATTGAACAGTTGGAATGTTTTTTAGCAATTCTTCTTGATGGACTAATTTTTTTTATTTCAAAACCTTTATTTGTCTTCTCAAATATAAAGGGAATTTTCTTTTTGGAAGTATCAAAGGTTTCTCCCACTGTCTGATAGATGAATGTATAAAAAGAGAAAAAATATTTTGTAAGCTGAAATGGTATGAAGCTCTTTGTTGCAAATTGAATTTGGATTTATTGTGCTTCAACACTTTGCAGAGGATAGTCTTTGTGGTGCCCGTGAGAGTTGACTGTGGCTCACCAGGGAGCCATGGCACACACTTTGGTAATCACTATAATGTAAATTGAGGATTCTCTTGTGTGCATATCTGATATAGAAATAAACTGGTCTAACAAATGAAAATTTGAAAAGTCTTTCATAAAATTTCTTGTACACTGTTTCCTATTTTTTTCAATGCTCTCCCCATCATTATCAAATTGAAGTTCGTCATTGGACATGGACCTTCCCCAAGGTCTTCAATAGTTCTCACAATGAATGCATGCAATATCCCAGTATGAATTTATAGCAACGGATGATTAATTGTAGGTCCACTGCTGAACAAAGGCCTTTCCCAGATACCTCCATGCTGACCATGATTGTGTCAACCTTAGCCATGTCTTTCAGTCTCATCTCTCTATCTTATGTCTGGTCTTCCATGTTAGCTATCCCTTGGATACAAATCGCCTAATCTTTTGCACCACCTCATATCTTTCCCTCTTGCTATGTGTCCTGCTCATCTCCATTTTGTCTTTTTTTTTTTTTTTTTTTCTCTCTCTCTTAATAAGATCTTTTTCTTTGATCTTTTTCAAAGTTATTTATAACATTACCCTCTGTGATTCTTTGTTGATTTTCAAGTGATCTTGTTAGTTTTCATGTTTCGTACCCATTTGTTCACTCTTGTTTCAAGCATAATGGCTCAGTGCTTTTCAAACGCATATATATTTCATTCTATCCCACAAATTTGCCATGTCTCATTGGGTAATGCTTTCCAAACTTTTAATGTAAACATGGAACTGAAAGGTCAGATGAATATAAAAGTTAGTCAAAATTAATAATGTTACACTAATTCTTCCAAGGAAAAATTTGGAAAATGATTTAAAATATTAAAGAATGTTAAGTGTAACCATCAAAGAGCGTAGAATTGCGATTGTAAGTAGTTGGGTTTAAGGTGTAAAATTAGCTTCTGCCTGACTATGAAGTCCAAATGGTTGATGCGGCCTGGCGTAGAAGGTGCAAGTTCAATTCTCACCATTGGCTTACTCTTTGATTTCCAATTGCGTTGTTCAATCGTTGCTGCTGGAATGTGGCCTAATTCAAGGTTGTGATAAAAAGCAACTGAAAGATAGGATGGGGGTGAAAGTTAGTCAAAATCAATAATGGTTGGTTGGGCTTCTATATTCCTACCCATGGACATGATTTCAAAGTAACATAATGTGGTAAGCAAGAGAGAAAGAAAAGGTTGAATTTTTTTTATTTTTGATGGGTAGTGAAGTTTACCTATGTCAGTAAGCAAATGAAGTAAAGTTTGCTCTCCGATTCTCTGCCTCCGTTTAATGGAGGATGGATAAATATGCATTTTGTATATTCGTAGAGAATTTAAAACTATTCTATGTCTATGGTTGGTTTTCGAGGTATGAATTTTTTATTAAACAAAGTCAGCATGCAATGAACATCTCTATTGCTACAGAGCCCTATCTGCTGAGATCACTTTTCTTTCTCTCTCTCTCTCATTTCCATTGGCCAAGTATATTCTGAATTTGAACTGAGGAGAGTGAAGCCATATTCAGTGATCTAAGTCTGTTCATTCCTATTAACCCCATCTCAGCCTGTTAATACCACTGCTGACGTCATCCTCCTACTACCTGACTATTACAGTCAAAAGTATGTAAAAATGTAAAACTAGAATAATTGAGTGTATTGGTTGCCGTACACCAAATATAAGATGTACAAGATCACCTTTATGCTGGTCAATGGCCAACTCTCAATGTTTGGTAACTATTGAGAGGGGGGGGGTCAGAAACTTGGCAATTCATTGTACCAAGTATAACAAGCTTGGAGTTTTGCTGACACATCTTTGTATCAGATGCAACATTTTTTGGATAACATCCCAGAGTACCAACATAAATTGGCTGTAAGGCATTGTACCACCCATAGGTATAACAAGCCTGGCTGCTGCAGGGTCAAACTCCTCTGCAACTTATGTATTGTATGTATAATAGATGATATAAAAATATTTTTAAAAAACAATTTCGGTGTAGATTTATTTATTAGAAATTAGCCTAAGTGTATCTGTATGGAAAACTTCCGTTAATGACTCCTGGTTATCAGTTGGTTGTAAGTTCAAATTGCGGTAGGAAATATGAATTTTATGTATCAGTTTACATACCTAATTTTGGTGAGGATTGTTCTTGTTTTTACTATAGAAAAATGAAGTCTAACTTCAGTTTTGAAGTTAAACAACAATTATTAGAACATAGCAGCTGAATAAAACTGACAAAAATAACCAGTGTCAACAATATACTAGTGATACCGACAGCCATTTTTCCCTCTCTCTTTGTCAAATTGAGGGGTGGAGTGGCTGATCAGTCAACAGTATGGAGAGTGGACTTGGCAAAACTAGTTCAAACTCTGGTTAAGGCAGTTGGTACACACATCTCATTGATGTCCTTAAGAAAGGAATCCATCTGTTCCTCCTGGCTATGGTTAAAATTGCACAGTTTGAAGTGAGTGACACCACTTCAGGTGGCTGTTGCTTCTAACATATTGCAAACTGTAACTGAATAAGTAATGATGTGATACATGAAGCTCAAGCAGGGACAACTGAAATCATAGCCAGCATAAGAGCACTACTTACTCCTACTTTTGTCAACAGACCTTTTTTGAACATTTCTTGCTGCTGACACCATTTCTAAATTCATCCTCTGTCAAATCCAAGTATTTTAATAAGCATTTGTGTTCGGTAAGATTCAAACTCCTCACACTGTCATTGCTACCAAGTCCAGAGCTGTCACAGAACAGGTGACACCAAATAAAATGAAACAACAGTTATTACTTCCTGCAAGGAATTAGAAGGGGGAATAAAGATGAATCCCTGCAGATTTAGTCTCACATTTTAAAGAAACAAACAAATGTATGTATTAAACTGTTAATTGCTAAATCATTTAAAGATTTAGTACAGTGAGAGAACATTCATCCAGCAATCTTTAAAACCAGAGGTGACCTGGATCTCTGATATTTTCCAGACTAGGACTGGGCAATACACTATATACCAATATATTTTCAAACACGCTAATGATTGAGTAATATCATTTATGCTAATGTAGCTGCAATTATGCCGATTTTGCTATTTGGAATCCCAAATTGTCCACACAACACTCACACACACACGCGCGCATACTCTATCCAAAAGTGGCAAACTCACCCTCTGCACCTTGTGATACTGATTCTCTCAAATGTTGGAAGGAACATGTCTTCCCAGTACTGTGCCACTTGGCAAAGGAATACCTCTGCGTACTAGCCAACCATTCTCCTTTCGAAGGGGTTTTCAATTTGAGTGGTAACATTGTAACTTGTCATAGGGTACCCCTGAACCCTAAGGCTGCCAACAGACTTGTTTTCCTTGCACAAAACCTATAAGAAAAGTACAAGAACTTGTTTACCTCCATTAAAAAAAAAAAATACTTTTTGTTCTGATAACATTATAAATTTTGTTTTCTCATAGTCAGGGTATTCTGTGTTCTGATAGTTGAAAGAGCATCAGTCTCAGAGATGTGCCTCTTTCATTTTATTTGTGATTTTCCTTTGTTTGTTTTAATATAAGTTCTTGTGAAATCGTGTGGCTTTGACTCTCAATTGAACATCAGAAAATACTGGGATATCAATGTTTTGCCTGATAACACTGGATGTGAATTTTAGTCTCATTGCCCAGTCCTACTTGATATATACATATGATAAACCATGAAAATAAAGAACGAGATTATGTTTAACTGATACAAATTAATACTCTGTTTGATCTTTATTAATCCACAAAAATACATACAAATATAGAATATGAAATATTCCAGGAAAAGTTAGAAACAAAACTGTTTATGAAAATCTACAAATTAATCCACTTAAAAAAACAAGGTCTGTTTAATCTAATCTCTATTGATCCACTAATCTTCGTCTGAAGACAATTCAACCATGACACAAAAATTGAAACAGCAGAGGAGCTTGAACAACAACGAAGCCAAGCCTATTCAAAAATAGCCTGTTCTCTAATAATTCTGGGTTTCTTGAAGCCAGGTAAATGGCTCAATACTGTTTTGATTAGGTATTGAACATGTTCGTTTCTCTAATTCCGGGTTTCTTGAAGCCAGGTGAATGGCTCAGTATTGTTTTGATAGGGTGTTGAACATATTTATAGATGTGTTGTCTATAAGTTTAAGAAGAGTCATTAACACATCAACTTTTTTTTGAACAATTGAAACCCTCTCCTTATGTATGTTAGATTTTAAACCTTGGAAGAGATGTAGAAGTGAAGCAGCCAAAACGCTTTGACTACATCATAGATTAGAAAAAGAATCCGAATTGTCCAAGAAAAAAAAATTAGTTTGTAGGTATCACTTGTCGTAATTAGAAGAGTTATCATTCCTAGAGCGGTGTGGACTATTGTACATTTAGGGAAGGGATTTTATTTTTTATATTGAATCTGTTGATGAAGTTCAGGATACAAAAGTGCACATGTTCAGCACAGCCAGAACCAAATCATTGAAAAGAGAGGAAGTTGTCTACTGGCACAACGTTGATAAAAAGAAAACGTTTTTTTAAAATGATTAATATGACACCAAGTGTTGTGTATAATATTCCATGCACCTTATGCATGCAGCAGACTTGCAAGTAGAGCAAACGCCATCAGTGGACGTTGGTTTTTTGTTTTATTTTGTTTTTTGTTTTTTGTTTTTGTAACATAGAATATCATCATCATCATCAGTCTTGTAACGTCCGTCGTTGGACATAGACCTTCCCAGGATTTGCCACACTTCTCTATCATGGGCGTTGTGGAGCCAATACTTCCTGAACTTGTCTAGCTCGTCTCTCTATCTAATATTCTGCCGGCCTCGGTTTTGCATGTGGTCTCGGGGGATCCATGTCGTGAGTCGTGATGTTCATCAATTGTCTGCCATTCTTGCAACATGGCCAGCCCACCACCATCTGAGATTTTTAATGGATTCTATGATGTCCCTAACTCTTGTCTTTTCTCTGATGTATTGTGCTGTCTTGTGGTCTCTCCATATGAGGCCCAGCATTATTCTCTCATGTGCACATTGCATGATGGTCTAAAAATATGGCAGTCATCAATGTTCTGATGGTCAGCCTCCAGTGAAGGAATAGACTTCATAATGAGAGATCATGTATATCCAGAGAGATTGACCAGTTACCCAACTGTTCTGCGGTGGTGACTCCCCCTCTCCCCGCCACACATAGTTTCTCTGCCTTGAAAAACCTTGGTCAACCTAACTTATAGATGAGGGATTTCTTTTTAGCTCTATCACTTATGCTAAATTGCCCTATACTCTCTTCTACTTATACTGGAAACTAAATAGTAATCTACCCTCTTCTCAAAGTCTTGATTGCCTTTTAATTAAGTGGCTAGCTGTCCCTATCTTGCCACCCTTATCTTTTCTCTTGGTCTGAGAGTCCTGTGTTGGGCGCCAACTTCTATCAAATAATCTACTCTGAAATGTCTCCAACATTCCTTAGTGTATCGGGAAGATTACACCAATACACGCGTGCACACTTATTTATAAGTGTATATACACATGCTTATACATAGTATCTTTTTAAAAAGTATTATTTAACAATGACCACATGAAATGGTCGATCAAACAGTTCCCAACACCCTCATATCATTCTCCCTCTGAACTCACTAATCAACTATATGAAAGAAAATCATCAGTAGTAGTACTAATAATATTAATCCTGATATTGTTTGTATTCTTGAAAAACATGGGCTACAATTTTTCGGTTGTGAACTGGCCAAAATATCACATTTACATCATATTTTCCGAGTGAAGTCAACAAAAGTTTCCAACTCCAATTAGCACGGAGTTATTGTTAACCAAATAAATTTCATATGGAAATTTTTTACAATACTATCAATTGCACAAATTTTATTACAATAAAATTTATTAAGATATTAGTTTCAAGCATTGTACCAACATCTTGCATTGTTGACAACAGTTCTTTGGCATGGATGTTTCATCTGTTCAAACTTTTGGAGAGAAAAATGGCGGTTCTCATCAAGTATATAAAATGGGTGTCCAATTGAGCAAAATTGCACCCAAGTTTTCCCTATTGTTTTTATGAAGTAGAATCTGTAAGGTTGGAGCCAGAGGCCAGGTTATGACGTTAACACTTTGCCACTTGGTTGGGTGATATGCGAGTGTGTCTCCCAGAAACTGTGCCTAGAATTGAGTTAGTTGTTGAAATAAGTCACTCTCGTTCATTTCAATAAAAATGCAGTATTGAATGAAATCAACAAATTCTACAGGTGTTTTTTCTGATGTATGGTATCCATACATTTTATACTAAATTCTTCATAAAACGGTGTGCCTACCCTGCCAGACGGGGTGAACAGGTACGCTGGAAGAAAAAAGTTTGAGAACCCCTGTATCAAGGGTTCATCCTGTGCAAAGAAAATTTATTATAAGTAGAAATCTAAGGAAAAAGAGTTGTAGTGTTCTAAAAAGATATTCTGCAATTTGATCTTTGGCCAATAAGTTGGAAGTGGTTCATGAAAAAACTGTTATTCTATTTTGAGAGCCGGTTGCTATCAGGTCAGTGTGACAAAAAATATTCCCATGCGTTCAGGTTGTTTAGCTATTTTCAAATGTAAACAAAAGGTTGGCAACAAACCACATTGACACAGTTATAACATTGAGTCAAAGAGGGCTGTGTGACACACTTTCAGAAAATTACTCACACGGTCCTGTTGTCAATGGAAGAGTCCCATGTGTGAAGAAGAGTGTCACTTTACTGTATGTTAATGTCAATTTGGTGTTTTCTCAATTATATAAATTTACCTACAATCACTGTTTGGCTAATAGTAATGATAGTTTAGGAAGGAAAATAGGTCTGTATGTATTGGGTATTTGTTTGTGTGTGTGTGTGTTTTGTTTTTGTTTTTTTGTTTTTTTTTTTTTTCTTCCAATCCTTGAAATGTTTATCTTAAAATTCTTCCAGGTAGCAGGCTGAAATAATGCCCCATGGGCTCCTTTTGAACGCCATCCCCTCCCCTCTTGTTTTCTTAAACATTTTTCAATTCTATTTGTTTTAAATCTTCGCTAAGGGGACATGGGTCCTTATTCAGCTCTTTATACTTGTACTACCCTCTTATATATCAAAGCAGTGGGGGCTTCAATGTGGTCCCATGTTTCGTAGGCTGTGTATGTGAAAGTGGTCAGTGTGATAAGTTGCAGTTAGAAATGCAATAAGTTGTTGGCTGAAGAACAACTGTTGTCCAAAATTAATGGTTGACAACACTTCATTTGATTGTTTTTCTTAAATAAGGATAATGCCGTTAGTGGTTGCAATTTTCCCATTTAAAAATGAAATTGGAAAAAATTATGTCTGCTCACAAATTCCTGTAATGGTTCTGTTTTTGTTTTGTTTTTTTATTTTAATTTTTATTTCAATTGTTTCATTGCATGGATTTCAAATTAAGAATTGAAATAATTCAATGATCCAGTTTGTTTAGGAAATTGGAGAATTTTTTTCCCTGAATTCTTTGTTTGATTCAAAACTCACTTTTGACAGCAAATAGTTTGAATTCTTCAACAGTCTACTCAGATGGTATAATTGTTAGCATGTCAGCCTTGCATGCAGAAGGTCCTGGGTTCGATCCCTGGAATGAGCAAAGAGTATGGAAAACTCATTAGGAAAAATTTCCCTGTGCATTCAGCAGCTAATTGAGTACACCCTAAGCAGTGCGATTAGGATGGAAAAAAGAGCTCAGCTTAATTGGAAAACTGGAATTGAGTTTCTATTGTAAATTGTTGTTAATGGAGGCATAATTGGAATACTATTGGATTCCCTGTGAAAAGTTATTTTCCATTTCAGAAATGAAATGACTTTCCACTACATAACAGTCTGGTGTCTAATGTATGAATGAGGTAGAAAGAAATCAGATGATTATTATTGGGTGGTTGGCAACACCATAGTTCTACAAACTTTCTCATATATATATATAATGTGTACTGTAGAGAGTGAGACAGACTCGGGAGTGAGGTGTTTGGAGGTAAGGTTTATTAATCCTTATAAGTAAATAGTCCATACATGTTTCGGGATTTTTCCCATCATCAGTGGTGTGCGCTGTGTGAGTGTGTATTGAAATTTTCCATGTGGAACCCGAGTCCACTATCAGGAGCTATGCATTGTGGGTAAATTGTGTTGTCAGGGCTGCTGGAGGCCTCCTGCTGAGTGGGACAATGTACAGTAAGGTATCAGGTCTTTGGTTAAGCAGTAGCAGTTGGTCTTGGAGTGATGTGGAGTTAAATTTTTTGGTATGTTAGGGGTAGTGTAAATGGAGGGGTGGTGAGGTCAAGGAGTTACATAGGTATCAACCTTATAAGTTATTGAAAATGTGTTGGCTATGATTTGGACAGGGGTTATAACTGGCTAAGGTGAAATTTTTCCTATTGGTCTGGGTGACTTTGAAGCTTCCATTATTGAGTGTGTCTTAGATGTGGGTGTGAGGATATTATTGGTAGGAGTTTTGTGTATTAGGGTTCTGTGTGATGAGGGTTGTTCAGTTTAGTGTTTAATCCATTAGGATATAGGGTTTTAAGTATCTTCGTGTTTCTCAAGAACTTTAGTTATGTCAATTAGAGTAGTTTTTTCTGTTTTTTCTATGATGGTGAAGCTAGCGTCAGTGGCAAAATTGTGGTCAGGTGTGCGAAAGTGTAGTTCCACGTGAAGTGGGCTATGATTTTTTTTGACTCAATCCTATGTCTATAATTGTTGAGTCTAATATTAAATTGCCACTATATATAATCATTACTGATTGTACATTCTTGACTTGAATTTCAGTATTGAACAAATAAACTCTATTTGTATGTTTGTGTGCTAAAGATACTAAACTTAGTCTGGCAAAGGAACATATAAGAAGCAGGGAAGATAATCTTGCAATAAATCTTCTCAGTAGGAAAGGTTTGACTGCCTCAGAGGTGTAGCGAGATGGGGTAGTCGCCCATGGGTACACGTGTGAAGAGACACAATTTCCTCTGGCTTATACCAGAAGATTATTATACTAGCAATGTACTGTGGCTTGTTTGTTTTTTTTTTCTTAATATCTGGCCTGAATCCTTACAGGATTATCTGACTGAACAATATTTATCATATTAACATAATTTTTCATGTAAAATTCTTGAATAAATGATCTATACAAAAGATATTGAAATTGCACATTGAATTTACCTTTGATTATGCCAACTTGAAATATGCTAATCAATAACATGTGAAACAGAAAACAACTACAGATTTCAGACCTATGACTAATGTACTGTGTACCGATTGGTTTTAGTATGTGTAATGCCCTGTTCATCATGAGTCCCAATCACGTGGTGAGAAGACCGAGGTAATTCCCACTGTTTGAGTGAAGCTACCCATTTGAATTATTTTGAATCGGTAAATGTGTTGTGTGTCTCAAGCTGGTCAATATTGGGTTAGTATGGTCAACCTATGGAGTTTTGCTGGGGTGTTTTAGTTTAAAAAATTCATCATAAACAAAACTGATTTCTTCTAATACTCTTTTATCGTTTAATTGGATCTAGTAATGTCTACTCTTAATTTAGAAGTGGTCAAGTAAGCTTAGAAATTTGATACCTGAATGAGAGTTGACTCAAATGAGTCAAATGGTCAAGTTAAATCTTACAGACTTTTCAGTTAGTTCTCAAGTTCATCAGAAATTATCTATTGGTATTATAATAATGAAATCCAGCAAAATCTGATGTCCATTTTTGTTTCATTGTCTTTGGAGTGGGTTTATACATCAAGCTCCAATATTCAACTGGATATGAATTCCAGCATGTCTCTCTCTCATTCACATATATATATATATGTGTGTGTGTGTGTGTGTGCTGTTTTTGCCATTGGTACTGAGAAACTTTGCTACACCAATGGCCTTATTGCAAAATGGATGTTTGAGATCCTGGATTTTACCCTAGACTCTAACATCAACCACCAACAATATTGCCGCTTTCAAGTTGCCTCCAGCTATCCACAACGCGAGGAGATAGAAACGCTCCATCATTAGATGTTATTTGATTGACGTTTGATTAGCCAGGTGTGAATCCTGTTTCGGCCCAGATTTTAGCCAATCTCCTCTTCCTCCTTTATTTGTAGCTTCTCATTGTTTTATGCTTTTAACGAATATTCCATCTGGGCTTTTGCATCTCCCCTCCCTCAACTATTTCCAGAACTTATTCTGTAATATTTTGCTGACTGATCAATCCTTGTGAGGGGCCAGTTTGTTTATATATATATATATATATATATATATATATATATATATATATATATATATATACGTAGAAGACTTATATCCTTATATATGACTGAAGTACATGGATATGATAGATTTATGTAAAGTTACTCTTCAAAATTAGAAAGCATGTAAGTAAATATGAACATTTGCTTCATTGTGTGTGAGTGTGTGTAAGAGTTTCATCAGTTTCGACAAAATAAGGATCTCACTTATACATTGAAAAGAAAATACTACATAAATACCCTAAATATTACTCTTAGTTATGAAATATTACGGAAGCATTCACACACACACACACACACACATGTATAGTAATAATTAAATGATTCATTCATCCACAGACAACTGTTTCGTTGTTCTACAACTCTTCAGTATGGCTTTTATCCCATCCAGTACCACGAGGTCAGATCGAAACCTTTGCTTCTGAGCCAGAGACTGGCATTTCACCTCTTCCCTACGCAGAACTGGACGGTCAGTAAGGCTGAACTTGAGCGATACATTTACTTACACACTATTCCCCTATATATATATATATATATATATATATATATATATATATATATATATACTTGTGAGAAGGAGCTAATTACATAGAAAGTTATTTGCTGACTATTTCAATAATGAAATATAGGTAAATAATAGTAATGAAAATGATGGAATATTTTTTGACTAATGACCATCTCAAGATGAGACCTGTCAGTCAGAATGGAACCTAGTCAGGGAATTGATGTATTTCAAAATTTCTTCTATTCAAGACCATTCAATGTTTTTACTAATTAATACCAAGTTTACTGTCCTATTTACCTCTAGAAATCTGTTTCATCTTGTATTTTCAGAATGGGTGGCTGTTTGACCATTGCTGTTCAACTTGAAATTAGATTTTTTGATAGATTCAAGTTTCAAATCCTAATTATTTGTCACAAATATTTCTCACTTACTCTTTTTTAAAAATTCTTTTATTTATTGCAATCTATCCAGCAGAACTTTGACCCTGGACTCGTACTTTGAGAAACCCTGATTTAAAAGGAACTAAATGAGTGGTACTAATTACACTATCAGTATACAGCTTCTGTTAGAATTACAGATCTTTCAATCCATCTGTTCAGTTGGTAAGGTTTCTCATCTCTGCTGAATGTTAATTTTGAATTGAGCTAGAAGAACACTTTTACCACCAGCTCTGTCTGCCACCTGTTCAGAATATGAAACCTTTTATAAAAGTATAAAGATCTCGTCTAGTTTTTCCTTGTCTTCTATGCCAATCTGGGGTTCCCAATCTTCTTTCCTCACCAGCCCATCTAAAGCCAAAGTAGGAATTAGGAGAGGAATGAACAGTGATATTTCCCATTTGTGTGTCATGGCTCAAATCAACTTTCTTTTCTTTTCTCCATTAAGATATATGAACATTTAAAGACATAGACAAAATGTAGTTGTATGACTATTGCACCAATTATGAACAAAAACAATCAAAAATGAAATTTGAAGATAAAATTTACTCAATGAGTAATTGGCTTTGGAGCAAAGACATAAAAAGAAGTTTATGTCTGATATTGCAGACAGGCCAGTGCAACATCTGGACTTCAGCTCTCAAATACAGAAAGTGCGGACATCAGAGTAGACATGGAACGCTGAAAATGACTAGCTATCTTGTGTTATATATATATATATATATATATATATATATATATATATATATATATATATATATATATATATATATAATATAATATAATATAATATAATTTTCATACAAGCTCATTTCAAAAGCTACCTACTTCTAACTTGGAAAGAAGCATGTGTTTATACTACATTTAAAGTAAAATTCATATTTCTAATTTCTACTTTGAATGAAAAATATATATCTGGTTTTGGTTCAAATCGAACATGGTGAAAAGGGTTGTTTTTTGTTAGGGTTTTTTTTTTTTTTTTTAGCTACAACTAACTGTGTGCATATAAACATATAAATACTGGGATGCCATGTTGATGTAACTGTTGTTTTTTTTAATCCCCGAAACAGTTACATGGTAAACAACTGATGATCCCAACAATAGAAAGTATATACATAGTACTATAATAACAAAGTATATGTAAAAAGAGGAGAAAACACTGGAGAAAATGACATAAATTGCACTAACAGATACCGGGGAAATAAGTAACTGAAGTGACACTAAGAAAATTCGAAAGAGTTTTTTTAGTGTTTAGAGCTGTAAAGTTTTCTAGACACACACACACATACATACACACACACATACATACATATATATATATATATATATATATATATATATATATACCTGCATAATACACGTTGAGCATTGTCTGCATTAATTCCCTGTATTAATGTCTTAATTAAAAAAGAATATAAGGATCCTTTCCTTGAATATGATCTTTTTGAAAATTCGGTCCTTTTCATTGTTTTCTCTCAAATTTGTAAATTTCTATCTTGAGCAACTTGTAACTTCCAGTGGAGTCTTTTTTTTTTTTTTTTCTCATATTATTATTCCTTTTCCTTGGAAGCAGAGGCATGAATTTTTGTTACAATTCTTAGGAATAGCCTGTTGACCTTAACTTCACCTTAGGGTGGCTGGCTGGTTGCTCAGTCAAAACTTTTTCCTGGTGAAATGCCAACTCTGTCATGAGCAGTGTCTGCTCTGAGATTCCACCACCCACAATTGGACTATCTGGGTGGGGACAATGTCAGTGTGATTTTGGACAAATGCCAATAGTGGTCAATTCCATTTTGAACTCCCTGGCCATAACTGTATTTATATTCTCAAAAGACAAAAAATATTTCCCCCTCCTCCCACACACTAATGATTAAGTCACTCACCTACTAAAAATTTTGTGCAACAGTTGTCTAATACGCCACATGTATTTGTATATTCGTTTTTTGTCTGTAACACTCATTACTGTAAAATTGGCAGACCAACTGTAATATATAAATGAAATTGACAAACCATTTCAGTAGTCAATGAACAAAACTTTTATATCAACATACTGAGATATATATATATATATATATATATATATATATATATATATATATATATAATCTCCCCATTTTCCTTTCATCTGATACATATTGGAACAAATTAATGGTAAGGACATGAAATATCAATTTCATATATATCATCATTTTTTATGTACAGCCACACTAGTAAGTGCTGTAATTAAGTCTCGGTTACTGTGGCATAAATCAACATTAACAGCTTGCCATGAAATACAAATCAAGGCTTTTGTGGAATCTGCAAATTAACAACTTTTGTTTGTGCGTTTTTTCTAATTTAAAAAAACCCTGCATTGTATTGTCTATATATATTATTAGGCTGTCCAAAAATAAATGTCATTTGCAACTGTTGTTAATGAGAAGGTAATCTTTTAAAGCCACCATTCTCAATAGGACTCAACAAAATATCTATTTCATATATGCTGTCATTTCTAAGTGGACAGATATCTAGTACCGTAATAATGTTTTGGTTACCGTGTCAGAAATTGAGATTAACATTTTACTATGAGGATTCAGGGAATCTGCAAATTAACACCTTCTAATTTTAGAAGATCTGCATACCCTTCCCCCAGGCTTGCACCCTAGAGGTGTTATTAATGTCATTACATCATCTAAGCTATCCAGAAGTGAATGTCATTCATAACTGTCAAAGAAACAGAAAAAGTCACCTTGAATATAAAGTGATTTATTCATTTTGGAATTGTTAGAATTTCTGACAAAAAGCATAATTGTGATTGATCAAAGTCTACATTGATTTTGGGGGATAGGATATCTACGTGTGTTGTCTAGCTAATGATGTACAAGTTGCTATCCAAAAGTTCAGGGAGTTTGACCATGGAGGAAAAATCGCTTGCTTCAAAGTAGTTCCGTGGGGCATGTATGGAGCAATCTCATGGAAGGTAGCAGCAAAAGTCCATACTACATTTGGCTCACTTGTGCTGTTTAAATTCTTCAAAGTTTTAGGTAGCAGTTTATGTTGATTTGCCAAAATATTTTTATCGTGTGTGTTTTTATCATGAGAGTAGTTTGTTTTAATGAAATGCCAAGGAAAAAGTCATTTTTCATTTAGTCTGAGCCGCAACTGGCGGGGGGGGGGGTGCAACAATTTTCTCAGAAAAGAGCGCCTGCCAGTTTTTAAGACCTGGATTTTTACCACTACTTTACCCCTTGATACATGTATGTTTCTTTTCTTTTTTTTTTTTTTTTTTTTTTTTTTTAAAAAGCGAGAAATAATTTTTCATAAAAGAATCGAGCCTGGCTTCTGTAGGGTTAAACTCTCATCTGACTGAAGGTGATGACCAACTTTTATATTGCATAAATGAATAAATGAATTTGTAGGTATATTAGACTTGTCAGTTTAGCACAGTTGGTGAGAAAGCCGTCTTCCAATCATATGATTGTGATTTCAAATCATAGTAGAGGAATGTCAATTTTATATATGTTTGGTTTAACATGACATTATAAACAAGCAGTGAAGAGTTTACTTCCCTAAATTTGATGAAGGTTGTTCTTGTTCTTACGGGATGCATAAGTCAACTCCAGCTTGGACTTGGGTTTGACGATACCTTGATCGAGGGCTGGTTTTGACACAGTACAGTCATAGTTTTGCTGTGTACATCAATTTAACCAAATATAAACTGAAGGAAAAAAAACTCATTAAATTATAAAACCTTGAACTGTGTGGTTTTGAACAGTACGGAAAATTTGGGAATGAATTAACAACATATATGTACCTCTAAAAAAATCGGGGATACTTTTCTACTAAATAAGCAAGAACTAAAACAATATTTTTCCTAAATAAGTTCTTGTCTCGGCACTTGTATTGATGGTTTTCCCTATTTTATTCTGGCTAGGGTTGATTTGAAAACTGTTCAATAACGGTATTAAGGGAACTTTTTCAAAATACCTTTCTGTGTTAAGTGGCTGTGTCCACGATATCCCTTTAATGTCCAGGCAATGATTTTCTTTTCTTTTCATATTCACTTGAGAAGGGGGGGGGAAAGCTTTGTATTCAACATTCATCATTATATCTTGTTTCACCATTGGAGAGCTTTATCATTTGCTTACTTCAGGTCTTTCTCAGTACGTGGGTCTTGGTGGACAGCCACAGAGTATATGATCCATGGACTGGGAGTTCCCTGCCTAAGGGACAGTCAACACCTTTGACAAATCCCTACTTCCTTCCTTCAATGAGTGAACATATGCCTCTGGTCCATTCAACACAGCTGACATGGGGGTGGGCATGGGTCTGTCCATTTCAACCCATGTGGGGGGGAAAAAGGTCTAGAATTGCAGCGGTGTGGTTGCAGCCCAATGCACTACAAAGAAGTATATGGTAACAAACAAATAAACCTGCAAATCTTTTCTCAACAACTTTCCTTTTGTCGAGTCTGATTTGCTAATAATTCATGCGTCTGCATCTTTCGAGATGTGCGGTTGTGTGCAACATCTACGACAGAAACACATTGTGTAAGAAAATAACCTTTTCTTCAAGATCTGTACAAATAGCATGACCTTTTATGAAAATACATTTATCATATTCTGATTGTAACATTCAGTTTGGTGCAATAGAGTGGCAAAAGTGCTGACCTCATCGCTGACTGAGAGATTGAGAGATTCTACTACGAAAAAGAATGGTGAAACTTGCTGGGGGGGGGGGCTGCAATTTTGCACAGTTCGTCAGTACAGGACACTGTTTATTTTGATAACTTTCAATCATTTTATTGATTGATTTCCCCCCCCCCTTCCCGGAAGTTCAGGCAGACAAAGCAATAAAGCTAATGAATCGTTGTCAATGAAACATGTTGGGAAAAAAAATCGACAACCTCCCCACTGGGGAAAGCGCCAGGCGTGGACTGGCTTTCACCCGAAGTCATCAGGCGTGCAAAGAGTGTGCTGCTGAACTACCACCATGTACTGTTTTGCTAATACTGGGGGGGGGGGCAGTGGCTCAGGACATGAGAGATAGCAAGATCCCCCGTCCCCTGTATAAGAACGAAGGGGACAGAAGTAAAGCAATTGCAGTAACTATAGGGAATCTTCTTGTTGAGTGTCCCAGTGTGGTTTCAGATCAGAGTACTCGATGATTGATATGAACTTATTTCTGCGACATCTCAGAATAGAATGCTGAGAGCAAAACCACTGCTCTTAATCACTTCTATAGATCTTACGAAGGCTTCCGATCTTGTCAGCAGAGACGTTCTATTCTGTATCCTTGCCAAAAATAGGTTGCCCACCTCGGCATGATATGGTTCTTTCGCATCGACATAAGTGTCCTTAAATATGATGGCTCTTCATTGGAGGATTATGATGTACACAGCAGCGTGAAGCCGTGCTCTGTGCTCGCCACCGTTTTGTTCAGCATCTTCATTGCTGTCGTGCCTTTGGAAAGTCAATCCTGCTGCCTTAGGTAAGATTTGAACACCTGTGCAGGCAAGTAGATACTTATCACTGGGTGTTGCTGGCTTGATCCCCATTCAACCTCCTTGCAGGGTTGTCAAAAGAAAAATATAAAATGTACCAGTACTGCATCCTAAAATGAACCCAATCTTCCAAGAATGTACCAAATTCATAGATTATAATTAGATATCAAAATTGGGAGATTAATTGATTGATTGAAAATTGATAAAGTACAAAGATTTGATAGACCTCTGCTTGCGTTTTTCTACCCTTAGAATGATAGACCCATCACCCTAGCAAAGGTCGATATCAACCGCTTTGGCAACCCCGGATATATTTTGAGGGGGAGAAGAGAAAAAACAACTCTTCATATTGAAATGTCCTGTCTACAATTTGGTGTATTATGTAATAGAAGATATTATTCAAGGATAACAAATTTACTTGAAAAGGAAAGAATAGGCTGAATACAGTTGATAGCAGTTCAGCTATTATGAGCAGGTATCTAGTCTCAAAAACTAAATACCTTCTGTTATCCGTGTATTCAATGATTCTTTCTGCCTAGCATCCTCATCTTTGTTGTCTATTTTTATCACCACTTTTCTGTCAGTGTACTCTCCAGTCTTCCTTGAGTGTATGTTGCATCAGGTAAACTTCCAACTATTTTGAACAATCCAGGCTCGTCAACTTAGTGATAATTATTCTCAACAGGATAGGGGGTGAGGCTGGTTCAGGATAGGGGGTGAAGCTGGTTTATTTGAAGGGAGATTTATAGATATTCATTCATTATTTCAATCTATTCAGATTGTATTTCTGTTTGATGAGAAAGGGTGCTGGACCTAAGAAAAACTCTTAGGGTGCCATGGCTCCCAGAAAGGTTGAGAATGACTGCTTAAAAGACTGTTCGATTGTTTCTGTTTTGAAGTTTCTTGAAACCTAAAAGTTGTAGGCTAGAAGAACTAGTCTAACCAACCCGTAACTATGACTTAATTTTTTTTGTTAGGTGAGGTGGAGTTACACCTTGGCATGCCATCACATGTTTAGTGTTAGAAAGTGCTAAGCCAAAATGACTTATGTTTTACATACATCAACACTTGTACACAAGAATTTGGATTGTGTTTTCATCTACCTATATAATGAACTCTTTTTTTTTTTTTTTTTTTTTTTTTTTTTTTTTTTTTTTTCTTCATTCTCCTACCTACCATTTGAAACAATGGACTCTTTCTCTTAACTGGTTTCAGCAATTTCTTCTAATTTAAAAAAAAAATCATCTCATAGAAATTCAAATTTATCTGAATTTTTCAGGACAATTAACTGGTCTTGAAAAGGTTTTTCTCCTCAATCTATTATTTTTTTTTTTTTTTTTTTTTTTTCCTTCTCTAAGCGTGAATGTCTTTCTGTTGCTGGTTATTGGATTGAAAATTGGCACTAATTCGTTACCTGAAGAAGAAAAAATTCAGAGAGTTGGTGTAACAGGTTCATATGTTGTCAGGCTTGATTTTGATGGCTCACTGATTGCTATACAATGGTCTCAGCACATTGATTCTTATAAAATAGGCACATAGTACCAAATAATGCAGGGGCTTCTAAGGGCGTCAAAGGTTAAACTAGCACATCTATGGTCTGACTTTCAGCTGCTTCAGAGAGTTGGAATAGAGTCGGGCTGGAAGATAGAAAAGCACATTGGTAAATTTTCAGGGTGGAGAGGTGGTTTTTGAAAAATCGTCAATCCATTAAGTGTACAGATGACAAAATAAATGATTCTCTTGAATGTGCTTCCCCCCTCTCTTATTTCTGAGATTTGTGGAGTTACTTAGTTAGAAATGAACTTACTCTCAAAGGCTCGTGAGTCTATCAATGTCCCTTCAACAGCATTTCTATCTTTCCTTCAATATTAATAAAATTATCACAAAAATGAAAAGCCTTCGATTGGAAAGAAAAGGAAAATCAACTCAAATAAGTTAACGTACGATTTCGGAACAAGATGCAATAAAACATTTTTAACCTAATGTTGTACTAATTTTGACTACTTTTTACCTCCATCTTGTTATATAGTTCCTTGTATCCCCCCCCCCCAATCAAGACGTGACAAGAGGTTAGTTTAACATGGAGAATCTCAAGACAGGAACTTCCTCATGAATTCCCTCCGTAGTCCTCACAACATTTGGTCAAAGGCAAACCCTAATCCCTCTGGTGTAGACTACAGAGAGCAATGCCAAAGGCGATCTGTGTTCGTCTGCGTCTTAATTTCTACTTCAATTTTGACTGGCTTTTTACATTCATCCTAACTTTCAATTTAGCTTGTGATACAACTTCAAATCGGACTGTCATTCTATGCCAAAATGTTGCAGTACTTCATCCAAGAATAAATCGGTGAAAAAAATTTTCAAGTATCATTATCTTAATTTCTAGTTGTTCATATTGACTACGGCAACCAGAAAACACTTCAAAAGTAAAGAGTAACCTCCCCGTGAGATTTAAACTTGCGTCACTTTTGTCAGAGTGACACCTACTTTACAATGAGCTGCTCTAACCATTTGTCCACAGAAGCTGTTATGACTAGTAGAAGTCAAATCTTATATTTTTTTTTTTTTAACCTACTCCTTGTTCCAAACATTGACACCATGTTTGTTTTAGTACTGGTAATGTTATATAAACAATAAAACCTTTCACTTTGTGTCTTTCAACTGGTTACTGAATTTCTTTTTCTTTTTTTTTCAGCTGTCCCTTTTTACACCGGACAGCAGGAGATACAGAACGTCGCTATCACTTAAGATATTACAAGACAGGCACTTGTATATATGAAACGGATTCTAAGGGTCATTGTGTGAAAAATGGGCCCCATTGCGCTTTTGCGCATGGGGCCCATGATTTGAGGCCTCCCGTTTATGACATCCGAGAACTTCAACAGATGGAGACCACAGAAAAGTCTTTGCATACAGTAACACCTAGCAGTTTAGAAAAAGATCGGGCTTTAACGGAGGACCCACGATGGAATGGTGAGTAGTAAAACTGTTGTTTCCATTTCTAATGCTGACATTGTGTTCGGTCTTGGTCTTTTTCAAGAATTGATCTTGATCACTAAATGTGCCTGTGAATCCTTGCTCCCCTCCCTGTTATCCTTTCTCCCCTGAACACTGTCAATTTTCCTGAACCTCTTAACCTGCCAAAAAAAATATCACAGGTGGACTTCTGGATTTCTCACAGTTCTCAAAACCAGTTCGGAGTGGCCGCAGATGGCATTGTTTGCAGGGTTTTACCTTGCAGACCTTATGATAGACCATGAGTGTAACTTTGTTGGACAGCTTTAAAGATTTAAATGCTGTGGAATCTGTGTGTATGAGCAGAGTGTGGAGAAAAATGGTCCCCAAATCACAAAGGTGCTGCTGTATTTATTAAACTTGTGGATGATGAGAACCTCGGCCATGAACAAGTATATAATCCAGATGAAACTGCTCGATAAAAGAGATGTACTGCTGATGTTTGATTGATTGTATGATTATGTTGATATACTCAACACTGCCAGAAAAATGATTGTTCAAATACGTCTTTTGATAACCACAATTACTTTTTTCCTCGTACAGGGGAAAAGAGGTTTATCCAGTTTCTTACTGTGTTTTGCCTTTTTTCTTGGATTTTATGCCTGTCGAGAACTGAAGAATACATCAGCCAATACATTGTGTTGATAACATGAAGAATATAAGAGTAGATGCTGAATCATGTTTGAAGCGTTTACTCTAATGAGCGGTGATTTCTTTGGTTCACTGGTTATGACACTGGACTATTCCAAATACATCTTGCGTATCATTTGAAATCATGCACTCTTCCTGGGGAAACAAATTCAGTATTTTTTTTTTAATTTTTATTTATTTATTTTTTTCAAATAACGCCCCCCCCCCAAAACACTCAATCTAAATATATATATATCAGTGTAATGATCAGCCAGCTTAAACTGTTGGTCATTATTACTGGTTTTTGATCCTCATTGGGTCTCCAACTATTGATAATCTGATACTAAATTTAAAATGTTAACAGATAATATGAAAAGAAATAATTCAGAACAGAAGTTGTAACACGATCAGTAAGCTAATCTTGCTGGACTTGGTGAGTGGGTTTGATCCTTATCAAATCTCCCAGTGTAGATGGCCTGATGCCAACTAGTACTAAGCTAATATTTACTTATTCAATGAATAGTTAAATGTTTCAGGGTTTTTTTTTTTGTTTTTTGTTTGTTTTTTTTTCTGTCTAGCACTGGACTGTTCCACTCCTACCCACCATTTGAAACCATGGACCCTTCAACTGAAACAAATTCACTATTTCTTTTTTTATTAAAATCATACTATAGAAATTCAAATAGATCCATGGATGTCTCTGTGTTTCAACTTGTTGAAATAATAATTTAATCCAGGGAAGTAATTACTCAGCAAGGTTACTTGACTGAAAAATACTAACCATATAGGATGCTCATTTTTTATTTCTCTCTCTCATATTGTGTACTATTACATGTGTGCGTTCATACATTATGGGTTTTGCCTACTTACTGACTGTTTTCCCTTCCAACTAACTAGTCAATTAAAAAGGGCCTCATTTCAGGGTTAAAAATCGGTCATCCCGGTTTTTTTAAATCTTTTTTCAATTCAATTTGTCCTAGATTTTTGCTGATATGACAAGGATCCATGTTGGCTTTTCTAAGTTTACCAGTATCCTCTCTCACTTTTTTTTTTTTTTTTTTTTTTTTTTTTCCTTCCCCTCTTCCTCTCTCTTCGGGACCATCAGTCACAAACAGAAATACACTTGGTGGAAAAATGTGTAGGTCATTAATCTAGGGGGACCTGTATCATTACAAGACATTTTTACCTGGCCTGTAATCTCTGTAAAAATTTTGGTCTTGCAAGAAGTAAAAATAGATACTGGTTCTTCTCCATCCCACCCCCAATTGTCCAAGAGTTTAGCCTTTCTCTACAGACTTTTTGTTGGCCATAATGGTATTAGGGGAAGAAGCAATTACCATTGATCTATTTGGGGAAAATTGGAGAGTATTCCCAAACCCCAAAAATGGTAATGATGGTATGTTGAAAAAGCCGGCATACCTGTATTCTTGAATGTTACCTTATTCTTAATTGCTTTTAAGAAATTTTTCTGTCTTAGACAGGTGTGGGTGACCTGGTTTACTCAGTACTAATAGCCTTAGGAAAGACATGAGTCTCTCTTGGCTCCCTGAAGCTATAGGTAACATAGCAAGGCAGTGGGCTCTCTGACCTTGGAAAGGCAATCCATCTAAGTAAAGTAGAACTCAAAACCAGGGAATGGAGCCCCTTCGAGGTGGTCAGGTTCTAACTGTAACATCCTTCCAGAAGGTTCTGCAGCCAAGTTTATACCAAAGGTATCGCACCCTGCTTTCTTTTAGGCTACATCAACAAGGCCCAGAGAGGAATTCTGTTAACTGGACATCCACGAATATCCATGTATTTCACTTTGGTTTTTGCCCTTGGTGGGGGTCACTGAAGTATAATTCCTATGTCTAAGGGAACAGAGAGGCCATCTAGTTTGGGTTCTTAGATTATTTTTGTTTACTTCTTTTTTTTTTCTTTTTTCCATAAACAACCTCCGATTTTTCTTTTTTTCTTTGTCTTTTCCAGATACGAGTTATGTTTTATCAAATTATAAAACGGAACAATGCAAGCGACCACCTCGGCTTTGTCGACAGGGTTATGCTTGTCCACAATTCCATAATTCTAGGGATAGAAGAAGAAGTCCGAAAAAATTTAGATACAGGTCAGTTTCTCTCTCCTTCTTTCTCTTTATAATTATTTTGACTTGTTTATATTTTGTTTTGCTTTAACAATTTGGACAATCTTTTTCTCTTTCTTTTTCTTTTTTTTTTTTTTTTCTGACTGAATCCTTTCTGAAAACACTGTCATTTCTGTGAAGATCTTAATTTCCTGTTTTATATTATGAAGCCATATACGAGCATTTCTGGATGTTTTTTCCAAGGCTTGCACCCTTTTCAAGATTTCAAAATCTTTCTCACTCCCCTAAATCTTGAGGATAATTGAATTTTCAAAAAAATGAAAATTTAACAAGTCATTATTGAAGAATGTCAATAACAGAAAGTTAGAAAATTTTCGAATATTTATCAAAATTCCAAGTCTGTATCGAGATGTCACTAATGATTCTATTAAGAGAAGCGTAAATGATGCTAAAAGAACAAAGGTTGTATATATCAGCAAAAATGAAAATATTTGTTTGCCCCCCCCCCCCCCCCCCCCCCGCTCTCTACACCACTTGGGGGCATGGCTCAAGAAAATTCTATTTTTCACCGGAAAATTTCTGAAGCTATTAGATCAAGTCCAAAGTGCGTGGAAAAACTTGAAGCTGAAAACATTTGAAAATGCTTCAAATCTGCTGAAGTTTTTCATCTCCATCTAATTTTATTTCTAAAAATGTTTGTCTACTCATTTAAAGTCCACTTATCAAATAAAATAACTAAAACAAATTTTTAATGAGAATAAAGCATTCACTTTTCTTGAACTTGGTAATTATTTTTTGTTAATTGGCCAGATTTTCGGTTACCGTAGATTTTTATTAGGTAAATTATGGGGGAAGAAAATTGGCACAATCTAGCCCATAATTGGTTAATTTGGCAACACTGGGTTGAAAACAAAGGAACTCGTGATTTTTCAATCAGTCTCATGCAAGAATATTTTGTCGTATTCTACGGTTTACTGATTCGATTTTCAGTCAGGGGTTTACAATTCAAGATCAAAAGATAGAATAAATGACATCTTTGTATCATAATGTGAGAGAAAATGAATTTGACCAAGAGCAGATGTTTACTATACAGATTTAAGTAATGATTTTTTTTTTTAATTTTCTATAAGTAAACCATATTTAGCAATCCAGAGACAACCACTAAAATCTCTCATTCACTGAGTAAAATTTGTATTTCTGTTCGAAGCAATGAATGCAAAAACTTTGTTTAAGCAAAAGAGAGACGTTTGTCATTTGAATAATTCAGAGATTTCATAGTAAAAATGTTTTTGCAGTTATGAGAATTCTTATTCAGTTGGTGATCAGAAATAAATATTTGACTCTCATTTTTCCATAGAGCGCACACAGTTCCCATACTCTTCTTGGTATAGGGTCAGTAGGGGCAGCTTACCCCACAGCACCTGTGATTTTTGTCTCCTGTCTCTGAGTACTTTTTTAAAATTTTTTTTTTTTTACAATAGACTGTATGAAAAATTTCTTTAGGTTATATTAAACGTGTTCTATTTACCATGTAACTATAAGTTAAACTCGGCATTGACTTTTTTCTTTCTTTTTTTTTTTTTTTTCTCCACAAAAAATTGATATTTTTTCATTTTGCATCAATGCATAAATGTTTTGTTTTTTTTTGTCTCTCTTTACGCAACATTGTACCCAAAAACCTTCCTAGCGTGTTTTTCACTCGTACAGTTCCAACATCCCACCCCCTTCTTGAAACAAAGAATAGATAGAATTTATAAGCAAATTATGCCAGTTAGACTAATTTTTTTTTTTTTTCCAAAATGCACACTGACACAGAATTAAAAGCGATCGATTTTCACAGGATTAATTAGTCAAGAATAGAATTTGCTACCACTTAATTCCTCTTTTCCCTCTCATTCCTCTTTCCCTTTCAACCACCTCTTCTTCCCCCCCATGTCCCTTTACTCCCTTCTCTGTTCTTTTCACTCCTCTTTCTCTTTTCCCTCAAATGCAATTCTCATTTGATTATTCGCTGTAAAAGCAAGAGAGAAGAAATGACAGTTTTTTCTTTTTTTTCTTTGTCCAATTGTCAGATTTTTCTTTCTTTTTTTTTCTTTTTTTTTTCTAATCATTTATTTTTTGTTTTCACACAATTTTTCCATCCACCCAGCAGATTTTGGTGTTTAAAATAAATTTAGTTCTGCCACGATCTTTTTTTTTTTCCCCCCACCATTCTTAATAATACAACTATTCTTCTGGACTAGCCTCTTCATCTTTATTTTTATCACAACGTTTCAGCTGCTGGTTTTTTTGTTTTTTTTTTCTTTTTCCACCCCACTTGCAAGTAGTAAAAGTTTATTTCTAAATTGAAATTAAATTAAATATTTTTTCAAGGCCTTCTGAAAGAATGTTTTCTATTTTAGACTCTGACATCATTCCTTCTCCAACAATTCCTTTTTTATCATTTTCAGTTGCTTACCTATCATATTGGTTGGTGCCCCAAGAGGCCAATTCCATTAACTACTTTTCATTTATGGTTTAAGTTGGTGGTTCCCAACCTGGGGACTGCAGATGCCTTGGGGTCCTCAAAGGTATAATTGGGGGTCCATGAGCTTGTTGAGTATGCAAACCTTTCAAGAGCTTGTGATCTGTTGGAAAATGTGCACAAATGAAAATGGTCTTCGTGGATGAAAAAGTTGTTTAAAGGAAAAATAAATTTCAGCCAGAAATGACTGGATCCAGTTTCTGACAGTTTCAGCCTGTAGTACTCCTTTCCCCTTTTTTTTTTCCTATCAAGGTTGCCAAGATTTTGTGCACTTAGTTACTCTGGAAGCCTGTAACTAGTGTGACTGAAATTGATATGACAACACAACCACAACATTCAAACATACTCTCGGCAAATAGAGTTGTCTGAAGTGACGGGACAAACTTTTTGTTTGGGAAATGAAGTCACCTTCAAAGTGCAAATGGTTAAAGACATGTCGACTTGAATTATGGAAATGTTGTAAACTTTCCTCCCACCCACTCCTTAACCACTGGAGAACATCCCGCTTCCTCCTCTTCTCATCCCCCCCTACCAGCTCCCCCTATCATCTTCTTACCCACTACCTGCCCCCTCCCTTTCAAATCTTCAGGGAAAATACAATAACTTACGACAACTACTGTATACACCCATGTATAATGCAGACATTTAATTTAACAGAAAACTATGCTATTATTATATTTTCTCTAATGTGCTGGTATTATGGCGAGGAGGCTGTTTACCGAAGCTTGATATGAACATTTATGAAGTTAGGATGAGTTGCAGTGTACTGTGGTACTATAAATACTTTTGTAAACTATCATTTTTATAGTCTAACATGTATGGAATTGTTGTTATAAGATAAAATGCAGAAGTGAAATTTTCTTGTTTCATATCAACAAGTTTTGTGGAGAACCGAATCCCCCGGCCCTACCCCTCCTGATCAAACAAGCTCTTGATATTGTGAGAGCTCAATTCCTGTCAGCTGCAACCCCCACCCTGAAGTTAACGAACCTGGCCCAAATCCCTATCAGACACTTCGAGGCTTTTCTAGGTTGGTTGATGTATAATACAGATGTAAAAAAAACAAAAAATCCTGTGTGTAGTCTGCCTACTGTTGTGGCAGCGTTTGAATTGTACTGGTTTCACCTTGATTTCAATAAATGTATTTTTGTCAATTGTTTTGAAATGTCACAACCTTTCAGAGAGGTAGCCAGATGGTGTCAGCAAAGATTCACATTTCACAGCTCCCTCCCAATCCAATCTCAAGTCTTATTGACAAAAAACTACAAGACTGTGAAATGGTTCTCACATTGTTCCTCAAAAACACTTGTTTTATATTATGAAATAAAATGAATGCTTTCAGGAAAATAAAATAAATTTTATCTATTGGGATTGTTTATTCAGCCAACCACTGCCCCTGATAGAATTCTATATTTGTCTCTCTCATTTACCCCACCCCCTTTCGTTTGATCTACTAATAAAATGAACAGTGACTTTTTTGTTTCTCTGTCTCAAACAATGGACTCTTCAATTGAGTTGAGTCCGGTAGTTTCTTTTCTGAAGAGAAATCATCTTATTGAAATTCAAATATCTCCATGAATTTTTTCAAGGGGATTAAACTAGTTGGGGAGGGGAAAAAATTAAGAAACAGCAAAGAATTGAGCATGGGTGGGCTCATATTTTTAATAGATGCCAACAGATATATATATATATATATATATATATATATATATCCAACTTGTAGTCCAATTTGAAAAATACATTAAAAAGTGGCTGTTGAGTTGGACTGCCAGATTGTCCATTTGGCAAGACCAATAAAAGTTGCATAATAATAATAATTCAATGACACATATCTTGCATTTTTAAAGCACAAGAACTGTTAGAAACATACATTAAAGAAATATATTACTGTACTTACAAAGGATTTTAAAGCAAGTCTACTCCTAATGTGACCAATTGTTGAGTTTTCTCAACATGTCACCCTTCTCTTACATTGATATGACTCTGCTTGTAAATATTAGTAAATTAAGCTTTTACAGAATTTGAGAAGCAGTAACAACCACCGCAGCATAAACGATCAAGAGATGCCCCCCACACACTACTCCACCTGTGGCTCCTGATTGAATTAGTGTCTGGTCATAACTTCATCTGTTGACACAAAATTGGTAGTGTACCTGTACAATGTCTATTTTCTTTATGTAAACACGTGAGCATATTTTTCCAAAACAATACTTGTGTGTCCCTCATTTTGGCCTCTAAACATTCCAACAACTTAAAACTCTTTAGCCTTTCCTCATTAATTATTATTTGACACAGGCACAAGTTTGACCCCCCCCCCCCCCGTGGAGATGATATTCCATGACCTTGGCATTGTGTATATGGGTCACATGAAATATATCAGCTGCTTTGTTTAAGCTGCCATAATTCTAATGCAGATGTGAACTCTGTATGTTCAAACAATTCTCTCTTGGAACGGCCATCAATCAGCACTGTTTATTTCATTTATTTTTGTTTATAAGAACTTGACTTCATTCATTTCCCACTGCAAACAAAGAATTACTGCATTTGTTCAAGAGAAGAAATGCATTTTTGGGGCTGGGGGTCTGACTGAAATACATTGGTATAATTCTGTCGGAATTGTGTTCTCTTTTTGGAGGAGGAATGATGTTCCCCAACTATCTATCTACTGATGAAAAACTGTCTGAATAATTCACTGGTAAGAAAAATTAGCCAGTATATGTCTAAATACTCATTCAATATGGCCTCCAAAACATCTCTGAATTCAGTTGAATTTCCAAAAAATATTTCTGACAACACCCCACCTAACCCCAGAGAACAGGTGACCCTGCATTTCCTCACTTCACTTGTTAGCACTACAAATATTGCTGAAATTATTGCTTACTCGGAACTGAGTTCTGAAATAAATGGCTCATTTCAACCCGTTGATACCTTAGGACAGTTTTTTCAGCCGATTTTGGTATTATTAGAAATATGGAGTAAATGGAAGTATATTAGTATATATAAAGTATATATAGCATATATACATGCAAATTTATTTATCTTAAAAAAAATAAATGAATAAAGCAAACGCATGTTTCTTATCTCGAGAATAAGTGTTCATGTGTAATGAATCGATCAGCTTTCTTTCATAAATATATTTTCTGTGACAATTTTTTAGGTTGAGCTAAATATAGGCCTAGACACATGTGGATTATTATTTCAGAGATATACATGTGGATTAATTAGCTTTTGCTTGCAGATTACAAAAATTGAACTAGGTTGGAAATTTTTTTAATTTCATCTCAAGAAAAAGAAAGAAAAAAAATTGTTGCCATATTTAATATTTTGATATATCTTACTTTTCTCCTAAAAATAGTTCGACACTTACTGATTTCTGTGGTCCGATAGCTTCTTGGCTTTTTTGCTAAGATCAAAGTGTAGTATCTGTTTTTAATATCTAATATGTTGCCAATGTGGGGGCTTTGATATTTATCTGATTTTTTTGAACCAGACAAAGAGTTAAGGGGTGTTGTTCCACTTTTGCTATTGTTTTTTTATTTATGCATTATTGAAGTCCCTCCCCATGGCACGTATCAAATATTAAGCTGATAAAAACAGATATTACACTTTGATATTTGCTAGAAAGCTGAGAACTCTCATTTCTGGCTACAGAATTGAGATGGTGGCAACATTTTTCTATGGGTTTTTTTTTTTCTCCTCCAACAAAACGAGACCCAATCTGGTACATCTCTGGTCTCACTCTCTGGATGGAGGTGATGAGGGTGTTGTCATCTCATTTACATGAGTTGATGCTCATATTTCTATGGCCTTTGGCCCGATTGACTTTTTAAATTTTTTTCTATTTTATTTACTTTTATTTTATTTTTCGTTTTTGAGGAGTTCTTAGTTGGCGCTCGTTTACTTTGTAGGTCAACGCCATGTCCTAACGTAAAACATGGTGATGACTGGGGGGACCCTGCTCAGTGTGAGAGCGGGGACAATTGTGCCTACTGTCACACAAGAACCGAGCAACAATTTCACCCAGAGGTACGTACAACATGAACACTCCTATATCTGCATCCTTTGTGTCTTTGTCTCAATGTCTCCCGACTTCTCACCTTTGACCTTCTATAATATCTTCACTTGCTTATGATGATGATGATGATGCACTCACTGTTTATTTCCTTGGATGAACATTTCATTTTATTTTTTTTATTTTTCACGTCTTTTCTTTTTTTTTTTTCTGAATGCTATGAAGTGTAGATAGTCTTTGCTTTTTGTCTTCGTGTATTCGATAATTACATTTTTTTTATTGCCTGTTTGTTTTTGTTCTTTCTCTCTCCTCTCCCACCCTTTCCTTCTCCTCTCCCACCCTTTCCTTCTCCTCTCCCACCCTTTCCTTCTCCTCTCCCACCCTTTCCTTCTCCTCTCCCACCCTTTCCTTCTCCTCTCCCACCCTTTCCTTCTCCTCTCCCACCCTTTCCTTCTCCTCTCCCACCCTTTCCTTCTCCTCTCCCACCCTTTCCTTCTCCTCTCCCACCCTTTCCTTCTCCCCTCCCACCCTTTCCTTCTCCCCTCCCACCCTTTCCTTCTCCCCTCCCACCCTTTCCTTCTCCTCTCCCACCCTTTCCTTCTCCTCTCCCACCCTTTCCTTCTCCTCTCCCACCCTTTCCTTCTCCTCTCCCACCCTTTCCTTCTCCTCTCCCACCCTTTCCTTCTCCTCTCCCACCCTTTCCTTCTCCTCTCCCACTATCACCCTTTTCCCCTCTCGTCTCCACCCTTCCCCTATCACCCTTCTCCCCTCTCGTCTCTACCCTTCCCCTATCACCCTTTTCCCCTCTCGTCTCTACCCTTCCCCTATCACCCTTTTCCCCTCTCGTCTCTACCCTTCCCCTATCACCCTTTTCCCCTCTCGTCTCTACCCTTCCCCTATCACCCTTTTCCCCTCTCGTCTCTACCCTTCCCCTATCACCCTTTTCCCCTCTCGTCTCTACCCTTCCCCTATCACCCTTTTCCCCTCTCCTCTCTACCCTTCCCCTATCACCCTTTTTCCCTCTCCTCTCTACCCTTCCCCTATCACCCTTTCCTTCTCCTCTCCCACCCTTCCCACGTGTGACACCCAAAATCAGTTAAATAAATATTCTTACTAAAGAGACATAATCTACTTGATGATATAGAAAAGTTGTTTCCCTTGTGTAATTCTTTTTCTTTAGTCTATGTCATCATTTTTGACATCATGAAAGGAGAATCTGGGGTCAATACATAAAATCACACTATGTTTATCGATTCTGCTATTTGGAGTGTTTTTCCCATTCATCATCTAAACTGTAGTATTTGTGTAAGAGGCTTTGGTTTAGAGTAATTGTCAGTACCTACTTGAAAACTGAAATATTTTATTAACATCCACTAATTGACTACGTGCCGAAATTCTCCAAAAAAATGTTTGTTTCTGAGCTTTTTAGAATTCCAGTATTTATTGTGCAGGCAGTGATTGGTATGCTGACTATCTGTTAATGGCATTCCTAGTGGTATGCTGACTATCTGTTAGTGGCATTCAGAGTGGTATCCAATGACGCAGAGCCAGGCAAGCATTTTAATTAGAAAGACTTTAGACAAGTCTTCTATCTCTCAAAGCACACAATGGTATCTTGGGGTCATAAGAATTATTCCGACTTGCACAAATATCGTTGTTACAGTAATATCCCTTTGAAACACTGGTGTTGGGGGGTCCATGAAAGACAACCACGTTATAACAGAATCCTGGATAATGGAAAGGAAATTCCACGTACCAAGTGGTGAACAAAAGAAATGTTTTCTTAACAAAATCAAAGAAACTGTGTAAAACTTAAAGTTATGATAATTGATTAAGAACTATTTCTACTTCCTACCTAACGTTTTCTTCATTCTAAGGTATCCTTTATCATACCTATAAGGTGCAAAATATTACATGAGGTCCTCTCTCCCTTCTCCCCCCCCTCTTCTTGCGGGTTTCAACAAGAGAAAAATACTTCATCTGTTAGTTTTTGCTGTGTACATCAGAATGTATGTGTCTTATTAGGCAACTGTTTCTTCCAACATCAGAATACCAGGAAGTGCATATTTATCCTTTATTTTCTTATTCTTTAAGACCGTGTTTTAACTCTTTGGGGGCAGGTCGGATTAAGGCACAAAAAAAATGTAATGATGATCATACAAGACTGTGGAAACTGATTTTTTTACGTTATAGGAGTATATACCTATATAGATACTTACATAAACTTCTATGTAATACTAATGAATGTGAACAATGAAATTTGGGGATGGGGACAAAATATTTTCAGATTGTGCTTCAAATTTTATGATACTTGTAATCAAAATGGATTGCAGGTGGCAATCTGTTAGCATCAACCTCTGCACAGATCTAACGTTCTTTGCCTTTTTTTTTTTTTTTTTTTCTTTATTTTTTTAAAGTGTTTCACCTAAATAGGTTTCTATTTTATTTTTTTTTATTTATTTTTTTTTATTTTTTCATTTTTTTTTTGTCCTGAATTATATTGTTCGCTAACCCCAAAATAGTTGAAATAGACCAAGAATTTATGCATGTAGCGCTACATATTCAATGAAGTTTGTGGGCCAGATGAAATAAGCCATCTCCTTCCCCCAGCGCCTAATTTAGTCTCTGGCCATAATCAGCCAATCCTTGCTCAGAGAATTAGTTTGCAAGAAATGCAATCAGATCAATTGTTCTCCCCCCCCCCCTTTTTTTTTTTTTTTTTACTAATTCATTCACCATATTTACTTGTGTAAAAGTTGACCCCTATTTTTCCCTTTCAAATTGGATTTTTCCATGTATGTTTTATAAAAGTCCACCCTGGTTCTTCACAGACATCATATCAACATCTGTGAATGACGGTATTTTCCTGAACATGAATGTTACAATGAAATTTACTCATTCTTTGCTGTCATGTTCCAATGTACACATCCAAACACATCCTGCTAAATATTTTGCCAAGAAATAAATGAGATGGCTCTGCTATTATAAATACAGGTAGTTACATGTTGACCTGGATTATCAAGAATCCAGTTGTGGTGTGTGTTTCTTTGGAAATGTATCATTTTTACTTTGTCTGCTTGCCGGTCAGGTAAACATTCATGGGTAACTTCACAGCTTAGCCGAAATTCATTAAGATGGTATTATTACTAGGTCAGTATATCACATCATCATTTCTTGTATAAGCTAGACCGATATGTATTTACTGGTAGTTCACTGTAATTACATATCTGAATGGGTAATTACAGTATATTTCGGTAACTCCAAATCATGATAACACAAGTCTGCCTACTGTTTGCAGATGTAAACACAGCTATGAATAGCAGTACAGCCAGGCTGATATGCATTAACGATATATTATTACAATTGGTTTCATATTGTCGAAGGTCTTTCATTAAAATATTACTGATCTATTTTTTTAATTTCATTAATGCTTTGCTCTTATTTCACAGCATAACAGAATTTTGATTCCTTCCTGTCTTTATGTAGGGTTCGATTAGACATGGAACTGTTGATGATTTCTATTGACTAATAAAAAAAATTTAAAAAATCTTTCTTATCTCTACAAATCTCAAAAATTGAGCTTTCCATGTTATATATTGAAAGAAAATAAATTTTGTCAAAATGTAGTTGTATGGATAAGGGGTTTGCTGTTAGCATTAATACTACTTTGTTACAAACACATATATCCGACTCAGGAAATCAAGTTCACCACCCCCTTCTTTCTACCTGTGGCTTATTCATTCACTACTTTGGTTGCACCCCCCCCCTCAAATACTTCATTTACTGATCCGCCCCAAATAGGAAAGTAGGGTGGGGGAGCTTTTTCATCAATGAAAATAGTGGGGGGGGGCAAGTAATCCGAGACCCTCCTGGGTCTACAATATGGTGGTTTGGGAAAAACCAAGTGCAGGAATTCCAGAGGTAGAGAAAAAGAATCAACCAGGTCTGAGGCAGGTGGGAATGGTTTCTATGGCAACTGCTGCCATTTTGAAATGCCTGAAATATTTTCTTCACCATCTTATTTTTAATCTTGATGCCAGATGAAGAAAAATTAAAACATTCTTAACTAGTTTGTCTAGTAAATTTGTGTCACTGTTTAAGGGAGATGATATATATATATATATATATATATATATATATATATGTGTGTGAATTATATATATATATATATATATATATATATATATATATATATCTCAGATATTAATGAATGAAATTGTCTGTTTAAAGTGAATATATAATATATTTTACATATATATATATATATATATATATATCTGATCAACTGCAGAAGACAGAATTTTCCATTATTGCAGTTTTGTGGCTTTACTGTGATTGATGGGAACTCTGGCCTATCTATGAGTCAGAACTTTTATCTTGCAATGCATAATTTGCAATGGACAGGGGCTTTTATCATGCAATGGATAATTATTGCACTTGCCACTTTCCAAGTTTAGTAAGTTGATAAAAAAAAAAAACATTTAAATCTTAATCAAAAAAATATTTTCAATTCATTTTATCACAAATTCTGAAGAGTAATATCTATCCCTTGCCTGATAGAAGCCTTAAATCTCGGATAGAACTGAGTGGCCAACAATCAATAAAATTAACCTTAGAATTGCAATGACGGAAGTTCCCATCATCCACAGTTTAATGGATCAGAGCTGTGTTTGCTTAAGAAAAGCATCATATAACCTTCTGAAATCTTTGATGACATAGTAACTAATGTAATGAATAATTTGTAAAAGGAACTTCTTGAAAGTCAAAATAGATTTTCTTCCTTTCTTTCTTCATTTTTCTTGTTTTTGTCAATTGTTTTCTTTGTCGTTATTCTGTGTGATTGGTTGTCTGGATTTAAACGCTCGATTCTCTTGCCCTTTCTGTATCTTATCTCTCCACTTTGCCTTGGCCTGTTATACGCAATAACTGCATGCTTTCGATCTTTTCTGGGGAAAACTTTAAACCATTTTCTGTGTTTGTGTTTGTCCACTCTCAATTTTTCACACTACTTTGTCTGTGAATTTGGTATCGATGAACAAATTTTTGATTTGCACACACTTGTCCAGTTTCTTCGTGTGAAGGAAAGTTGCATTGTTTGATTTTACACCTGGCTAGGGCTGAAGAATTGATCAGCCAAATGTTGACGACATTGTATAGATTAAAAGATTGGATTGTCCAAACAAAAGTTTGGAGATCCAATGCTTATCTGAAGTTGTAAAGTGATGGTGGTAGAACCATTCACGGAATTATTTAGAAGAGCATCCTTATCTTTCTTGTCTTGATCACTGTTTTAGTTGATGGGCTCTCATACTTTCTTTAGATGGATGTCACATCTGTGGACCGCCCCCCCCCCTTTCTCCCCCCCTCCATTTATTTGAAACTTCAACATAACTAGATGTAGCTGAGAAAATTTGGAGAGCAAGATAGTTGAAATTTTGTAATCAAGACAACAAAACTGAGAATGCTAATTCCACAAATGGCCAATTTTGTACACTAAAGGATTAGATATCCACTTTGCCAATGTTCAAGAAGATGACAGAAGTCTTTGCAGAAATCCCTCATTGATTAAGACCACTGTTCTCAAACTTGGCGACCCTTCAAGATTTCAAAATCTTTCTTACTCCCCTTAATCTTGAGGCTTAAAAAATTTTAAAGATCAAAATTGGCCAAGTTGATTTTAAAGTGTAAATTAAAAGTGTCAATTTATCAGATGTCAAAATTTAAAGTCAGTATCAAAATATCAATGCTAAAACTATTTAATTCAAAGGCTGTTGTTGCTTTTTCTCAAGTGAAGGTGTATACATCAATGATACATTTTTTTGCCACCCTCTTCTCGCACCCTTCAAAGTTACCTTATGCACCACTCGGGGTTGCATGCACCCCAGGTTAAGAACTACTGCATTAAGATGTTGAGTTCCGATGGACCTGACTGACCAACTTTCCATTCAGCTAAAAAAGATGATGCAGAATTGTATTCAAACCATTTTATGGAATCCAAAATAGATGATTCCTGAAAGGTTGACCATTGGTGATCTGACCATTTATCTTCATTGTATGTGGTTTAGTTGAACCATTTTCCTTGTCAATGTTGGTCACTTCAAGTTGTTTTTGTTTTTTTGTTTGTTTGTTTGGAGGGAATGTAGTTACTAGTTACTGGATCGCATGCTCCTTGCACCTACTTGGCATGTCATATTCCGTTTTTCATGTCTATTTTGGGAATTATCTCCCCCTGACCCATGCACCACAATGTTAGGGGACAAGGAAAATAGTCTAATTCAACTTCATACAATGATTGAAACACTTGTAACACAAAATTCAGACAACCCCAGTTGTCATGTTTTTATATGATTTCATATTTCTTCAATGACTGCACTGATATATCCAATACAGCTTTGGTAGCGCTAGTTCCAGTATATGCCGTCTGAGCCAATTACTCATGTTTTGGTCACTTGACGATAAGTTTTTACTTTGCTCTCTCCCAGGAAGGTAACGCTGCTAAATTGTGATTTGAAGATCTTCACTGTGGAAATGACGATGAGCAATTTTCTCGTCCAAATCATAAAAATTACGGATTTCCTAGAACCACTCGAAGACACTATTTTCTTTTCCCTGAAATAAGTCTCAAATTTACCCATCACCCTATACATAGCCTGAAAGTTACTTTTTACCTAGACCAAGCCTCTCTTTTTTTTTCTCTCTCTCGCTCTCTCGCTCTCTCGCTCTCTCTCTCTCTCTCGCTCTCTCTCTCTCTCGCTCTCTCTCTCTCTCGCTCTCTCTCTCTCGCTCTCTCTCTCTCTCTCTCGCTCTCTCTCGCTCTCGCTCGCTCTCTCTCGCTCTCTCTCGCTCTCTCTCTCGCGCTCTCTCTCTCGCTCTCTCTCTCGCTCTCTCTATCTCTCCTTTTTTTTTTTTTTTTTTTTTTTTTTTTTTTTTTTTCTTCACTACTTGAGGCTGGAGTGTCCTAAATGCCAGGGATATAGTATATTTTATTCTGCTTGGATTTAGGTAAAATGTTACCTCTCATCACTGAATCCCCCCCCCCCCCATATTGAATCGAGCCAAAAGTAATTGTTGTAGCAATTGGGTAGGATACCAGATCAGTGAGGGTCCACCTGTATTTGAATCAAGTCATTCTTCTACTTCAGTAAAATAGAAGTTGTTACATTTGCATGCTAATTACATATACTAAATGTGGCAACTATCATGGAATGGCTGTAATATGATTTATATATTAACAAATGAAAACTTATCTATCTTTCTCATTTTTTATTTTATTTACATATACTCTCAGATGTGTCCACGTCTCTTTTGGACACTATTTAGTCCATCCTAATTATGTTAAATGGGAGGGAAGAAGTGTGATGTCCTTAGAAGGTGTTATATATTGAAAAGAAATCTATTCTGATCAATTTCTTTGTACCAGCTGTTGATATCATCACAAGAGAAAAAGGCCAAAAACTGACAAAAATGGCTATTTATGATTTTTATTTAAATTAATACTTGCAAAAGATTTCGTATCACAAATAAAAGAATCAATTGAATTAAAGAAAGACTACTTGCTCTCACTTATGTTGAACTTCTGCCACTACTGCCATAAATTGTGGATGCATCGTTGCACTTATGGTTCTTGTTTTAAATTAGGTCTTGACATCTGGTTAATTGCAAATATTGTCTGGGGAGGGAAACATAAGACAATTGATTTTTCTGTAACAACAGAGCTATAAATTCTTCTAATGATATGCCATCTTTATAAAATTCTTTAGGTTCCGTGGTCACAAATTCAGTAAAAGCATTAATTATGGCTTCTCTGTTATTGAATCTTTTATTGCGAATATGAAGCTCAAAATGCTTGGAAAGATAACCTGTAGGTGAAATAGAAGTTGCCTTGCAGTATATCCCCGTGGGAACAAATGACTATGTATATCGAAAAAAATCATTTCTTTCGTTGTAAACTTTTTGTTAAAAGTAACTGGCCTTCTGTTTCATGCACTTCTGACCAAAGTCAACAATTGTCTCTGAAGTAAAACTATTCTCTGCACACTCCACTTCAGTTTTTTTCAGGGTCTCTTTGGTCCCACGCAGACCATCGAAAGGAAAGGTTAGTGATCATATTGGGGAAGAAGCGTACATTTTAATGCAAAGAGTTTTCAAAGGAAAGGTTATAGAGGACAACAGTGATCATGATGTTAGTCTGCAGAAAGCTCTGACAATATTTTATGCTGATGCTTTTTGTTCTCATTTCAGATTTATAAATCTACAAAATGTAATGATATGGTCCAAACCAGTTTCTGCCCCCGAGGCCCTTTCTGTGCATTTGCTCATGTTGAACGTAAGTATCAGTGTCTTTTCCTTATAAGAGAACAATCTTATTTACCTTACGTTCATTTATGCTTTTTGATGTGAATATTTGAGTTGGTTTTTTTTATGGAGGGATAGACTTGCAAGCAATTTTTTTGCTCGTGTTGGAAAGATAAATCTTTGCTACAAAATGAAAATGAAAATTTCTTTTATGGTAGAATCTACTTGGTAGTCAATGTGCTGAAATTTTTTAAAATTTATTTATACTTTTCTGATGATTAACTACATTGGGGTTTGCATTTAGCCCCTGGGCAACACCTCCCCATTGCACTTGAAGAAGAGGGTTGTGGGTCACTGATTCATTTGTGACATTTTGTGGGGATTGGGCAATTTTTAAATTTTTTTTATTTTTTTGTCCCATATGTTTGTGGGACCTCACATCAAACTTTTTCACTTTCGGCCCTTGTTGGGGAGCAAATGAGTACCTTCTTGTGGGAGTAACTGCTGCTGCATTGTTTATCCACTCCTGATAACCACTGCCGGGAAAATCTTCTGTTTTTTTATCCAAATGTTATCATTACAAAGGAATTAGCAGAAAGACAAAAACTATAGAAGTGGTTTTTACTACAGGGTGCATGCAACCTCAAATAGTGTTGGATGCAATTTTGCTGGATGCAAAAAGAGCGTGTTCATCATGATATTCAGATAGCTCTTGCACCTAAATCCCACTCATTTCAAAGTTAACTGAGAAAAGGCAACTGCAACCATCATATCAAATGGTTCTATTGGTAATATCTTGATACCAGCTTTTGACTTGGACATTTGAAGAATTTTCAAACGTCCTTGTTCACACTTTTTGATAATAACTTGTCCAATTTTGAATTTTCAAAATTAATTTTTTAGCCTTGAGATTAAGGGTTGTGTTTAAGATTTTGAAATCTGAAATGGCTGCAAGCTTTGAAAAAGGTTGGGAACCACTTAACTATAGTGAAGGATTTTATTCATATCTTCAAATAAGTTAATTTTCTTTCCTTTGTACATATTGTGACACTGACTGACACATTCAATGGTTATTGGTTGTATTGGTCTACTTTTTAAATGCTACAAACATCTACATTAAATGCCAATACACAGAATTTGTTGGAGAATATAAAATTACGAAAGGGGAATGTTTTACATTAAAAAATTGTGTATTGATTAGTATTCCAAGGGAAATAACGAATCGCCACAACCCATATATGCTTGTTTGAATTGGGCAATGGTGGTTGAAAAGTAAGGATACTTTGAAAATGCTACCAGTATGGTTTGAACCATGGATTCACAATTCAAGAAAACAAATAGGTCTGGTTATTCACTAAATAGAAACCATCACATGACCAATGTCTTTAAGCTGTGTTCCCTGTTAGGGGTGATGAATCAAAAAAATTATAAAGGTGATGATTGATGAATAAATTACTTCTCATGCTTCTCATTGCTCAGAAATTGAACTTATATTTTAGCAAAATACAAAAATTCTGGATATCCTATATATTATTCTGCTTGTTTTTATGTACGGCTGTTACATTATCTGATTATTATTCATTCTCCTCATATTTTCCTTCCTTTCTCTTCTTCTTCCCCAACCATCCTTGCAATGAATAAGGGTAAGGATGGAAGAGTGTGCTTAAGCTTGCATGGGAGCAAAAGGAACTCTATCTTCTATATAACTTTCATTCATTGATTACTCCTTCTTTACAAGTCTGATGCCTGAAAATTATTAGTATCCACATGAATATAGACAGACAACAAAAGTAATTATTGAGACTTGCCTCTGCCTGTTATTATAGTTAATATAGATATATTTACATAAATATAAACATAAGAGTAATGATATTTTAGTTGTCAACACAGGTCCAAGTAGTTTTCATTATCCTACGTATTCAGACTATTTTCTTTGTATTTTTAGTTGATTTTAGCTGATATATTCTTTAGCCTTCTTCAGTTCTGTTGCCTATTATAATCTTTGAAAGTCAATATGTAATTTCTTTCATCTCCTTAATCAAAATGCATGTATCAGAAATTGACACAGGGCCAGTTCTTGAGAAACTATATTGTCTGTAACTTTGAGAAGAATCATCAACATTCAAAATTTGTTTGGATGATTGTCAATACATTTTGGCTGATCCATTCTTCAGCCCTTATCCTGTGTATAATTCTCCAGTTTCTCAGAGAATAAGTTTGTCTCTTTCCTCTCGTACGGCTGAAGGATAGATCAGCCAAAATGTATTGACAATATAAAAAAAAAAGATTAGACATTCGATTGTCTAATTAATCCAAAGTTTCATGAAACGATTTTGAACATGTTTGACAATTTTTGGGGTCCAAAATTGGTTTTAGATCCATCAAAATTCTGAAGGATTGCCAGACTTCCAGCAAAATGATGAAACAGCTGCCAATGTAATTTGATCAATCCTGAAAAGATCCATGATCGATTTACTGGATCTATTTCTATCAGCACAAATCTGCTGAGCTATGATCTCTTTTTTATTTTTTTAATTTTTTTATAAGTTCAATTTTAAATTTCTCAATCTTTTTGTATCAGCAAAGCTACAGGTTAAGTGTTAGGTGATATGGACAAAAATTTGTATCCTGGTATTGTCAGGTTGAATACCGATGTACAATGTACCACAGTATTTTTTTTATGTTCAACTGTCAGTTAAAGCCGTATGAGATTTCACAAAACTAATTATTAAAACAAATTATAAATTAAAAAAAATAGGCATATCTCTGAAAATAATGCTTTTTCAACTCTAACAAGAACACTGACAATAAAAATGTAAGTAGAAGAAAAATAGTTTTTTAGACAAATGGACAGTTCTTCATCAGGCTCCTTTAGAGCCCTATAGTTTTCCCATACGTTTTGTGCAAAGAAAACTAATCTATTGACGGCACCAGGCTTACCCTATGGCAATTTACAATGTTACTACTGCTATTTAAAACCCCTTTCAGAAGGGGAATTGGTTGCTGGTACGCGAAGATATTTCTTTGCCAGGTTGTTCTTCCATGTTGAAATAACTGTGAAGGAGAGGAGGGCGGGTTTGGCGTGCACACGCAGAGAGATGTCGAGATTGATCTTAGATGGGGCTTTAGAAAAAAAGAGTGAATAATGCTATAAGTGAAAGATCAACTTTCATAATAGCATTTCTTTTGCTTATTCAGTGTAAATTGAGGTAATAGTTATTATTGAAGGTTTCTGTGTCCTTAATAATTGTGTCCATCAATGATGTTACCAATGTGTTGAGGTGTAGGAATTGAAGAGTTTGGGTCACCATTTGAAATGAATGAGCAAGAACAGTTATATTTTATAAATAGAGATATATGAACATTCAATGATATAGACAAAAGAATGTAGATGCTTTAATGATTATGAACAAATACAATGGAAACATTGAATTGAATGAGAAGATAGAATGTACACGATGAGAGATAACTTTTGCAGCAAAGATATTAAAAATTTTTATGCTTGCCTTAGACAGGCTTGTGCAACATCTGGACTTGGGGATTCTTGCTTGAATAAGGAAAGAGTGGATGTCAGGGTAGATGTGGAAAACTAAAAGACTACAAATGGCTAGCTATTTGGGTTTATATCAAATCTTCCTGTGAGAGCTCATTTTCTAACTTTGTGGAAAGATATATATATATATATATATACACACACTACATTTAATGTAAATTTCTTATTTTCACTCTGAATGGAAAATATATTTGGTTTTAGTTCAATTTGAGCCCTGTGGAGAGTTGATTTTTGAGCCAAAACAGTGTCTACCAAAGAAGTCAAACTAATTTTCAAATATGATCTCAAGTCAGGACTTGATGCTGCCCCCGTTGCTGATACTATCAACAAAGCATTTGGAGTGAATACATCTACAGTACGAACTGTTCAGCATTGGTTTAATATCTTCATGTCTGGAAATATGGATACCAATAATAAACTTTAGGGGTAGCCTAAATCTGTTCTTGATGAGGGAAAAAATTTTGAAAACCCGTGTCAAATGACCAACTAACAACAATTCTAGCACTTTCTGGATACTTCTGGACTTCGACAGCAACTGTATGACCTCATCTGAAGGCAATAGGAAAGGTTGAAGTTTTTTTTTAAGTCTCACATGAATTGAATAAAATGTTCCATGGCAGGTCCAGACCCTACCCCCTCTTAGCTAACTGTGTAAGCTTAGAATTGGAATATAAAGCCTTGCAGCATCCTCCATATTCGTCTGACATTTCACCTACAGATCATCTTTTCAAGTATTTTGAACTTCATATCTGTATGACAAAGTTCAGTAATAGGGAGCCATAATTTGTGCTTTCATTTAATTTATGACCACTAAACCTAAAGAATATTATACACATAGCACATTAGTTGGGAAAGGGTTATTACTTCAAATCAGTTATATTTTGATGAAATATTTGCTGTCTTTAGTAGTTTAAACCAAATTTTTATGATCTTGGGACTAAATTAAGTAGCTTACGTACCAAAATGATCAACTTCAAATCCATCATGAGACCAAATTTCTCTGGTCTTGGGACTAAATGAAATAGCTTCAGTACAAAAATGAATAAACAACTAAAAATCCATCATCAGACCAAGCTTATAAGGAAACTGGATTGAGATACTTTTCTTGATCTATCATTAATATATATCTATTGTCTTGTGTCTTTTGTGCACAGTATTAAATATTTGTTCCAGTACCGAATCTTTGTTTTCAGAACCAAATTGATTTGTTCATACCTAAATTTGCCCCATTTTTGTCTTTAAAAGTACTGAATGGCAACCCTGAATAAAAGTGGCATTCATTCTCTTGGTGGTTTTTCTCTCCAACTTTGATTACATCTCACTTTTGAAATCTGCTACTTGGTTCCTATTCAATTGAATTTTTTTTTTTTTTTTTGTCTTTTCCAGAGGAGATGACCGTGCAGAGAGAGCTGAATGTCTCCACAGAGAATTCTCTAGCAGCATTTGTTACTAATGCCTTACCTCAGTCAAGTAATAATTTAGGAATGTCTGATGGGGAAGGGATGCTGCTGCAGAATCAAAAGGTAAGACTGGCCACAGACCCTCTTTCTTGACTGTCAGTTTCTATTTCAGCCTCAGCCACTGTTTTTTTCCCCATCAGGTCTTCTCTGTCTCAGGCTTCTTGATCTCATGAAGCAGGTACAAAAGATGAAACCAATGAATATTTTCTCATCTCAAAGTTCCCTTCAAAGCATTCCCTTTTGGACATCTTGCACTTATCCAAGCTTCCTTTTCACTACCTAAAATAGTCTGCGAAGTTCTCTTTCAGGGTTGCCATCATTTGCCCCATCGTGTTCTCCTTAATTTTGTTTACAGACTAGGATCTCTTCCCTTTCGACAAGAAGCCAGAATTTGCCAGGAGCAAATCTGGACTGAATGTAGGGTGGCTGACACACCTTGATGAGGTGATAACAAACCCTGCTTGAGGCATGAAGAATAGACAGGCTCTGTCATTGTGGATTCGATGATAAAAACAATACACAAGTTCATCTTGTTGCTAACTGATTAACCCCATTGGAGAATGTCAGCACGTGCTCTAAGAGCCCTGCTGACTGATTGCCAAGGTATATTGATGCTGCTCAACACGTCACATTCCCTTGACAATGTGTATTTCTCTTAAATTACTTCTCGGTACAATTTGATTGTAACTATGGATGCAACCTCATGTTATTAAGCTAGGTAGTTGTAGTATGTATAAAATTAACTTTTTCAAAGGAATCCAGAGAATTTTGAGATATCTACTTGCATAAAACACCATGTGATTGTCTATATTTTTTGTCTAACATTTTCCAAAAGAGGTAACTATTAAATGCTAGTTGTTGCATAGCCTTTATTTTTTGCAATGGTATAAAACATTTGGCTTCATTCTGGTTGAACACCAGAAAATACTAAGCAACATAATGTTTTTATTTTTCAATGTTGATATTGTTAAGTTCTGTATGATTGCAAAAATGTAAATCCTGTTGTCATTTTTTTTTGGCAGCATGGATGAAATTTATGAATGATAAAACTGGTTCATTCCAGCTTTGAATTCTTCTTTTGTGTATTTTTCCTGTTTTTCAAATATGGTGAAATCTTTTCTTCCCAGGAGGACAGCAATTCAGTAAGTGGTAGCCATTCTCCGAAGCTCCCTGACCCTATAGGAAAAGAACGATGTAACAGTATTTCTTATTCAGTAAGTAATTTTTAAAAAATTTTATCTCCTTTTATTTTATTTTATTTTATTCTTTTTTATTTATTTTTTATTTTTTTATTATTTTTTTTAAGTCACTTGAAATCCTTTAATGTAGCAAACTTTGCAGGAATTCCATGGTAGTACACTTTTGCATATCACAAATAAAAGACAAAAACAAATCCTGTATCCTATTAATATTCACCAAATGTCTGTGTGACCACATAACTGAGAACCACAAAACATATGCCTATGAAATTTTCTGTATACTAATGTAATCCTCACCCCTTCATGTTTGTTTTCATTCATTTATTTTTTTATTTATTTATTTTTTAATATTTTTTTTCAATTTAAAAAAAAAAAAAAGTAATGTGGGGTTTGTCTTCACACTCACTAAATCAGTAATGATCTGATTTTCATTTATCTATATAATAGTAAAAGTTAGTTTATCTGCTTGTGACCTCTTATTAGCCCAAACATTGTATTGTAGCCGGTGGTAATGAATTAGGAAAGAGTTTTGATCTTTCATTTTGTTTGTTCCTCTTTTCATGAAGTAAAGTTCACTTTTTATTACTTTTAGCTGAATAATATCGGTAACACTAATCACTCTGCCAGTCCTCTTCCGGAACCGATTGGCAAAGGCCGTACAAGCAGCACATCAAGTAGTATAAATTCTGATTGTGGTAGTCTGGGACATTACCAGAGGGTGCCAGGCCCAACACGAGAAGATGGACTGGTAAGCTATTCCAAAATTGCTCCTACTTTATAGAAAAAAAAAATTTTTTTTTTTTTCTTATTTATTGTATGTGATGGGGGATGGTATTCTGTCCAAGGGAGGGAACATCTTATTTGGCACTATCGTGGGGATGAGATTTTTTTTTTTTTTTATTCATCGGAAGGATATAAATTCTAAGAATTTTGCTGCCAAACCTTGTTTGAATGGTCTTCTTCACTAGTTCAATAAGTGATCCAAGGTTCCAATGGGATTTTGACTCCGTTGCAATTGGGGGTAAAATTAAAATTGAGATGCTGAAATGTAGGGTCACCAAACAATGGCATTCATAAATAGTACAAAAACAATTCTCCTGTTTTAACCAAGCTTTCCCACAAATGCTTAAACATAATATATGCTACTCCATGGCACTGGCTAAACTTTTTACCTTTTACTCCCCTCCCTCTCTCCCTTTATCTATATATCTATATATATATATATATATATATATATATATATATATATATATATATATATATATATATATATATATATACACACACACACACTAGAATGTACCTGTCCAAAATTACGTTTATTTACATATTGATCAGCACTAAGAACCCTTTAGATATTTTATAGTTTGTGCGTTTTTTTTTTGTTTTTTTTTCAAGTCTCAGTCTCTCTACTCAACTCTAGTTCTAACGTATGATGATCTGATATGAAGTGTTCATAATTTTTAAGACGTGATTTTATCATAATACAAAGGTAAATCAACCAATGAGATCATCCCAATTGCATAGAAGATAATTTGTGTTTATATATATGGCACAGATCAGGTTAGCATTATAGCATAATATAAAGCAATATGTGATGAATTTATTTCATAGAGTGCTCAATACATTCAACTTAATAGTTCAAAAGTCAAGTTGTTATAGAGTAGGACTGGAAATATATAATAGGATGTGGATACACTACACAAACAAGTTCATGTAGCGAATCCATATCATATATATATATATATGTGAGAGAGAGACCACTACATCTACCTGGGACAACAAATCTCCATGAAATCCTCAAAAGAATTATTATTGTAAATTAAGCAACCCTAAAAACAAGAGACAATATTTTGGGGGTTGGGGTGAAAAAACTGTTTTAGAAGGCTCTATGCCAAAAATAAAAATAAATGAAAAAAAATTTCAACCAGAAGCCTTGAGACCAACAGACGTGTGGGAAGGGGTGGCTCTGTAGCTACTGTTTTTTTGTTTTTTTTGGTGGGGGGGGGGCAATGATCAGGGCCACCGGGGGGTTCAATTATTCATTGTTATTGTATTTCTTATGAATGACAGAGTTTAGCAATCTTGCAGTTTAGCATCCCAATTTTAATTTGTCTCCTATTTTACTAGAATCTGCTTGTGAATATCCCCCACATTCCTAATGTTGTTGCTTTGTTTGTTTTTATTTTCCTTTCCCCCCACCCCACCATTAGAAGTATATCTTGAGATTAAGAAACATAGGTTACGATGACTTGGTCATGTACTGAGGAGTTCCATTTAAAGAAAACCTAAAATGCTCTAACTGGGGAAAGAAAGAGATGCAGGCTGAAGACAGTGATGACTGGCTTAGGAGAGCTCTATCTCACATAGAGCGAAGCACAGACCAAAGCACCAGATAGGGTTCGATGGTGTGGTATGATTGCGGCCTTATGCCCCCAACCAAGAGAAAGATGAAAGAAGTATGTAATGTTGCCCATATTTCTTTTTAAACTAAAATAAAACTACGAATGTTCCTTTGAAAGGAACCAGCATTTTATACTCGGTCGCCAAACATACAATGCTTCTTCAACTTTTTAAGTTTGAAGTATATTCAAGAAAATCTTTATAAAAAAAAAATAACACATTTTGTGTGTTACTCAGCTCATGAGTACTGTCTATAAATATTAACCAACTACCTATTCTACAGACAGATTATTCAGCTAGACCTATATGAAAATTAGTCTGAATTTTTTTTATGATATGAAACATATTTATTTATCAAAACTAAATATACAGATTCATAAGTAAAAACCCAAATGTCAGTTCATCTTAATGTTTATCAGCTAATTAATAATTTGGAAAGTGAATATTTATCAGCTACAGAAATCACTTATCAGTCGCCTCCATTACAAGGAAAAGAAAAATATGGAGAAGAAAAGTTAATTTTAATACTTTTAAGGCTATTGTTACCTTTTTTATTTTAAAATGGCCAGTTTTCCAGCTGCAGAATAACAGACGTTGCTGACAAATTTCAAATCAAAGAACCTACCGTTAACTCTGAAAATACTAACCCTAGCATGCAGCCATTTTAAATTGGGAAACGTAACAATTGGTCATTTTTGATACAAGAGTAAATGCGATATAAGTAAAAACTAAGAAATGTGTTGATGACTCTTTTCATTTTTTTTTTTTTTTTTTTTTTCCAATTTTTATTTTTGTAATGTGTTCAACTTATTAAATTCCGGTATAAAAAAAATATGGGTATCTTTTATTTCCACAAGTTTTTTTTTTTTTTTTTTCCTCTCTCTCTTTTCTCTCGGACTGAATTCATTACAGTGAAAAGAGTCCATTATTTCTAATGATGGAAGATATTTTTATCTGCAAAATCTTACCTTTAAGTGGAAGTGTCCATTGTTACAACTATTATCGGATAGGAAGTTGAGAAGAAAAAAAGAGCCAGTAACTCATTGTTGTTTTATTGAAAAGCATTTACTCATTAATATTAAAATGAAATTTGGCTCTTCTGTAACAATACAGGAAACCCCTGCAGTTGATGTGTCCTTAATTGGTCTGGAAATTTTATCAAAATCTCATAGTTTGTTGCTTTTTGACAGATTTTTTAAATTTTGGTATAGTTCATCTATCGGCGTTGTTAAATGTCCCTAATGTAAAAAATGCTTTTGAAGATGTAATGCAATCGAAAATTCATTTTATTGTAAAATTTGGATATTTTGAATTAACCTTCTATTACTGTGCTAATTGGGGGAGTCAAAAAAAAATGTTGTGACCTTAATCGGGGGTTTCCTGTATTGTATATGATGTCGCGAATTTGCTAATAGCATCTCTGGTTGTTACCTGATCATTAAACCTTTTTATAATGTCTTAAAGTTTTTACAAAGAAAATCCTTTGTTTGTTCAAATAATGCTTTATATAAAGAGACCAAAATGTTCAGAAAATGAGCGTTTACAAAGTTTATAAATTGTGTAGACTTTTCTTGTCTGAAACCTGTAAGGGTGTTTTCATCATTGTGTGTGATATAATTGGACTATTGTGAACTCGTTAAAACGGGGGGGGGGGGCTCCATTTTAGTTGATTGTCCAAAATTAACCATTGGTAGGAGTTGATAGGTATACAATATTAAAAAATATATACATTTGCAACTCTCACGGACTATTCCTTTTAAAAACAGATTATAATGTATTGAATATCTTTGAAATTTTGGTTATAGCTGTGTGAAGATAACATAAAATTGGTCTTGAGAAAGAAAAAATATTTTTATATTCTCAGAAGATTTCAGTGGAGATCAAATCCATATTTTCATTTTTGACTAAAATTTCATTAATTCTGCTATAATTGACAAATCTGTCACCAGGAAAAACAATTAATAATAATAGAGAATAAATATTACAATTAGTTTAATAGATTTCAAGTTTTCATTGACAAGTGTCATGTTTTGCCAAAATTCCGTTAGAGTTGCTAATTTATATATTGAACGTGATTCATCATATAACTATATAAAACATATTTTATGAATTTATTCAACATGAGGTTAATTAGTTCAGGTGTAATGAAATTAGATCTGACTCTTCTGAAAGTCCATGAATTATGAGTTTGTTTACTTCTAAAAGTTGAGAAGCTATTGTAGTACTAATTTTGAGCTGGTCCTGTTATAACTAAGCTATGAACAATGGTTATAATCTTCCCGGTCACTCTGACTCAGATTTCATCCATTTTATCCAACATCTGGCCTGATGGGGTTCATTTTAACGTGGGTTCACTGTATTTTCTTTGTCTGTTACTCATTTTTTTCACGTTTTGGCCATATACCCTCCGACCTGCTTCAGGAATTCTAAGTTCTGGAATGTGGAGACTAGTTCCTCTGATGCAGAGCTCTTTGCCCTTCCCTGACCTGTCACGTCATATCCTTTGTTTATTTTGTCTTTTGTTGACAGGTAGAGTAGGGCAGGGCAAAGAGCATGCCTTACAGAAACTAGTTTCCACATTCCAGAACAAAGGTCAGAGGGTACACAGCTGGAATATTGTGGAAAAATAAGAGATATGGATGAAGAAAATTGTCGAAATTATATCACATATGATGTGTAGACTTTCATTTTTTCAGTTGAGGAGGATTATTGCAGAATTCCAATTGATTATGTTAGTAAATGTTCCTGATAACATTTCTTCTTTATTCTGAAAGTATTAAATTAATTTTCAGATAATAACCAGAGCTGCTATTAACAAAGTATGTATACACTTTTGAGATAATACCATTAATCTAAAATCGTAACAGTTAATTGTATTCATTCACTTTAAGGCATCAGACAATGACAGCAACTTGCACTCTTGATAAATCTACACGTTATTATTTTTCTTTTAAATTTTTTTTATCAGAAACCGTCAACCAAAACTGTCAACTTCGGCTTCTACATTTTTTTTTTTTATGTTGGTCTAGCTAGCCAGCTATGTATGTATGTATATATGTACAGGCCATGCCTATGGAGCTAGAGGGCTGAAAATTTAAACTCTTACTCCTTTCTTCTTTTTTCTCTTTATTTTGATTTCCCATTTGAATAGGTTTTTAGTGGAGGTGATCAATATGCAACGTAAGTTTATGCTAAATGGATTCCTTAGTTTTGGGGTTTGTTTTTTAAAGATCATGATCACTGCCTAAATGAAAGACAAAAGAAGTAGCTTATTCATTGATCACCCCTTTTTACAATATTTTAATTGATCATTCCTAACAATGCATGCTGCCAAAAGACATTGGTTATGTGACGGTTTCTATTGAGTGACTAACAAGACCTTATGACTACTTATTACGATCATCTTGAATTATTAGTTGCTTTTTATTGAAACTTTAGCTCAGGCTTATTGCCCTCCAGCCGCAAGTAAAAAGCATTGATTGGAGGATCATCATTGGGCCACACATGGGATTTGAATCCATATCCCCTAATGAACAATAAGGTTTGGACTCGTTTCCAGTTAAATCTTGGTAGTGTAACTTGTAAAGCAAGCCAGGCTAAATGGTGTTTCCCAGAGGAAATTTGGATTCAAATCCCACCTAAGGCTTATTCTTTATTTTCTGATCAGCGCCATTTAATCACTGCCGAAGAGTAATTGGCCTGAGTAGAAGTTGTGATGAATCTACTTATGAATTAAGATGATTATAAAAGGTAGTCATAAAAATTTTAAATGATAATGATTTTCTAATCCTTTAGTAAAATTGAAAATGATTTTTTTTTTCTTTCTTTCCTTTTTTTTTTTTTTTTTTTTTTCTCTTTTCATCGAGAAATCTCTGCATCTTTAATTTTGAGTTATTCAAATTTGATTCAACTTTGTGATTATCTGGGGCAGTGATTCTGAATATGTGTTCCACAGCTCTGTGGGACATTGCAATTAAGCCCCCAGGGGCACCAAGGGATATTCAAAAATTGAAATAGTTCCAGCGAATTATTATCTGCTGCTTCAATGTACAGTTACAATGATAAGAATCTGCTTTTAACCAGCACATTGTGAATCACTTTGTCAATCTCATGCTGATCTTCACCATTTCACTACCTGGCACTCTATTGATAGACAAGGTTTAAATTCTGGATTTCCCTTGGCTGTGTCAAACATTCTTAGTATATAGTAGTCACTTATAAATAACTACTGATTCTCTGCAGCCTTATTGAATCGATTGAATGGTTGTGTGATATAGCTATTAATTCAAATTGGGCATTTGCATAAATATAATTTCAATCAATGAGTTGATACAAATTATGATCTAAAGAGTAAACATACTTTTATTTACGTATTTGGATTACGATTAATTTTTTTTCTTTTTTTTTTTCTTTTTTGTAACTCTAATTTTATGAACAAAAATGTGATCGTACTGTATTTTCTGATCAGTGGCACCATGAAAAATTCCTTATACACTAAGGACACTGATAGGAAAACGTTCAGGTGGGAGCCTCTGATTTAAAGGGTGATAAGGATTCTTAATTTTAAAAATGTACCTCTTGAATCGACACTCCGTGGTCCAGATCATTTTAAATCTGTTGCCATTAGTTTTTGGATTAACTCACTTGTTGAAGCAAATGTTTGAAAGGAAATCGAAGAATTTTTAATGTTTATTTTAGCATAGAATTGGACATACTTAAATCTTTCTTTGAAAATCGATATGTTTGCATAAGGGGTTCCCTAAGAAGTCAATTTCTTTTTTGCGACATTTTCTATAGTGCAGTAATAACCAGATCCCAAGATTGCTGGATTAAAGATGTAAAAATCGAATTCTATTTAAAATTTCGTTTTTCTTCTGTTATCCTTTAGGCTTTAAATTAATGTTGTTTGTTCGTTAACATACAGTGTGTTTCAAAAAGGATACAACTGTCATTTTGACGACTTATATTTATACGATTTTTAAATCTAAACACTTTCTTACAGACACGAATTAGAAAAAAAAAAATACTAATTACACATTTATTTCAATTTTTTCAGTAAATATTAAGTGATTTCTTAACTCTGGCTGCAAGATTGTACCTATTTCATTACATAAACGTTTCTTTACACTGAAAAATGACAGCTGATACAACACAAAAGAATAGATGCTCGAATGAGGTTAGCATATGATGCAATCATTTCAACTGCAACGTAATGTCTCTGAGTACAGTATTGCCTCATGACTAATATTGTAGCATAAAATACTTATATATTTTTAAAAATAAGCAAAGCATATCCAGTGGAGAATGAACGGCTAATGATGTGGGCTCATCTTCCATTGCATTCTTCAGCTTAGTGATCCTTGCAAGTCCACCAAAATCTCTCCCTTAATCACTCTGCTTAAGGTGTTTTCAATTACCTGCTGAGTGCACAGGAAAATTTGTCCTAATGATGACTTTTCCATACTCTTTGGTCATACCAAAAATTGAACCGTAGACCTCTTGCTTGCAAGGCAGATGTGCTAGCCATTACACTATCCAAGCAGTCTAGCACAAAACATACATGAGCATAAATTCTACTCTCATCCCTAGGGTTGTGTCCTTAATGAAACACCCTGGAGATTAATTGTTCGTTCTTTACAATTTTATCAAGAGCACTTACTGTGGAAATCACTGCTGTTGAGCCATAATTAAGGTTTTTTTTTTTTTTGGTTTTTTTTAACATAGATTGATTGACTGTTTTTTGCAATTTTATATATAGATCTATCTATATCTATGGAGATATAATTATTGATTTTTTCTTTTTCTTTTTTTCCCCCCCTCTCTCCTCTTTTTTCTTTTTCACAGACCAAATTACGCCAGCAACTGGAGGCAATTGAAAACGATGTGAGCCTTGATATAAACGAGAAAGCAACTCGGAAACAGAATTTACTTTTATTGCATAATTTGAATGAGAGCTTCGGTAGTTCTGTGTCTCCCCTCAACAACCCCCCTATGTCAAATATGTCCCCCCATGCGCCGTCGTTCTATCCCCCTGGTGAAACGGTGGAATCTGTTGTAGGTAAGTTTGCAAACTACAACCATTACTGACTTTTGCCATGCATTTTCTTTCATCTTAATTGTAGTTGCTTTTCATCACTCTGAATTCGTAACTCTCGATTCGGCTCTCTGTGGGGACAGATCATCTGCTGCCATTAGTTCGTGGATGAACTGATTGGTTGAACCAAATGTTTCAAACTGAATCAAAGATTTTCCAATGATTTTATAATATTTATTTTAGCATAAAATTAGACGTATTCAGATATTTTTCTTCTGGGTTTACAGCAATGGGTATCAAGATGATATCACTGGTACACTTATTTACTTGGTATAGTCTGGTGCAAGACTACCAAAATGGGGGCACTTGATGGGATCATACTCAATGATGATGATCTGTAAGACTAGCTTGTTAACCATTACTCCATGATCATATGCCCATTTACAACATTTACCAACATATTTACCTGGCCAAGGATTTGTTCTGTAGTCTCAAAAAAATGAAGTATGCTCAGTCTAAGGTAATAAGTTACCTTGAGGCAGCACCTCCGTACTGCTCTTGAAGGGATGGTTTGGGCTCATCCTGATGCCTTTGCAACACTAGTAGCTGAAATGGAGCAAATTTGTTGATACCCACACATATACATTATGGCCCCATACACACACTTCAAACCAACCTTGTGGGTAGAAAAATGAATCTAATACACATGTACTTCATTTTAGACTGAATCGTGTTGGTTTTGTAATGACGGGGCTATGGTACTTCTGTTGCCACATCAAATGGATAATGACAAACAAGGATAGGCAAGCTATCTTTTTCAAGTTCCATGTTTCGACATAGATAAACACCATATGATCCCGTGTCTGACTGTAGAGTGATACTTTGTAGGGTCCCCTATCCTTTTCAAATTGGCTGGTCACCATCTCTTGATGCATCCTGGTGTGCCATCACTTGTGCCACTCCAGGTTTTTCTGGGGCATCTTTAAATGTGGGATTTTCCATCTTCCTCTTTCTGTTACTACTTCCGTGGATGGTATATGTCGTGTTGAACTTATGATTCTTGTTTTTGAATTAGAAGAGTGGCACAAATTTCATCCCTTTCATCAATAAATGATTCACACGATTGTCCGAACAGGTGATGTTACTCCCATTGAATGATACAGCATTGTACTCGTAGCATAACCTTAATTCAATCACTTTCGATGAGAATCGGTTCATGTGTTTCTTCTTGTTTCCTGGCATTCAAATATCTTTTTCTTTCTTCTTTTCTCTTTCCTTTCTCTTCTCTTTCCTTTCTCTTCTCTTTCCTTTCTCTTCTCTTTCCTTTCTCTTCTCTTTCCTTTCTCTTCTCTTTCCTTTCTCTTCTCTTTCCTTTCTCTCCATTCATTTATTTGTTGGTCTTATTATCAGATGAACCTAACCCTAACCTTCTCTTAACCTACTGGAATGTAATCAAAACTACAAACCTTTTTGTTTCTTTGCAGGCAGTGCACTAGATGACCTGAGTCTTGAGGACTTTGATATTTCTAGTATAGACAAAGAATTGGATCGAGATAATGATTCAAATTCAGTTAGCAGTTCACTTAGTACTGGACTTTCTGCTCCAGGTAAGTAAAAACCGCGCATTATGTTTCCTCAATCAATTTTATATTGTTCTTTTTATGCTCAATGTAGAAGGACCAGAATTTGTGGCAAGATAGCTCTCTGGCGATGAACTCTGCCAGATTTACTCTGTAGCAGAAGTAGCATTTGCTACGGGCCTCATATTTTCATGGGTCCTAAACTGAATGCTTGCTAGATTCAATGATCTTGCTTTTCCTCTATTGTACTAATCTGCCTTCAACTTTCATGAACAATTGGTGTTTAAAGCTAACGCTTTGAGTCAATTCACTAAGTGGAGTTATTTCAATGCAGTAATCAATGGGGAGTGATTTCCTTTTTTATACATATAAACGATGCATAAATAACAAAGGTGTTTGAAACTGAAGTCACAGTCACTGCACAAAAATCAAAAATTAAGTAGTACTATTACTGATGTACATCATGTTATCTGGCTATTTGGTAAATGAAAAATACTTTATTTTTCGAGTCAAAGAAAAAAATTTTCTATTTTGTTAGTTGTTTTTAGTTGTGTTTTGGCAGCGGTGGAGATTCAAGATTTAAGCTCCCTTTATAACATATGCTATTGGCCCTTTACTAGCTTAATCTGGCACTGGATTTGAGCGTGGCAAAAATTGGAACTCATGATTGTGTTTTGTTTTTGTTTTTATTCTCAACTGGATCAGTGCAATTTGGAAAAAAAATTAGTTTTGTTGTTGTTTTTGTTTGTTTTTAGGTTGCTTTGGTGCCACATCTGTACCCGTGAGCATTCCTCCCCGGGGCATCCAGCGTGGCAGCATAGGGAGTCTGTCTCAGTCACCTACCTCCCCTTTTGGGAGCTTCAGTACCACCCCTGCTAGCCTCATCTCACAGCTTCCTATGACCCAGCAACCCAAGACATCTTCTGTTGCTGAACCTTTGGACCAGGTTCTTGACCTTTCCCTATTTACAACACCTCTCTCTCTCTCTCTCTCTCTTCCTCTCTGTCTCTGTGTATGTGAGTGTGCCTCTGTCATTATGTCTTTTTCTATCTTCGATCTAGAAAAAAAAGTCTTTCTAACCTGCTTTAAACTGCTTATCCAAATTAACAGCTTCTTCCATGAAACTGATGTAAAACTTTTTTGTTTTGAATGTCTTAAAAGAAGAGAAAAATGTTAATCTTATTTGTGAATTCCAGTTCTCACCTCTCATTGATACAAAAACCAAGAGTGTATCTGTCTAGTTTCCTTTCTTTTATATAATGAAGCAAATAGTTGGTGTTCCACGTAGGTCCAATATATTTTTTAGTTTGCCCTTTAACAATAAGGTTGAACCACTAACCTGGAAGATTTACCTGGCAGGCATTACCATAGTCAATGAAAATATATTATGTTTGAATACAAGTCATTTATTACTTTCTAAAAAATTGTTATATTTAAAGTGCTTTTCAACACTTTGTGATTTCCATTTGGGTACAGAATTGATTTCTCTGAAGCTTTGCCCTTAATTATGTTGCTAAGTTCTATCCCAAATACTAGGTTGGTGATGCTCATTTGCACAAGCTCATCTCTGGCAAGGACAATGCCTTTTTAGGTTAACAATCAATTAATCTGATATGTGTGTGTGTGTGGAGGGGGGAACCTTGTTGAACATTAATTCTATTCTATATTTCCCATTTAGATTATTGAGCTTCCTGTAATATTTAGGGTCAACTGGTTTTAGCTCCATTGCACCCCTCGAACAATCCGTGGGGACCCATCCATAGTTTGTTGCAACTGTTGGTTCTCATGGGGCTGGGTTGCTAGCCTAACAGCCAAGATTGACTTCTTTACAGGGCTAAAGGGCTCTAACAACCCTGTTATTTTCTCATAAGTAACATGAGAAGTGGATTCATGCTTTACTCGAGGGCGTTAGTGCAAAGTAAACCCAAATTATCCCAACCAACATTTGAACTGTTTGCTGATTGCGTTCTGTTAACCATTCTGCCACCCCTGCCATCTTTTGATTTTAGCCTTTTAAAGACTTTACTTTGTTTCGGTCTTAAGCCGCAACTAAAAAAAGTCTGGAAAATGAAGTTAATTTTCCAGCTTGTTCTCGGGTGAACTAGGTGCCATGCCCTGTTTTGTTGATAGTCTGATTTGATGTTGTGGGTTACATGCCCCTAGTAGTGCCACGATTTAGTGAGTCTTTCTTTCCTTTCAGGAACGTATCTCAGTGTTGTGCAGCTTAGTTGCGGCCATGTTATGTTGGCCCCAGTAAATAAAATAACCTCTTCCATCTTCCCCCTTTTCTCTCCTTACTTCTTCCCCCTTTGTCTTGTGACTTGGCTTACAAATATTATTGAACTCTACCAAAAGAAATAATAGTATTCACTCATGTATAAAGTGAGAAATCTAATATGGAAAAAAAAAAAATCCAGGTTAAATTTGGGGATGGGTAGCAATATATATTAGTGTAAAAATAATAATGGATGGATTACTGATTTTTTTTTTTTTTTTTTTTTTTTAAATACTGAAGATGCGGGTAGCATTATACTAAAGATCTAGTGGATGAGGTTAGATACCAACAACTATGTCGGTGTTGAAGTCCTAAAAAAAAAAAAAAAGGTCAGCAGGTTGTGTACTTTTTGACGATCTTTGATTGTCCTTTCAATTCCAGAAATTCTTCAAAAATAGAAAACTTTTTCTCTTCTAGACTGCTGCTGCATTTCTCAGTCAACCGAACCCTGGTATGTTTGCTGTCCCTGCCTACACAGAGCTGAATTCAATGTCACCCCAGAGTGGGGGTCCCCATTCGCCTCTCTACTCTACGTCTTATACTAACAGCCATCCACAGGAGATTCAACGGCTGAGAGATGAACTCAACACCTTGAGAAGTAAACTCTCCCACTGGGAAGAAGCCTACAGTCAAGCCAAAAGCGTATGTAGATAACTTTGCTCACCTTTTTAGGCTTTCATTCTTACAACTTCAATATTATGGTAGTGACCGATATTTATAAATGTTAATAAAGATAATTAAAAAAATAAACTGATGCTTTGCTAATGGTATACCTGAAGACAGAAACCTAAAGCTCTAGTATTTGAGAGAAAAAAAATCCTTTTACCTCTCTTTCTCTCCTTACCCTAACTTGAAAGAATGAAATTAGCATCAGTAGTAGTTGTAGTAGTAATGCCAGCAGCATGCATGCATACACAGTAGAACTGTCTTAGTACCAGCCTATTTTGTGTCTGTGTGTTCACAGTATCCCTTCTTCTCTTTTTATTTATCTGACCCAATGACCAGTCCCAAATATTTATATAGATTATGAGGAATTAGCATAATCAATCGTTAGATGAATTACTTACTCTGTTAGATCTTTCAATTTGATTACTTTTTTTTTCCTTCAAATGATACTAACAATATGAATGCAAAATGCAAACTAGAGACAATTAGCAGCCTGTGATTGAGATCTAATTTGATGATTTTTAGAATGCTGTAGCAGGCCGAGTCTTCCCAAAGACGTGGATTTTTTTTCTATTCTTTCTCACAGGGTAACTTCTGGAATATGTAAATTCTTGTTTACCCTTTTCTTTTCTTTTTTCTTTTTTTTTCTTTTTTTCTTTTCTTTTTTTTTTCTCTCTTTCTCTTTTTTCTTTTCTTTTTCCTTTTTTCTTTTTTTCCTTTTCTTTTTCCTTTTTCCTTTTCTTTTTCCTTTTTTCTTTTCTTTTTCCTTTTTTCTTTCTTTTTCTTTTTCCTTTTTTTTTTCCTTTTTTCTTTTTCTTTTTCTTTGATTTCGATTTCCTTTTTTCTGAAGAAATGTATGAATATTCATGATAGAATTTTTTTTAATCATTGCAAAAAGTTGAAAAATTTCATGGGAGCAAATATATTTTCACTGTTCGATTTCTTTTTCTTATAAGGAATGCAAAAATATTTTCTATATTAATCTCTTCTATTTTGCCCGTCTTGTTTTTTTCATTGAAACTTATTTGTATGAGTAGAGTTTTGAGTTCATCTACCATTTACTGAATTTTCGTTATTTTTTTTTTTTTTCCTTTTTCAAGGCTTGTGAAGCCTGGAAGAAAGAGGGTGAAGAATCTGTAAGGAAAGTAAAACTTGCTGAAGATGATAAACTTCAAACAACAAAACAGAGGGATGAGGTTTGTTTATTATGTTATTCATCTTTGGTTCAAAGTTACACAGAATTAATAGATTAGTATTAAGGTATAATTTTGACTGAAGATTTCAATAATAGTTGATTTACTCTGTCTGGTCTTGGCTGAATAATGTTCACATTGAAAGCAAAGCCTTTATTTGATGGATATAAACTGAAAATTATGAGTTTTGTTGTATCCAAAATGTTTTGAGATTGATCTATATTTGATAAAATATCACCTAATGTCTGTCTGTATGTGACGGCATAGCGTTGGAATAACACAATATATCTTCATGAAATTTTCTGTGTACTATTAGGACATCTAGGTGTTTTTTGTTTTGTTTTTTTTCTTTTTTTTTTTTGTTTTTTGTTGTTTTTTTTTGTTTGTTTGTTTTTTTGTTTGTTTTTTTTTTTGTTTTTTTTGTTATTTTGGGTTTTTTTGTTATTTTGTTTTGTTTTTTGTTTTTTTGCTTTTGAAAAGTCCCCCTCAAATATATTGTTGGTTCAGCATTTGTGTTCACTTGATATGCAATCTGATTTCCATCGATCTACTCATCTATGTTACTATAATTCACCAATCTTCAGTGAAATTACCACTTTATTTGTTTAAATTAAATATGATCCAAGAGTTAGTGATGATTTTAAAATAAGGTATGATTCATATTTGAGACTGATCCTGTATTTGGGCTAAAGCCCCCGTTCATGTCAAACTGAAATCCTACCCATAGGTTCTCAGCTAGTTGGATGACTTTGTTGTAAAATGAAAATTTTTGAAATGTAAAGAATCATGTTTTGCTTCCTAGATCAACTTGAGTGTGTAAACATCTAAAATTGAAATGTTTCTCTCTCCTTTTTTTTTTCTTTTTCTTTTTTTCTTTTCTTTTCTTTTTTTTTTTTTTTCTTTTTTTCTTTTTTTTTCTTTTTCTTTTTCTTTTTTTCTTTTTTTTTCTTTTTCTTTTTTCTTTCTTTTTTCTTTTTTTTTTTTTTTTTTCTTTTTTTTAATTCTCATAAATGTTCTCCTCCTTTCATTGTCTTTCTCTTCCCCAGGCTTTGAATCGTGTGAAAACGTTGCAACAGGAATTAGACCAACTAAGAAATGCTTCTTCAATTTCTGGCTACATCCATTGTCTGCAAAGAAGTAAAGACCTTGACTATTTGCCTCTACAACAACTACAACAAATACAACAACAACTTAGACTAGATAAAAAACACATAGATGAGGTGAGTTACCTCCCTTGACTACACCCCCCCCCTCACTTGATAAAATCTCTTTCCTTCGAATCAATACTGTGTTTATGCATCTATAAATTGCATCTTAATTTTTATATCTTTGTATCTGGTACTGTTGTTTTTCTGCTTCTTGTTTTTCCTTTTAAATTGAAATTTTACCGAATGATTCAAACATCAACTTATGGTAGCACAAAACGTAAAAAGATTGCTATTCATACATCGGTAAATGCAGTAGTTGACAATTTTTAGGGATTATCCCTCTGGTTTTATTCGTAATATTTTCAGTCGTGTATAACTTTGAAAAGAATCGTTGGGATTGAAATTTTCGTTCAGACAATCAAGTCTTTTACCTTACCTATTTTGATGTTGTCAAGACATTCGGCTGATCCATTCTTCTGCCCTTGTCAGGTGGAAAAGAGGCAAACCTTTCTTCTCCACGTCAAGAACTGGGCAAATGAGAGCTGAAGAATGGATTGGTGAAAACGTTGCATTGATAACATCATTAAAGGTAAGATTCATTCATCAGAACTAGTTAAAATGTTTTTTCTCATTTACTTAGTTAATTCCATGTGTGCATTCATAGGAATTGAATGATTTTGGTAAAGAGCCAAAAATTCAAGTCCAATAAAGGTTACTGATTATCTTGGATATATAGTGTTGTTTTTGTTTTTGTTTTTCTTCCCCCGATCACTTTTTATTTTCATTGTTATCTTTTACTTGTTTTTATCACAACTCTGACTGTCCGTAGCTGTGAGTAAAAAGTGCAGATTGGAAATACAGGGTACATTTGCAATGAGATTTCATACTTGCTGGAAGCTTACTGTTAATGAGTTGTGGTAAAAACAATTAGAAATTTAGATGGAAGTGAAAAGTCGTCAAAATTGATTCAGTATCAATACTTCACATGGTGATCGAAATGAATGATTGATTTTTTTTTTTTTTAAATTTTCATTTCAGTTGTTGGTCCATTTCAATAGCCGGAAATGCATCGTGTGCAAGGAACGAAATAGGACTGTGACATTGAATGTGTGTAAACACTGTGTCTTGTGTGATCCTTGTGCCATTAAATGCACTGAGTGCCCCTACTGCCACGCCCAGATCCAACGGACTACAACCTCTTGCCTACCAGCATCACACATGTAACCCCTACTGGCATTCTTAGTGGGGGGGGGGCAAAGAGGGCACATGTTGCCCTTCAACTTGTTGGATCAGGGTGTGATCTGGAAGAAGAAAAAAATAACCAACAAAAAAAGGAAAAAAAAAAAATTTATAAAAAACTTTGTAGTAGTGATATTTTTCAAATTTAAAAAAAAAAATAATTTTTTTCTTTTTTCTTTTTTTTTTCTTTTTTTTTTTTTTCAATTTTTTTTTTCTTGATCTTTTTTTTTTTCTCTGGCAGAGCATTTATTGCCAGAACACCAAATTATAGTCTGTGTTCAGAGTTTAAAAAAAAAAAATAATATTAATAATAATAATAGCCCTTATTTATCTTAACAAATGTTTATCAATGAAACAAGTTTTTTTAAAAATTATCTCTCTCTCTCTCTCTCATCCCCCCCCCTGAACTTTATTTTACTTCTTCCCCACACTTTGCTTTTTCTTTTTTTTTTTTTCTTTTTCTTTTTCTGCACTGTTCCCCCCCACAACCTCCATACTGCTTCCTCCCACCCCTACCCCTCCTATCTGCACCTAATCTCTTCTTTTCTCAACTCACTCCCCTTTCCCACCTACCTCTCTCTCTGCTACTAGTCTTACCCTTTCTTTTCTCTTCTCACTCTCTTTTCCAGCCTTCCTCTCCCCATCATTTATCTTCCCTCTCTCTCTGCTACTAGTTTTACCCTTTTTCTCCGATCACTCTTTTTAGCCTTCCTCACATCATTTTTTTTCACTCCCCCTCTGCTACTAGTTTTACCCTTTCTTTTCTTATTGTCTCCCTCCCTACTTATTCCTCTCTTCCTCTCTCTCTTATCTTTTCTCTTTGTGCTATTATGGTTCTATCGTAAACAGGCAACAATTACAGTTGGAATTTTGTCTTTGTTGTTTTGTTGGGTTTTTTTTTTTTTTTTTTTCATTATGTACACACACACACACACACACACACACACACACACACACACACAAAACATTGACCTGTGAACTCTGCATTAAACAAGTCAAAAACATTTTTGGTTCTTTGTGGATGAGAAAGAAATATTAAGAAGAACCAGCTGCCATGGAAGCCACTGCTGCTTACCCCTAACCCTAAATCTTATTCAATCACTCAGTCCAAATGGCCTCAGATCAGAAAAACGTCTGTCAAGGTTTCTCTCTCTCTTCTGTCTAATTTTGCTCTCATTCTCTTCCTTTCTCTCACCAGCTTTCGTGCTCTCTCTCACCAGCTTTCGTGCTCTCTCTCACCAGCCTCTCACCAGCTTTCGTGCTCTCTCTCTCTCACCAGCTTTCGTGCTCTCTCTCTCTCTCACCAGCTTTCGTGCTCTCTCTCTCTCTCACCAGCTTTCGTGCTCTCTCTCTCTCTCACCAGCTTTCGTGCTCTCTCTCTCTCTCACCAGCTTTCGTGCTCTCTCTCTCTCTCACCAGCTTTCGTGCTCTCTCTCTCTCTCACCAGCTTTCGTGCTCTCTCTCTCTCTCACCAGCTTTCGTGCTCTCTCTCTCTCTCACCAGCTTTCGTGCTCTCTCTCTCTCTCACCAGCTTTCGTGCTCTCTCTCTCTCTCACCAGCTTTCGTGCTCTCTCTCTCTCTCACCAGCTTTCGTGCTCTCTCTCTCTCTCACCAGCTTTCGTGCTCTCTCTCTCTCTCACCAGCTTTCGTGCTCTCTCTCTCTCTCACCAGCTTTCGTGCTCTCTCTCTCTCTCACCAGCTTTCGTGCTCTCTCTCTCTCTCACCAGCTTTCGTGCTCTCTCTCTCTCTCACCAGCTTTCGTGCTCTCTCTCTCTCTCACCAGCTTTCGTGCTCTCTCTCTCTCACCAGCTTTCGTGCTCTCTCTCTCTCACCAGCTTTCGTGCTCTCTCTCTCTCACCAGCTTTCGTGCTCTCTCTCTCTCACCAGCTTTCGTGCTCTCTCTCTCTCACCAGCTTTCGTGCTCTCTCTCTCTCACCAGCTTTCGTGCTCTCTCTCTCTCACCAGCTTTCGTGCTCTCTCTCTCTCACCAGCTTTCGTGCTCTCTCTCTCTCACCAGCTTTCGTGCTCTCTCTCTCTCACCAGCTTTCGTGCTCTCTCTCTCTCACCAGCTTTCGTGCTCTCTCTCTCTCACCAGCTTTCGTGCTCTCTCTCTCTCACCAGCTTTCGTGCTCTCTCTCTCTCACCAGCTTTCGTGCTCTCTCTCTCTCACCAGCTTTCGTGCTCTCTCTCTCTCACCAGCTTTCGCGCTCTCTCTCTCTCACCAGCTTTCGCGCTCTCTCTCTCTCACCAGCTTTCGCGCTCTCTCTCTCTCACCAGCTTTCGCGCTCTCTCTCTCTCACCAGCTTTCGCGCTCTCTCTCTCTCACCAGCTTTTGCGCTCCCCCTCTCTGTCACCAGCTTTTGCGCCCCACACTCTCTGTCACCAGCTCTCGCAGCCCACACTCTCTGTCACCAGCTCTCGCAGCCCACACTCTCTGTCACCAGCTCTCGCAGTCCACACTCTCTGTCACCAGCTCTCGCAGCCCACACTCTCTGTCACCAGCTCTCGCAGCCCACACTCTCTGTCACCAGCTCTCGCAGCCCACACTCTCTGTCACCAGCTCTCGCAGCCCACACTCTCTGTCACCAGCTCTCGCAGCCCACACTCTCTGTCACCAGCTCTCGCAGCCCACACTCTCTGTCACCAGCTCTCGCAGCCCACACTCTCTGTCACCAGCTCTCGCAGCCCACACTCTCTGTCACCAGCTCTCGCAGCCCACACTCTCTGTCACCAGCTCTCGCAGCCCACACTCTCTGTCACCAGCTCTCGCAGCCCACACTCTCTGTCACCAGCTCTCGCAGCCCACACTCTCTGTCACCAGCTCTCGCAGCCCACACTCTCTGTCACCAGCTCTCGCAGCCCACACTCTCTGTCACCAGCTCTCGCAGCCCACACTCTCTGTCACCAGCTCTCGCAGCCCACACTCTCTGTCACCAGCTCTCGCAGCCCACACTCTCCCTCTCCTTCTGCGCAGCCCACACTCTCCCACTCTCTTGCGCCCCCCTCTAACTCGAAGAGAGAAACTAACCCTGCATAAATCTCAACTGATGATATCAATGTTTCTCCTTCAAACACAGAAATTCTTACAAACAAAACATCCTATTTTATTGAAGAGGATTTTTCTCGATGAAGTGGAACCTTTATCTCTTTGCCATTTGATCTGCTAAGTTTACAAAAATTCATTTTGTCTGAACTTTTCACAAATGGAGTTTCTGACTGCTGAAAGTTGCATGAAAAGACACCACCACCCTATCTGGACTTGTTTTATTGAAGAAAATATCTTTGTTCAATTATGAAAAGCTTTTTATTCGTGCCCAATTCATCTTTTTTTAAAAAGTTGATATCTTGGTTATTTTTGAGCTACAAAAATTATTCGTTATCAGGATTTGTTTTTTAAAGCTTGAACACTACATTAGGATTCCCTTTGTTGAAGCTTTTAGATAAAAAAAAAAAAAAGCTGAGTGTTGTAGCTCTGAAAAAAATGAAAATATCAACTTTAAAAAAAATTTTAAAAAAATGGTGCATTTGAGCCCTTATCATGTGCGGCCTCTCATGATTTTGATTTGAAAGATTTGTCAGCCTGTACTTTTGAATTGCTAGGGAGTTAGATAAAAGGTGAAGCTAACTATTAACAACATTACCTTGCCATTTGAATAAATGAACTCAACATGCTTGTCAAACCTCAATCCTCTTAGGGAAGAATTACTTTAAAGATTTTTTTTTCCTTCTAACTGAATTGATCGTGATGAATTTACCAAGAAAAAGGCTTTTTTTTTTTTTTTTTTTTTTTTTTTTTTTTTTTAATATTTCAATATCTCGGCTGGGATGTTTGGATGAATTCTCTCCCCCCCCCCTTTCCTAATTGAATATTCGAAAAAAGCCTATTGTTGCAACAATGGTGCACCCTGCTGAACTTACTATTAATGGGTTTCATGAATCGCTTGCTTGCTAACTTCTCCACTAGAATAGGTACGTCTCCCCTTAACGGGTAGGGAATTATATAAGCCCTTGAAAGAAAAAAAAATACTGGCGATTCTCTCTCTCTCTCTCTCTCTCTTTCCCCCCCCCCCCCCCCCCGAACTTTTAGATCTATGAGACTGACCACGGTAGAGATTCTCTTCTTTATCCCCATAAACTCCTTGTAAAACAGGTCTGCAACCATATCACACCCAAGAATTCCCCCAGTGGGGCCCATGTTAGTCTGAGCACCTCTACTATGCTCTAAACTGATCTTCTGCTCGTCCACATTGACCTCCCATCTCTTCCCTTCCCCCTGTGAATTTTATTCCTCCACCTAAGCTGACCTATGCCTTCGTTGTTAGTGTTGTTTAAGCAGAGGAAATCTCTGCTGGGTTGGTGATGCTGCTGTTGTAGTTTCAGTCACTAGAGTACTGTGGCAGATTCAATAGCAAGTAACTGCTAGTCCCACACTCAACCCTCCTCTTTCACCTGGGCTTAGGACTGATAAGATGACCCAAAAGAAATGTCACTTATGATATCTTTCCTATCACTGAATCTAGTATTATAAACTTTGTTTCAACTAGCATCATAGCTTAAACAGACAAGAAATCTGTACTTTTTCGTGGCGAGAAATTGCTTATGAGCCTCACCAACCGGGTATAGAAAACAGGCTTTCATTGATATTAGTTGAAATGATATGGAATAACATAAGCATTTTTTTATAGTTGTCTTGTAAATATGTCAGCAGGATTTTGAAAAAGGAAATTTGAAGCCAAAGAGCTGTCTAAAATCATGATAAACTAATTGGTACAGTGAAATTTTGAATTTCTCTTTTCCCCCACCTTCTTGTATCCTTTCTATTTCAACATTTGGGTCCCGGTTTTTTAGCTATTAATCCAATAAAGATCTGAGTTATTTTTTTTTTCTTTTTTCCTGGCCAGATTGTATAGCTGTGTTATAGGTCTAGGCTAGATATAGGCCCCATTTCAAACTGCTTCAATATTTTTGTATCAAGTGCAAAATAAATTCTGATTTACATCTGGGTGTATACTTGAAGTATGCATGATGTATTTACAAGTAACAAAATAAAAGAAACTTAAACAATGTAAGATGTATACAAGATTACAGTACTGTAATAAGAAACAGTAAATGTAAAAGTATTTGCCTCTACTTGGGGTGGGGAAAGGCCTCCTGAGAAAAAATTGAAAATAAAAATATATATATGTGTGTGTGTATGTATATATATATATATATATATATATATATATATATATATATATATATATATATATATATACACACACACGCAGGCCCATACCAACTGCTCCCCTCTCCATTCTGGCCTATCTTTAGCGGAGAAAATGTCAAACTTTCTATTGATTCTTTTTATCTTTCTCTTTAAAAGGACATTTTGTTAGCTGAAGGAAAATTACTCCCTAGTATTTAGTTTAACTTCTATTGGTAACGTGTTTTTAAAAAAAAAAAAAAGAGGTTTATCTCGTACAGGAGTGGTGTTTGAGAAAACTTTGTTGCATAGCCCCTGTTGGTGTTAGTGTGTCCCAATGCAGCGTTCACATAATCCAGTGGTTTCGAAACTTTGAAAAACTTGGGGACCACTTTTTAAGGGAAATATTCTGGTGGATTCTTATTTTTAGAATTCAGTTTTTAGACATCAATTGATTAACTACAATAATAAGCAACTTATGACCGTTTAAATCATTTTTATTAAAAATGGATTACATGTATTTGAATCCTGGTATGTGGTACAGGTCTGTGTACAATAATCAGGTTTTTCAATGACTGCAATGAATGACTCTTCCCAGTGGAGCCTGCGTGACCAGTGATCTGTCGCAGGACTTTGGCCTATGGGTCATCCATCCAGTGTGGTGCCAGACTTATTGTCAAGCTCTGTTGGCATGATTTTGAATTCCTGGTATTAATTGTGGACCACAGTTTTGGAATCCAAACAATTTATTCAGCTAAATCAAATTTTGTAGTTTCAGATGATTCTATTTTTGATTTGCAAACAATTTTTTTTTTTTTTTTTTTTTTTTCCCCTCTTCTCCAAAAGAAAAACTTTCATCTTTCAACAAAAGTCATTCATTTCTGTTGGAATTCTTCAGACGAATATCCTTATCTTTTTGATGATCACGTTTTTGGCTAATGCACTCTGACTTCCTTGAAGTTCTGAGATGAAATGTTATTGTTCCTTGAATTATTCTGACTAGTATTAGATACTGTCAACCGAAACTGTCAACATTGATTTCTTCAGTTTTCAAGTAGGTCTAGCTGGCTGTATATGTATGTGTGTATGCAGGGTGCACCAATGGAGCAAGAGGGCTGAGAATTTGAACATTTACTTATCTAAGGTTTTTATTAGGGCTTAAATTTACAATGTAAGTTTATGCTAAGTTGATCCTTTAGTTTATATTAGGCAGCATTACTTTTAGTATCCACTGCTCAACAAAAGGGATGAGAAGCAATTTATTCATTGATCACCCCTTTTTTCAATTTTTATCTGCATGCTGTCAACAGTCTCTATTGAGTGATGGTCCAGACACGTTTTTGATATCATTTTAGGATTTATCTTGCCACCTCCCTCAATAATCAGAAAACGCAAGTCAAAAAGAATTCCTCCTGTCCGCACGAGGCTGTGATGCATGACATAGGAATCGTCTCTGCAGAGAAGATGGTGAGATTCGGGAGGGGAAAAAAATACGCTGGATAGTCCTTGAGGATTGTCCAAGATTAACACGCATCTCTGGAGAAGCCAAAGAACATATTTCCAAAGACATTGGAGTCGGAAATCAAAATAACAGAAATGAGGATACTAGTTTGAATGAATCATGGAATAATTGACAATGCTTAATCTCTATTTCATACTATTCATTTGCTGAAGGCGACTGAAATTAGAAACATCTGTCCCTTGTTACATTTGCATATGTATTTCATATGCCAAGTGTAACAACTATTATGAGACGGGAGTATCTATCGTACATCTAAACAGACTCCAGTTAATTCTGAATTATTTACAGCCACGTTTTTACCAATTTTGAATTCCAAAGCAGTATTAATAAAATTTAGATCAATGAGTTTCAATTCAGGATTTCTCTGGACTGACAAAATGAAGATTCACTTATCTATGATTACAGATCATGTTGTTTTTCCCCCTCACCAATTAGTACTATCCTTTTCATGTGAGATAAAAACTGTGGTTCTCAAACTTAATGGTACGATGGCACACTAAGAAATATATAGATTAATGTAGTTCACCAACCAAATATAAGAATGAAATAAATTAGATGAAAACATTTCAGTAATTTAACAAGATACAAATTTAATATGCACTGTCATTTTTAACAACGGGTATACTCTAGTAATAAAATGATAAAAATCCCCCCCCCCCCTTTCCAACCAAAATTTCTCGTATATATATATATATAATATATATTATATATATATAATAAAGCTACTATAATGAATACTTATGGAATCTTCTTTGCAATTATCAAGTTAGTCTTGACGGAAAAAAAAAATTGATAAAAGAATTCATACATACTCCATTGTAGGTATGATTTTCTTTTTTAATTTGTAGTAATGATTCCTCTCATATACATATACATACATATATATATATATATATACACACACACACAGAGAGATTCTCTTTTTTTCATGAAGAAAATACTTATCTAAATTAGTACAAACATTTTCAAAAATAATCTTTTTAATAAAAAGCTATTAAAGAGAGGTGCCCAAAGCCATTGCCCCCCTTCCTCGCCATCTAATATAGCCCAGTTCCATTGCTCGCACAATACATTGGGCCATGAATTTGTCCCAATCAGTCCATGGAGACCGGATCATTGTCTGAAGCAATTATGGGTTTCTATGGGAGGTTTGGGTATCTAACGTCAGTCAGTTTGTTTGTTTGTTCTGTTTTGTCTCTTCTTCTTTTTCCTCCCAAATCTTGTGAATGACCAGCTGTCTCTGTTTTCTGTCTAGTCTCTTCCAAGTGCACAAATTCACAAACTGAAAATTGATTCTGCAATTTTTTTGTGAAACCGAAATAAACTGATTCATCTGAATCTTTTTGTTTTTTGCTTTTCACATGCACTCCCACCTTGCCCCCATAGGCTTATCACTGGCACGCCACAACAGTGGACAGATATAATAGGTGATTCAAGAAAACACTATGCCAGTTTTTACCCTTAAAAATGTTAAATTTTAAGATTGAGCAAGGGAGGTAAATCTTGGGTTATTTTCGAAAGAAACAAAGTACTTTGAAATTCTTTGATTTATTTTATTTTCTCTTCCTGCTTACTCCCTCATTTTGGTATTGAGATTGGTCTCCGGAAAGGATTTACAGGAATCCCCTTGAGAAGGTCTCTCTAAGTGATCCCTACTCTTGAGTTCTAACAGAATGATAAACAAATCATTACATTCAAATACTGGGAAGGTTTAAGGCAAATTGTTTTGTTTTTTTTTTTTCTGTATAGCCATGAGTATTTTAATACAAATCAACTGTGATAAATTTATCATGAGCCGGACATCTTGAAAAAGAAATTTCATGGTGTCTGCAGTTAGGTTTCTTTCGCTTTGCTTTTTTTTCTTCTTTTTTTTTTTTTTTCTTTCTTTTTTTTTTCTTTCTTTTTTTTTTTTCTTTTACTAATGTATATAATCGAGACTTTTGACAAGTGTATCATGGTAAAATCTTGAGGAGTATCAATTCAAGGCCACTCTTATAGCTAGGATTATTCAGTTTGGGTACCCTTCTGAGTTGGCCATAGCTCACTTTTGGCATTTTACCGTTTTTGAATGAATGATTACTTGAAAAGGGATCAGTATTTCATAGAAAAAATGATCTATTCAGGGTGGGGAAATGAAACTGCTTGGCACTCTTGATTTGTATAAACTTGGGTCTGGGACCTCTCAAAATGCATAGTTATTTTTATTTTTTTTTTTTTTTCAGCCTTCAATGTAAACTTATTTTGAATCCCTGCTTTGAATATATGGTCGACTGATAGAAATTCAGTTATATTTTTTCATGCTGTCAAAAATTTAGAATTTACTGAATCACTGCCTCTGGTGGTTTTTCCCTCTCTTACTGTCAGTACTTGTGGGTAATTGAACAAGGGAATTAACTCCTGTTTTTCTTTTTTTTCTTCTTTTTTCTTTTTTTTATACTCTAAATATAAGTTGTATGTACAAACAAGCTCAACAAATCTAATTTACAGTATTAGAAACCTTTTTACCATTCATGGTGTGAAATATATTTCTCAGTTTCTCATGACTTGTGAGTTCTGCATATTCTGGTAATATAACTACAACTACTGCTACAAGATATTTTCTGACATTTAATTACTTCATGCTTATGGCTTCTCGGTCCATTGCACTTTCTAGTTAGAAATACAATGGGGTTGATCAATTTTATGTCGAGTATAATTCTCAATTCAGGGTTAGGGTTGCAGTGCTGTAAATTTTCTCCACCTTGATGTGTTCTGTGGCTCAACTGTTGATGATGTATTTTATTATTTATGAGAGTAAAATGACAGTATTGAAAGACTTAGAGGCAAATGATTCAGCATCGCTCATTCCAAGCTTTGTCAAAAAAAAAAAAAAATTAGGTGCGACGAGGAACAAGGTGTTTTTTTTTGTTTTTTTTTTATATATATATATTCTATAGTCTATGTATTTGTGGTGGGTTGGAGATGTGTGTAGATAAATCCTATGTGGTAAGCTTAATGGTGGTAATGTGTCTTATGGCCCTGGGGAGAACACCAGCTGGGCTTCTGGTTATCAATCCTGCTGAGATTATCAGATGTTCAAGTGTGAGGTTAACTTGGAATTTGATTAATTATAGAGTTTAGGTCAAAAAGGATTTGTTGGATATATATATATATATATATATATATATATATATATATATATATATTTATATGAGTTAATTATATAAAGTTGGTAGAGTTGTATATTTTATGTGTACTTGACGACTTCCAGGAGCTGAACTTTCTTGAAGCAGTTAAATTTCTTTTGTGAAATATTTTCTTGTTGCCTTATCGTCTACTCGTCCCATAGAATACAAGTACTCTGTTCTTTAGTTAGTATTTATTAAGATGGACATGTGAGCAGGTGTGAAAAAATTGTCCAGTTTCCTTAGCACCTCCCCTTAGGATGCCTCAGACATCAGGGAATGACTTTGACTCTACCCCTTAATGTACAATCGGGAGGTGGCTCCTGGAACCAGATAAACATTTGGGAGGGACCTAGATTCTACTGTACGAGGTAAGTTCTATGGGTAGTTAATGTTGACTTATCAAATTTGATACTGGTTGACCTGTGCTGTGAAAAATAATGGTGTATACGGGTGTATGTATCGCATTTATATATGTAGATAATAGTTTTGCTATTGCAGTGAGCTTAGAGAATAGTTTTCTGTTGATCAGACAGTTGTTTATATATATATATATATATATATATATATATATATATATATATATAAAAATTTCTTTAAATTCAACTGTTTTACTACATCATAATATGAAATTCTATTTTTACCACATCATGTGGTACCATGCTTAATGATAATATAGCATGACAATAAGTAAATAATACACCTGGTGTAATACACAGTTTGGATTGATGCTAATTTGCATCTTGAAATCATGTCTAAGTAACACCCTGCCATGATTCACTTAATGGTTGTCTGTATGTGACTGCATTACTTGGAAACTACACTCCATATCTCTGTGAAATTTTCGTGTGCTAACAAGGTCCTCTGGCATGTGTTTTTCGGTAAATTCTCTTAGAAAAATAATATGGAAGGGGAGTCTGCATTTGTGCTCACACAATAATCTGATTTCCATCTATCTTGCTGTGATTCACTTATCTTCAGTGAAATCCTCCCCCCTCCTGCATATTTAAATCAAATATAATCCAAAAGTTCATGATGATTTTCAAATAAGGTTTTTAATGAATATGTTGTTCAAATCCATGATCTTATATCAAAATATCTCTTCTGGTCATTGTAATCTACTAAAACAATTTAATAATTTTTTGTCTGTAACACCCCAAATTGAATTGAGTAATCAAAATTTTCAGGCCGGTTGCAGAAGTGAAATGAATTCAGCAAAAACATTTCAATAATCAATACTGTAATCTCTATTGTCACCTGATTTGGGAAATAGTGGGCGAAATCTATTCATTGCATGTGTATCATCAACCAGATGAATATCAAGAATATTTGAAATTAAGGTCTTGTCCACTAGTGCTTGAACTGATCACAGTCATAGCCCTTCTATATCTCCAAACCCTGCTCTTGAGTTGCTGCAAGTGACAACACTCTTAGTTTAATATTGCTACTACTATTACTTATTTTGTTATGTTTCTATCCAAACTAGGAATGAATGTTAATGTGGTAGGGTTAAGTTTTAGGTGATACTAGTTGTCAGATAACAATCAACCCCAATGAATTTGATCCTCAACTAAATGATCATGGAACAAAGATTTCATTATCCACTAGGTAAGGTAAATAAGATTATTTTCATTTCTTCTCATTTATAATTATATATTACTTATTAATTATGACTATTTACGATGTCATGTACACATTAGTGCTATTTTGTCTTGGTTTCTCTTCATGGTCCACTAGTATCAGACAATCGACAAATGATGCCCTGACATTAGTCTGTTGATAAGAGGGTTTACAGTATTTGAAGGCTTACATGTCAAGTTCTTACTATTATTGGTAGGTTTTAAAAGAAATAACTATTTAATATATCCTGTCATTTTTTTTTTTTTTTTTTTTTTTTTTTTTGGTACACTAGTAATAAAATAATGAATCTTATTATATGACATGGCATCTGATGATCTGTGTGAGCATCTACGTGTTGGTTTGTTTATATTTTTTTCATCAACTACTACAATAATGAGTGACTTGTAATTATAGATTCAATTCCTATTAAATAAGGGGAGTAACTATTAAATAATAACTATAGAGTAGTCTCCCTTAAGCTGTGTTCTGTATCATTTTATATGTGCTTCATTTTTGACGGCACGAGTACTTTAGTACCTTCTATATCTACTCAGTTGAGGTTCGTTATTGGTAAAATATTTGTGATTTGTGCCCCAAAATATCAAGATTTTCTTTTTCTCTTTTTGTGAGGCTGTGCGTTAATTTTGTGTTGATGAGAAGTTTCTCTTTGGTTTTGATAGAAACAAGGATATGTTAATTACAACTGTTTTCATTGTTATTTACAAAATGGACAGTTGAGAATGTAGTCAGGTTTTTTTTAAATTTCCCCCCTCCTGTTTTGAGGTTATCTAACTCTTTATGATTCAGTTGCTGCTCTAAAGAGCCTTAGAGAAGTTTAAAACTTTGAAATTGTCATGGGAGGGCTACTGAGTTTAAGATTAGTACCCTTATGCCTGCTACAGCTTCAGCCGTCCCTGCCCAGGCTCTATTTATTACGAGCATCTTTGTCTCGGCTCGAGTATGCATTCTGTGAAACAGAGGATATAAGTACCTAAAGTGATGTTACTCACTTAATCCTGTGAGAGAGCCCCATAGAAGTTTATAACTTTGATATTGTCGTGGGTAGGCAACTGAAGTAAAAGTTGAAGCGAGAAAGAACTTATTTATCTTCCTTGGTATGAACACTCCTATTTCTCAATATTTAACTCAATTAGACTTGGGGTTGTACCCCCAAAAGTTCCTGGACCACAAACATACACACAAGATTGCAGATTTGAAGGCTGTAGCATTTGGTAGAATTATGTGGGTGAGCAAGGACAAAAAGAGCTTCATGGGGGTTTTTCTTTTTTTTCTTTTTTTATTCTCTTTTTCATTAGTCATATTGATTTAATAGCTGGTTGATTGGTGAAGGTAACGGTACGCATAATGCTGTACTCTAAAGACAAGTATAGTGAGTTTAGTTCTGATCTGAGGCCAAGTCTTTGAAGTCTCTACAATAAGTTGTATGCAGGGCACACGCATGCATACACACATGGGTGTATAGACTCCAGGACAATTCTCTCTCTCATCCCCACCCCTGGGCTCAATCCCCCCACCCCAAGAGCAATTGCAAAAGATAAAACAAATGAGAAATTATTATTACACTGCTTTGCATTAATATTTACAAAATTTTATATGGATTTCCATGAAACCATTGCCCTAAACCATTTCAAACTTTTGGGGTTAAAATTGTCTCTGGAGGCAAATGTCCAAGGGGTAATCGTCTTGACACCATTCTAATCTGAGGCCAAGTCTTTGTTTCAAATCTCTTCAATTCAGTTTATGCGGTGTACACGCATACATACATAAACAATAGTGTGTGTGTGTGCATACTAAATAGATATATGCATCTCTGCTGGCATATGATTCGTACTTACCTGGCATTATTAACTCGTAAATGCTAGAAACGTGCCACAAATGTATCTCTTTTTCCTACTCAGTCCCCTACCACGTATGATGTGCAACTGCCAAATAACGATTTCTTTCGGAACTTTTCATGTTTAACCTCCTTTTTCTGGTTCATCTCGGCAATAAACAATGATTTTTTAACGACAACCTCCCCCTCTGCCCTGACTATCCTCTTCCCCCCCCCCCCTCCAACAAGGCGGAGACATCAAAACCTTCCCGGTCTTGGAGTGTCCAATCTGATCAGTCCCAGGGTTGGCATTTGGTACTGAAGAAAGCTTATTTGGTTCTAAAAATGAAGATTTGGTACTAAAGGAAAATTTTACACAAGATGACTATCCCGTACTTGCAAATGATATGGTATATGACAAAATTATACGTGAACAATAGATTTTTCCCCAAAAAAACTGTTTTAATCCATTTTTCTTAGTCTGATGATGGATTTAAAGTTATTTGATTATTTTGGTACTGAAGCTACTTAATCTCGTCCCAAAAACCATACGAATTTGATCTTGTGCTGCAGAAGACATTTGACAACCCTGAAGTCCACTTGTCTATGTTGAGATTTTGGACTTTTCTTTTAGTTCTGGTCATGAAAACTTTGAAACTCAAACTTTTTTTTTTTTTTTTTTTCTCCCTCCAAAATTGTCAGGGTCGGTGGGGGTGGAGTCTGTGTTTCTGTGGAAAACACTGCAGACACTTTTTTTTTTTTTTTTCCTTTTTCAAACTCAAAATTGAATAGAGACAAACCATTACTCATTGAGATATATATATATATAATAATAATATATATAATAAATTTTATAGTTAATATTTTCAAATATCCGGTGATGTTTCTGAACTTGGTATTACAAAAAAAAAAAAAAAAAATGTAAACTTAGCGAATCAATTTGAGATTTATATTGTGAAATCAATGGAATGAAATTACAAATTGAATCAAGTGAAAAATTAATGTGAAATCTTTTTTTTTTTTTTTTTTTTTTTTTTTTTTTCCTCCCCCTCCTTTGGAAACTTTCTGTAGCTTTTCTTTTCCTCTTCCTCTCCCTCTCTCTCTCTCTCTCTACTCCTCCCTCTCTATACTTCTCCCTCTCCGTCTCGTCAAAGCTTCTCTCCCTCATTTCTTTAAAACCTCAATGTCCTGACACCCGACCCCAAATTTCTCTTCTCAATGTAAGGTCCTAATTGAATAGCAGCATTTCATTGCTGGAGTCCTTTCTTCTGCAGAGGCTTGGAGGTGTGTCCTGGGGCACAGCAATGGGGGGAAAGCCTTTTTTACACAAACTAGGGGGTCAATCTTTGCAAGGTTCAATATTAGAAAAAAAAAAAATTAAAAAATGCAAAGCAGAGGTGGGAATGGCAGAAGCAATGACTATACCTTTCTATTCTCTCCCTCCCTCTCCCTATTCCCTTAACCCCCCTCTTTCTTCATGGTTATCCCCCTTCTCAAGGTTTTCTCAATTTAAAAAAAAAAACTGCTGTATCTCTTTTTTTTTTTTTTCCATAACTTTTCTCCCAAACAATGTCTCCTTGCTGTGTATATTATGTCGGTTGAAGACCCTTTAGTTGAACTTGTATTTAAGAGAAGAAAAAAAAAAAAAAAAAATTAAATCAAACCTATTTTCTTCGGCCGACACATGGAACTGAATAAAGTGAAAAAAATAATAAAAATTAAAATACGCATTGATATTTGAATTTTAATTGATTTATCCTGCCATGATGGCCAGTGCCATATCGACGGTGGGTATGGATTCATGCATTTACCCACACTGGCCCCCATACAAGTGGTTGATCTCGCTGAGTGAGATCAGTGAGCCTATTTCAAACTCAAATTTCAGACAGCTTGCAATCATTTGATACCAACGCCTTTGGGAAAGGCATACATCCATCTCTTGAATTCGTTTGAACTCCATATTACAGTGTACGTAAGCATTTGCCTATGCATAAATGTTCTGAGCCATTTGCTGTTGATTGAGCGAGCAACAGGAGAGGAGAGTCTGAAAAAGGAATGAAGCAACGACCTGCATTTTTACGACTTGATCTGTGGAAAAACGGGGGAGGGATATTTTGCATGCTGTTCCAACAAACCAAAACATGTATTCGCATTTTAATATCAATATCTGGTTTATATCCGTTTCATCATGGCCTCTCAAAAACCAGGTACCTTAGAACGCTGGACGGAGACTGTAGATAAATCCTGTCTCTTGGCAATAGATAAATGTATTGGTGGAGAAAAATCCTCAAACCCAAGATTGCAATTGGATATCAAATGACCCAAAATACATGTGCGTCTTGTTGCAACCAGTGTCATATCACTATCACCCCACCCCCCTGTCCTTTCTGACTCTTCCCTCAGACATTCTACCCCTGTGTCTTCCAGCAGCTTGCATCAAGGACGGACTGACGAAAAGTCAAAATCCTTTCTTTCAAACTTCTAGCGCCCAAATCTAAAAATGTCTCACCTTGCATATTGACTGATGGGAGGACAGTTAGAAACTCAGGGACAACCATTGTCTGTCGATGAGGATGTCAAAAGCCCTTTCTCCCTTGGCCAATATTTCTGTGGTTTTGAGATTTGATCTCAAGAGTCTTCATTCTGATCCACAACCCAATCCCATTATTCATACATATTGACTTGTCCTGTTTCCCTTAATACCATTACATTTTCACCCGTTCTTCAACTTGTCACTTATCGTTTATGCTCTGAGCTCCATCTATGTTAAAATCAGCATATATACAAGACTGTGATCAGACATTTATCCAGGACTCAACCCCATTGAGTTTTTTTTTTATTTTTTTTTTTTATTATTATTATTATTGTTATTAATAATATTATTATTAATAATATTATTATTATTATTAATAATAATTTTTTTTTTTTTTAATAATACTATAGAGCATTAGATTCCCACCCTGGAATCAAAACAACGGATATATTACAAGTCTTATACTAAAATGCAAATATACTCCAGGGTTCATGTTCATATGATCTTGGCTTGAGTTTTAATCTAACTAAAATTTAAATCTCTCTGTCTGTGTATGCAACAGGATTACTTGTCAACTGGCCATTGTACGAAGTTGACATTCGCCAGAGATATCAGGTAGTGCAGTGTTGAGTTTGAAGTTTTTTTTTCTTTTGATCAGCGATTCTCGAAATTTAATGAAGATATTTTTTTTTTTAAATGACAGATTATAGATCTCTCTTCAAAGTTTCTCAGATTATGTCGCTAGATCATTAAAGAATTACAGTTGACTTCCATTACTGCGGTACTTTCGCAAATTGAATGCCGTTATAACGAGTGGATTTTATACAAATCGTGAGACCCGGAAATACAGATAAAAATGACTTTTATCACCCTGTCACAGTCTACTACCCCGTATGCAGCTCAGAAATCTGCAAATAGAATGAATAAACCCCAAAACTAATATCTGACAATGTGTTCTGAGCATCAAATCTTTTTTCCCTAATTGCAATTTTCTGGTTTCTATTTTACATATATATGTAAGAATGGTTCGTTTTTTTTAATGTTCTACCCCCACACCCTCCATACATACATTTTGCCGTAAATGATTATCCGTACCGACTAATCAAGAGGTTTTCTTTAATCCTTTCGCCCCTCATGAGGGAGAAATCTGTTCAGCACTTGGCACAATAATTCCCAAACTTGTTGATATGATGGCACACTAAAAGATATATTCAACTTACGCGGTACACCAACTGCAAAAATGAAATGAATTGGACGAAAACATTTTAGTAATAAATGAACGAAATTTATATAGATGTACGCATAAACACTTTTTTTTTCTTTCACGTGTTGCTAAAAAAAAGGGTTGAGAGCTCACTAAATCTAGTGATAAAATGTCTGGCAATTCTGTGGTGGAAGTGGCATAAACACAATACCCGTATTGGACAAGCTCAAGGCTTGAAATGGTAACGTACCATGAAAAAACGATGTGGTACACTTGGGAGATAATCAGACACATTAATGTGCCACAGCACACAGCTTGGGAATCGCTGGTTTAGCATGTGTCATAATTGGCGTCCGTTTTAGCCCATCTGTCACTTGTCTTTGGATTGAGCCAAACGTCTAAACCTTTCTCTTCCGGGGTGAGATACGGGTAGACTAAATAGTTAGGGACTCGGAGAATTAACTCGGCTCAAACTCCAGCTAAGACAGTTCGTATTCACTTGGCATTAATAACCTTAGGAAAGGCATAAATCCGCTCCAGCTATGGGTAAATCGCACTGAGTGAAGTGAGTGACACCTCTTCTGGTACTTGTTGTGTCAAGGCCTAATTCGCATATCGCAAACCGACCGAGTAATGTGATATGTTGAGCCCAAACACGGTCTCTAAAGCTGTAGCCATCGTAAGAGCATTACTTACTTTACTTCACATCCATGTCACTTCTTAAAATCGATTTGAAGAACTTGGATCAATTATGCACTTCAAATGGAAGGACTATATCAAAACTCGGCTCGAACACAATTTTATTAGTCAAAGTAAGCACCATTAAAATACAATGTTGCCAATGATTCCGACGGTGAATGTATTCCATTACGATAAAAACTGAGTTCACGGGATTCTGACAAACTGCATTTCAGGCATGGTCTGCTTGGTGGACACCTGAAAAAATAGTTATCGTTTGGGGATATGTCCGGTGAATTGACAGGGTGGGCCAGGCTTGTCGATGTTGACAGTATCGTTTTTTGTTTGTTTTTGTTTTTTTTGTTTTGTTTTTTTTTGCCGGGTGGTTCGTGAAGTAGATTTTGTGTTATCCTATAGTAGTGTGGGCCCGATGTTGCTCACCAACGCTGGACAATTTTTCAAGCATCAGTTCAAAATCATGACAATAGAATTCTGTCGTGGTCGTCTGACTGGGTTGCAAGAGGCTGTAATGGATAACTTCATTATAACGTCACAAAATAGCCGCGGAGATCTTCAGGGTGAAGATTTGGTTCAGAGGAGAATGTTTGTTGGCTCAAAGAAATCCACGTCTCGATTATCCTAAAGAAACCACTTTTTATCAACAGCAAGCGTACGATCGAGTAAGGGGAATTTTTTAAATGAACAAGCAGATCGCTGCGTCAAAACGTGCAAGCTCCTGATCATCACCCAAATCATAGGGTACTCACTCCAGCATTTTTCTTTTTTGTACCTGATGCCTTTTGACTATTGTATGGACTACCCCCCTTCCAGCTTTGCTCCCAACGCTCGAATTTTTGCATCTGGGTGAACCTCCAAGGCTATCCTCAATTTCAAGCTGTCGAGCGATGACTTGCAACCACGACCAGGCTCATCTTGGAGATCTGGACCGCAAGGGGTGAATTTTTAGAATCAACGATGGGCAATCTGCTTTGAAGCGGTCTCTTGCCCCCAAGCTCTGATACTGTTGCAGGTGACTTCGGGAGCGCAAAGGCTGAGTTTGGAACCATGGAACATATTGACACGAACATAATGTTTATTCATCTTTGATTCGATTCTGTATGAAAAAAACATATGAGTTTTTTTTTAAAGATTCATACAGTCCTTGAAAGAGATGTTTAACTGATAAGTCTGACAAAATTTGGTCACTAAGGTAGCTGCCTATTTCCTACCGTTGCCAACGATCAACGTTCGAACCTACCCATGTTGTCAGTTTATAGCTGGTGGTAAACTGTGGGGATCAGGAAGGCTAAACTTTTGCTTAGACTCGCTTCACTTTTGTTAAACCAGAATAAATTGCTCAGGCGTAGAATCTGCAAGTTCTTTAGAATTTTAATATGAGGAGTTGCGAGTGGCTTAACAGTTATCAACCTGAGAAATGGAATCTCCGAACTAAGTTAAAAACTCTGCTTGAGACAGTTTGCATTCACTTTATACTAATGCCCTTTGGACAAGCATGAATCCTATCTCTTCTCTCCCCAGCTACGTATAAATAGCGGGGTAGACTGGATTTTTCAGTTTTTATCGGCAACCTATCCAGGAGACAGACAATTCTGAATGCGAAACTAGGAAGGTCCACCTCTTCGTCCGTCGTTGTGAGAAGCTGACGGTGGACAATGTAGGAAACGTTTACCAGAAAAATCCTGCGAACGGGACCCTGGTGAAGCTTTGATGAATCTAGTAAGCCAGAAATAGATTATGATAAATGACTGAAAATTAAATGAAATAATGGAGAATAAAAAACGGGTGGATGAAATAGTACAACCGCTGCCTCCACGACACAAGTGTATTAAAAATAACTCTATATTTTTTTTAAGTCTGTGATATAAATATAAGAGGTCCTCACAGTACAGCTGGGCGATAAGAAATATTTTTTTAACAACAAGTGCGCTTGACATGCACTAAATTCTATCAAAGGTTTTGGAAAAGTATATTCCGACCTCAACACCAAAAAGAATGGGGAAATAATTGAAGATGATATGGTCCTTACGTAAAGAATGTCAGATTAAGATTTTGTTGGCCCCAGTGTTCGATGGCTTTGAAACCTGGCAACTTTATCACACAGGAAAAGAAATTGGACTCCTTTGATACTATATGCCTATGTAAAATCATGGGCATCGAATGGAAGGACTATGCGCCAATTGGAGAGGCGAGAAATACTACATCAGCCTTCCGTATCAATCACCACTCACTGATAACACTCCAGTTGATTTGGCCATGTCTTGAGGCTCCCCACAACAAGACATGCGATTGAACCCATCAAATCAAACTGGCTGAAAATTGCACACGATAGGACGAATTGACTTTCTCACATGTCACACAACGCTGGGGTTATTAAGGCTGAGTACGCTACAGGTTCTATGAGGCTCCTGGGCTACAGATACTGCGAGGACCACCGATATTTTCAAAAGGAAGAAGGAAAACATTTACTTTATGTAATTTCTTGGAAATCCATCTCTCCAAAACATCAGTAGATTGCAAGTTCATTTTAAATTACCGTGAGAGTAACCCTGAACCCTAACCCTTGTCCATGACAGGTGTCTCTTGCATTCAAGCCTCTCGTAATGAATAAATGAAATAAAACGTCAGTTTTGGGTTACCAATGGTCTCCGAAATAACAGACTTTATTGACATAAGAATGGTGGATTCCCACCCACCCTGCGAATTCATCGGGTGCATGGTGATATTTTAGAAGAGAACTTTCGGAACTTTTTACATTGGTGATACACGTATGAAAAATATTTTTTGTGACACATTACTCAAGTTTTGTCAGTCAAGCCAAATATATAATGTCATCCCAGCAATTCAGCTGACTCAGGAAAAGTATGTTTTGAAAGATATACAAAATTATACTTATTTTCGCGACACACTTAAAAGTCTCAACAAGCTCTGTTCTGAAACATTAACAAGGTATGATGTAGTTAGTTGAACATTTTTAAAAATTTTAAGTAGGTTGCATTTGCCACGTGATTGGAATTTCAACATTTCTTTTAATTATTTAACGATAACAACAGGTCCATATGAAATTTTAGTATTTTGGGGTACTTTTCGGAATATATGGCCCCAATAAGAATGCTATTTCATTGTTTGTGAATTACATCATTTTGTATTTTGTATTTGGACAAATTAAATAGTTTGATGTGCTCCTTCGGGTGTAATTTTTTCCTTTTCAAGTGTACAGATTAATTATGATTTAACCCTCTCCTTCCAATAATAAAAAAACACCCCAAGAAACAAATAAAACTAACCATTTAATTTAAATTAGACAAACGATTCAATTAATCAAAATTTAGATCACATAATGTAGTTAAAAAAAAAATGAAATAACCCTCTAATTCGGACCACACCTGAAACGTGTCCATTCTTGTGATATATTTTTTTTTGTTTTATTTTTTGTTTTTACAAAAAAAAACTTTCCTTTGTAAAGCCAAAAAAACAACTAAGAGATACAGATTCACGAATTCAAGTTCCCATAACTGCAAACGGAAACATGTTGGTTATTCTTTCCCTTGTATCATGTTTTAACGAACTGACTCTAGTCAGTGCGCAACACACGCTCCCTTGATATAGAGCAAGGCATAATACATAAGCACACACACATATACATATATATATGTATGCATCTCTTGCTACTGCTGCCGCCACCTTCTGTTTCTGTTGAGGAAGGGTTTGGTCTCTCCTAAGAGTGACTGACTCTAAACTCCTGAGAGATCCTCCTCTACCCGACGATGGAGGCCACGCTATAAAAAACGGAGGTTTTCTACTTCGATTCTCGACTGTCCTTCATCGTCACACACAAGGGTTGGTTGTGTCTTGTTGTTGAAATATTTACTTTTGTCCGTCTATAAATCTTATGTTATCTCCAAATCTTGGATTCCAATGGCGAGTAATCTGTTAATTTTATGGTCAGAATGGACAAGACCCAACTACGCAGTTTTTAACTTCGGCCGCGGTCAAAGACTTTTACCCAGGACATTGATGCCAATTATAACTTGTTAAATCCCCCTTCATGAACCCTTCAGAAGGGCCCCACCCTCTTTTCTCGAGTTTTACTTATATAAATATATGTCTATTGAAATTATTCCTCGTGCCATTTTTTGCCAGACACTTTAGACGAAGAAGCTAGTAGACATAAAAGATGTAATGATTAAGAAGAAACATACTTACCACAAGATTAAAAAAAAATTGAATCATTTTTTTTAATTCCCCAAACTAATTATTAAGGACGTATTTCCTCAATTTAAACTCAAATGGAGCAGTTTGTTTTTTGCAGCTTAGCTGGTAGACCTCAAAACTCGCACCGATATTTTTTTTAAATTGAAAAACAATATTCAAGTTTTTTTTTAAACAAAACTTTTTTTAAAATTTAAGATGAACATCGATGGAGATTTTAATGAAAAAAAAAAAAACTTCCTTATCCTTCAAACTCCGATGAAGCAAAGAAATCTTTTAATTTCCAAGTTTTCTTATTTACGATGTGAATTTAGAAAGAATCTTTTTTAAAATCGAAAGTTGAAAAAACTTTTTCAGTTAATTTTTTTTAAAACAATGAGACATTACCTTTCAAGAAATCTAGGAAATTCTTTAATTTTCTGCAATAAAAACTATTTCTAAAAATGCAATTTTTATCTTTAATCTTGAAATTTTTCGGTAAACAATTCACATAATCAATAATTCGATACAAGGACTGATCAGAGCACGTGTTTTTCGACAGCAATTGCAGTATAGTACAATAGCTAATTCTGGATGTACACTTATACATGTGTAAAAATGTGTGTTGATTATTGTAGTATAATATATATATATACATTTATATCATTTTCTAATTTATCTTGAAGGATTGCAATTAACACCTGAATTTCATAGGTCAAGTTTAAAACTCTTTATTTGCTTCTAAAGTATAATATTTTTCTCGCGTTTTCTTGTATATCTAACTTTTCCACCTGCAAAGATAATGAAAATAGGTTTCACTACTTCTGTCCCAAAATAGTGGTTACATTTAGTATATAAAATGTATATGCAAATGTATCTATTATTGTGGGACTGAGATGGGACTATGCAAGTGTCTATTTATAGCGACTACATCGGACATTTCCGTGCTTTTGGCGGAATATGCCGATTGTAACCGATCATCCTCAAATTACGATGCACAATGTCTAAAATGAACTTAATTTGCCTTGACATAAATCAGTTGCTTTTTTTTAAACGGATTTTTTTTCAAATTAAGTTCAAAGTTCTTCAGTGTGGATATTTATTTTGCTAAATCAGTCTTCTTAATGCATTGAAAAAATCACCTTAATTATCATTTGGAATTTAATAAACTGTTTTGCTATATAACATCGCTGAATAAGTCTAATAAAAAAAAATGAACGTTTGTGATCGTTAATTTTGAAAAATGTTTAAAAAAGAAACGTATTTTGACTAGAAATGTTTGAAAAGAAACAATTCTTTGTAAGAAACACATCTAAGTTTGTATCACGATTCACACACACTCAATTATGATACAAACTATGGTGTACTTTAAATATCTTAATGTTTACGGAGACTTCATATTTTAATTGAAAATCCAATAATGTTGCGTAAAGATCGTAAAGCGAATTCCTGTTAAATAATTTGGGAGATAAAGAAAAAAAAATTAATTAAAATAATGTAAGTTTTTATAAAATGTGGGTTTGTGTTGAGTTGGAAGATCCCAATTTCAGGACCATTTCGTGATTCCATAGTTTCATATACAACATGGCGGAATCTTTATCAGGTAAAAAAATGATCCGCTCTTTCGAGATTTAGTTGACAAATTCTTTCTTGTTAACTCTTTTATTTCGCCAGATTTTATAAGAAAATTATGTAACTATTGAGATTTGGTATTCTGTCTCGCCCCAAGGCGAATATTGCTTAGGTGGGATGTCCAAACTGACTGAAAAATATTTTCTTATTTCTTTCATCTTTTTTGCTATTTCATCAAATTTATCGTCATTTTACCATTTCTTTTCATCATTTTTCTTCAAATTTCTGGATGTAGATATAAAGAAATCATTTAATAACGATGTATATTATTTAGTTTTTCTGGTATTGAAGCTGATTAAATTCAATATGTACGTACTCTTGGGTCAAAAGACGAGAAAAACGGTTTATGATTTCCTCTTGAAAAGAAAGGTTAAAATCAACTTAAAACGAAATATTTCGCTTGAAATAAATTTAAAACAAAATCTTTTTATTGGAAAAATCAAAACTATTTGGGAGAAAATAATGAGAATTTAAAACACTTGGTCTTTTTCAAATCAATATTTAGATGACAATAGTGATGATTATGATGATGATGATGATAATAAAAAGTAGCAGTAGTAATAGTAGTAATACTACTACAGTTGGCGCAAGTAGTAGTAGTTGTAATAGTCATAGTAGTACTTTTTCGCTACTATCGTAGCAGTGGTGTCCCGATTGGAATGTGCTTATTAGTTTATGATCAAAGTGTAGTATAATATCGTCCACGGAATATTGCATTAACTTCCTATTTTAAATGTTATGATTGTATTTGCCACAATTTAGGGAACGTGGTCCTTATAGTAAATTGTAAAGTTTCACACCCTCACTCGCTTGATCTTAAAAACGGTGCACAAATAAGAAGGGAAGTAATGAAAGAAAAATCAATTAGGAAAATCACGTTTAAAATTGCTCATTGAAACTCTTTGTTAAATGGTTCTTAGTGACGGGAATAAATGAAATTCATAATCTTAGTTTTTGTCGGTAGATGAAGAAAAATTAGAATAAGATTAAAATCCACGTAGAAAACAATTAAAATACTTTTATAATAACGTTTAATATGGAAGACAATGCTTTGTTTCGTTGAGAACATTAACAGATATTACACTTTGATCTTGAACTAAAGGCCGCAAAAAGCGTATTCCGATCGGGACCTCACAGCTCAGTTAATGCCACTTTTTTCTCTTTTTTAGTGTTTTTACTAAGTCTCATATTACGGGTATTCTTCATTTAAAACCTTTAGGGCCTTTATGAAAGTTCCAATCAAAAGCCGACCAATCGTATGGAAGCCTAAAAGGAAAAAAAAATTTTTACTGCATTTTCTTTTCCCTCCTTTTTTCATTATATTGGCGCAATTGTAAAGGAAATAACACTTGAGTTGTGTGTGACACATACATATGTAAATCATCTATCTATCTATCTATCTATAGATTGTCTGCCCTCACAGTCTGTTTCCATGTCTATTGAGAAATAAAGTATTATAAAGAGAATGATATTCAAACGAATGAATACGTGTTGAGAGGAAAGTGGTATTTGTGTAATGAATCTGTTTGAGAGATGAATAGACAATAACATGTGTGTGTTTGTCTGTCTCTCTGTCTGCCCCTTCCCTTTCTCTGTCTGTCTGTCTGTCTCTATATATATACATAGGTGTGTATATAGAGAGATATACACCATGCATTCAAGAGATGTGTTGTTTATGGATTGGAAGACCTTTAAAAGTATCTATCAATCTATCCATTTCACTCTATTCAAATCAATCTGTATCAGTCATCTCGTCTGCATGAATTCGTTTATATCTCGTTTTTTCTGTATGTATATATATATATATATATATATATATATATATATATCTGTCGGTTGATATCTATCCATGACAGTTTGTTGATATATATCTGCCCCCTCTCTCTCTCTTTGTATATATATATATACATATGTGTGTGTGTGTGTGTACATGAGAGAGATTAAGATATATATGTTTGTATATAGTTAGATAATAAGAGAAATGAACCCCCTATGAAAATAAAAGAAATAAACCCCTCCAAAAATGAGTCTTAATGTAGATAATTTCTGTGCAGGAATATTCGCCCTTCTAGATTAATTCTCCCATTTGTTCTGAGAAAGAAACAAGTGTTCGTTGTTTACGCCTCAACAGATGAAAGATTGAATCATTTTCTCTTTAACCAACAAAAAACCCCATTAATAAAAAAAAAAAAAATATCTAATGATTTTCTGTGAATTCTCTTGGGTAAACCTTCCTGTTGATAGGGCCCCATAATTTCGACCCCCTTCAACCATAAGGCCTTTTCTCGCTGAAGAAAGGACTACCTCGTTTAGCACTCGAGACACGTTTATGAGAAATGTAGTGAAACAGCGCTCTATACGGGATAATCAAAACAGTGTTCATAGTTTTTTATTGTTGGTATACAATTATTGTTATTATTACCCTTATAGTGTGTAATTTCACCCCACCGAAAATATTGTCCCAGAAATTATTTTGAAATATATGATGTCGTTGTTGAGCCTCAACCAGGTGGAATGGATTTAGTGGTGTAGATCTCATTCGGTAGCCACTTTTATAGCTTGTGAAATTAAATGTCACTACATGATAAATTGTGTACGTGTTTACACCTCAAACCAATGGTACACTTATCTCAGAGACTCTTCACGATACCCTTTTTTTCTTTTTATTTGCGAAATTCCACATAGGTAAATTTATTACGAAAAAATATTTGGGTAAAACTGATTAGACGTCACGCAGATATGCGATCTGTCGAAAAAATTATGGAGCGAAACGGTAACAATATCTATTTAAATTTTTGTTTCTCTATCTTGAATTTCTCTTATTCTTTTCATTTATGCGCCAATTTCAACATCGACTGTGCGCGTGTGTGAAATATTCACACCCACACCCGCTACGTGACGTCAGCAGAATTCTGATCGGGACCACCTTCGCCAAGTTGCGCCAAATATTTGAAAAGGCGCGCTGTAGCGAATTGACGCTAAACGGGCTCAGTAGCGCTAATCGGGATAAAACTGTATTTCCCGCAATTTCTATGGCTGACATTTTAGCTTTTATTTTTAGAAGCAAAAACGACATTGAACAAAAAAGCATTTCTTCACATCTCTTAGTTATAGTGACAATTGATTAAATCAAACCAAAAGATTGACCTTCGACCCAAGGATAACGTGCCACCAATTGGCCAAAAACAAGTTCGGTAGTCAACGAAGAGTCTTTTTCTCAAGTGTACTTGCTTTTAAATTTTTTCATTGCAGTTGAGAAAATAATTGTTTCTTCGTTTTCTTTAGCCATATAACCAGGCAGACACTTCTACTTCATCTCCTTTATTTTGGTGGTACCTGACTTTAAAGCCCAACTGACCCACTTTTCTGTCTATGGAAGACTCTAATTGATACAAAAGAAGAAAACATGATTTTGTTCGTTTAGTTCCTTGAAAAACAACCATGACAATATTAACAGTAAATATTCTCAAATATCCATAGTCGGAGCTGAGGATAAGGGGGACGGGGCTTGACTCTTTAAGGGGTCCCTCCCATATAAAGTGAGATATGTCAGTAGAAATGCTGGATTTTCTGGTGAACTGTCAATTATAAAGCTTTTGGGGGCCCCGGGGGCATTTCAAATACCCTGTCGTCAGTAATGTCTTGGCAAATATCAAAATATTCAATCAGAAGAATTTAACATGTGTTGAAACGAGGTCAGATCCATTTCAGGTCGTTTTTAAGGAAGTGATTTTCAAAGTAATTATTTATGCAGCTAAATAACATGTTGACCCACGTGATATATTCTGAAAGCAAGTCTGTTCAAAGGCCGGTATTTTTGCAGTTCTCTGCAATGTGATCGATTACCTCCCACCCGGACCCTTAGGCTGAACTTAAACCGGGCTACCCCTGACCTTGCCCCCCGCTACTACCTTCGTCGAATAGAATTGAGCTGTCACCTTAAATCCCTGATATCGTTGTACTTCGTGTGCTACCAATGTCCCATAATAGTTGTTACTTTTGCAAATACATTTCATATATTAAATGTAAAAACTATTATGGGACATAAGTAGTATATATATCCAAGTACTGAAATATCACCCCAAATTACTCGCGAGTAGACTCAATTAAACCATTTTTTTTTTTTTTGGCTCTTGGTCTAACTCCTTCCTGCCCTAGGGTCAAGTTTACTCAGCCTAATGGTTATCCGGCCACTGTCTCTAGTCGATTAAAAACACTGTTTTGTTATCATGTTTTACGACGATGATGATGATGATCGGAGGAGGGGGACTTTAAATATCTAAATCAATACTTTCATGCCCCCCTCCAACGACATTAATAATTTCAACTGATGATCACTTGTAAGAATTTTTCCAAGTCAAATACTTGTGAAGATATGAGACGGGCTCGAGGTTTTAACAGATTACCACCCGGGGCCCCTGGACTAAGCTTCAGTTAACTCCCCGACATTGTACCCTCCTTCGTTGAATAGGTCAGGTCACATTTAATAACTTATAACAGAGTACTATATAAGCTTAATGTACTACATGTATTGTACATACGTATGTATAAGTACTGAAATCACCTAAAATACTTGTGTACCGAAGACCCAAACCATTTTATTTAGTTCTTGGTCCCCAATTCCCTTACAGGCTCCTAGGCTTGAGCCTACTCAGCCTTATGGTTAATCTGCCACTGGAGTTATGAGATGGGACTCGAGAAATGAATTGGAGCAGTTGCTAGGCTGAAGGAGAAAAAAACAAAACAAGTCTGGTTAATTGCTCCATAGAGATTGTCATGCAACCAACGTTTTTTGGCAGCATGCTGTGTTGGGGATAATCAATTAAAAGATTGGAAAACTGAGTGATCAATTAATAAGTTACATCCCTGTCTTCTGTTGGGAAGTGATCACTTGATAAAATGTCTGAATTTTATTTAAAAAACAAACAAACAAAACAACGGACCCAATCTCGGGGATCAATTTAGCATAAACACACATAGCAAACTGAACGCTCTTCTATACATTAGTAGGGGGGGTTGAAAAACAAACACGATATTTTTTCTAGATATAATAAGGAGTAAATGTTTTAATTTCAGCCCTCTAGCTCCAGTACTGCAGTCTGTATTTGTGGTGCAAAAATAGTCAGTCGGCCAGCCAGAGTAGCATTAAAACTGGAGAAAACTATGTTGACAGTTCAGGTGACAGTTTTGACTGACTGTTTCTGACAATGAAGTCATTATTCATCGAAATAGCTGTTAACATTTGAATGGCATTTATTTGTGAGATATAAAAGGCTGAAACTGCCATAACAGCTGCTGGGTTGGAGATTCCCGTTAATAGAAAAACTCGTTGCAGGAAAAGATAATCATTAATTTTTAAAAAAAAAGAAAAAGTCAGATTCCCCTTCCAACACACACTGTACACAATAAATACGCGTATTACACTACACACCGTACCCATAAATAAACACACAATACATTATAAATATGCATACACACACATTATACACACACATACACACATACATTATAAATACACGATTCAGCAACGAGATTCGTTGAACATTTCAACTAGCCAAGCAAGGATAGATAAGAGAAAGAGAGAGGGTGAATAATCATAGAGGAGAAAAGCAGAGAGAGAGAGAGAGAGAGTGTGTGTACGTGTGTGAGAGACAGAGAGAGAAAGAGAAATTGGTATATTTTTCCTTGAAATGCAACACTTGCCTGGTTGGGTTAATGAACTTGAAGAGCTGTGGTTCTTTCACGGTGCCTGTTTGGTGAGGCTCATTAATATGGCATTCAACTAGTACATGGGAAACTCCAAACCAAAACATTATTATACTTTATTTTAAACAATTTTTCGGTACTTGTAAAATCCATTTGAGTCACTTTTGTTATATGATTTATCATTGAAGTAAAAAGCCTGGTGGGAACAATTATGGGCTCAGTGGCGGGGTAAGCAGACTGGTGGCTAAGGGGTCTCTGGGGGTTCTGTGATTAAAAACCCAGTCTGGGGGAGAGAGAGAGAGAGAGAGAGAGAGTGAGTGAGAGAGACGATGGAGAGGGGGCGGACGGTTATAAAAATAACCCCGGTGAAGAAAGAGGTTGAAAAAGCGATGCAAATTCGTGTCTCTGAAACATAGAGAACAGATGGGGGTGGGTCGTGAGATAGAGAAAGAGTGTGTGATATAATAAATGCGGGGGGTTAGAGAGAGGGACTGAGACGTGCGGAGAGAGAGAGAGACAAAGAGACTGATAGAGAGACAGGGGTGAGACAATAAATGTGTGATGTGTGTGTGAGAGAGAGAGAGAGAGAGGGAGTGTGTGAGTACGGCGAGAAAGAGAGAGAAAGTTACGGTACCCTCGTTCTCTCTCCCACCCTCTACTCGTGTTTTTCCAAGTTCAATATGAGTGCAAGTTTGGCTTGAGGGACAGAGCAGCGAACTGGTGACCAAATGATCTGAGGTCTCGTCAGAAAAGAGAGACTATAGTTTGGTTCAAATTCAATTAGTGTGGTCCCTTTAGAGAAGTAAGGTCTCTCCTACAAAGCTATTACTTCATTTTCGTGGCCGTGGCCCCGAATTACAAGCAGTAAATATCAATTTATTTCAATACAATTCAAGGCGTAAACATACCATTTTTATGAACTGTGTAATAAGAGATTCCCCAATTGCCGACATTCTTGTTGTACCAAGTTAGGGTTAGGGGTAGGGATTAGCATACGTACTCATCGCAGCTCTCTCCTTTCATCTGTCACTAAAAAAATGTCGAGACTAACAAAATTTAGTGATTAAACCGCAAAATGTACAATTCTGCGGCGGAAGCGGGACAGACATAACACCTGCAGTGGATACGTTTTCAAGTCTCGAAATACATGCTGGCGTGGTTGGAAAAAATACGCGGCACACTTGGGTGACGGCTGCGGCACACTTACGTGCCACCGCACATAGTTTGAGAACCACTGCTTCAGAAACAATTGATGGTAGCGAAAAAAAAAATGTTTCTTTTTCTTCTTCGTCTTGCAACGTACTTGGGTGGGAGAAGAGACCGCGTGTAGCAACAGCAGGAGAGAAACCTTAAAAAAAGATATCGGAGTACTTAGGGGGCAAGGTTGCCAAATTAGCCTTTTTTGGCTAGATACGGCTGAATTTTTTTTTACAATTTAGCCCATAAAAATCTACGATAGCCGAAAATCAGTCCATTCGATTTTATTGTTAATTTGTTATGGAGTATCAGTGAATGTTTTGTTTTGTAATTTTCTGATAAGTGGGCTTTGAATTAGAATATGAAATATTTTGAGCTATCTTTTTAGCTATAAACTTGGCTTAAAATAGAGGTATTTGGCCGGTTTTAGCTATTTAAAAAGACAGTTTTAGCTATAAATAACAAACTATACTTGGCAACACTGGAAAAAAGATATCAGTGCTCAAGGGGGAGAAAAAAGTGGAGAAATGAAATAGAAAGTGGGGGGGGGGTCAGGCAAGCGTATGATGAAGGAAGATACGAGGCTAAGAAAAAATGCTATCTCTCTGTCCCATAATAGTTGTTACATTTGCTTCTGTTTCGTCATACTGAATGTAACGACTATTATGGGACAGAGGTAGTAAGCAACAACGAACGGTGAAGAAACAGGTTGAATGGTGAAAGCAATCAGTTTCTATTCACACTGACTCATTACAGTAATATTCCACTTAGCGCTAACCTCGTTTAGCGCTGAATCGCTTCTCTTGGGTCAGGGGTCAATTTTTTTCGTCCCCGAAGCTGAAAAATTTGAGAAATACAAACTTATTTAGATTTTTTTTCTCTAGTTTGATAACGTTTTGGCTTCTAAAAATAAAAGACAAAAATTTCTGGTATGGAAATTTCGAAAAATGCAATGTACCCTGTTTAGCGCCATGACCCCGCTTAGCGCGGATTCACTATAGTGCGCTTTTTCGAATATTTTATTCGTAATAAATTCAATAAGGTTAAATTTTCGTAAGAAATTATGATGGAAGGCCTTAGCATTATGGACGGTTTCCGAAATAACTGAACTATACAGTCCGATTTGTGTACCCTGTGTAAATTACTCAGAGAAATATGTACACGATTCAATATTCATGGAGCTACCAGCTCTGGGGAATAGCTATCAGATGAGATACTCCTCTATCTATTATCAATTCCATCTGGTTGAGGCTCAACAACGACCTCATATATTTAAAAATGATTGTTGGCACAATATCTATTGATGCGATGTTCTAACGACCCCGCATAGCACTGTTTCAGGGACGTATAGCGCTAACTGAAGTATTATTCTGTTTACACTACCGAGTCATTATCATATACGACCCAAGATAAATCGACAACAGCCTCCGTGCAAAGAAAGCTGTTTACGTTCAAGTTGGCTTTTTGGGATTTGAGGCAGCATTGCCAATTTTGCACTTTTTGCGCTAAAGTTAGCTCGTTCTCTCGTTCTACCAGTGGAGAGAATCACTTCCTCAGCGCGGGCGTGTTTAAACATTTTAGCCATTTCTAGCGTCTTTAACCACTTTTAGCATCTTTTTGGCCATTAAAAAAATTTTTTCCACTGCTCTTGGGCAGTCAAATTAGCACGGAAATATTTTTTCGAATTGGCAACTCTGATCGGGTTGGGGGGGGGGGGTGAAGATATGTTTGGGCGAACGTACCTAAAATATTATGAAAAAATATTTTTCCTATGCAGAATGAACTGCTTGGAATGAATGTGGCCTTCGTTTCTACCGGAATATTTTCAGTTTTGGAGAAAAAGTAACTTTTATTGAGGAAGCGAATGAATTGGCACTGAAGTGGGTGATCAATTTACTATATACGTGTAATGTGAAACTGGGCCCTGAATTTGTGTCCGCCTTCGAAACACCCAATTCAATTCACTACGTAAATACTACATGAGAAAAATATTTTCCATGATTTTTTTTACGTGCTTATTTAAACGAATCTTGAGCAAAAAAACAATACTGATACCTCGAGTTTGTACACCTCTACTTGCCGTCATTTGTAAAAATCTGAGATAACCACGCAGGTTAGTGGGATAAAAAAGTTCAACTTGAGAAAAAATTGATTAAATTGTGGGAGGGGGCGAATTTTTTGTTACTCTACTGCATCATAACAATCAGAGAACTGATTTTCATAAAGTTATTAGTGGAGTTGGCAGAGGTAAGCGCTCTCTGAGTGCTTCCCTAGTTAGTTAGTTTGTTTTTTTTGTCCCGAGCATAGTGAATATCAGAGAAAATTGATTTTTCTTCGATCACTGTTGTGAGTGAATGTTGTTTGGACTATTTGACAGTTCAAGTTTCAACAAGGATTGTTTTTGTCATTCACTGTTGAAAATTGATTTTCATTTTGTAAAATTTGGTGCAGTATTCAGTTTTATTTTCTTTGCCTTATCTCAAAGTTTTATTTCACCTTTAAATTAAAAAGATTCCTTCTTGGGGAGAAAAAAATCTAACTCTCTTTAAACACAAGATTTCAAATTCCAATTAATCATTGACTAAAATTATGTCGATTAGATTCATAATAGATATAGAATAGATTCATAAAATAATATTTTTCAACATATAATTAGGATAATAATAATAATAGTTGTTTTTCTGTATGTATGTTACCATAACCTTGCAAAAACAGCACAGAGTTTTTTAGAGCTGCACTCTACAGATGTTCTAACTTGAAGAATAAAACAAATCTGGTTGATTTTCAACTGTTGGATTATGTTTTAGAAGAGGGGGGGGTCAATTCACAATATAACTATGTTGCATAAGTAGACCCTTATTTTGTGTTCACTGCGTAAGATTTTGAAATAGAAAATTATGACTTTATGAGAGATTACGATGACTTCATAAGAAAAGGTTCATTCTAATCACACTTTTTTCAAGTTGTTTTTTTTACCAGACCTCATACTCTGATCACACTTGCTTTCGAAAGTAAGGAGGAAATTTTTCTTGCCTAGTTCAAAACTAGGGTGATGAATTTTTTCCTGTTTCAAGGTTCAAAAGTCAAAGGAAATTTTTTTTCTTCTTCTAGTGATCAGAAGTGAGGGCTAACTTTTTTCACTTTCAAGGGTCAAAATTGAGGGAAACTTTTTTTTTTCTTATGGGGAAAAATACTAATTATAGAGAAGTTTCTCTTATTTACATACAAACAAATATGATATTGATTCAACATGTCCATACAAAATTTACAGCAATACTTGAATTCAATGGTCCCCTTATCTGTGTGTACAATAATGCGGAAAAAAAAGACAGGAGATTATGAATTTTCTTCCCTTTGTTATGAATTTATTTTCATCAAAAATCTTTTCAAAAATTTATTTTTTTCCAAATGACGTTTTAGAAATAATAATATTCTAAGGTTTCAACCCTCTAGCAGGGACAGACTGAGTGGTCAGGCATTTGGGCAGTGCCCTTGGACCCCAAAGCACCAAGAGACCCGAGTAACAAAACGGTTGAGAGGCTAGTAACCCTTTCTACCCAGAGGCCTAAATACCAGTCAGTCTACACTCCCCACCCCGGCAATAATTGAAAACACTTGAAACAAACAGACTTGTAATCCCACACTTTTAACCATCCCCATGTGTAATAGTCATGTAAATTTGAATCCTCCATATTTTGCAACAATTCATTACGAATCTAATTGACGTATTTCAGAGAATTTCTGATTGTAATAAATTCATAACAAGGGGAAGAGAATTCATTTTGTCAACTTCACTATTAGTTATACAGATATCAAAGTGGACCAACAAATTTCGGGAGTGTCTAAAACCACCCTTTTTACTCATGGATTGAGGCAGACAGTCTTGACTTGAATCGGTATTTCTCAAGCTGTGTGCTGTGGCACAATAGTGTGCCACAACTATCTTCCAATTTCCCCACTTGGATTTTCCCAAGTACATGAACATGTATTTCGAGCCTTGGACGAGTCCAGTATGGGCATTATGTCTGTCCCTATTCCACCATAGAAGAACTCAATCTTTTTAACAATAGATGAAAGTAAAAAGGAATGATAGGTACATACATAAGTATGTTTTATTTAAAAGCATGGCTCATTGATTTTTTTTCCAGTTACCTTTATAAACATTCCACAATTGGGACAAAGTTTTTCCTTGGTGATTCCACTGATGAAATCATTGAAAACATTGAATGTTGCCATACTCACCTAGAAATGGATCACTGTAGCTAAATTGCATTATTTTCGCCTGTACAATATCCCAAAGCTATAAGCTTATCTCTCTGTTCCCCTAGACTTTACTAATCCACCTACCCACCACGACTCTTCAGACAGTGATACAAGGTTACATAGAGCTCTACATGGTTTAGTGAGATCAAGGGCATCTACACGTGACTGAGGCTACTCACTAGGGTCATCACTTTCATACAGGTCGAGTAGTACCGAACAGGTAGAACGAAAAAGGATGCAATATTCATTTTCTTTAAATTAAAAATTAGATCATATTCTTACTCTCTCTCATTCTTTCTCACTTTCTTTATCTCCCACTCTCATTCCAAACAAGCGTCTCTAAAGACGTCTGTGATGTCATAATGCTATATCTTAATGATAGCAAAAAAAAACTGTGTGCATTTCACAATGGATTATAATTGTAAACTTAGCACCCCAATAACAACAAGCGAAAAGGGATGAATTTAAAAAAAATGAAAAAAAAACCTTTTGAGAGGGTGTTTACTGGAGTACACAAGGTAAATTTTCAAGACTTTGTGCCAAAAAAGTGTGACTGGAACCACTGACACAGACAGACAGACAGACATGTGATAAGGGTAGAATACCTAGTCACCGATTTCTTTGTTTGATTGGGTCGGTGATTAGGCTTGCATAATTTGATATACAAGGATAAAAAATGAGGAAGATTTGTGTGTTTGCTACAAATCTCTGATGACAAAACTCATATAAACATTTGGACATTTAGATCTAAACTACTGTATTGTGATCAACTGTGTCAAAGTCATTGACATTCCTGGACATTTACATCTGTTTGTTTGAGTCCCACACATTACTGCCCCAATTTCTAATTAGGAGTAATTTTACGTACTTATGTAATTTTCTATTAAAAAGATCTTGTTTAATTAAAAAAGGGATTGTAACACAAATTTTATCTATCTGATAAGTTTGATCTACAATTGTCCACGGATGCCAATAACTGGGATACATTTAACTGTGACACAATTGTCCAGGACACATGTGTCCGGGACACAATTGTCCTGTCACTATTTTTAAGTGGTCATGAATTACTAGATAATAACTAAATTAATCACTTTTAGAGTTCCAGTCTTAGATTTGTTATTAAAACTGTTGTTCAATTCCGAGACAGAAAAGAAGTTTTATTTTGATGGGGAGGAAACTTCACAAGTCTGGCATTCTAAAGCCCCTAAAACAGAGGTTCTCAAACTTTTTCCTGCGGCACACCTTTATCCTGTCTGGCAGGGTTAGCATGCCCCTTGTGGAAAATATCGTGTAAAATGAAAGAATACCATAGAACAGACAATAGACATATATTTGTTCATAATTTCATGTTACAATTATCATCAGATGAATGAATTTGGTACTTTCCAACGAGTTATTTAATTCTAGACCCAGTTTCAGGAGGACACTCCTGCATATCATTCTCATTGGGATTGTTGCATAAAATTTATTCAGTTTACACAAAAAAAATATATATATCAAGGAAGTTGAATAAGCATGGTTACATACGCAAATCAGAGACGCTTCATTTTATGGAATGATCCATTAGGTTTATGCTGTGATGTCAAGTGTATATCAGTTTAACAAAATACAATGTGTGTTCAATTGAGTGTGATTTCTACAAACTTTTACAAGTTTCACATACTCCGTAATTTCTCTTGTGTCCTCCTTGGGGTATGCGTATCCCGCTTTGAGAATCCCTGCCCTTAAATTACCATGAAATTTTCTAGATTTATTATGACTTCTTTTTCCTCTCTCCTAAAAACGGTAGGAATCTTGATCCTTTGAGTATGTTGAATTATACATGTATATATCTATGACTCAAGAATAGTTTGATAAGAATCAAATTTGTGCTGCGGAACACACACAAGTGTACGTACACACACATGGTGATTATTCAGAATCGCTAAAATATTCAATTTTTGGATTTTCAGTTTTTGTTTTGAATGTGAATTTCAAACAAATACACTTACCTATGCTGGTGGGTGGTTTGGTTAACATCCGACCGCTCTTAACACTATGCTATAGGAACTAGTAGCAAGCATGTGTCCGAATCAAACCCTCAAACTCATCCCCTATCCCAATCTTTTCTACTCCATGTTTGTTATCAATTAGTTGTAATAAAAAGCCACAAAAAATGAGATGCAGGTAAATAGTAGTAAAAAAATTAATAACTTGCCATCATGGGGAATATGTTATGCCAGAAAATTCTATTGAAGAATAAATATGGTCAGAATAAATTCTTTTTGTGACATCATTGGCATTTTCCATTGGAAAACATCTGAATTAAAGTGAAAAAGCATCTAGAAATATAAAAATTCTTGCAGATCTAGATTTTATCAATAAACCCGTCAAAATGAGGCTCCAAAAAAGTCAAAAAAAATTTTCAAAAAATCTATAAAAATCATTTTTAGGAGAGGTTTGGTGGAGTACTGATGCTAATTTTCAGGTCTGTAGACAAAACAGTATGGCTAAGAGCACTGGAACACATAAACACAGGCAAATATGAAAAAGGTTAGAACCCTTCACTATCTTTGATAGCTACAGGTGATGTGTCTATTTCATTTTCAGTTAGCAAACATCACGTAAAGTTTTTTTTTCAATGTTCCTGATTAATCAGAATAGATACTTATATCTCTTCTTGTTTATGGAATATTAGTGTGAAGAAGATTATGGAAATATTTGAAAGAAAAAATAATTATGAGTCTGTTGTTTTTACTTTTATCTAAATCTAAATCTTGGAAAAGTTGAATCTTTTTAATTATTTTCCTTTAATGAACTTTCGTATAAGAAAATGAATTGATTGGAGAAGAAAAAATTGTGTGCATAGAGCAACCGCCTGTCATATGACTTGTCTGTTGAGGTGGGGTTAGGGTCCAAGCTACAAATTTTTACTCTCTTTGTTAACTTGGTGTAATAGTTATTGTGCTGGGCTCTCTACTAGTTGAGGGATTGAATCACACCAGTTTTTGTTAATTTTGTAAATCAGTCTGTTTCAGCATGACTCAGAGCTAAACAGACAAACTAATAAACAAATTTGGTGACACTGGTCTTTGTATGAATAGATTGTTGTTGTGAGGGTAACCAAATACTAACTGAGCTGATATCAAATCTAATGAAAAACATTTTTTAGAGTAGTTTTTTTATAGTATAACATTTTATACTGCTATTTATATTTTTATTCATACAATTCACAAAGGAAACATACCATAGTCTTTCAAAATTGTGTGCTCTCTACTCTATGGTATCATAACTACACCTATAATTAAAATACTTGATCGAGTGTTTACTTGTATTTTACTTTTGGATTTGTTTACTCTTTATCTTTGATAGATTTGGTATCTACTTAGTACTTCATTGTAATTGACTAATTGTCACAACAACCACCTTGATGGTTAGGGATTTACCGAAGGAAGGAGCCTGGTAAAAATGGCTCTGGAAAAACTAGGAAAAATAACACATTCAATTAAAATAGTTACGTGAATTTTATTTATTTAACTCTTGAATTCATGTTTCGAAATTTAAATACTAATACCAAGTGGAATAACTTATGATCAAAGTTACCCCTCTCTTAGTTTAAGGTGAATTTTTTCATTTATTTCTTGTTGTATCTATCATAATAAATTTAACAAAACCTTTTTTTCCGTCACAGAAAAGCTCCACTGTCAATTAAGAGTGGTAGCAAGTGGTTTAGCCTGTCCTCTGCTGTGAAAATGTATTCCTATGCCAAATTTTAGCTTATTAGAAGCAAAATTGTAGCCTTCAATCTCTACAGTTGGCTAGAAATAAGAATAAATGACCTCTGATGGCTTTGACTGACTTTTGAAGTCAACCTCATGTAGTCTATGTCAATCACTATGAAAAGATTTACCCCTATGCCAAATTTCAGCTTCATGGGTGCAAAATTATGGCCTACAATTGCTTCCATTGGCTAGAAATGATCATTAATGATCCCTGGTAATCTTGAGGTCAACTGCTTATAGCCTATGTCTTCCGTCGTGAAAGAATATATCCTGTGCCAAATTTCAGCCTCCTAGAACCAAAATTGTGATCTACAAACTTTTGTACCGAAAGTTTGGCATTATAATCACATTGTAAATAGAACCTGACTAAAACCTTTTGAAATCACTGAGCCTATGTCCTCTGCAGTCAAAAGATGTACCACTATACAAAATTTGAGTATCCTACTTGCAAAATTGTAACCTACAAATTGGAACAGACAAACGGACATTGAGTTTTATATGGATATAGATTTTTAAATTTTATTCAAATAGATTTTTTCTTAGGTACTGTTTTAATTAAATGCACCATTTTTTTCTAGTTTTTCATTTGTGCCATTTTCCTGAGGTTCTCTAAGAAAGAACTCTTAATTCATTTGGATAGTTCTGCTTCTTTCTTCTTCAAATCAATTAATGGTTATTCCATTCAAAGCAAAAACCACAAATCTGTGTCTGTGTGTGTCCATATCTGTATGTGTTTGTGTGTGCGAGAGAGAAAGAGAGAGAAAAGGCTGAAAGATTTAAATCGCCTGATTTTTAAAAAAAGTTTTATGACAATATTTACGACTGAAGTGAAAATCTCAAGTTTCATTATTTCAAACTTTCAACGCGTCGTTTTATTTCTCTAAAAACTTTTTTTCTTTGATGCCATGAATATAAGCCATGTAGTAACATGTTGAGACTTTTTATTGTATACTTTTGATGATTTAAAGATTTAGAATTGTTCATCATCAGTCTATTAGTGTCCGTCGTTGGACGTACACTTTCTAGATTTCTTTATACCTGAATTAATTTAGCTCGTCATGCCATCTCACTTTCTGTCGTCCACAGCCTTGCACCTGATCTTTTAGGATCCAGGTTGTGAGACATGATGTCCAGCAGCTGTCTGACTTTTTTGCAACATGTCCAGCCCGTTGCCATTTGAGTTTTCTAATAGTCTCAATGATGTCTTGGACTCCTGTCTTTTTTCTGATATACTGAGCTGTCTTGTGATCTCTCCATGTGAAGTTGAGCATGATTCTCTCATGCGTGTGTTGTACGCCTCTCGGTTTGCAGGTCTGTCTCTTGGTTAGGATCCATGTTTTCGGCTCCATAAGTGACTATTGGAAGGATGCATTGGTTGTATACCCTTTCCTTTAAAGAATTTTGGGATCGTCTTGTATTCAAAGGTTGAGCTTGCATCCTTGGTGTGATTGTTTCATACGACCCTTGTTTTACTGAAGTTCATATGTAGGCTAACTTTTTTGCTTTCTTCGTTTAGTTCATCTAGCATTAGTTGGAGGTCATGTAGGTTCCCTGTGAAAAAGACAATGTCCTCTGCAAATCTGAGGCTGCTCAGATATTCGCCATCTATTTTGTTTCCTCTATTCTCCCAGTCCAGATTACAAGATCAAATTTGTGTAGTATTCAGACTAAATTGAGTTATTTCAGTACCAACATTATCAAATAACTTGGAATCCATCATCAGAGCAAATTTGTCTGGGTTTGGGACCAAATTGAGTAGCTTTAGTATCAAAATCATCAAATAGCTTGAGATCTATTATCAGAGTAAGCTTGCAAGAAAGTGGATTAAAATACCTATTTTTTTTCTATCATTCATGCATATTTATGTTTTATCATATCATTCATGTGTTAGGGATTTTTATATCTTGTGAATTTTCCTTCAGTACTAATAGAATTCATTCTGATCATATTTATTCTTCGATTGTATTTTTTTTACATGACTTCAAAATATAGTTGTTCAATTATTGACTGTGATGGTAAGTTTTATTTTTTCTCATTGTCTGAATATTACTTAGCCGTACTGAAAAAGTTAGTTGGGATCGAACCAGAGACATCATACCCCTTTGTAGTAATGGATTATCTACCACATGAGCCCCTAGACTGAGCTTCAATAAGGCTCCCCTTCACCTTGCCCCACCCTTCATTAAATAGAATAAATGTCTTGTTGAATAACTTCATTGTTGCACTATGTATAATGAACTACATGTATGATATACTTCTTGTCTGAATTTTGTTAGACAGAGTGTGTTGATCATTATGATTGATATGGTCGGACCATCTACCTTGTCTCTGTGTTCATTTTGTCACTACGTTTCGGCCGTGTACTCTCTGGCCTTCTAGAACTAACAACACCCAACAAAGACCAGAGGGTACACGGAGGAATCGTTTGAAATAAAATGAACACTTAGACGAGGAAAATGGTCCGACCATGTCATACATGTTGATGTATAATATACGTGCATAAGTACTGAAATATCTTCCCAAAATACACACGTGCATACTCAATTAAACCATCTTTTGGTCAGGGTTGGGATGGTGGGCTAGACTGAAGCTTACTCAGCCTGATGGTTAAACTGTCACTGGTCTTGCGCTTTTTTCACTTGGCCAGTCCTTGCTACTAAAATTCATGCAACTCTATTTACAGAAAAAAAAAAAAAAGTAATGACAATATTTATTATTTATATTTGACAAATAAACACCATACTTCGTGTGAGATCATTGGTCTGAGGAATGTTGGGGAGTAGAGGTTCTCTCTTTCTTCAAATCTTGTGATCTTTCCTCAACCCCCACCCACACTTTTTTTTAATGCCATGTACTTGAAAGATAAATACCACCAATACCACTGACCTCTTCCCCCCCCCCCATATCTTCTCAATGGTTTGTAAACTTGAATCTGTTGTTCCACATTGTTTAGTTTCCTTATCAGCAAATAATGGCCACCATTAATTACTATCTCTGCTTCTTCTACTGTGTAGTGGTTATGGCAGATGAACCATTAGGCTGGGTAGGTTTATACCCAGCCCCCTCTCCCATCCGATAAGCAATGACCCCATACCAGCCAAAAATGGTTTAATTGGCTGTACCCATCAGAATTTTGGATGTTATTTCAGTAATTTTACACACTTTATTATTTCTGGGTAATTAATGTCATTTTTAATTGCTTATACCTTAGAAATATTTTTCAAAATGGCCTCGACTGATAGCGATGATAAAAAAAAGTATTTTTATGACCAGTGCAATGATTATTTGAATTATCCGTTTGAACAATAGACAAATTTACACATTTTTAATTACAACAAGTGAAAAGAACAACCGCAGATGAATATTACTGTCCTGGTTGCAAAAACAAAGTTTACAAGGAATAATAGCCATTTTCTATACTTCATACACAATTAAAAACCAACACTCAGAAAATACCCTGGAACAAAAACTGTATCATCAAACACATTATTCGATGTGTATTAACATAAATTTACTCTATTCAACAAGGGGTGGAGGGCTGCGAGGTCAAGGGGGGAGCCTTACTTAAAGCTCAGTCTAGAGTCCTGGTTAGTAGATAACCTGTCACAGTCTGTAGGGTAGGGAAATTGATTAACAGACTTTTGTTAATGTTATGAATTCAATCCTTGAAGGGTACTCCACTAATACAATGTTGTTCCTAACTTTGTGAGTTTTTGTTTATCTGTAAGTGTAGGTTTTGTTGTTGGTCTCTTTGGGGATCCTAATTGATCCGTGTTTAAACACTTTTAACCAACATTACACAAGTACTTCACATACTTCTAAAATCTCCAAGAGTACCGTATATGTCCGTATATAAGACGGACATTTAATTTGAAAAAAATAAACCATGCAAATATTATGCTGAGTCTAATGCACTGTTATTATGACTAGGGGGTGGGGTCTTCAGAATATGACTAGTGGGGGGGGGTCTTCTGAATATGACTAGTGGGGGGGGTCTTCTGAATATGACTAGGGGGGGGTCTTCTGAATATGACTAGGGAGAGGGGTCCTCTCAATATGACTAGGAGGGTCTTCTGATTATGACTAGTGGGGGGGTCTTCTGATTATGACTAGTGGGGGGGGTCTTCTGAATATGACTAGTGGGGGGGGCTTCTGAATATGACTAGTGGGGGGGGTCTTCTGAATATGACTAGAGGAGGGATCTTCTGAATATGATTATTGGGGTGAAGTCTTCTGAAGCTGGATGTGAGCAGTTATGGGGCTTGAATAAGTTGCGGTGAGAGCAGTACTCCTCCAAACACCTTTATAAACCATTCATCTAGTCAGACAGTTTATATGGCCTTCACCATATGTGCTTTCTCTCTGAAAAAAAAAACAAAACCGAATTACCCATGCCTAAAGCCTTTCCATAAGAAGCCAGTATTTAATTGCCTTTCCTTCAGGCAATTGGTCGGTCAACAACAACCCCCCTCCTGTATGTTCCCTGCTGAAAAGAAGGAGCATCTTTTTTGCCGATCTATCCTACGTGTAGCGGTGTAGTACTAAAAAAAGATAGAGAGGGGACCCAGGGCTGCCTGAACACAGGTTTCATCCTCTCCTCCTAGAAGATTTTCGAAATTTAATTGAAAAATGTTTTGAGGCCATATTGGATGAGTTTGGGGATTTATACTTGATGATTTTTCTTATCAGTGAATTGTTCGAGTAGAGAATTTAGGTGGGAATTGCTTGATTGGCGAAATTTACTTATTTTCTGTAAGAAAAAGTTTGATTTCACATTTGATTACAAAAACTTTTGATCATAAAAAAATAGTTATTTTATATCCTTGTTTTGATGAAATAAACTTTTGATCAAATTAAAACTCTGTATCTACTTTTTGATGGATAGTGAAAACAACATATTTTACTTATCTTTTGTAATAAAAAGTTGAAATTTCATCAAATAGGCAACTCAGCATCACAAATAGACTGTGTGGGAATGCAATTCCCCCTCCCCCCAAAAGTAAGGGAATTCTGTTCTCGATTTTTTACACATTTGCAAATAAATGAATAAATAAATTAGTAAGGGAGATTACATTATTATTAGCACTTGATACTTAATCTCAACTGACAAATTTTACAGACAGAAAATATAACTAATTACATGGCATATCATATAAGTACAATATTGTTATCGGCTGTATTTTTTTTCCATTTATTACTGCTTGAGCAGTATTTATGGGAGAGTGGTTTAATGTATGAGTTTAAGGTACACATTCTAACTACCTTAAATATATTGGTGCTTTTCAAATAAACATCTAAAAATGTCAACTACTAATTCATCTTGTGTGCTTGTGTGTGTGTATGTGTGTGTGAGTGTATAGTCAAAAGTAAGTTTTCCCCTTATGCTGGCTACGGCTTCAGACTCTCAACGTATCTGGCAAGCACCCAAGGTGACATCACTCATTTTATCCTGTGCTATTTACCCATAGAGGGAAGGAAGAGAAAACGTGGCTTTAGACATTTACCGTTATTTCAACTACTGTTGCTATAGTAGAGTCGAATGTCAAGGATCTGTGACTGTTGTCTGTAGAACTAGGTTTGGAAACAAATTCTTAGTCTCTAGAAGATGCTGATCGAAATTAGCTTGGGGGGGGGGGCTCTCAAAAAATTGGATGCAGCCCACAGGCTACCTTTACATAATGACTGCTGTTTTGGTAATCCTTGATCTGACAGATTTGAAATGTGGTAGTTGAACACAGCATACAAAGACTCCAAAAGTCATGGGGGTAGGACTTAAGTGGCTATGTATCGTAGATTCGTTGATATGATATATTTGTTGGTTTAAAAGTAATATGAAAATAGTTTAGAATGAAGCTACAATAAACAGCTAGACTTCCACCAGATGAAGTATTCCATTATCCACAGGCTCTACATGTTGCATAAATATATGTGGGTCCACTTGGATCCTTCATATGAAAAAAATCATCATTTAGAATGATTTGACAGAAGACTGAAACACTTGGTTGAATGCAACGAATAAACTAAAAAAATTCCCCCAAATGAAAGACGTTTATCAGAAAAGGTTTTAATTATAACAATCAATAAAACAACTTTTAAAACAAGATCAATGTCTTATTCAAAGAATAGAACAAAACAGAATCAAAACATGAATTTCCAGACAAAATTGAAACATTAATTTCCAGACAGAATTGAAACATTAATTTCCAGACAGAATTGAAACATGAATTTCCAGACAGAATCAAAACATGAATTTCCAGACAGAATTGAAACATGAATTTCCAGACAGAATCAAAACATGAATTTCCAGACAGAATTGAAACATGAATTTCCAGACAGAATCAAAACATGAATTTCCAGACAGAATCGAAACATGAATTTCCAGACAGAATCAAAACATGAATTTCCAGACAGAATTGAAACATTAATTTCCAGACAGAATCAAAACATGAATTTCCAGACAGAATCAAAACATGAATTTCCAGACAGAATCAAAACATGAATTTCCAGACAGAATTGAAACATGAATTTCCAGACAGAATCAAAACATGAATTTCCAGACAGAATTGAAACATGAATTTCCAGACAGAATTGAAACATTAATTTCCAGACAGAATTGAAACATGAATTTCCAGACAGAATCAAAACATGAATTTCCAGACAGAATTGAAACATGAATTTCCAGACAGAATCAAAACATGAATTTCCAGACAGAATTGAAACATGAATTTCCAGACAGAATCAAAACATGAATTTCCAGACAGAATCGAAACATGAATTTCCAGACAGAATCAAAACATGAATTTCCAGACAGAATTGAAACATTAATTTCCAGACAGAATCAAAACATGAATTTCCAGACAGAATCAAAACATGAATTTCCAGACAGAATTGAAACATTAATTTCCAGACAGAATTGAAACATTAATTTCCAGACAGAATTGAAACATTAATTTCCAGACAGAATGAAAACATTAATTTCCAGATGGAATCGGAACATTAATTTTCAGACAGGGATGAAAACATTAATTTCTAGCCAGAATCAAAACATTAATTTCCAGACAGAATCAGAACATTAATTTTCAGACAGGAATAAAACATTAATTTCCAGACAGAATCGGTACATTAATTTCCAGACAGAATCAAAACATTAATTTGTAGACGGAATATCATGCCTTGCACCTTTGCTCTAAATTTCTTTATCTCCTCCATTCTCACTGTCTCCATCGCCCGTTTCTGATTCACTACTTTCAGTGTCACTTTCATCGCTTGCACCCAAATCTATGAGGTTTTACTCTCTTCTTATTCTTAGCTTCAGGAGAAGAGCAGCAGTTTTATTCTGTATAGGGACACATTTCCCATCAAGTATTTGCCAACCGTATTGTAGTCAAAATGATAGAGCATTGAAATGGATCCACATATATCCTTGATGTACAACTTGTAAAGCTGGTGGATTATGGGATTCTTCATCCGGTGAAAGTCTAGCTGTTCATTCTAGCTTCATTCTAAACCGTTATTTTGTACGTGCTTCACCCAAGCTTTCACTCAAATTGTCATCGAATTGTTAGTAAACACTTGGAAATCTTTCACTGTCCTGTCAGAGACTAGAGGCATCTTTCCAAAGGACAAAAGAAGTGATTCAAAGTTATTTGATTTTGTTACTTCAATTTTTGAAATGGCAAGATATGGCTTTTTACTATTCATCAGTTGATCAGGACGGCCAAGTAAGAAGCTTCTCTCCTTGGACACTTGCACAAATTTTTTGAGCAACAGTATTTGATAATTCGTCATTATCTATACCCTGATAGTCAATTGCTGCCTAAATGTAACTCCTCCTGCCACTGTGTCATAAGCTTTTGTGCTTTTATTCTTAAGAAAGTGATCATGAAAACCAATTTTGCTTCCAAATTCTGCCAAGAGAATTTCTTTGATGGCCAAAGTCTTGACACCACCGCCATCATGTCCAAAATTCTGAAGCAATTTTGTGTCATCCTTTCAAGGTTCCCTTTATGAACATGGGTTTAACTGCCTGTCATTGAATCAGTTGATAGTAGACTTGTTCAGAGCTGCCTGTTGCAACACAGGCTTCATATATCCCATCCTGCGAGACAGATAATACCTATCTTATAATGCAAATGGATCAGGTGTAACCTCAATAAATTCCGGAATGTAGCTTCTCTTTTTGAGATCTTTGTGGTAAATAGTTTTCAATTCAAAACTTTCTTAATAATTTCTCTGCCCGAATCTTAAGGAAACAATCTCTGCTGGGATATTCAGTGTTATCCCGGCTGCATGTATCAAACACTAAGCTGTTTTTTGTGATGTTATCCCACCATATTGTGAATATAGATATCATCACCTTTTCTGCTTTATAATTCCTCTGGTACCTTAGTCGCCCCTAGCATATTCCAGAGATTCTTTCTCTTTTCGATTTATAGCTTGTTGTAACTTTGAGGAACTAGTAAATTCTTTTTTTTGCACCAGGATTAAACATAGGGTCCTGAAGTCCGGACTATTTTATCATTAAGTTTGTAAAACTCATCGAAATCTCTCCATTTCAGTGAGAGATCTCAGACCATAACATGGCAAAATAGTTTATATGTTTTTCATCACAATGTTGTTTTCAAAGAATGCAATTTCCTCTTTCCTCAGTTAATAAATCAGTCACATCTTCAAGTTTTTTCTACTTTGCAACAGTGAGTAGATTCAACCCACTGCCATACAGACAAAATATATAAAGAACTAATGGATGATAGAATCAGCACAAATTAAAATCGGCTTTGCTTATGAGGTTTAAAAATTGCTATAAATTGTTTTGTGATCTCAGATACGATTTATTTGATATTTGGCCTAAAAGGCTTCCTAAGTTTGTAGCTGTTTCGGGATGGTTTTAAGTTGATAGCAGCCGACAAAAGGAAAAGAATTAAAAAGTTACCTTTACCATTTGTAATGTTCTTGTACACTGGAGATTTTATTTGTCGGTTCAACTTCATATAATTACATACTTGATGTACACCACTTAATCTGTGCAATAAAAATATGTTCCTACAATGCCACTGTGGCTGGCTGACTCAGATACATGCATATATATGTACGAGGGACAGAACTTGTGTGTAGAACGAAGCCCTTTGATCTTTATAGCCTAAGGCACTAAAACATCTCCCTCTCAGGTTACGATTAAAAAGCAAGTTATCATTTTCAGGTTACATCCGTGGTACATGGCCATTTTGAATTTAAATATTTACAAATAAGGTCAAGTGACCGGTCCTAAAAATAGGATATGTTGAAATTTATCATGTTTTATTGTAGTGGTTGTTGATTTTTAACTTTCTACCATGTTTGAAGCAAATAACATGTTTTTATGCATTAGAACGTTTGAAAAATGAGAGATATTGAGTGGAAATTCCAGTAATCTTTGGTTTGATGGGTGTGAAATATTGTAGTTAAACACAGCGTACGAAGCTCCCAAAAAGTTTTTAAAAAGCTAAATGTATGAATATACGACATAATGATCAGATATTTACACAATAATGAAGTTAGAAGCCATCAATATTTTATATAGTCATAATCTTTGGAGCCTTTGTATGACTTTTTGGTGTCCTTCTAATCTGTGTTCAACTATCATATCTTACACTTGTCAGATGAAGGATTACTAAAATGGCACTATTCGGGCTATGCCGAAATTTTTGAGAGAGTAGCCCTCGCCAATTTTGATCTGCATATTCTACGGGACTTAGAAAATGCTTTCAGACCTAGTTCTCCAGATGACGGTTATGGATCTTTGAGATTTGACTCTACTTCTATGACTAATGATTCAATAGTAGAATGTACGACTAAAGGCCTTTAGTATAGGTTCGCTACCACTATTCCTGAGAGAGGGGAGCAAAAAAATATATATTATGAGAGGTAGGGGAATATGTATCTTGTGTACGTGTGTGTAGTAAATTACATATTTTAGAAATTTGCAATTATTTCCACAACTACTGTTGCTAGATTTATGACTAATAATTCAATGGTAGAATGTATGACTGAAGTCTTCGGGGTTTGAGGTTTCATTCCTTCTGCTTTGGTAGACATGAATCCTGTCCAGACAAGATAGTTTTGTTCTCCTAAAATAACACTTTTATGAATCCTTTCAATGACCATCTGCCTTATTTAGAAACCACAGATCAGGGGTTCTCAAACTCTGTCTTCAAGCATACCCGTTCATTATGTCCATGAGTGTTGACATATCCCCTATGAAGAATGTAGTGTGAAATGAATGGATACCATACAACAGACTTTCATTCAGTATTTATTAATAATTTCATTCAATTTCATGTTACAGGAGATGAATGAGTTTAGCTCTTTTAAAAAAAATAACTCAATTCGAGGCACAGTTTCGGAGACACATTTAGCAAATCATTCTCAACTGACGGTTTGCACAAAATAATTTTTTGGTTATACAGCAAAATTTCAGTGTTTTGACAATCTTTCTTTTGTGAACTATTCAAGGGTCTGCATAATTTCTCTCGCAAACACTTCTAGGGTCTGCAAAATTTCTTTTGCAAACCCTTTAGGGGTCTGTGTGTGTGATTTAAGAACCCCTGCTCTAACGGAAACCTTTATCATTTGCAAAATCTCCAAGAGAAAAATAGTTGAATTGATATATTTTATTTAAATTCTGTCAATTAGAAACCAGTTATTACTTGTGAAAAATACAGATATACAATTTTAATTCCATTAGCTGACTTTTCTAAGAAAAAGAAACTCTATATTATATAAGGTGGTTATAATACATTTGGTTGGAATATCTAACCACATTCTGTGGAGTTCAGATGGTTTCTTCACTTTCTCTTAATTTAAGACTCAAGTTCAGTACTTCAAAGATTAGTTTAGATAAATCTCAAGGTATTATCAATTTTAACTCAGGTTTTGTTGAACAGTGATTTGAATAATTTAAAGGGAGAGAAGAGTCCATTGTTTCAAATGATGGGATGGAGTTTTTTTTATCAGCAAAATTATCACTTTTATTATTGAAGAGCCCTATTTTACAGACAAAAAAACAATTAGAAAAAGTCACAATGTTCATTATATAGACTCTGTAGTGTACACGTGAAAAAAATTTTGATTAATATTTGTTCATAGAGAATATTTTTTTAAAAAAAGAAAAGAAAACATTGACTAGGAAAGGAAGTATACCCAGGAAAATAATTCATTCATGGAAAATTAATTTTCATTTGCTTAAGTAATGTAAATAATCATTATCAAATTTTGACAACTGTCCATCGTCATCTTAATTTTTTGTGGTAAAAAACGACGAAAAAATCAAGATTAAAATGAATGGTTGTCAAAAATTGATCATAATGATTACATTGAGAGTTTTTGAAATTTCAGGCAGGTTATATTTCGGATGATAGTTAAGAAAATTGTGGGTAGATAATAGAAGTAGCCAAGATTTCATGAATATTCATTCCATAATTGAAAACAAACAAAAAAAATTGAACGGAGAAAGTAATCAATTTTAATGAAATTTTGTGACAATAATTCATTTCATTGGTAAGATGAAAATTTCCACGTGTTGAACCTGGGTGGTATTCATGTGATCATTTTATTTTTACTCTTTCTTACATCACATCCGTTTCTTTGGCTTCCTGTTATTAATCTCAATTTGTCCCTAATCTATCATCTCGGTGATTTTTCCTGAAAATTCGTCCTTAACGAGTTGAAATGACATTTTCATCATATTGTTTACAAGTTGCCAATCGCTTTTTGAATAAGTAAAGGCAACTTTCAACTCGAAAATCGTGCAAAAGTCGGATCTAGGAGACTTGCTCCAAGTTGACCAATGAGAGTCTTCTATTTTTGACCAATCGTCGGCGCGTATCGCCGCTAGAGTTGACCAATCGGCGCGGCCATTCAGCGACCAATCGCCGGCTCTCTGATCGACCAATCAGAATCGAGAACGTCACAGTCACGTGCTCTCACTGCCAGTTAATGAGATCTTCACATAAAATCACATTTCATCGCTGTGAACTTGTGTGCTGAAAAAATCCTATTTTTTCTACCTCAGCAAGGCATGTAAGTACCTGAAAAAGTCGAGGTTTTTATCAGTTTCGTACCTCCATTTTTGGCCCCAGTGTTTGTCCGAACAGAAATAAGTTTATTTTGACGATTTGAATGTCGATTAGACGGCATGGACTTCCGAAAATGTCGATTCTGTTTCGTCTTGTGTTGCTTTCTGTCCCCCAACCAAAATCAGCAAGTCCCGCCATATTGTCTATTACTGTTGTTTATATCTTCGCTTCCCTCAACAATTTTCCCCTTAACACGTGATGGCTCTTCTCGCTTCAATTTAATTTTACTAGAAATATTTATCTAGTTATAAGCTTGTTGAACTGTTTAATAAGACTTTTATTTCGATTGATGCTCGGAAGGGAATAGAAAATAAAATTTCCCGCTTGTCCGTTACTCCACAAAAGAAGGTTGTTGTTGTTATCCAAACCAACATGGCTAAAGAGAGACGACAAAATGATTTTGAAAAACTAGGTCGAATCTTCTCATATAAACCGGCTTTTCTTCCTCGACTCCTACATTCTTCTAATTTATGGTCTTATCTTTGTATTTACTTTATTTTAAAATATCCTCTGCTTTGTTTTGATAATGATTTAGCCCCTCAAACCTCCGGGAAATATTTGAATATTTCCTGTTTCTTTTGGGGGGAAAAGATGAAAAATTTCTGCATTTTTCTCTACTAAGATTTTCCTCTATATTTCGACATGGCGATCTTTCTGAAACCTTTTGTTAAACGGTTTTTTTTCTGCCTGATCATTTTGAATACTTGATTTGTTTTTTCTTATTTCAAAACAAATCGACTTCCTTTTTCTCCGAAACTTAATCATTTGTTGACTTGATTTTCGTAGTTTAAACCTGAAGGTTTTTCCTTTCGTTTAATTCTAAATCCTTTTCCCCTTTTATTTCTGAATGTTGTGGCCATATTGGCTGCTTTTCACTTCGCTTCATTTTTCGTTGTCTGAAGAATACAATTTTTTTTTCTTCCAACCACGTTTACTGTTTGGTATTGTGCCATTTATTTTTATAACTGCATTTGTTTACAATTTGTTTATTGTTTAATATTATTCAACTTGAATTATAATTTTAATTTTTAATCTTTACTCCTGTAATTTTTTTTTTTTTTTTTCTTTCCATATTATCACTCACTTGTGAACACTTTTTTTTTTCTTTTTCCTTCACTCGTGATTTATTGAAAATATTTATATTTTTTTTCTATTCAACCTTCTATATTTAAATTTATTTCTCATCGCGTCTAAGTTAACTGACTTATTATTAAACATACCTCGTGGCTATATATTATAATTCAACATTTTCTGAGTTGAACATTTGAAATTCTCACTTGCATTTTTATTTAATTTTTAACTTCGAATTCTCTGCACAAAAACAGGACGGCAAATTTTAGTTCAGTAATTCAATTGCTGTTCATTAATGGATTGTTTTTTCAATGATCAAGTTTACTCCAGTGTATTTAGTCCTCTGTTCCTTGACCAGGGCCAACTACATGTCTAACCCCATAGTGGGGGGGGGGGGCTTGCAGGGACGATGAGTCGAGGGGGGTAGACTAATGAAGAAACCCTTTTATTCCTTCATTTTTTTTTTCTTTCGTCGTTACTTTCGGCTGCTGCTGATACCGACATAATCCATTTCCTCTCACTGCGCATGCGTACATGCTCTCCCTATAAATACTTCAACCTCAGCCTCGCAGTCGTCAGTTCGAGTTCGTCTCTCGTCAGGATTACATTAACTTTTTTTGCTCATCATTTAGCCTAATTTTTCTCGAATCCGAATAAGGATTTAATTTTTTCAGTAAGTGATAACCTTTTTCAAACCGTGGTGTTTTTTCTCCCTTACCCCTCCGACATAATTCGGATTTCTTCCCGTCCGTCTCTTTATGCTAACTACCCCCCTGTCTCAATTGATTTGAGACCGTCTCTTATTTGAATAACAATTTTTTTTCTTTCTTGGTAATTTAAATCATGAATCTTACTTTCTTCTCTGATTTCGTTGTAGCTCTTAAAAGTCAAGTGTCAGATTCCGTTGAATTGTTAAAAATAAGAGGAAATGGCTCGTACCAAGCAGACCGCCCGTAAATCCACCGGAGGGAAAGCTCCCCGTAAGCAGTTGGCAACAAAAGCTGCCCGTAAAAGCGCTCCCTCAACAGGGGGAGTGAAGAAGCCCCATCGTTACCGACCCGGTACCGTTGCCTTGAGAGAAATTCGACGTTACCAAAAGTCAACTGAGTTACTCATCAGGAAACTGCCATTCCAACGTTTGGTCAGAGAAATTGCACAGGACTTCAAGACAGATCTTCGTTTCCAGAGTGCCGCCATTGGTGCCCTACAGGTAAATAACACACACACACACACACACACGTACGATCGACTGAACACACACGCACGCTCGATCTGCATTTCTTTTTTCCTTTTCTTTTTTTTTTATCCCCCACTCAGATCTGAACACGTTGGATTTATTTTTAAACATGATTTTTAATTACTGGATTCTAAATGATTTTTTTCTGTCATCCCCTGCCCCACTTATCCATCTTCTGCCTTCACTGTAGTGGGAGCTCAGGTTTGTTATATTTTATATCAAACATGGGGATTTTTTTTTTTTTAACCCAAATTTTCATTTGGGTTGTTGATTTGTTCTGGGGATTTTTTTTTTCCCCTCTCCCCTCCTCCCCTGGGGGGCCCCCTTCCCATTTTTCCCTTCCTTCCTCTCTTGGGTACACGTGATGTCAAAGTAGCTTTCTGATTGGTCTGTTTCGCCTCAACAAATGCTGAATATTCATGAGTTTGTTGCTCGTTTCTCTTCAGCCTTGACCTTCGTTTCTTGTCAAAAGGGGAGATAACTGCAATTGGCTTCTTTACATTCTTTTTATGATCCTTCAACTTGTGTGAAGGTCTACTTTCTCTCTCTCTCAGTAATCCTACTACTATTACCACTACTACAATAATAATAACCCTCATAAAATCTCAATATCATGAAACCAGGGTCAAGAATCCAACCTCGAATTTAAACTTCATTGTTGTAACTTTTGATTCATTTTATTGAATGTTCAGTTTTGTTGTTGTAAATGACTTGAATTTTTAAACTCCTGGAAAAAGAACCCGGATTATGATTGAAACTGAGACCCCCATTCAGTGCGGTTTCACTTATCCATACGTCAATGTTTTTTTGTTTATTCTCCCCCCCCTTCCCTATTTGAATCTAATTAATCATTTATTTACTGAATGAAGGTGAATCTTTTAAATGAATCTGGTTTGTGTCCCAATCTAATACCTTCGTGGTATTACCTCGTCCATCACGGTTATCCGCGGTCGACCCAATTAAGACGACTGAACTCGTTTAGTAGTAACTGATTTTGTTGATCAGACATTTTGATACTTTGATGGATTTTGTTTTCTTATCCAGACAATTGGAGTAGTTTCCTTATTTATTTTTTTAATTTTTTTCCTGTTTTTCTGTTTTCCAAAGCTAAAGATAAAGTAACACTTTGTGAATAGTTCACTATTTTCCTATTTAACAACAGTGGATAACAAGTTCTGTATTTTTTCTTTTTCTTTCTTTGAATGTCTGTCCAGAATATTATATGATTGGGATTAAAATGAGTTTGTCATTTTCTGACACGTATACATACCAAGTGGGTCCCTTTGTCAGGGGGGCAGCGGATATGGACACCCCCCACCCCAAATTAACCATTTCAACTTTGTATCTCTGCGGGTAAAGAGAATGGATGAAATTTTACATTTATCTTGGGTTCCCGAATTCTGTTGAACTTTTTCCCTTTTTAGAAAAAAGATGATCGATTGAGGAATTGATTTTTAAATGAGAATTTCTTTGTTGATTGTTTGTCTCAAACCGAAATGTTTTTTGTTTGTTTTTCAGGAAGCAAGTGAAGCTTATTTGGTCGGTCTTTTTGAAGACACCAATTTGTGTGCCATCCACGCAAAGAGGGTAACAATTATGCCCAAGGACATTCAACTGGCCAGAAGAATCAGGGGAGAAAGAGCATAAAAAAAAAAAAAAGAAATAACTCACAATATTGAAAAAAAAAAGAAAGACATCCTCCACCAACAATTCAAAATTCACTCTCGGAAAAATGCAAAAAAAAGACAGATACAAACAATAAGGAAAAGAAAAAAAGATATATATAAGACCTTACCCTCCCTTCTTGCCCCCCCGCACACATACACGCATACACACACTAAATCTCTGCCCCCTTTCCCTTACCCCCCCCTCTTGAGAAATTGCAACAACAACAACAAAAGAAACAACAAACGTCATGTCATCATTTTGTATCAAGATTTCATATTAGGACATAAAACTTTTTTATAAAAGACCATTGTAGATCATTGGAATAACTTTTTTTTTCTTATTTTTCTTTTTGCCAATTCTCTCTCTCTCTCTCACTTGTCAAGCTTCCCTCTGTCTCTATCTCTCTCTCTTTCTATATTCTCTTTCTTCCTCTCTATCTCTGATTCTTAGTCTTTCTTTCTCACTCTTTCTCTCCTCCTCCTCTCTCATCTAATCAATGTATTTTGGAAATTTCTCTTTCCAAAAAAGAAAGAAAAAAAAAAGACAGAGGGAGACTTGCATTTAATTTATTCCATCATTTTTCATTTTTGCTCTTTTCTTTGTACTTGACAAACCTGAAAAACTCTAATTTTCTTCTAGCAGAGCCACTTTTAATGTCCTGCTGTGTGTCTGTATGTCAGTCATGTTGATGTCCAAATAAATAGTATAGGCAACAGCCAGACTGCCGCCACCGACTCCGCGTGTCTCATCCTCCCTCCATCTCCTCCTCCTCCACCCTCGGGGGGCGCTTAGTTGCCCCTAATCCCCCCCAAATACTTGGCTTGGAAGGAAACAAAAGGGTTTGTCTTTCTTTCTCTCCTCCCCCCCCTCTTATTTTCTTTAACCTCCTCCTTCCCCCCTTCCATTCCACTCTTTAAACCCTTTTCTTTCCTTCCATGTCTTTTTTTTTTTTCTCCTCTCTTCCTTTTTGTTGTTTAATCTCCCCACGGGACCAAAAAAAAACGACTTTCTTTGTCTTTTCTTGGGTTTTTGTTTTGTTTCTTAGTAACGTCCTTGGCAACAATCACCCCCCCCCCCTTTTTTTTTTTTTGTTACCCTCCCCCATGATTTCCAGTAAAGTCCTGCATAACCCCCTCCCCCATCGAATATAATAGATTTAAATGCAAGAAAAGCCAAGGAGACACAAAGAAAGTCGTAAATATGGATGAAATGTCATTTTCTATTAATTACCAAAATAGAATTAAAACTTGTCTTTTTCTTTCATCGAAGTGGATTTTCACCTTTTTAAATGTCAAAATGAGTTTATAAATATTTTTCTATCACCAACAATTATTCCCTCCTATTTTCTATAAACAACGAATTGATTCTGAATTTGGCAGTTTTTGATTGTCTTTTGCCTTTACTGCTTTCAATTAGGCCTTCTTCAACTTTTGTTTAATTTTAAGGAGGAAATATATTTTCTTTAGGATTCGACGAATTTTTGGGGTCAAGATTCGGTTTGGCAAAAAAAGGAAAGGTTTTCATGGAAAATACTTTGTTATTCATTTTTCGACCGAAATATTCAAGGAAGATGTTCGTTTATGAAAGACATTATCCTTGTCTTTCATTTTCAGAAGAAATACTAATGAATTTACCCAGAAACAAATTTGAATTTTCATTTTCAGAAGAAATACTAATGAATTTACCCAGAAACAAATTTGAATGATTCCCCAAGGAATTAAGGTTTCACATTCATATTATTTCAATTCATTGAAATAATGACACTCACGACTTGGTATAAATAAGGGGGAAAAGTGATCCAGATAGTAGTTACATATACAATATTGATATTTTGTTAATTGTATAACACTTGATGAATCTTCCATGTAGGACTGAATTCCCTACATTTCTACCCACAATTTCCTCCAATTTGAAAAGGACTTCTAAAGTATTTGGATACATTTGAGATTGAACCTACATAAGTACTTATGAAGGAACTCGAATGAAATTTCATGAAAAATGACCTGATTTGCCAAACCGAATCTTATTTTCATAAATGTTGAATTGACTTTTCAGTGGATTTTTCTCCTGCTGACGGGACCACACATCTTTCACTCTTCAGGTTTGCTGTCTCAACTGCTGAGCCAGAAGAACTTGGAAAAAAAACCTTGGATCAAAATTGAAATTTTTATTATCATTTACAGATGTCTAAAATCGGTTGAGGTAGACACGTTTAATCTGACCTTTTGATTGAAATGTCTGAGGGAAGTGCCGAGGAAACTGTACAATTTCCGGACTCCCCCACCCACACGTGTGGGGAGGGAAATCCTCTTGAGTCACGTTCCACCCTCGTAGGAAAGAGATAAAACCTAAATTTAATCTTGTTGCTCTTGACGACGTTTGATTTCCCTGTTGACTTGTTGTAATCTTATCTTAAGTTGATCCGAATCAAGTCCGTCCCTTTCGTTGTGACGTATTTGAGCCCTTAATTGTGCTCTTTCCAACGAGGGTAGACGTTCATACAAGGGTTTGTCTATTTCCAGATCAACGTCGTTCTCTTCACGGAACCAAAGGAAATAAGCTAAGAAAATACCAACACTTATTGAGACAACAAAGGGTTCCGCCTTGGGTCGGGCTCTTGTCCTATCTTCAGGGAGGGTGAAGGTATCAAAGGATTTCCATTTGGCTGCTCCACTCTGGGTGTACTTGACACCAAGGGCGTCACCTTCCTTGGGGGGTTCCCTCAGGGATGTGTTTTTCATGCAGCGACTGTTGGAGAGAAAAAAGAAACAGTTAAATAATGAAGCAATTCATAAGAAAAAATGTCTATATAAGAATAAGTCTAACTTAATTTGTTTTGGTTGAATATTGAGAGAATCAGCTTCACGTCTGAAGTTTGTATTAATAGAGATAGTTCAATGATGAATAATATCCCACACAATTAAGAACCACACCCCCATTACATACAACAGGGGAGAGAGATGCTGAAAAAGTTTCACTTTTCAATCCTAGTGTTAACCCTGAAAATGACCATTGAGATTCGTTGAATATGATATTATTTGTAATTTGAGATAACAAGGCCATTGCTGTATTGTAAGTATCCGGATGTAAAGGGGTTAAAGATTAAATAAATGGAGATTAATCCTATCCTAATGGCAGGAAAGGATTAATTCCACTTGAAAGGAAGAATGAACCTTCTTAATTGATCATTAATACAAACCTCGAAGCTAATTTGTCAAGTGATAAAATGAATTAAAAAGCTAAATCTCAGGAGAATCATTTCGATCGAGGATTTTGTTAGTTTCAGACCAAAATATGTAGGTAGTCTACATGGAGAGGAGGTGGGTGCCTCAAAGCGACTCCTACTCAACCTACCAAAATAGAATTCACGAAACACACTCCTCTAAAAAGCAAGGACTACTATATAGATCACACGTCACCCCTGGATACATTCAGTGTTTCATACTAACTGCTGGGTAAGTGTGTAAATACTTTCAATATCCCGAGGGAGGATGTTTTCAAGGAAACACTGACGCATCCAGTTTAATCATTTACTCAATTCTCTTCTTAACAAATAAGCAGAACATTTACAGAATGTCGGAATATAACCTAACCAGTATTCAGCCACGGGCAATTCCTTCCTCAACACCCAATTAGAATTGATGGTAACTAATTGAGAAGGCGAGAAACAGGATGTTTTTTTTATGAGATTTTTGCTTTGATGATGAAACAATTTTGTTTTCCAAACTGGATATTCAAGTTACAACAGACATTTTGTTTCTGCCTTCAAATTCCTTTTATTTTATTTAAAATGAGGAAGATTTCTGAATTGAAATAATGTTAAAGCAAATCAAGTGAATGGGGAGGGGGTGAATAGATGAAAGAGACAAAAGATCGAAAGACGGTGGGTAGAGATGTGAGACTGAAAAAAGAGGAGAGAGAGAGATGGATGAAAAGAGATGGCGTCAATTCAACAACGGGGGGAAAAAAGAGCAACTAGGAAAGGAAGCGAACCATCCTAGTAGTCGTCGTCTCGTCTGCTTCTTCGCACACCCACAGCTTTAGCGGGTGGGGGTGGGGAATCCATCAACCCTCTCTCCCCCCTTCCAATCTGCACTGACTTCAGATCAAGGCTCGTCTGGTAGACACGTCGGTCCTCTGACAACGACTGAATGTGGCAGGATTTTCTTGACACATTATCATCTATATGGGTCACGAGTTCATTTCATGTTCTGACACTAGATTAACTATTAGAAAAGGATCAGTTATTTGCTTCAGAAGAGAAAATTTACAATTCGGTGTCAAGTCACATCGATTCAACAGAGAAGACAGTTGTTGAACAAACATAAGAACGACTGAGAAACTCAAGTAGATGGTCAACTTAAACGAAACCAGTTTTTTGGGTTTTTTTTCTTCAGAAAAAAAGCATAAAACCAGCTATAAGTTGGACAGAATTAAAAGAGGACGACGAAGATGATATTTTCAAGTATCTCAAAAGTAAATGCAATTGTTGAGCTGAATAATACAAATGACCATCGTTGACTGCTTCTAAAATCAACACAGGAAGAGAACACTGTTAGGTGTGAGATATATCGACAACAGTTGACCTAGTTACCCGCTCGTGGGTTAAGAAACTGACCACAACCTTAACACAAATACAAGCAGCGTGTAGACATTTCGTGAATATGAAATATTTAATACTAGAATAAACACGTACACAAACCACATGATGACTAACTACGCAGTCATGATATTAGATATGTATATCTTAACTCAAGAGTTTTTATTTTCACCTGTGAAACAAACAAAAACCGTCAACGTCACACACGTAGGTTCACGAGACACCCAGGTGCATTACGAGTACACGTACGAACTACTTACAGAATAAGTACACACAAACAGTCGTAAATAAACATACAGGCTAATAATACACACCTATCTTTTTAACAAATGCTTACTGGGTACTACCATGTGATTTCCTTTTCGGGACACGTCACTTGAGATTTGTTTCTTACCATTGTCTGGTTATACAACACGAATTTCTAATCAGTAAAAATGTATAGGGAGTTCCCCATAGGTGTGTGTGTGTGTATATAGACAACGTATGTATATACAGCACGTACTACTGCTTCTACACACCGTTTATGTTCGATATCCGTGTGGTTGACCAAATTGAAGAGATTGTTACAATAAACACGGCAGTTACGATTCCTATTATATAGCAAAGCTCACAACCTATTGTTAGTACTTGATCCTCATCGGTTGCACTACTACTGTCCTTGTGCCAGACTATCTGAACTTGAATTAACCACAACCACAGCAGTTTAGGTACTCCTGTCGTTGTCATACGTGATATCGACTTTTACAAAAGAATTAATTCATTGATCGGGGGGGGGGGGAAGACACACCCAGACACCTGTCGAAAACTATATTTTCTGCAAATTGATCAAAAGTGGTTAATATGAGCTGAAAAGTTTTTTTCATCTAGTCAATGGAATCCTCACCTTCCCTTCGGGGGTGCCATATGCCCTCTCTAGTTACTCCTTAATATCAAAGCTTTACATTTTTATTATTGGATTAAAGGGGGTCTAATTTTCGGGGGAAGAGATGAAAATTCAGGAATTTTTATTATTGCATTCACAGAATTCAACTCTTGATCAATAACGAAAGAAAAAATCGCAAGAATTTTCGTTTTTTTTTCGCAAAATTCTATGAATGTGTTATAAAAGGTTGTTCCCATGACTATGATGACGACTATTATGGGATGGCCGTGGCTCAAATGATCAAGACGTTGATCCTTCAAGCAAGTACGTTGGGTTCGAGACTGAAACAAAGCATTTACACATTCTACAAATCCTTCAGACCATTTATTCCCCTCCCCCTTATAGCCTATCAATTTGTATACTTGTAAAATCAGAAAGATTAAAAATGCACCCATAACTATTACTACTACTGCTATGCTACTAACACTTGCTCATCAAGGTTTGGTAGTGGAAGACGGAAATCCACTTAATACCAACCGATGTGCTATTCATATTTGTGTGCGTGTGTAACACTTTTCAATCGGCGCACACATGTGTGGTACTTAGATCTTAGGACGAAAACACAGATACTACACTCTGATTCTAGGCAGAAGTGCCAGTCCATAAATCCTGTCATGCTTGTAGTGTAAGTTAATTGAGAAAAGACCCTGACGAAATGTGTTGTATTATTAGTTGTTGAGTAACTATGGCATTTTGAAAAATCCAACAGCCTCTTCAATGCAGTGTCGGTGAGGCTCGTTACAAAAATATTAACCGAAAGATGAAGTCCCGACTTCCATTTGACCAAATGAGACGGTGGGGGGGGGAATATTTTATAAACTGATTTGGTTTGTGTACACTCATTTTGCCTTAATCTTCCATAGTAACCCATTTACATTCAATGCTTGTAAAATACAAAAAGAAATAGAAATGTTGGTCGACAGATATGCAATTCGCAGCAGCCACTTTTTTTCCCCTGGTCTGCCTACACATACAATTCAGGAAGAAATATTTTAAAGGGTCCCAGAGCGAATATTCATTGATTTATCCGTAAATATTCGGTAAGGCACAAGTCATGAAAATAATTCTTCTGAAGAACGGTTGTTCAGGTAGATTATAAGCCTCATAGGGGATTGAGGAAAATAATTTTCTTATCAACTCGAATGGGCGCCAACAACAACACGAAAGGCAGACTCCAGACTTTATTGATTCTTCTGAAACGACCCAAAGAATCCCATCAACAGGGATTTGGATCAATATGAAGATTTTTCATTTAGGGAATCACAAGAGTCGACTACGTTGACGAAGGATTTTCAATATTCGGAAGTAAATGTTAGATTTTAAAATTTAGGGTCTTTTTTGTTTTGTTTATTTCGGCAAAGATAGCTTTGTACAAAAGAGTTTTTTTTTAACCAAGACTGCACCTACCATAGAAGGGACGTTCAGAAAGGAAATGTTTATAACAAGAAGAAAAAGATCTTTAATGCAAAATGACAGAAAAATTAAAAAGTAGATTTTCTTAACGGCTATTAAAAGGTTATGAAAATATCTTTCATTTTTTTTTTCCACTTGGAGTTTATTTCAGAAAAGTAATTGAACAGAAGCAAAAAAGATTTTCCGGAATAAAAATCAATGCTATCACACTAAAAATGATTTTAAATTAGATAAATAGAGTTTTCATTTTAAAAAATCTGCTAATAGGACTTTATTTTTAAATCTCAACGCGGCCAGACACCTTACAGATTATTATACACACACCCGAGAGGATTTTCCAGGGGAAATTAAACTTCATCACGCTTGTTGTTTATACTAAGAAGATGAAGACAGAATTTTAAAACTCTTAACGATATTAGAAACAAACTAATTCGAGACAGATTCATTTTAGACTTTCCATCCCAAAACTAGACAAAAAAACGTAAACAAATCTGCCGCCATTTTCTAATTTGTTTTTTTTTTTTAATTTTTACCGCCAGATCTTATTTTATTTCTTTTTAGAGAGACAAAATCTTTATTTTTAATATTCAAAGAATTAAATCATCTTTCTTTCTCTTAAAAGCAAAAAACGTCATTTTTATCGGATATAATATTAAAATCACAGAAGTTGAAATCATTTGTTCGGCTTTGTATATCGACAGGTTAACAACAGACAGTCCTTGAAAAGACGAGACGATCAAAATGTCCTGTTGTAAGATTTTTGAAGTCTTTAAATCTGATTTGACTCAGAGATGAATTGCAAAAGTTTTATTTAGTGATGAATTTTGAGATTTCGTACGGAGTTCGATAAAAAAAACCAGGACTAAAAACATTAAGAAATATATCAAAAACAATAACATCCGATCGGAGCAGCTAAATCCGGAAATATTTGTCAATAAACTAAGAAAAAGCTAGGAGTGGAGTAAGTTTTTGTCCTTTTAAGGCGGAACTTATGAAAAAAAAAATCGGAGGTTTTCCAAAAAGTAAACTACAAGAAAGACAAAAAAGTTTAGAGGGAAAAAGAAGAAGAAATGAACAACATGGCCGACCACAACTGAATATCATTAAGAAAAAAAGAAAAAATCTTTTGTTGAAGGCGAAAGTTTAAGAAATAATCTCGCTTTTATATTTTGTTTACTCTGTTCTGGTTGACTTGTTTATTGTTGTTTTTCAAGTTCAAGGATTCGATCCCCCCCCAAAGGGCGTGGGATTGGGCAAAGTCAATGAATGAATGGAGTTTTTTGTTTAGCGCCAATTTGAAAAAAAAAAGAAAAAACTATTTAGCAGTAAGATGATTTTTTTTCATTTCTTTCTACTTGGTTGCAATTTTAGAGCATCAATTTTGAGTTTTGAAATTTTCCATCTTTTGGGAACAAAACGTTTTTGGAGGAATTTTAGTCCCACTTCTTTGCGCTAGAACCCCCCCCCCCAAACGTCGTCGATGTCAAACTTTTTAATAAGGAAGAAAATTAAATAAAAATAATATTTTTTCAAGGTGACTAGTTTTAACTTTCAAACTGCAACGAATTGAAGCAGATGTTTATCTACAAGTACTTGTCAAACATTATTAATAACTAGCTGAAAAATACCGCCGGAAGGGCGCGTTTTCAGCTAGTTCTTGCAGATGGCCTAAATCGAGCCTCTGACCACTATGAAAGATCTAAACAGGAGTTGTTTTTTTTTTTTCAGGCTTACCTCAATTCATTACCTCTGGCTACAAAGCATCATTTTTGCTACTTGGAGGTTACATACAGAGAAACTGAATCAGACGTTTGATATTATGGATGTAAATCAGATAATTGTAATTCTGATTGCAAACACAGACCTCACATAATTATCATTATTTTTTTTTCAATTTCCTGGATTCAACTTGCTAAAAACATGTTGGGGGTCCCATTAATATCCACAGAAACTTTCAAAGGAATATGTTGTGTGGTTCCCGAGTTACACTGTCACATACAGATGGAAAGACCTTTGTTGAATGGATGCTGCTTCCTTTGGGATTTTATAGGATCTTTCTTCAGTTCTATTGAAGGATGCAATTTGGAGGTGCACCAAAAGTTACAGAACTACATTCAGGCAGAAAGAAACATTGATATTTTTCTCCTGTTGTAAGACAACAATCATCAAAATAAACTCACTGACTGTTGTTAGTGAGTTTGATCTTCAATGGACGTTGCAGTCTTATGTCAGTGAGTGATCACAATAAAAATCCAAACAAGGGTTTTTGACAAGAGTAACACCTCAATTTCACTATCCTAAAAGTCTTTTTTGACAAATGGCTTTTTTGGCTGTTTGCATAAACTTTACAATTCTAATCTTATAATTTACCAAATGTCTTTTGTCTGTCTGTCATATTTCAAGGACAGCTAGAACTATGGCCACCAAATTTTCTGTGATAATTAATTTTCAATAATGATAATAATAATAATATTAGTTTTAGATCTGTGTTCAAGCACATACAGATAACATTGTGCAACACAATTTTTGTTCCTGGGCAGAGAGTGTTATTTTCTGTTATAAAAAGTAGAGAAAGTGGCTATTATTCCCCTTGAACTTTGCTTTTTTGACCAGGACAGTGATATCTCGGAATTTCCAATTGTACATCAGATGAATTTGCATGTATTCATACACATTTGAAGAAAAAAAAGAAAATGTGAATCTAAATTAACGTGTATTTACATTCAATATGGAACAAAAATTGATCAGAAATGATTCAGAAGAGATTAGTTGTCCAAGATTTATGATAATAGTGCTGTAATTCACTTTCACAAACCAGACCCCAAAATATAATCTTCTGTGTTCTCTAATAACATCTAAAACCTTGTACATCCTGGTGGAAATGCTTGCCTTGCTCCTTGAATACGATCCAATATTCTCCTTGAATTTCTCAAGAGGAATCTCAATAACATGGAAGCTAAGGTACAGTTAGCAACTCATTTTACCATAGTTTTTCCACCATTATCTTAACCAGCTGCATACAGGTTTTTGGTATTGTGATTGCCCTGAACCATTGATAATGCATTCTTGGAGAAATCCTTGCACTCCAGGATCTTCTCCTATTTGTGTTTTCACAAAGACATTGGCTTTGACCCTTACTTCAAACAGTACTCCATGACATGATCTGCAAAGATGTGCCAGATAAACCCCCAGGAATATTTCGGCACACCTAGTGAGGATAAAGACCAACTCTGAGCACCTCATTTCACCTGCAATACAACAGCATCAAGACCTGGATAGACATCTTGAAGAATGATTAATACAGCAAGGAGGTCATTGGAGACTTCAAGTGGAGTTTTCCCTACTATCTTTGCCTTTAGGACAGTGGGGACACTTGAGACCACCATCAAAGGTGGGACTGGCTACAACCACTCAAATACTTTGTGGAAATGAAAAAGTGGGATCCACTGATTGAACCTCTGAAAGGTGTTGATACCATCACTGAACATAAAATCAGACCTTATGAAACAATTTGTCAAAGCAGTAGATAAGGAGGTTGCAATTTTCAAGTACCTTCCCTAATCTGTCTGCGGCAAAAAAAGCCAAATTACAAATTATCAATGTTCTAATCACAAAGTTTGAAAGGAATAATAACCATTTTCTATACTTTTAGACAGAATCAATCAGAAAATAAAACTTATTACCAAGGAACAATCGATTTTTGTCAAAGTGTATGTATATTCACCTCTTATACTGAGCATTATTATAGCCACAGGTATCCTAGGTACCTCTAATATATAGTAGAGAGTCATTTCACTTCAGATATGAAAATAACTTATACAGAGAATCCAATGATGCTTTATGCCCATAAAAGATAATGGGGTTACTTATGTATGGGTCAGCACTAAGGGGCCCAAAGCTATTTTAGAAATTAATATATTTTTAATAATTCAAGTATCCTAATTTTCATTTTTTCTAAAGTCACTCACCTCAAACTGCGTTAGTGTGTGGTCTGACAATTTGTGACGTCAAAATAGGGAAGTAAATTAACTAATGAGATGAACAGAGAAGAATTTCGCATAGATGTTTATAATATGTTTAAATGCGTAATATGCTTTCATTAACAAAAGGCTTTTCACCTGAATATAAGATGATGATGGGGGGGGTGGGATTTCACAAGAGATTGGAAAATACTGTACTTGAATTCTAAGATTTTTCAATTCAATAATTCAAATACCAAAAAAAGACAGTAAAAAAATTTTGATTTAAAACTCAATTCAGACTTCATACTTGAAATCTCGTGTGAAATCCTCTCTTGAAATCAAATATGATCCAAAAGTTCATAAGTTATGATTCACTAAATACATAGTTCAAATCCATGATCTCAAATTTGAGTCGAAGGTCCAATTTAAGCCTTCCGCAGAAACTAGTCGGGAATCCTACACGCAGGCCAGCATAATCCATAGAGACTTGTGTCAGAGCTTTATGACCATCCTTACATTGAACTCTAAAGAGATTTTTTCAATTTGGGAGAAGTAGTAAATAAAGGACCCATGAATAGAAATAGAAAAAGAAAGTCCCGACAGACAATAGAATGACTCTGAAGTGCCCCTTCCAGGGCCCAAGCCTACGGAAAACATGGAGATCCAAGGATGCCAGGTTGATAGAATCCCACTCTAGGCTCCACTGATGTGGTTAAAAGATCGGCGAAGTTGGCATCCAACTACTTTAAAGGGGCCCCATTCCCTGGTTGAGAATCAGAAGCTATCCTTCTCCTAGACTGGTTGCCTTCCCAAGGTGAGAGGAGCTAACTCTGCCCTGCCGTTTTACCTATAGTCTGGGAGAGACAAGATGGATTCATGCATTGCCCAAGGGCATCAGCGTTAAGTGACAGTAAACAGCCTCAAAAGGAGTGTGAACTCCGTTTGCAGATTCCATTGTCATTGTTGTTAAACGTTACGTTACCAATAAAACCATTCAAAGCACTGGTCGCTACTGTACAATAAAAAAAATGTAGAGATTTGCAAAATAAATATGTGTTAGCCACACCCTCTTTTTGCCCCCCCTCCATTACCTTATATATAACTCAAGGGTGCTTGCACCCCAGGTTGAGAACCGCTGATTCATTTCCTACTTTTCTTTTTCGATTCAGAAAAAATAGAAACACAGGTGTACACAGACACACACACACACAAGCGGAGAATCCAAGGGGGGGCCTGGGGTCAATAAACGACAGTCATAATCATCATAAGGAATGGGGGGGGTGACAGGCGATATAAAGTAGATGAGCTTATAGCGTCAATCGTTTTGTTGAAAATACCAAGAGGAGGGGGTCACTAAACTATTTTTTTCGAGAAATAAAGACTATAACAAAATATTTTATAAAAATTAAATTCAATTCGAAGCAGTTCATTTTTTTTTCTTTTTTGGAATCAAACAATCAATTCTACAAACTTCATTTTGAAAAGTGAATCGTTTCTTCATAAGAAAAAAAAAAACTAAATAAAAATCACACATGGATTCCTTTATCTAAATCTTCATCTCTTTCCTCAGTTGATTCTTAGAAAACAGGTCGAACACCCAAGACGAAGAGGAAATAATAATAATAATAAAAAAATAAAAAATCACTTGCAGTACATAGCTCAGTCGGTAAAGACATTGATCATTCTGACGAGTCCTACGCGGTTCTAACGCACGAACAGGTACAGACCTTGAGCAAGGCTCTAACATTCCATCCCCACAGATTCTGATCGCATTTTTGTAAATTCTGCGATACCCACGCGGAATGAAATGATTACAAGAAAGAATTATGGCGAGATTGCTAAAAAGCGCTTTTTTTAAACGTTCAGGAAGATATCAAGTGCTTGTTCTGACCACACAACCTGATTTAATTTTGAAAAAACAATTGACCTTTTACAAAATTTATAAATATTTCTGAATAAAATGAATAATGAAATACTCAAATAAATAAATAAATAAATAAATAAAAAAGCTGGTTATTGTTTCGGAAAAGTGAATATATTTGGATTTCATCCAGGGCCCGCAATAAATGAGGAAAAAAAAAAAACACTAGAAAAATAATTTATATTTCGAGGAAAGCAACAAAAAATATGCCCCGCATTCTAATTTAACGCCGTCAACTTTTAAAAAATAGTTTCTTATTCAGTTTTGAATATTGTTTGGAGCGAATTTCAAAATAAAATTTGCCACGGTTTCAAAAAAGACAAATAATCTCGCTAAGTGAAGAGCTTTGTTTCCACTATTTCAGTGATTCTTCCACTCAGGACTCACACACACCAAGTGACACAGACAGACTAGATTGACTTCGGGGAAGGAACAAGTCGTTGTTTGGGGCCAATTTTTAATTTGGGTCTGATCTATAGAAAAATTATTATTTTTTAATCTCCCTTCCCATACTTGACAACCAAGAAGTGAAAAATAGATAAAAACTTGGAGATATTTGTAAAGTGGATGTCTATAGTGTATTCTACACACACATTTTAACGAGGACTACTCTTAATATGGCCAAAAGGCAGTGGATATAGAAAATTATCGAATTGAAGGAGAGAAATATTCATTAAAAAAAATAAACGCTAGAAACTTTAATTCAAAAAGGTGAGGAGAGGGAGAAATATAAATAAAAAATTCCCCACCCATAATACAAATATGTAACGGTGTGTCCTGTTCAGTCATTAAGAAGGAAGAAAAGGAAAATATTTCGAAATGCAACATTTTCTTGCATCAGATTTTGTTATTGTATATTTAGCACCATTAAACATCCGTAGCAAGAAATTAGGTCAAGTTAGTTTCTTGGAATTTTTTAGATTTACAATTTTTATAATCAAATTAAATAAAAAGATAAAAAGAGATGCGTTTAATTTAGATATATTTTCTATTACCTTTAATTTTCATTCTTAATTATATTTTATCTTTAAAGAAAGATAGACTTTAATTATTGTACACATTGGACACCGCTAGATTTGATAGGAAGTGTTATGTAAAGATATTATCTATAATTTTGAGGAGGAACATTCACATTCAAAGAATTTCATTCGGACAATCGAACTCCTCGTTATTATTGTTGTTCACACCTGAAGAAGGTTGTAGAAGGGATCGGTCGAAACATCATGTGAACAACAAAAATAACAGTAAGAAATTCGATTGTCTAAAAAAAAAAAAAACTCTGTGAATGTTAGTTACGTAAAGAATTCAATCACAAAGATACCCTGTAAAAGTGATTTCCCGTGCAATCTTTTTCTCTCGCGTAAATAACAACATCAACGAAAGCCGGGTTAGTGAGGTTCGTTACAACAAATTCGAGAATGGAATACGGCTAGAAAAAATCAACTGAAACAGAAGTATTATAGCATTTCACGACGTATCAATTTTGAACTTGCGTATTTGAAAAAATCTCCGATAACTATGTGGTCATCATTGGTGTATATTGTCTAACCTGATGCTGATCGGAAACTATACGGTCGAAAAAAAAATTAAAACAAAGAATAGAATTAGAAAAAATACGATTTTACTCGCTTATAATAACAACAGCAAATAAATCCAGTTGCATTCCACAAGTCAATTGATTGAATACCACAGATTCATTTAATGAGAAAAACATTAATCGTGCATTTTTCAGGCTTCGAATAATAAGAGATTAAAAGCATGTACAGCCGAGGCTCACGAACCAGGCATGAGGGATAGAACTTAGGCTTACAAGGCCGTCAGTCCCCTATCCTACCGCTGAGCCAAACTGGAAAGCTAGAATCTATTTCGTCGTTGATGGATTTTCTATTTATAGGTTTTCAAGAAATAACCTTCCCGTGGACAAGGAAGAGAAAAAAATATTAGTCACGAAATATTTACGTTTTTTATAAATAACCTTGAGATGTAGATATATTTACAAGTAGGATGTTTATAGCAGATGCCGGGGGTGGAAGATATGAATAAAGTTAGTGTCACTCAAGTACAGAAATACCCAGAAGAATTATTGGTCTTCCTTGATATTAAAAACGTACCACAGACAAATAATTAGGGGCTTAGAGACGTGAATTTTTCGAATGGACTCCGATAAATTGAAATATTGAAGAACTAATTATCCCCGTGAAAAAAAGAAAAAAAATCACGGATATATATTTGAATTTCTATGAGATGATTTTTTTTAAGAAAAAAAAACTACTGAACTCGTTTTAGTGGCGGAGTCCATTTTGTTTCAAATGGTGGGTAGGAGATATTTTATCTCGTCAATGAAATTATTACCTTTAAATGGAAAAGTCCATTATTACAGGCAGAGAAACAGGAGAAAAAAAAATCAAACTGTTCATTATCGAGTAGATAAAATACAATACACAAATCTCAGGCCAGGTTTGTAGAAGAAATGACATTTCCTCAGGTTGAAAAAGTAGAAATAAAACCCTACAAGCTTCTGTTCAGTGACACGTTTTTTTGTGAATACGGGGTATTCGCCACTAATAAAGATAGATTTGTTTAAAATTTAAAAAAAAATATTGATGCTGTCGAAAGTTTTATACAATATGGGGGGGGGGTCATCAAATTGCAGTAAAAAACAAAAGCTTAGAAAATATTTTGATGTAATCATGGCATTTCATTTAATTTTTAAAAAAGCCTAAAAACAGCGAACTTAACCTACATTTTATGGATAACTCTTAATCCATCAAAATATCAAGGTGATTTTATTTTTTTCTTATTCACTTTTAACATGACAAAAATGTGTGGTTTTGATATTAGAATAGAAGAAAAAAATCAATCCCACCCTATTGAATCAGGATGCAATGTGTGTGTGTGTGTGATTGTGTGTGTGCATTCACTCTTTAATCAGAGACAGTATTTCTACTTGAGCTTGAAGAGCAACTTCTGCTTCTGAAACTATTTCCAAATATTTAGATTTAGACAATAGCTGATTTCGGCGCAAAAACGAACAGGTAGTTTCAGGGGTTTCAAGATTCACACACAACGGACAAAGAAAGGATCACCTAATTAGATATGTTCTCGATAATTATATTGGGACACAACGCAGGAATTTTAAAAAATCTTTTCTAATTTGATAATTAATTATCAAGCATGCATTTTTTTTTTAATAATCAAGTGGTAGTTCTACACTGTCAGAAATCTTCATGGCCAACAACTGAATAAATATACATATATATATATACATTTTTTTCTTTACCCTAGAATGAAAAAAAAAATATGAAAAAACGTAGGCATCTGATCAATCCTGCATATTGCATGACGAATTAAATACAGGGAGTTGTAATAAGAAATGTCAGGAAAGGGGATCTGAATATTTTCCTTTTTTAAATTTTATATTGATATATCAAGGTTGTCAAAATGTTTGTTCCATATTGTATGTTTAAAAGTACGTACCCTGTCCCATAATAGTTGTTACATTTTCTCAATCATTTTATATATAAATGTAACATCTATTATGAGACACAGTATATTTCATTGAGTAGAAGGGAAAGCAAATCTAGAGAGAGGGTGAGAGGCTAATGAGGAATTGATATTTGTTAGAGAGCCACAAGGTTTGTAGAGAGAAGAATGGAGAAGGGGTAGGAGGATAGTGTTGCGCCAGTCTTTCTTAAGGGGACGGGCTAACCTTGCAGGTTTTATTTGCAAAGATCATCAAAAAGCAAATGTCAGGTAGTGCCAAGACGTGTAGCCGCCCCCCGATTCTATGTCTTCTATATAATTAAGTAGAAAAGTGTGTATGTTTGCATTCCAAATTGGGAACTACACGTCACAGAGGGAAAACAAAAACATATTCACAATCAGTAGGTGTCAATTAACCTACACCACAACCCCCCCCCCCAAAAAAAAACTCCAGACCATCAATTTATATGAAGTCAGCCTTCAAAAAGGTCTATTTAAAAATGATATCTCCTTTTTGTCATCAGAATTTTCTCCCCAAACTATAATAGTCAGGCACATGGAATCATATCAACGTCAGAGGGATCAATTTTATCCTCCGTATGTTAGGGGGTCTAATGATTTTTTCCACTTTTTTTTTTTACCCAAATTGTGTCTATTTTTCGACAAAGAATGGTAACTCTGTTTTGACTCTGAAACAGTTTCTGCCTTTCATGTACATATATGGGGTCAAAAGTGAAGGGGAACTTTTACCCTTTCAGGGATCCAAGTGAGGGAACTCCCCCTCCCAACAGTCAAAAATGAAAGGAAACTTTTCCCCCCTTCAAGGGATCAAAAGTGAAGGGGGCCTTTCTCCTCAAAAGTGAAGGTAATTTTTTTTTTCAAATTCCCCAAATATTAAACAGGCATAGACAGGTATTGAGTCCTGACTTCTCCATGCAAGTCAACACATCTCAGCAAAAGGAGCAACTACACAAAATTAAAATTAGAATTGAAACAAAAATTGAAATTATTTCAGTGAATTTAATTTACTTCTGTAGTTCAATCTGATAATCTATATTTAGCATGAACAAACTATAAAATTTTATATCAAAACGAATTGTTTTAATTCTGTAGTTTGTTTTTGGTCCTTGCACTGAGATGTGTTGAGTTATCACATGCTGAGTAATCTTTGTGCCTAGCAGTTGGCGTTCAGTTGTCGGGGACGGATAGACTATAGTTGATGATCCAATGGGTACTTCAGCTAGTTCATTATATCATAATAAAGACTTCAATAAGAAAGGCATTATGAGTATAGCTCTGTAGCATGCATCAACATTTTGTGTGTCTGAGAGAAAGATTTGGTTGAGGGTCAGACAGGTTTACATTATTATTCTTGTATGAGGTTTTCCAGACACTACAGTGCTTTAGATTTCCATCCACAGGTATAATGTTAGCAGAACAGGTATTTTATAAGTATATATATAATAAGAGCCGTGTTTATCATATACATCATCAGTAGTTGGCAGTAGGTCCTCTCCCTCCCTCCCCTCTCAGTAAACTATCTTTTTTTCCCCCTTCCTTTCTACAATCTTATCAAACTACCTAACTTAATTTGTTTCCTCTACCTTCCTTACCTCTTATTAAACTACCCAACTTCCTTCTTTCCCTTCCTACCATGTCTGACACACTCATAGTATCAATAGCAGCCATCACCTGAGTATGTAGTTGTACACATGATAACTATCAAGGAAGCAACGGGCCATAAACTAGTATTTATTGGGGGGGGGGAATAATCTTGTTCCAGCTTTTCTATAACTGATCACCGTTTATGTCAAAAGATTGTGCTTCACACCTTAATCTTTTTGAAACAGTTTCTCTCCCTTGCACTTTCAGACATTCATAGAATGAGGGGAATGAAACGAGAGATGGTAGGAATGTTTCAGTATATCAGCCTGTCAGTCAGTGACGGTAACCACTACTAGAGATGCTCAAATATCTAAAAATGCAATGAACACCAAATAGAGATTTGCGTCAAGATTTTCTTTTTCATAAATGTTTACAGTACAATTATCCCATGTGTCGAATGAAGAAAGAGTCGAGGGCAGTCAAGTAGGTTAGAAATATTTTGATTCAAATTACGGGATTTTAACAGCAAAAGTTAACAAGGATTAACCTATTTATTTGAGTGTTTTATTGAAATTCAGTACCAAGTTTAACTCCCAATTGATTAAGTACATAATAAAATGAGCACCAGATTTAGTTAGTGACACAAGGCCACAATAGTTGAGCACCCAGTGAGGATTAAACTCACAGGCAATGATACCTGGGATTTGATTGCTGAACCCTGCTTTATAACCGGTACCTTGAAGATTTGTTAGACCAAGCTAACTTTATCATAAGACCATATTTCTAGTGCTCTCAGCAAGAACTAAGCTCACTTTTGATAGCTTGTAAGCTACAAACCAATCTATATATAATACTAAAATTCCAAGTTTGTTTATCTGTATGCAATCTATATATATGGCCAGAGGTATTGAATTAAGATAAGGTAATTAGAAGAATGCAAAAAAAAAAAAAAGGGGTGGTGATTTGCAATTGAAAAATAATATTGCGTAAAATACGTCCAAATGACCCAATGGGTTACAAGGTTGCCTCGTAAGCTACTAAAAGTGACTCAGAGGCACACAAACATTGTAGATATAACTTGCTTGCCGTGGAGAGATGATAAGCATGCCATTGTAGTCAGGTTGATCCTCAATGGTTATTCCCAATGTTGCGGTCTTGAGTCAAACTTGGCTGGTTTTCGAAAATATCTTCATTGTAGTATGAAGGACTTTAAATCCTTTGATCAATATCATTTCCATTTAAGCTCTGCCTAACTTTGCAAGGGAGTTAATTCAGGTAGATTAATCTGATCAAAATCTTTCCAATATGATCAGCAAGATTCGATCTTTTGAAATTGACACTTGGCTTTTGTTTAATAAAAAGAGGAATTAAAGTTTCTTTTATAGCAATGAAAGTGCACACCCATACACACAAATAAAAACTAACCATTTTGAATTTTATTAATTTCAAGAATTACCTAAAGAGAGATATAATATAGGTTAGAATAGTCATCTCTCTTCACTTGAAGAACACGGATATTGGGGTCCAAGGAAGCCAACTGCAGTATAATTGAGCCATAATAACTGCTGGGTAGGTATATGCAATATTCAAAAGCACCAATGATTGTCTACTGTATGATAAGATTTGAACAAATAAAGGAATTCTTTAATGTTTGTTTTTTCATTAAATAACACCATCAATATAACTATATTATGAAAGAAAACTAAAAATCAGTTTTTAAAAACAAAATATTTACATCAGTGACTTTAACCCTTTTAAACCATCAGGTCTTCAGATACTCTGTACCTGAGCTCTCAGGGGAGAAAAGCTCAAATTAATTTAATAAAATTAACTGAAATGATTTTGTGTAATTCATTTCATTATTACAGTTGGTTGTCTAAAGTAAGTTAAATATATTTCTTGGGTGGGATGGAAATTGTGTTATCTCCATCATCAAATGGGCTTTTGGCAAAGTTTCCAAAACTGGATCGCAACAAAACTGATGTAATGAGTTGCAAAAAAAATTCATTTTTGAAAAGCATATCGCCAAAGAAAAAAGTTCAGAAAGCTCTGGCATACAGGGCAGTGAAATAGCCAGAAATATCGAGCTTACGAATTCAAAGGGAAATTCCATTTTTATTTGCAATTTATGGACAAATGTGCGATAATATAGGTAAAAATGTTGGGGTCCACAAACCACCAGTCTTCATTGTGTACCCTGCTATAATGAACCACTATATTGGGGGAAACTTGTATCTGCTATTGGGTTTTTCAAAAATAATGATGATGATAACAATTACTGTCAGCCAAGCATCGGGTCATTGACTAGTTGAATTTAAAAAACAAAGAGGAGAGAGGTGCATTTATTCCATGAGTGTCAGTGGTTGATATTTGAGACAAGGTAAAAAAAACCCCAAAAGAACAGAATTCTGAATACTGATTTCAAGACATACCCTTGTAAGTTAGAAACAAAAATTCCACTTCCCACCAACATTAGCCTTTTGCCAAACATGATTAAGCTTAGTAAATATCTATGTCATTTCAAAATGAAAATGGTTTAGAATAACAAGTCACTAAACAGTTGCCTAATTCTTAAACTTATCTAAAATTAATCCTATACTCAGCATGACTGAATTCAACAATCATTTTAAAGGGAATATACTCCAAGCTGGATTTCCAGCTGGATTTCAAGTAAACAGACATTTTTTGAAGCTTCAAGAAAACTAGTTTTCAATGAATGTAATGTAGATGTGATTATTTGTTTATCATTTATTTGTAGACGATCACATCTGGCAATCAATGAGGATGGACATAGTTTTTAAAACCGGAAGAAAATAACCTTTTCATCAACTGATGTAATCGAAAGGTTGTACAATGAAGAATCTAGGACTGTATTGAGCGTGTTCCAGGATGCAAAAAGGTTTTCGGATGATCGAACTCCTTGTTGTTTATATTGTCAACATGTTTCAGCCGATCCATTCTACAGCTTTCTTCAGGTGTATAATCCATATGTGATGGTGATAAACAGAATATTCCAATGGTAGCCACACAACAACGTGGAAATCAGGTAATATTGATTTCTTCTTTCCTAGTCAGGCCAAATGACAAGGAGGAATTCAACTGTCCGAAAATCTCTTTGAACGTTTCAATTAACCTTCTCAAAACTACAGACAGAATGTTTTGTGATCTTGAGGAGGCCAAGATGCAGCTGCTAGACTAAGATCCCTCTAACCCTGCCAAAACTTCATAAGCCAGCAGGATAGGGACCATCACTCGACATGTATTACACATACAGACCTTGGGGAAGGCCTATAATCAACAACAGACTTTAAAGGCTGTATGATGAAGAAGCTAGATAGGCACCACCAAATAACCCCATAACTCTGGGAATTGCCATGAACAACCTATACTGGTACCTTGGCAATCTATTAGATCATGGGGTAATTCAAATTTTGAATCAATAAATAGTGAATAAAACACTAGATATGTATAGGTGGTAATTCCAACTAAGTATGAAATTGTTCTGGTTAAAAAAAGAAGAGAAAATTATTCTACTAAAATAAGACTAGGTTTTTTTTTTAATTATACAATAAAGGCAATTTAGGATGATGTTAGAGCAATGGGAACCCCACTCTTGCAACCCTGTGCCAGACTAAGTTAAGCTTTGTAAATATATACTTAACCACCTGCTTCAGAGAAATAACTAGCAAGATCACTTAGATGGATCAGTCAGGGTGTAGAGAGTTCAATCTTCACAGGGTGCCTCACCATAATCCTATGCCAGACTAAGCTATGCTTCCGAAAATATCTACTTAGCCACTTGCTGTAGGATAATGGCTAGAGCAAGCTCAATTGCTTGTGTAGAGAATTCAATCCTCATTGGGTGCCCAACTATAACCCTGTGCCAGATCATGGCAAGAATAAATATTTACAATAAAGGTGATACTTCAAAAAATTATTTAATTTCTTTTTTCTAAAAAGATCAATGCTTCTCTCCTTTCCTGGCTTCACAGAGATGAGTCTGGTCCTTTCGTCCTTTAAGTAATACAAAAAGAGCATCTGCCCCCAGCCTCAGGAGTTTAAGGACCTCAAAAGAAGTGTTTGAAAAACATTCTTTTTATCAAAATGTCTTGACTAGACTTTTACAAGGATTTATTATATTACATAGATTATTGATCCATAAATGATTTTACATTAAACATCATAATTTTATGAATATTTCATTTTTGTTTTGATTTATTTGAAAATAATACCTAAATACAAAAATATAGGGGGCTCCATCAATGAATATATTAAAATCACCTGGGCATGGGCATCAGTCTTTTTAGATTCAATGCTAACAAATATAGATACATACATTGAATTATTTTGGTGATGGGGAGAACAATGAATACAAGACACGATTTAAGGGCTCAAGTGAGAAACTCATAAATCGTACTGAAGACAGACCATTTAAAAGTGTTTTAGTTTTTATAAAATCTTATTTTAAGAGTCGGTACGACTTAAATCTGATGGTCCGCTTTGACGAGCGTTGTGAGCACATGAATTCTCTGCCTCTTGTTATGAATTTATCTTATGAATTCACTTATTTCTTTTCATTAAATCTTATCAAAAACGGGCTATAAGTGGAGCTAAAGAGTGATTTTTACCTAATGTTGTTATTCATGATCGATTCTACAGCCACGCTTTTAAATAAGATACAAGTCACACTTTGAAACATGGTAAAAAAAAATCAATTTGATTTCAAATTAAATGAAAATGTTTGAAAAAGAATTCTTAGAAAAGTCAACATTAACTGGAATTTACTGCAAAATTTGTTTTTTTTTAAAAATAAGTCAAAATGAAATTAAAAAATATATACATATATCATTACAAAAATGAAAAGCTTAGAAATTTAAAAGTTTTAAAACTTGAACATTTTTTTTCCAGTTTATTTTTTCGTTTTTGTACAGGATTTATGGAATAAAAAGGACGAAAAATGTTTTTCATTTTTAAAAGAAACGGTGAAAATCTTGAATATTTTAAGATTATTAATTAATCTTTTTATTTTTTTAATAAATAACAAAAATTCAAAACAATTAAATCAAAAAACATTTTCTGGATTTTTTTTTTAAAGAGAAAAATTTGCGATGATAAGAAATGTTCTTCCTACCTCGATAAAGTAAAGAATCGACATGACGGTCTGTTCATCAACACTTTGGTTATATTTCTGGCTTTTACCCCCAAAATATTCATGTTTGGCCCTCAATCGACGGACAGAAGAAAGGAAAGACCCAAGAGATTCGGACAGAGTTACGCAACAAATTTTCAAAACATTTTTTTCAAGGGCAAAATTCAGATTTATATAACATCGTCACCGACAAGTACGTTTACATTCGCTGGGTGTCATTCTACGGTGGACCGAACACGCTACAATATTATTATAATTTAAAATGATCATTTTTTTTTATATGTAGAACATTGATTATTATTTTTTTCAAAATATATATTTCGACAGCCAGTCAGGGTTATCATAAGAATGCCAAATAAATGTTTTGGAGATTGAGTTGTATGTCCATGCAATAGTTTGCCAGAGTATGTGGTTCTCTCACAAGTTGTAGGTATTTTAAAGAAGAATTATAATAGTTATTTTAACACCACTAATTATTAATGTTTTTAGAATTGTTGTAAACTATATTAATATATAATGTGAGCCTGTGCATACATTTCATTAACTTTTTTCGAACCAATAAATGTATTATTATGTATATCGAATCTTACTGAATATACATTCCTACTTGGCTTCCGTACTTACTCAGCTGCGTTCGTATTATCTCGTCTTGCTCAAAATATCTGGGAATATTTATAAAGAATTAAATTTTGTTAATTTTAAATGAATTTTTTTCATTATTCGATATTAGGTAGGTTAGATACTAAAAAGTTGAAAAAAAATCCAAGAAATAATAATTGGGGAATCCTTTATTCTAAGATAACGTAAAATGTCAAGTTTTCACACGTGAAGAAAAAAACAGCAGACGAAATCATGTGACTCAGGTGGAAAGTTCAAAATGAATATTTCTAAAGGGAAAGTGAATGAATGAAAAAGTTACATGAAGAAAAGTCATAATCCTAGTTTCTGGGAAGGAAAAATAGTCAGAAGAATTTTTTTTCAAAATAAGTAACATCATTATCAAAATAAGTAAAAAAAAAAGTCATAGGAAAAAATTGTAACTTATTTTTTTTAATAAGATGAGTAATATTTTATTATACTCAATTCATAATAATAGATAAGTAAATTTTTTACTAAAATATCTTAAATCATGCTTCATTTAATTCATAGGGAAAAAATGATATTTTCAATATTTTAAATACATTTTTAATATTCTATTGTCAACGAGTATTTTATTAAAATATCATGTCCTTTCATTGAAATATTTTATTACTTATTATTTGACAAATGATACTGACAAAAAATGTCGATATACATACACATAGTATGATACATAAGTAGATAAAAAAGTTTTTAATCACTTGAATATCTATTAAATGTAGATATTTATTTGCTATTCAATAAGGAGAAATGTGACACGAGGAAATTTTTTAATGTGGAATATCAAGCAGAAAACTCAAGGTCACATGGTAGGTCATCCAGAAATTTTTATTGCAATGGGGTGGTACTGTCTGTGGAACAGATCCCCAGGCTCTTCAGTTAGTTATTCTTCGCTGAGTGTATACTATAGGAGAGTACAAAATATTTTAGGATGATTTTAAATATACTTTTCCATAAAACTTTTCATAAGTTGAATTCAAACGTGATCTTCTGAGGACATAGCAAAAGACTAACAAATTTTAAGGTTATAGCTTTTTTCTGTCTTTTTTTGGGCAAAGAAAAAAAACTTTGACCAAATGCAAGATGTATCTACACCCATTTCTTCTACAAGATCACAGGGGAGCAAAGTGATTGAATTGTAAACTAAAAGAAGAAATGAAACTGGATAAGTATTTGTGAAATGACATGCAATCACAGGTGGTCTTGCAGATAACTCAATTCAAGATAGCAGAGTAATTGTCAGGGCCAGCCTTAGGTACCGGCAACATAGGTAGTTGCCCAGGGGTTCAAGGGCTTAGGGGTGCCTGTCATGTGTTAGACTGTAGGACTTCCCAAATGCAAACAGAAAAATGGATAAATTAAGAGTATTAAAAAGAAAAGAAAATTCTGTTTCCCTGCATCACATCTGGATAGTATGCCTGAAGAAGGCTGTAGAATGGATTGTTCAAAATGTCATGTTAACAACATAAACAACAAGAAGTTATTCTATCATCCAAAAGACTATCTGAATGTTAATGACCTTTCCCGAAACTAAAGACAGAATAAAAACAGTCAAAGTAAGAAAATTCCCAGACCTGAAGTCTAATTTTCAGGAATATCTGCTTGTTGAATACTTTCTGTAGAGGTGAAACAGTGAAACAATTAGCAAAGGAAATTTTCAAGACATTCTATTCTTATATTTCTATTTTTCTCAGAGTTAAACATAAATAGATGTATAATAATACAATACTTTGAAGTTTAATTTGCCCGAGAACCAACAGGCCAGCCCTATTAGCTGCAATTATCTCAAGAAGTTTGTTTCTAAATTTTAGTGAAAATGAGAAATTATCCTGTAGTAAAAGAGACTTTTATTTCATTTGAGGTATTTATACAAGTATTGATAAAAAACTCTTTTAAGCAGAGAATTGGTTTTTGAATATTGAAAGTAGGAACAGGTATTCCATTTGGAATATAAGGCAGATAAATCAAAAGTGATTTTGAAGAAAATATCTTTTCTAAACAATACTTTATCGTTCTTTGCTCTTTTTACCTGTGACAAACATTGCCAAGTCTATGAGAGCCAAATTCATTCTCGAGACCAAATTGGAAAAGTTGCTTGCTGTTCAGGAAGATGAGTTAGATACTTTAATGAGAGAGTGGGGAAAAGAAAGTTGCTGTTTGTGAGGATGAAGGAGGTTGGATTGTGGACGAAGGAAGTCACCGGACCTATGTGAGCTGATTTCACTTTCAGCTCTCAATTCTGTAATTTTGTTGAAATTGCTATGAAAATTTATATTTTTGATGAAATAATGAAATTTTAATGAAATTCTATAATTTTTTTCAATAATACCAGAAACAAATATAAAAAATTGTGTAAACAATGTTGCAGGTTTTGGAAGGAGCCTGTTCACGTTTTTCGCTTTCAAAAACTTCTATATCATTATTTAGATTATAGTAGTTGAATACAATTATCCAGTTAACAATTTTACATACATTATTTTTATCCAACATATATATTCAAGTGAACATGGAGGGTGTATAGATTTATGTGTGTGTGTGTGTATACATAGCTGAAATATTTTCTTAGCTCAGATTAGTCTAGCTCAAAACCACACAAGTAGAGCACCCAGTAAGTATCAAACTTACAATACAAAACTGTTCATCATCATCAGCATTTACAACAACAACAGATAAATAAATAAAATTTTAGTAAAAAGACTTGGTATAATTATAGCATAATCCTGCTACCATAGTTTTTCGTCTATATATCTAGTAAGTTCTTGGAAAAAAGGCAAAACTTAACAAACAGAATCGTAAAGAATTGAACAAAATACCTTCAAGTAAAACTTTTTTTTTCAAATATTCAATTTTTTTTTCGAAGAAGACAATTGACTTTATTTCCCGGAAAACTTTTTTTTTGTTATTAAGATTAGCTTTACTTGATTAAAAATATGGCGCCGAAACTTGTCACGAGTAGGTGTACACAAATAAAAAATGACTTTGCCGTACGACTGAGGGTTTCAAATGAATAAAATGTGATCTAGAATGGTATATCTGTCTTTGTTAAGATTGTGTAGCTCCAGAAATCAAGTTGCAAACATGACGAAAATATTAAACGTCGCCGAGAAAAACGATGCAGCGAAGTCCTTAGCTGAAATCATGTCCAGAGGAAATGTTCGTCGGGTAAGTAAAAATGAAAAGATAAAACAAATCTCATCCCAAGACCAATTAATAAACTAAGTCGAACTTCAGTCAATGATTAAGCTATTTTTTTTTTCTTGGAAAGTGAAAGAAAAGATGATTCATTTTAACAAATTGAATCATTTTTATTTATAGAATGGCAACGTAGCCAAGGGAGGTAACTCCATTTTTCTCATGAAATAGATTTTTTATTTTCAATTGAAAAAACTTTTTTATTAGACAATTAGTAAACCATTGTTATTAATTTTTGACTACTATTCATCATTCCTTAATTTTGTTTTTTGGGTTTTTAATCCCAACTCAACTCAGGCTGCCAGTGTCAATCTACGACAGTTTGTAACCAATGCGGATCGTATCTATAACTAAACTTTCATTAGTTGTGAATTGTGATAAAAAGAAATGAATGAAGAATGAAATAGTCAAGAATTTATTTTAAAAAAAAACAAACTTTTAAAAATATTTTCTACGCAAGTATTCTTTGATTGAATTTCAAGTTAGTCAGATAAAGAGTTTTGTCAAGATGATGGATTCAACTGCCAACATATATTACATAAGTACAACTATTTTCCCAAAACAAACATCCACACTTATTAATGTGACTTGACATTTATCAATGAAGTAAAAATATAAACTTGACTAGTTAGTACACCAAAAATCGGCGATCTCGTAGGTCGCATACTGTCAAGAAGATTGTTATTGTGAGGGCACTTAGTCAGATACAAACCAAAAATTACTTACTTAGCAGATACGAAATCTATTAAGAACAAAGTGTGAAAAAAATCCAGAAGTAAAATAAAAGTTAACACAACATCAACTGTTTTGTCTGTACGAGGATTTATTTTTTACTATATCGTTGGTAGCACTCATCAATTTTTGTTTTGTTTTTAATTTTTTTTTTGAAAATCGCACGAATAAAAATACAAATAACAGTAAAAAAAAATGTTGATACTGTCCCCCAAAATGACTCTTATTTTATTTTTTTAAATCTGATCTGATTTGATACCTAATATTTTGTTGGTACATTATGTATGTTCACCACAATCGTGATAATTAGAGACACTATACTTCAAAATCGTCGGAAAAAACATTGAATAAAGAAAAAAATCTTATTTTTATTTTAGAAATGTAATTAGGAAAACCTTTATATAAAGAGGTTTTTCTAATTACATTTCTAAAAATCTAATTGGAGTCTAACTATTTTCTGGAGTTTTTAAATTTCTAATTTTGTATGCGCTTAACAAGGTAGTTGTATTTTGAACATTTTTAAGGTAAATGTACAACGTAAGGAAGATGGTCCCGATTGTTAAGATTCACACCCTCCCACACTCGATGTTAGGAGCGGCGCTCAGATAGAAACAATTTGATGTATCCAAAGCAATAACCATATAATTTTTGTATTTACATCTGCTTTCCTCTCATGAATTCCCTTTTTCTTTTATTGCGCGCCGTTTTTAACATCGAGTGTGGGAGGGTGTGAAACTTTACTATTGGGACCACATTCACATATTGTACCCATAATCTGGAAAAAAATATCCACAATTAACGGTATATATCCATTTCAATTTCTTTGAAAATCAAAACACCCGACAGACATCAAGACCCATTGCCAGATAGTTGAAGACGTTTCTGGACTAAACATTCAAAAGATGACCTAATTGTAAAATTGTTCATAAAAAATATTACGAAACTGCAGTTCACACCAAAAAAATAGATAATTAAAAGTACTCCTGGAACGAAGTTAACTTTTTGTTCCATATGAATTGCATCTATAAGGGTCCAGTTTAGCATGAAAATTACATTGTGAACTTAAGAATTTGACTTTTTCAAAACTGACAGATTTCCTTAGGAAACGAAGGTCTTATAGATGGAAAGTACAAAAATTACTTGCAAAAGTTTTTCCTTTCTTTTAGAAAAAAAAAAGTAAAATGTTCGATGGAAATAAAAAAAAAAATGGACCAAAATTAGATATGGCCAAACCAGAAAGTTCATGGCCAAATACTCTTCAAAGAGTCCAGATTTGTCAAATTCGACCAAAATGGTTACCCTGTCATAGACAGTCATGCCAGAATAATGGTGGTTTATTAAAGATAATGAAAAAAAAAGTCTTTTTCTATTGCTTTTACAAAGATTTGAATTTTTCATTTTCAATAAAATTATACCATACACCGGTACATTAATGGTCTAGACATATATATATATATATATATATATATATATATATGTATATATACTTATATAATTCGATGAGTTTTAATTTGAAGTTGGTCATACTTGATACCAAAAAAAAGTATATAGTTTAGTTTTAAGAGACCCGTTCTCTCAGGCTGCATCTCTTCATTTCTCTCAGAAAGGTCGAGTCAGGCAAGAGCGAGCGAACTTAACAATTTTAGCTTCTTAGATCAAACCTGGCCTTATGTTGAATCTGCCCTATTAGGGCATCCCGCAACCTTCAAGAGCCTCTTTGTGACTTTCATATGGGTCCTAACCATTGATTAGAGAACCACTGGCTTAGAATCTCAGAAAACACTTTTTTTTGGTGATGTATATATATTTATATATTTATTGTCGATTTAAAACAGACGAATGTAAAATACTCACTTTTAGGACTCAGGAGCTGCTGCTGCTGCATCATCATCATCATCATCATCATCATCATCATGAACAACAACAACAACAACAATAACAATAATAATGATAATAATAATAATAATAATAATCTTTTAATGTCCGTCATTGGACATAGACCTTCCCCAGGATCCGCCAGATTTCTCTATCATGGATGTCACGGAGCCAGTATTTTCAGTATTTGTCATGTTCATGATCAGCAGAAGTCTAATATTACTTTTTAAACCATCACTTTGGATATCGGTGCCATTTTCGTTGATCTTGTTTTAGTACAATTAGTATTATCAAAGCAATTATTTTACTATTCATTTTTAATAAATCAAAATTTTTTTTCTGTTTCAGAGGGAAGGAAAATCACGTTACAACAAAATTTATGAATTCAATTATTTTTTACTCAACCGGAATTGTGAGATGGTCATGACTTCAGTTTCCGGTCATCTACTTGGCATGGAGTTCACTGGGCATTATAAAAAATGGTGAGTTTTTGACTCCTGGTTCAGGTTTTTCTCTAAATTTTCAAATTGATACAATTGAAAGAGAAAAACATCATGTCATGTCGGGGATGATCAATTAAAACGTTGGAGAAAGGAGTTATCAATGAATAAGAGTTACTTCTAACACATTTTGTTAGGCAGTGATCACTGAAAAAGTTATAGTTTTCAAAAAAAACGAGCTTGAATGCTACCAGGCATAAACTTGAAGTGCAAATTGAAACCACCCTAAAAAAAAATCGTGGGAGATTTTGAAAAAAAAAAAAAATGAAATAAACAATTTCACTAGTCATAATAAGTGGTGCATCCCTCTAGCTCCATTGGTGTGGCCTGTATGCATGATACATGCATAGCCAGTGAGCCAGCCAAATTAACATAGAAACTGAAGAAATGTATGTTGATATTGACAATTTCGGTTGAGGATTTCTTGTTAAGGAAATTACTTTTAACAATGGTATAAAAAAAAAAATTACCATATGTTTTTTTATTGAGTACAGTTATATGTATGTATCATCATTCTCTGTCTATATCTTTATCAAAAGTGTCATGGGGTTAGGTATACACAGGCAATTGTTAATAAGACTCACTTCTGGTTTGCCAGGCCTGTTGAAGTTTTGTTCTGCATAAGGCACCTGATATTCCCTAATGATCACCCATCTAGAAACTGACCAGGTTCAATGTTGCTCAACTTCAGTGATCTTACTAGAACACACTATAACAATCATATTTACACAATATCTTGGGCCCTAAATATTTATATAATCTTTCATAAAATCATTTAAGCCTGTTGATAGCTTTGCATATTACGGTTTTGTGATGGCAACTTTAGTTGTGAAACGAAGAGTGTGATGGATATTGATGAGAGAGAGAACTTTTGTCTCCCTCGTGGTTTGACTGTTGGTGCCGGCACTGGAGATGTGGAAGCGTGTGATGTTGAAAGAGAATGTGATGCGTGCGAAGTAAAGAAGTTTAGGAAAGATTATCGTGACTATCGGTTAGAAAAAAAGGCTTTGCCATTTCGTTCACAAGAGTGAGAGGTGATACACGTTTGGAGCATGTGTTGAAGACACGGTGACCAAGCTGCAAGGCTCGATATCGGTGAGGTGAAATTGGCCAAGTTAGTACTGAGATAGGTGACGCAGGAAGAATGGTCAAGATTGGATTGGCCAGTGGGTCGTCGAAATGATAATGATCTTAGGGAGAAGGAAAGAGACAGAAAGAGTAGCCGGCTGCAAAGGCATGACCAGCTAGGGATGCTGGCGTCAATGAGCCTTGGACCATGTGCGTCCAGGGGTTTTATAGGGGTCGAAGGAAGTGATGTTTTTGATATCTAGCTAAAAGAAGAATTTCGTATTTAATTTCTTACTAACAGAATAGAACCAGTAATCTATTCTATAGTCTCCTTACCCTATTGCTCTAAAAGAATTTTCTAATATTTAATCTACCTCTATTTACTTCTATTGTACATGTATGGCCTTTCTCCCTTGTCTTCCCTTCTTGTCAAAAATATATTAGGGTTAACTAATTCTAAACCACGTATAATCGTAAACATATCTATCAAGGCTCTCAAATCCCTTCTACTTTTTAACACTGTTAACCCTAATTCTTTAACCTTCTACTTTCTAACAATGTTAACCCTAATTCTTTAAACCTTCTACTTTCTAACAATGTTAACCCTAATTCTTTAAACCTATCCTCATAACTCAAACTTTTTGATTCTGGTACTAACTTAGTTGCTTGTCTCTGAACTTCTTTTAACCTCTTAGTCTCAAAGAAAGGTTCCTTAATCTTGGTCCTAGTGCTGAGTGCTTAGCAGAGAGGCATTGAATACCATTTTAAAACTCTTTGGTATGACTTTGGTGGAATGAACCATGGGCTACTAAACTGGAAACTAGCATACCACCCGTGATTGGTCTTAGTACAGACATAGTAGGTTGCAAAAATGAATGGGAAATTCTCTTACTGATGACATTAAGAGAAGTAAAAACTTCTTTTTTTAAAAAGTGTTTTGTCTTGTTTGAAAAAAGGAATTATCATTATTGAATCACCATAGCCCCACAAATTGCCTGCCCAACCAACCAACCAAGAGGAGTACAGATCCTTCTCTTTGACCATTTGTATGTGTCTTTAGGTACTCCTGGTCACATTCTCTATAGAGAGGAAGAGAGTAAAACTCATGTTTTCACTGTGACTCTTTGAACTGAACAGACAAGTAAACCAACAAACTTGATGACATTGGTCTTTATATGTATAGATGACTAGGAAGTTGTAGACTTAAGTGATTTCATTTTCTCATTATTTTCAGGCATATGTGTAATCCAGTTTCCCTATTTGAAGCTAAAATTGACAAATATTGTCCTCAGGATTTTCAAGACATCAAGGTAAGATTCTTCATCGTTTCTGTGATTTCTACTTTATAATAATCAATGTACAAGGTTTGGCAAATTCATCCTTTGATATAATTTGTGTTGTATAAAAGTTGAACTAACATGCTAACATAGACATAAAAAATAACAAGATTTTTCATTTTATCCATGAATACATTAATGTTATAGAATATTTTGGTTCAATATTTGATTTCATGTATTTTTTGTTTTTCTGTCATGCTAAAGCAAGCTGAAAGAGAGGAAGGGAGTAAATGAGCTGGCGCTGTGCCTGGGTTCAATAAAAGTATGCTGGCAGCTGCTGCTTGCAATATCACCATTACCACTTTCCAATTTCAAATATTTTTATCTATTGAAAAAAATGAGCAATATTTTTGTTTTTTGAAGATGGGGGAAAAAATTATAATTTTTGACATATCATGCCTTTTTTTTTATTTTGAGAAAGGTAAAAATCCAACTGAAAATCAAAAAAGATTTTTGCAGTTCATGAAGAAAGTGATTGAATACTGCTGTGGGTATCGGTTGAGTTCCAGTGAGCAGTTATCCAAAGATTGTTCTTGTGAAACATGTCTTATAAGCCAGTGGTTTGCAACCTTTTTCACAATACAAACCCCAAATATTACTGAGAGACTTGGAAAAAACCCTGAAACCTGATTATAAAAAATTATTATACAAGATATCCACATCTTTTCAACAACTTACCAAGTCGTGCGATTGAAATATAACGTTTGATTAGTCGAAATAGCGTGCTGTGAATTAATAATGAAAGTCAATATAAAAAACAAATTTATCGTATTTCATGTTTTTTGTGAACATATGTTTTAAACATAAACCGTGGCTCATTATTTTATCGTGACAGTTGTATTCTTTTTTAGCTAATAATCTTCGAAGAACAGAAATGGTTTGACATTGTTCACAAAATTAATTTTTTGTCGAAAACCAAAATATTTTTTATAGCAATATTAAAGTCTTACTTAATATCAACAATTTTGATTAAACTTTGTTGAACTTCACTGGTCAACCCCATCAGAACCCCCTGTTTTTTTTTCACGGACCAAAAATTTTTTGTGAATCCTTTGGGTTTGTGACCAGCAAATAAGGAGTCACATTTTGGTAAAAGAATTTATTTGAAGAAAATTGAATGTTGCCAATTTGTGCAAGATTCTCACTGTTTTGCGTATGTTCATGACTTTTTGGTTGTTTTGATCAGAAAACTTTGGAGATGGAAGTTCGTCGATGCCAGGCGTTAGTGATCTGGACTGATTGTGATCGAGAAGGTGAAAATATTGGCTTTGAGATTATTCAAGTGTGTAGAGCAGGTGAGTGACTGCCAATGCCTTACACTAACTAAAAACTGAATATTGAGTTGCTTCTCTTGAATTTTAAACCTACCCTTTTTATTAACTGTTCAGTTTTAATCTTTTTTCCTGTAGAATAATGAAAGTATCTCACAATCAAAAAGCAAATTCCTGGATTAGTCCTAAAATTTAATCAATTCTCCTGTACTATATGACCACCATCCCTGCCCTAAAATTTCATCAAAATTTAGTGAAAACTGTTGGGGGATATCGTATGAATGGACAGACAGACAGACATGAATGAATGCAGGTACCTATTCCAACTTTGTTGGTAGAGATAAACACCACCTTGATTCTGGCAAAATAAATGTGATTGAAAATCTTCAATTCTATCTGATCTTGCAATAAAACTGTTTTGATTTCTTCACAGATATTCCCAAAGTTTAGTCTAGCATGATGCCAGATGGTTGGGCTTGGAAGATTGTGTTGTGCCAATCTGGTAAATGGGAAGGGCCTATCTACCTTAAAAATCAGTAACCTATGTTAGTATTAGGATTATTATATTAAAGGGGTATAATTGCTGTGATTTGAATTTTGACAAATCTTGTTCATTATTCTTATTATTATATCGTTATTATATTTCTTTTATGACAGTTAAACCAAATATTGATGTCTATCGAGCAAAGTTTTCTGAAATCACACCACAGTAAGTATGAAGTACTCCTTGTACATGACTTTCTTTTCCTCTTTTAAACCTTTTTTATGCTCTTATAATTTTATTTAATTAACCTTTTTTTTTTTTTAAGATATTTAATATTTTTAACCACTTACAGTATTTTTCAGCATGATTCATAATGAACACTACCCTAAAGTTAAGATGATAGAATTTATGCACACCTAAATTTCATACAATAATATTAATCACTTGGTGAGACTGTATACAGAGACAATAGCATTTAGCAGTTGAAGTGATTGCATCATCTCCAGTCTCATTCGAGCATCTATTCTTTGTTTTGTGTCAGTATTGAAATGGGTATGAACCTACATTCAAGGTTAAAGGAAATCACTATCAACATCTATTGTAAAGTTAAAATGTATGTGTAATTAGCATAATTTTGTATTCTTTTTGTAATTTGTGACTTTCAAAATAGTTTTTAGATTTAAGTTTGAGTACAAGTTTTTGAAAAGACAGGTGCGTTCTTTTTGAAACATCCTGTATCAACTTTCTTAATCTATATTTGAATTCTTTTTCAAAAGTCAAATTTTGACCTTTTTCATCAATTTTATAATAATTTTTTATCAACATTTAACCTTCATTGTCTAAATTTAACCAAAAAATTTTTTTTAAAGTTTGAATGTTGATAAAAAAATAAGATAGAATAGTTATGAGTCAATAAAGACTCGTAACTATTTTTTATCTTATTTTTTTTATCAACATTTAAAGTTTTTTTTAATCTATATCAAAGTTCCTTGAACTATTTCAATGTCATTCACCTTCTAAAAAATTTTTATCATAAATTTTCACTCCCCTCCGACAAAATTTCATTATATATTTATATATATATTATATATTATATATATATTATTATTATATTATATATTATATATATATATTATATATTTATATATTATATATTAGATGATTGTCAAACTCCAGTACAAAGTCTGGAGTTGACTTTGTTTTCCCACCATAACAGGAACAATCCTCACCTAAATGAGAGATGCAAACTGATATATAAAATCTACATTCCCCTACTGTGATTTGAACTCATGAACTGATTGCCAGGAGGCTGCCTTACTGATTAATCTAAATTGGCTAGTCTTAGATATTAAAAAAAGTTTATCATACAGATATTTTTTTATTTCATTCCAATAAATAAATACATTTATGCAAAAAATATATATTTTATGATTTATTTACTTATGATATACTATAAAAAATTTGTGGTAATCATCTTTAGTCAAAATAGAAGTTTGACCCTGCAACAGCCAGTCTTGTTTTTGTTTTATTTTACCTTTTGTATAATTTTATACATACCTCCCTACCACTGTCAATAATTGAACTACTGTAGTGTCAAAATTTGAAATCATGTATAAAAAAAAAAATTTTTTTAAATCCAATCAAAGATTAAATATGGTCAGAATTCTATTTATGATGTCAATGGTGTTTTCCGATGGAAAACATCTAAAAGTGGAATTTAAAAAAAACATCTAGAAACTGGAGAATTATATGTTATTGATAAAAACCTGCAGAATAAGGCCTGAAAAAGGTCGAAATAGCTTCTTTTTTTTTTTCCAAAATTGAAAAAAACACATTTTCAGAAGTGATCTAGTGGAGTACTGATACCAATTTTCAATTCTGTAGACAAAATAGTATGGCCAGGAATGCTGGAACAAGCAAGCAAGCAAACATCAACATACACACAGATGAAAAAGGATAGAACCCTTCACCATCTTTGATGACTACAGTTGTTCAATTCACTTAGTATTACTTAGTAAAAGGCATAAATTGACTGATTTCTTAAGAATCTTTTACAAAATTTTTGAGCTTTCGTTCTAGATTTGATCTGTTTCGTATCCATGAATGAATTTATTTCATCTAGATTCAACATTTTTTGTATACATTTAGCCTTTTTAAAAACCCACCTGTGACTTTTCAAAAACCCACCTATGACTTTTTAAAAACCCACCTGTGACTTTTTAAGAACCCACCTGTGACTTTTTAAGAACCCACCTGTGACTTTTTCAAAAACCCACCTGTGACTTTTTCAAAAACCCACCTGTGACTTTTTCAAAAACCCGCCTGTGACTTTTCAAAAACCCGCCTGTGACTTTTCAAAAACCCGCCTGTGACTTTTCAAAAACCCGCGTGTGACTTTTTCAAAAACCCGCCTGTGACTTTTTAAGAACCCACCTGTGACTTTTTAAAAAACCCACCTGTGACTTTTTCAAAAACCCGCCTGTGACTTTTTCAAAAACCCGCCTGTGACTTTTTCAAAAACCCGCCTGTGACTTTTTCAAAAACCCGCCTGTGACTTTTCAAAAACCCGCCTGTGACTTTTTCAAAAACCCGCCTGTGACTTTTTCAAAAACCCGCCTGTGACTTTTTCAAAAACCCGCCTGTGACTTTTTAAAAAACCCGCCTGTGACTTTTTAAAAAACCTGCCTGTGACTTTTTAAAAATCCTCTTGTAATTCTTTATAAAGCCACTTGTGACATTTTTAAAACTTTCATGTCACTTTTTTCATCAACATTTAAATTTTTTTTCTTTCAGTAACATTTTTTTGTCAACATTAGTTTGACTCTTTGTGAAGCTACATTTGAGCTGAAAACTGTTTTTACCTATTGAATCATTGAAGAAACTTTAAATATGTTTTGTATCCGACAGTTATCTATCTGTTGGGGGATATCATATGACTGGACAGACAGACTGACATCAGTATGGCTGACCATAGTGGCAGGGTCGTAGCTGAGGGTGGGGTGGTGGTGTCTCCCTCAAAAGAAACAACTTTATGAATAGTAGTTCACCTATCGAATTTCTAGTAACATTATACAATAACAAATCTCACTAAATCTTGGAGATGGCACCCTCAAAGAGCCAAGCCCTATGCCCCCCCCCCCCTATCCCCAGCTATGCCTCTGTGTGGAGGCACCACAGATGACCTGCCAACCAGCCTTCTCCATCCTTCTCTGTTCTGTGACTCTCTCCGCACATCACTCAACTTCATGTCTGATCTACTGGTTGAATTGCAAAGAATAAATATATGGGAGATCCAAACATTTATATATATTTTCTATAATCTAAAATCTTTCTTTTAAAATTACAAACGCATCTTCATGGTCTATTTTACACAATCCTTTAATGGCTGTTGACGGAGGTGCTAGGTGCCCAAGCGTTTAATAGCATGAATAATGTTCAAACTCTAGCTGAGTCAGTTTGTGTTCACTTTGTACTTGGGAAAGGCATTGATTCATTTCTTCTCTTTCCAGCTATGGATAACTAGTTGGGCAGAGTGGGCTCTGTAGGCCATGTTTTGCAACCACTCTGGGAGATGGTCAACTCTGATTTCAAAACCAGCCTCCAGGAGGACAGGTCTCCATCAGGCTATCCCACCGTTGATACACCCATCTGTGGTGCCCCAACAAATCTGCAGTGGGTTATGGGATCTATTACATTTAGGGGCTGCTGCTTGTAACAAACAAGCCTTGTCAATGCAGCAGTTACTGATACGAGTTTTGGTTGGGAAAGTTTGAAATTCTCCTGCTCGGGCCGCTGGGTTGTGACTAATTCATCACTGTTAGCGGATACCTACTTACTTGGGCAATTTTGCTCAATGAGGAGTATACGTCATTGACGATGCTGGGTTAGTGTACTTGGCTCTGGACAGTCTTCTCCAGATTCTTCCAGGAGTGTCTATTTGTCATCATCTCCAACTCGGTGTCACTGCACCATGTGTGTGGGCCTTCCCTTCTTCCTTTTTCCCTTTGGGTTCCAGGTCAGGGCCTGCCAAGTGATGTTACTGGTAGGCTTCCTGAGGGTGTGGTTGATTCAACCCCACTTTCTACTCAGGAACTGGGTAGCGATTGGTTCTTATTTTATTATTAGTAGTTTTATTATTATTATATAATTCTTCATCGGTTTGCAGTAGGGCTGCCATGATACATTTTTCCACGATAGGTTACGTGTCGTGATATTTAACTTGCAATATGATATGATTTTGGGTAAGCAAAACAACTTCCAAAACGAAAGTGTTAAAAAAATGTCAATATAAAAAGCCGTTATCAGAATATGAGGTTAGGAGAAAAATAAGCCTCCTCAAAAAGTGACATCAGAATATGAGCTCTGGTGAAAAAATTCACTTCAATATACAATAAATAAATGAATTTTATAAAAAATTTGAATAAATATCAGATAAATGTGTTTTAGAAGTTTTCTCATTCTATTGAGAAGAAAAATTTTTAGATGAGCTGAAAAATTGTTAGTATCGATAAAGAAATTTTGTCTATTGATTATTGCTAAAGTGAAAAATATTGCGATGTATTGGTGAATTGTTGCAGCCCTTAGTGAGCAGGTACCGATACAACCTTTAATTGATAAAATTAGAAATTCTCTCGCATGATTCAAGGAGTTTGTCATAATTATTTAATTGAAACTTTTTCTTTTCTGTCCTTCCTAACATAGAGCTATTAATCGAGCGTGTAATAATTTGATCCAACCAGATAAACACACGTCGGATGCTGTTGATGCTCGTATGGAACTGGATCTAAGGATTGGTAAGAATCATTTTCATTAATATTACAGATATATATAGATCTACCGTATTGCTCAAGTATTTGAACAAATGGGTTTTGTTTGTATGGCTTGGTTTTAAGAGTTAAAAGCATGAATTAGACTCAAAAAGAAAAAATCTATTGCAATCAGTACAACAAGGAATGCATTTCGGCATGTTTTGTTGTTCTGGATGCTAAATTTCAAGAAAAAAAAAAAAAAGATTTAATTAAATTGTTCAATGGATTAAACCGAGTATTTTTTTCTTTCCTGCTGAAGTTTTGTTCGGACCCAATCTGCAAGGATATTGGAAAGGCTAATTAAGACTGTTATTTGGAAGAGTTGCCAAACTAGTTAGTTGAATGACCTACGGACGGAATTTTCAGTTGGTTCTTGTGGAAGGTCACCAATGAGAGATCATGGATTTAAACTACGTTTTAATTGAGTCATACCTTATTGAAAATCATCACTGTCATGAACTCTTGAATCATCTCTAATTTAAATAACCGGTAGGGGTTAATCATTGTTAGGTATATGCATGGAAAGATGGAAATCAGATCATCATTATTGGTGTGAGCATGACTACTCCGCAGTATATTTATATATATATATATATATATATATTCAGGGTTAAGCACTCTCTAAGTGAGGTAACTCGTTCATTATAAGCTCATGCAATGCTCTTCCAGCTTAGGAATAGAGCACTCTGGTGGATGAGGAATTGAATATGAGTGAATATATTGCTTAAATTCAACTTTACTGACCGTCCAGTTCTGCATAGGGCAGAGGTAGGATGCCAGCCTCTGGGTCTGAAGCGAAAGTTTTGATCTGACCTCGTTGTACTGGATGGGATAATGGATAGTTTATAGTCACCCTGAAGAGTTGCAATACAACGAAACAGCTGTCTGTGGATGACACAATTATTTAATTTATATATATATATATATCTCACACACCACTGAAGATGGGAATAAATCCTGTAACGTATCTGGACCATTAACATCTAAGGATTATTAAATCTTACCTCTAAACTCTTTACTCCTGAGTCTGTCTCATTCTTTACAGTTCATATTATATATATATATATATATATATTGTTCAATTTAAAGAAACTAACTCCTCGTACTGTGCCTGTGGCTGCTTTAGTACATGCAGAACATTTCATGGGGATTTGTTGTATGGTTCCTAACTTGCATTGTCACATACAGACCCACAGACATTTGATGAATTATACTAGGACACTGGTTTTGAGATTCACAGCTATATTCCTTCAAAACCTGACATTAGTTATCTTGTAACAAGATCATTAATATTACAGCTATTGGAAAAGTCCAAATAATTAGAGTCCAAATAAATCTAATCCATTTAGATTAGATATGATTTTCAATGGTCAAAAATTGTTTATTATTGCAGTTCATTGATTACAGTCTAAAAACTGAATGTTAAAAATAGAAGTTCGCCTGAATATTTCCTTTATAGAAAGGATCCTTGAGTTTTCAAAGTTTCAAAACCACTGTACTAGGATATTAGAAGAATATCTGTATTAACTGATAGTATAACAAGAGATTTCCTTTCCCGAAATTCAAGCCTCTTTCTTTTTTTCATTTGTTAAAGGTGCTGCTTTCACTCGATTCCAAACTCTTCGTCTCCAGAAAGTCTTCCCAGACGTATTGGCTGATCATTTGATCAGTTATGGAAGTTGTCAATTCCCAACTTTGGGATTTGTTGTCGAACGATACAAGCAAGTCCAAGAATTTGTGGCAGAGCCTTTTTGGAAATTGAAAGGTTAATATTCTGATGAGTTTCATTATTTTTTTGGTTTGAACAGGTAGAAAAAAAAGAATTCAAAGGTTTTTTTTCTGACAATTGAACTCATTCCTTATTTTTGTTGCTAACAAGTCATTTCAACTGATCTATTCTGTGGCTTTCTCCAGGTATACTATTTACGTAAAGAGGATTACTTTTTCTCCCCTGTTAATGTCAAGTAAGCTTGATGCCTGTCGCTGCAATCATCTGTGAGTTATCGCAGAACATTGAAGACAGAACAACCTAATCTCCAACAAAGTTCTGTACAAGGTGTACTACATGATACAACACTCAACAAAAGTGGTTCAACCATGGTGGCCCATATTTGGTCATCTATTACAGATGCCTGAAGAAATGCATTCACAAAAAGACCTGGAATTTGCATTAGTAGAGTCAAAAAAGGCTGTCTGCTATAAACTTGCTTGGTAAGCTGCGAGCAGACCTCAAAGATGGAAGACTGGGAACTTCAAGATCTGGCAAGAAACCGAAGGAACTAAAAAACTTAACTAGAGAAAAGAGCAGAGATGCAGCAATGGACAGGTCTAACGCTCCTGGATTAAAGAGGTCCAGCACTGACTAGGTCCCTACATTGCTAGATTAAAGGGGTCTGGCAATGGCCAGGTCATAACATTGCCAGATTAAAGAGCTCAAAATGGCCGGGTCCCAACATTTCTAGATTAAAGAGGTCTAGCTATGGCCAGGTCACAACATTGTTTAATTAAAGAGCTCTAAATAGCCTGGTCCCAACAATTCCAGATTAAAGAGGTCTAGCAATGGCCAAGTCATCATCTTGCTAGATTAAAGAGTTTGAAATAGCCTGGTCCCAACATTACCGGATTAAAGAGGTCCAGCTATGGCCAGGTCATAACATTGCTTGATTGAAGAGCTCGAAATAGCTTGGTCCCAACATTGCTAGATGGTAAAAAAACATTTGCATCATCGGATGATTTAGTGCTAATTGTACATTAAAGTTGAAGGCATGAATTTTAAAACTCTTACTTATGTAAATACTCACATTATCATAAGGATACTCTCTTTGAAGAATAAATTAGTCATATTCAATGAGTTTGTTCCTCACTAAGTGGTTCTTTTTGCCAAAGTTGTTACTGTCAAAAAATGTTCAATTTAATGCATGCACACACATATATAATATATATATGTATTTTTTTTTTTTTCTTCTCTCAGTCAACCACAAATGTGAAGATGGTATAGCTGAATTTGCTTGGAAAAGGTGAGTTGAGAAATTTTATCATGTCTAAAATCATTGAATTTTGTGTTGATAAATTATAAGTCATTTCTTCTTATCAATTTTAGACTTGTATTTTCTTTCGTTTTAATTTCGGTCGCTTTACAGCACAACTACTCAGACTTATTGTCCAGCATATGCGGTAGATTATTGAAGCATTTGACTTTGGATCTTTTATTTTTTTTCAGAAATCGGCTCTTCGATTATTTGGCTTGTTTAGTGCTTTATGAACAATGTCTTGAGGATCCTTTAGCTACAGTGACAGATGTGAAAAGTCGTCCCAAAAGTAAATGGCGACCACAACCATTAGACACTGTGGTAAGTACAATGGTTCAAGCACCCCATCTTCAACTAAAGATTTCTTTCATTAGGTGAAATAAGGAGGAGCTGGTCTAACAGTTGGCAGTCTGGAAACTTGGCTAAGACACTTTACATTCATTTCACACTAATAGCCTTGGGAAAGGCATGAATTTAAACCCATCCTCCCAGCTATGGGTAAATATCATTGGAGACTGGGCTCTTCAGCAACCACTCTTGGAGATGGACAACTTTGAATTCAAACCAAGACAGTCCAGTCCCTCATCCAGGAGGATTGCAACAAACAGAGTGAGGAATGTGTTCCTAAAATCATATGCGCGCGAGCCAGTGGGGGTAAATGCCCACAAAAATTTAGACAAAACAGAATAGAATTTCGAGCAAATCAAGCCTTTTGCCCCCCTCAATCAAAGATTTCACATATGCTCATGCCTGAATGGGGCTCTGGTGAAGCTTTGATGGGCTTAGAAACTAGAAATGGATTATGATAATATGCTCAAGTAGAATAAAAAGAATGAAAACAGTTGGATGGAATAACGTGACTTTTATCTCCACCTCCCCACAACATCTCAAATACAAGTGGAAGATTTTTTAATCGTTTGTTAAATGATATTTGATGCTTAATTTTTTTACAATGTTTTTGATTTTAGCATAGACAATTTCATTGACTAAATAATGTGAAATTATTTGGATAATTTCTCATTCTCTTGGTTTAATGAATCATATACAACTTGGTGTAATGGTTGACAAAAAGAAAAATAGCATTAGCCAACCGAGTTCAAGTTCAATTTCATGAAAAGCATGAATTCACTTTTCCCAGTGAGTCATGTCAAGGATTACACCTTATTGCTGGTACAACTCAGTTTGCTGGGTCAATTCTCCAAAAGAGTCACCATTGTTGTTGTGAGATATTCATCTTTGAGCTTGAATATCCTTTACATTTTGAGGCTTTGTTAAAGCTCATTGCAGTAAGATACTATACTTCAGTTCTTGTATTTTTCAAAGAATTTCATTAGTTTTTCTTATTATGGAATTCATTTTTATTGGTTGAAATATATTTGATCTTTCTTATCTTTTGTTTATTTTTACTCGTTAACTCATTTTGGGAAACTAAAAACCCAGAGTCTTTTTCCGTTATTTCCCACTGAAATCTAATGTCCATAATTTTAAAGTACAGAAGCCTAAAAATGAAAAAAAAAAAACAAATTGCATTTTCAGAATGTTGGGTATTCTTCATTTGTCTCCACCAAAATTTGACATCCATTATTTTAGAGTATGGAAGCCCGACAAGAAAAATGAATTACTTTTTCTATTTCTCACCAACTAGGAATTATGGATGTTAACTTTTAGTGAGGACTAACCAAAAAGTACTAATTTTCATTGGTTAAATAATATAAAATTAATTTTCACTTGCTGAATGGCATCACATGATATTTTGTTTCTTTTTGTCAGGAACTTGAAAAACTTTCGTCAAGAAAACTGAAAATTAGTGCCAAAGAGACAATGGGAATTGCGGAGAAACTTTACACACAGGGGTTCATTAGTTACCCTCGAACAGAGACGAATATGTTTGCCAAAGAAATCGACTTGGTCAAATTAATAGAAAACCAAACACAACATCCAGATTGGGGAGGTGAGATTCCTTCTGTTTATTTTGATTCTTTTAAGAGAAATTCTGTAAACCTTGTGTTTTTTTTTATTTGTTACCTGAATGCAATGTTTGTTTACAAAATGCTCAAATTCATTTAATAGAGATAAAATTGATTGCCTATATAAAATAAGATAATATATATATATATGTTTTGAAGGTTGGGTTATCTATGGTTGAAGAGTGTTTGTTATCAGAGATAGAGCATATGTAAATAGATATACACAGAAAATTCTGTGCTTAAATCTATTGAACCAATAATGAACAATTTGCATTTGTAATGTTCACCTCAAGTGTTTAGCTGACATTATCAGCCTTGTCCTAATCTGAAATCATACTTGAAAATTATTCAAACTTCTTGAGGATACACTATTGCTGTTAAGGGCTCAAAAACCTCCAAAAATAATGAATCATATCTCTATTTACATGGAACCTGCAAAAGAACTGCAATTACCTGTGTGAATCTGTCACTTTTCGTATTATTCTCAATGATATTAAAAGAACATTTAATTTGTAATAATTTGATGTATTTTTTTTGTTTCACTGTAGAATTTGCCAGTGGAGTTTTGGAACAGGGCCCTCGTCCAAGGAATGGGAATAAATCAGATCAGGCCCATCCCCCCATTCATCCGACCAAGTACACAAATTCCCTCCAGGTAGGCAACGCCCACCTTCTTGTATATCTGAATATTTGTCGGAAGCCAAGGTGGAGTCTGTCTCAAATGCCAGCAAACTTTTTTAGTTAATAGTATCTAGTAAATGCCAGTTGCTTTGTTAATGATATACGTAAAACTGAGTTCTGTGTCAGTATGTTTGCACAGTAATTTGAAAGGTTAATGCAAAATATTGTTTACTAGAATTCTTGTATTCATTTTGGCTAAAAAATGAAATTGACACATCAGCAGCAGTAGCAGTATTAGTTGTAGTTATATTATCAGCAACCAGCAAACAAACACGTATACATGCATACACAGCAGAACAGACAATCGTCTATTTATGTTTGTTCGCATTACCCCCTTCCTCTCTTTCTGTTTGCTGTCACAGATAGACTGACAGCTCACAAATTATTATAGAATCAGTCAATATTGACTCAACCATACTGAACCAACATAGCAAATTCATAATGAACTATGACTGGTTATTAGAAACTATCAAACGAAACTGTATTCAAAACTTTCTTCAGTTTTTTAGTTGATCTAACTAGCTGACTGTATTTTTTATGCGTACAGGCTGTGCCAGCGGAGCTGAAAATTTGAACATTTACTTTGCAATGTAAGATTATGCCAAATTAGTCTCTTAGGTTTTGTCCAGTAATATTCACACTTATTTCTTTTTAATTCAGACTTTTTTAGTGATCACGGCCCCCAAAAAAGGCAAGTGAAGTAACTTATCCATTGATCACCCCTTTTTCCAGTTTTTCAATTGAACACTTCCACATTGGCGTGCTGTCAAAAGACATTGGTCTTGTGAAGGTTTCCATTGAGTGACTAACCAGATCTGTTCTAGTAAATTACAAAAAAGTAGGATTGATCTCTACATGGGGTTCATCATTAATGAATGATTTTTGAGCCAAGAATCCAGGGTCAACTTTTGCACAAGATCAACTTGGACGTATATATGGAGTCATCGTCAGCCACTGTAACTCAACTGCTGGACGAAGGCCTTTTCCCAGCTCTTTCCATGCAGACTGTGATTGTGTTGATCTCTGTTATGTTCTGTCAGCAAACCTCTTATCTCTCAATCTTCTGTGTTATCTTTTCCTACTGTGTTCGCTGTCTGTTGGACACTAATTGACTAACCTTTTGCACCATCTGTATATGGAGTCATTGCTGATATTTCATACTTCCTCTTCTGACTCAAATAATTTTGCAAATTTCCATAGTTTCCACCGTTTCATTCACTTTCAGGGCAATGAAAAGAAAGTCTATGAATTCATCGTCAGACATTTCCTGGCAACTTGTTCATCGGATGCCCAAGGTCAAGAAACAACGGTGGAAATAGAAATCAATCAAGAAAAGGTGAGAATGTTTCTTTGACTAAAACACTGGTTCTCAAACTTTTGGACTTTGAGGCACACGACGGATCAAGTTGAAAAAAACTTGGACTCACCTCACTTGGAAAATAAAGACAACTACGTTTTAATAGTTCAAGTATGAAAAAAAAATACTACATACTGTATTTTGTTTTGTATAACATAAAAAACTTTGTACCAAAATCTGAGCCAAAATGTTATGTGCTATCCTTAAATGTCCTCGGAAAAAAAAATGTATTCATTATCAAAATGAAGTCCATTTGATGAGAGTTGACAACTCCTAACCTAACCTCCACTTGGAAATATATTTGACTTATCCAGCTAACCAACTGTAGAGATAAAATGAATCAGACAAAAAAATTTCAGTAGTCTGTGGATGAATTTTCTTTAGCTTTTCTCCCCAGGAGCTTAGCCACATGTGCGGTCATAGGGGGTGCAGGACTAAGGGTTGAAATGAATAATTTTTGAGTACCACAATATTTCCTTCCTGTTAAAAACTGCAATACAATTATCCAAAACACAACTAAATTTTTTTAAAAATGGCTTTAAACTGAGTGCACAAGATATGCAAAGGTAGGTATCTTTGTGTTTTTCCATTTTTCCTCTTTTGTTATTTTATTTGAAAAAGTCAAAATACTATTGTAACTCTAAACCATGTAGAAATAATGGGCACTTATTGCATAACTGCAGTATTTCAGTACACAAATTTGGAAGATCGAAGCAAATGAAAAATAAGTACCAAACTATTGTACCAAATCAAGCACTCGTGTTATACGAGAATGTGTTATACACAAAGAAATACGGTACTTTATTCAGGGTTACAAATCCAATCATATTGTTAAGTGATGGAACGTAACAACAACTTACCTTCTAGTACCGTTATGTTCTGCTATGATAGGGGTCAAATTATTTATATGACTTATACTTATCAAAGGAAACCTTTCCAAACTTCCGTCTCCAGCCTTTCTTTTCCATATCTTCATTTACACTGCAGAATACTTTTCCCCTTGACATCCATCTCACTTGGTATGTAAAAGTAAACGCCTGCATTTCAGTTTGAAGTCAATTCACCAACCTGAATTGCAATTCTGCTTGTGTCTTCTTAAGGCATGAACCCAATATTCCCTGCATTCTGCCTTATCCTCATTTGATCACATTCATAGTAAAAGCATGAATTTAGTACTTCCCGCATTCAGCTCCATCCCTATGCTCTTATCATTGTTTATAGTACAGGCATAAATCTAACACTCCCTGTAATGTCCCATCACTTTATCCTTGTCATGGCAATCTCCAATCTGAGCAAAAATGCAGGAGAATGTGTTTAGAGGCAATTCATTTGATTTATAAAGGCGAGTTTGAATGAATCACAGAAAAACTACTATAAGTCTTAATTCCTGAACTTCAGAAGACCTTTTGACCAACACTTTGTCATAAAAACAACAAAGATGAGGATACTAGTTTTACTAATGGAATAATGACTGTAGTCTTATAATTTCGACTTAGTCCCAAAATATTTATCATGTTTATGGCATTGTGGAGCTGAATACATTCCTCTAATACAGAAATGTTCTACTACATAGGGGAGACAGGAAGAGGCTACAAAAGGATTTCATAGTTTGCATGTGTGTGACTGTAGCTGAAAGATGTTAGAAACTGTCAACATAGTCAATATAGATTTCTTTAGTCTTCAAGTGATTCTGGCTGGCTGGCTATATATCTATCTGTCGTGCATACAGACTGCACTGATGGAGCTAGAGGACTGAAAATTCAAACATTTACTCCTTATTTTGTCTAGAAAAAAACTTTTTTTTTTTTTTTTTAAAAATCCCCCGCTCCTCAAATAAGATTTTAGTGGGCAGTTTTATTTTACTATGTAAGTTTATGTTAAATTGATCCCTTAGTTTATGTCTGGCAGCATTCATGTTTGTTTTGTTTTTGTTTTTTGTTTTTTAAATTCAGATTTTTTAGTAATCACTGCCCTTCAAAAGGTGGGGGAAAATAGCTTTTTCATTGATCAACCATTTTTCCAAATTTTTAATCGATCACCCCCAACAAGGCATTTTGCCAAAAGATGTTGGTTATGTGATGGTTTCTGTTGTGCAATTAACCAGACTTGTTTTTGTTTGCGATTTCATTTTAATTTTATTTTGCAGTTCGTTGCTCAGGGTTTGATGATTTTGGCCCGGAATTACCTTGAAGTTTATCCTTATGACAAATGGTCAGATAAGGTAAGTAAATTACATTCAAACCAATATACTTATATGCTTGTAAAATCACAAGCTCTTGTTTAATTTAGAAATAACTTCCTTTTATTTGGCCATAAATTTGATTGCTGATATCCCCAGTATATGGGATAAGAGAATTCAACTTGTATTAGTAACTTATCATTTTTTTTCTGGGGTTGAGGGTCACCCTCATCTGATAATCTAAACTGTGAATAATATTCTTTTCTCATGGTGTTCCTTGTTGACTCTTTGAATAGCAAAGAACACCTTGACATTAGAACACAACTGGATTTTAAGCAGAACTTGATCACAAAACTTGAAATTAAGAATAATTCACTTGATGAAGGCTGGAGAATGGACCTGCCCAATATTACGGAAAAAGATCAAAGATTAGAATAGTCCAAAAATCATTGAATATTGATGTCTTGAAATTTGAAACAAAACCCTAGATGTAAAGACCCCAAGAGATTTTTTTTTTTTTTTCAATCAACTTTTGTCTCTTTTTTTTTCCCTCCAGGAACTACCAATTTACCGACCAAGCCAAACTTTTTTACCAACTGTTATTGAGGTAAGTGTATGTCAAACTCTTCTTGAGTGTATCTCAAGTTCTTTATTGCAATCCAACCAATACATGATTTTTGTTTGAAATACCATCTTTGTGGAAGTTATCTGTATCATTTGATTATTGATGGGATACCATGAATAAATGAGTTCAGACCAGTGGTTCTTTACTTTTTTTACTCTGTGTCCTTCCTCAACAGTTCAAAAATATTTGTCCTTTATACTATAAGGAAACAAAGTCACCATCACAGTTAATAATTGAACAACCATAGCATTGAAATTTGAAGTCATGTAAAAAAGATTCTATCAAAGAATAAATACGGTCAGAATAAATTCTATTTATGACATCATTGGCATGTTTCTACTGTAAAACATCTAAAATGAGTAAAAAAAAACATCTATATTGTAAATCTGTCAGAATAAGGCCCCAAAAAAGTTAAAAAAAAGTTTTTTAGTGGAGTACTGATACCAATTTCTCTATTCTGTAGAAAAAATGGTATGGTCTGGAGTGCTGTACAAATAAACACATACATATAAAAAAGGGATAGAACCCTTTGGTAGCTTTGATGGTTACTGTTTTTCTATTTGGGGTTGAAAAGGTGTCATATAATATTCAGAAATTTACAGAAATTTACAGTTTTGATTAAATCAATTGTAATATCTGAAGAGAAACCAATTCTTGATAACAAAAAAAAAAGAATTACTGACTTATGAAAACTAACTAAAATTGTTGTAATTTCTTTATCAAGTGAAATTTAGTGATAACAATGCAATCACCTCACAGAGTTAATGATTTATTATGGAATCTATTGTTAAATTGGTAAGTAATAGTATGATGTAATTAGTAATTACTAGTATTGTATTACTAGGAATTGATCAGATAAGCCTTAACAAGACTTAGTTTTAAGCCTCTGAACACTTTTTGTCCTTCACACCCAATTTCCAGATTCATCATTATCATCAGTCTCTCAATGTCCGTCGTTGGACATAGACCTTCCCCTGGATTTGCCATACTTCTCTATCATAGGCGTTTCAGAGCCAGTACTTTCTGAATTTGTCTAGCTCGTCTCTCCATACTCTGCCGGCATCGATTGCGCACGTGATCTCTGGGGATCCATTTTGTGAGTCGCAGTGTCCATCGGTTGTCTACCATTCTTGCAACATGGCCAGCCCATTGCCATTTGAGTTTTTTAATGAATTCTATGATTTCCCGACTTCTATCTTCTCTAGATGTATTGTGCTGACTTGTGGTCTCTCCATGTGAGGTTGAGAATAATTCTTTCATGTGTCAAATTACCCCCAATATACTTGCAGGTCATACTCTCCAATCTCAAAATCACTGGTTTTGACATTCTCTTAACAGTATAAAGAAAAAAAAAGAGTTTCTCTCCATTTATTTTGTTTTCTTTTTGTTTTTTAAAGATGGTTTCTGGTGAAACATCTCCTCCTTCTTTGTTGACTGAAGCTGACCTCATTGCATTAATGGAAAAGCATGGAATTGGTAAGATCATAACATTTTTCTGAAGCTGAGGACTGCCCTGCTGTCTGCAGCAATATTATCTTGATTTATTTTTTCATTAGCCGAAGTGTTGTCAACCATTATTATTATTTTTGATAATTATCATACTAACTGCTTTTACCAACTGCTAAGAGAACCCTATGGTTGTCAGAAGATCAAATATAACCTTTGAACCCTCTTCACTTTTCCCTGATCCCCTAGTGCCATATTTGTTATTGTTTTTTACTATAGTAGTATCAGTAGTAATAATATTATCTTTGTTCATTTTTTTTTTATCAGATGCAGCATTGTCAACCATTATTAATTTCAGACTTTGATTAGTATTTTCCTTCATCCTAACTTTCAGTTGCTTTTTATTGCATCTTACTCTGATTGTCGGTGAGAAAACAGCATTGGATGGAAATAAAGGATAAACTCTCAATTACATCCATTTTACCTCAGGGAAGCCTAGTTCATTGTATCAGCTACTCTTACAGACTAAGCGAGGAGAGCCCTACAGTCAGCACAAGATCAAATCTAGCCTTTGAACCTAAAAATGAATAAATATAATAATGATGTTATTAATAACTCTAGTGTGAAAACAATAACAAATATGGCACCAAGAGAGGTTAGGGAAGAATATGAGGGTGGTAATCTTATTCCTCAAATAGTTGTTGGCTGGCTTAATAAAACTGTAGAAATGAAAACTTTAGAGAGAGATATTGTTTTTGTTAATCTTTTGTGAATCCAATGTGATATGATGTACTCTTTTATACTAATGTTATAAAGAAATATGAAATCATGCAATATTAAACTTTGGGTATGAATGAACTCCTTTTAGATATCAGGGGATAAATTATGAGATAAATAAATAATGTACTGCCATGTATCTCCTGAGGGTGTCATAGATGATTGAGAAAACAAGACGATTACAGCTTTATAAGTTGAAGAGACTTTTATCTCACGACTGGTAAATTGACTGTATATATATATATATATATATGATATTGAATCTTCATTTACGTGTTATATTCCATTTTTTTTAATAAATCTTCTTTGTCTAAATATCCATTGTTACATCTTGTCGATTATTCACTTTATAACCCTGAGGCTTTGTATTTTCTTTTCAGGAACTGACGCGACCCATGCTGAACATATAGAAACAATCAAGAGTAGAAATTACGTTGGTCTACGAGATGATGGAAGATTTGTGCCTGGTCACCTTGGAATGGGACTTGTTGAAGGTGAGGATCGTCAGTAAACAAAATGTGTTGAGGTTCTTCTTGGTTACTGGTCCAGAAAAACAGAATCTGCAAATTGAGTTTGGGTTTTTGCTGAGATGGCTTTGCTGCATTCTGCTGTGATACCCTTGAGAAAGGCATGAATCCTCTTCTCCCCTCCTGCTACTGATAAATAACAGCGCAGTTCAAGACTGTTGAATTTTAGCCTAAGTAAAGAAGAAGAGTTGGGTGTGAGGCTAGCATCTCCGAAAGACCCATTTGCTACATAAACCAAAGCAGCATCACCCCAGCAGATTGTCCACTGGTGGGGTATGGTAAATGCTCTATGCTCTGTGAGGAATAAAACTAAAAAACATTTTTTTTTTCTTTCTGTAAACTTTTAGTTTTGTAAAATTTATCAAATCTTTTCTTAAAGATGGAGTTTTAGAATAGGAAAAAAGGTTGGTTGATGCAAAAATTTCTGCCCCCCCCTCTTTTGCTCAATGTTGAGGAAATCTTAGAAGTCTCTTTGAAGTTTACTCATTTTTTCATTGTTTGTGCAATCAGTCCAATGTATTACAGTAATTACAAACCTTAGGGAAAATTTAGAAGCCAGGAAAATGGGTTTCACGCGAACTTCCAGAAATAAAAAGAAAAGTCTTTCTCTTCTTGCTCAACAAAAAGTAATTTATGGACAAGATCGTCCCTGATGATGAAAGAGAATCCAAAATAAAGAAAATCATGGACAGATCCAGGAGAGCCTTTAACATATCAACATAGAATCTACGTCTAGTTCTTCGTGTTTTGTGTAATTCAAATTGAACTCTTTATTAATAATCGATCGCTGTTGGATAAACCTACTATACAATTGGAAAGGTTTTTTTAAGTGAAATCTTTGTATTCAATCTAGGTAAAAAAAACGCCAATGGATACATCAGTCGCAGGATTATTAGTATTTGTAGTTCTATCAGCTGCCAACTAACGAACACAGGGACACACTGAGCAAGACGGTCAATTTTGTGTTCACATTACTCCCTCCTCTCTCTCTCTGTTTCTTTTGTCAGATAGACTGACATATCATAAATTATAATGATAATGATGTATAAAATGAACTATTTGAAATGAAAGTAATAAAAAGTATTTTGTTTTTCAGGTTATGATGCAATGGGTTATGCCATGTCCAAACCACACCTACGAGCAGAACTGGAATCAGATCTAAAATTGTAAGCAAGATTTTTAGTAATTAATGCAAAACCCTTTTCTGATTTTGTGTTCTGGAGAAGAACCTTTTGTCAATCACTGCTACCCACAACGCTGGTTTAGGTTCTGTTGTTGGGTTTAGGTTATTCATGAGTTCTCAAATTCACGTTTATCCCCGTCTCTATGTATCTGGACTTCGCCCATCCCTAACCATTCAGAGTTGAAACTTGAAATTTTGTGCACACACTCCCTTCAATGAGTAGGGAAATTTTTATTTAAAAAAAATTTTTCTTTTTTTTTTTTTGATTCCTGAAAATCATACAAGACAGAAGTTTTTTTTCATTTCTTATTGACTGCCTCAAATACAGGGTGTCCCAAAAGTAACTATCTAATTAGTATATAATACGAATTTGAAAAATTTCTCTAAGACATTAATATATATTCAAGAATGAGTAAATAATTATCTGAACTCTTGGTACAGTAGTATATTAGATCAACATACAGAAATTACAAATACATTATTTTTCAATATAATCCCTTTACTTTGTTTTGTGATGCCCTTCGTCCAGCATTCCATGAGTTTGGATTCGCCATCGGAAAAGAATGTTTTTGGTTGGTCCCTCAGCGTGATATGCATTGAGTCTTTCAGATCTCATTTAAATCAATGATCTCTTCAGACGTCTTTTTGAGGACCAAAAAGATAGTTATCTGAGGGAGTGAGGTCAAGACTAAAAGACTGATGCTCCAATACCTTGAACTTCGGTTCTTGGAGCATTTGAATAGTGTGGGTACATATTATACAGAACCAAAACACCTTTTGACGATAGACCAAAGCATTTGCTTCGAATTACTGGCCTGCAGCATCAGATTGTAATGTGCACTGTTAGCTGTTGTGTACCATCTCCAGATAACATTTCCACACTGGTCCTTGTGAGCCATAAAAAACTGTTAGCATGACTTTTCCTGCAGAAGGTCAAGTTCTGAATTTTTGAGGGGTAGGTGATTGTGGGTGTTTCCATTCCATACTCTGGCATTCACTCTCTGGTTTATAGTAATTGACCTACCACAAAACAATGTTCTCATGTTGTGCTCGAAGCCTTTGCAGGATTTAAGCTCGTGGTACATATTCAGCCCATGAAAAAAATAGATCACTGCTCATCCTTCTTCCTCCATGAAAACTGAGAGTGGAGAGGTCATGTTTACTCTATGGTAACACAAAGGCAACTGACTGATCAACTATAAATGTTCACTGTAGTGACAACAGACACACCGCAATCCCACATGCACACACAGTATGATGAATCTAAAGAAAAATATGACAAAAGTGCAGATGATTATTGATTCACCCGCATAAATATATACAAAAGTTAGAAACTGAAAAGATTATCTTTCTGTTTTTTGATTTAAAAATAAATCTATGAATTTTTTAGAAAATCAATTTGTAAAACTCAATTTTTTATTCTACTTCAGGGTTTGTGATGGAAAGAAGACGAAAGATGGTAAATTGCAAATTTATATCAAATCCTCATTTTAATTCTTGATTAAATAACACGCGTATATATTTAAATTGCGTTATATATATCTTAAACTCTTTCTGAAATGATCTCCCGTTATTACACAGTAAATGTAGCTTTATGCCTAGACAACATAAATAGAATAAACAATTGAAGAAAATTGGGATTCTTACAGCAGGCTCATTTTCTTTAATTTATATATATCTATATATATGTATATTATAATAATAATAATGATTAATAATTGAGTCATTCACAGACAGCTGTTTTGTTGTATTACAACTCTTCAATGTGGCTATAGACCATCCATTATCCCATCCAGTACCACGAGGTAGGATCGAAACCTCTCCTTCAGACCCAGAGGTTGGCATTTTACCCCTGTCCTACACAGAACCGAATGGTCAGTAAGATTGAATATAAGCTATAAATATATTTACTTATGCACAATTCCCCATCCACCAGAGTGCTCCATTCCAGAGTTAGAAGAGCATTGCTTATAGCTTATAATGAACGAGTTGCTTTACTTGAAGAGTGCTCAACCCTGAATAAGGGAGCATTAATAGGCTAAAGATGATGTACTATTATAGCAAATCCCAAAAAGATATGTGTGGTTTTAATTCATTGCAACTCTGGATTCCCATACAGAAGAAAATACCCTCTTTTTTTAATGTTTTTTTATAATGATTTCCTTCTTCATTTTTTGCATGTTCTTTTTTTTTTCTTTTCCCCAGGAATTCTCAGTGTTCAGATTCAAAAGTACAAAGAAGTCTTCATTGAAGCCGTGAGACAGGTTGGGATAAATTTTCTTGGCTTTTAATTAGTTTGTTTTTTTTGTTTTTTTTATCAATTCAACGCCCCACTGATGACCTGGCCAACCAGCCAAGTTGGCTATAGATTCTTCTCTCTTTGAGTGTCCGTGTCTACATCTCCAGACACTCCTAGTCATAATTTAGGGGCTACAACCTTTAAAATTTACATGAGTACACCACTAAGCACCATCTAAAAATGTTTTTTCTTCATAAAAGTGCTTTTTTGGGGTCTGTATGGTCATATTGGGTCCAACAATGCTCAAATCTTGTGCTGGTATTTTTTAGATAATTTTAGAGAAAAGATCTTTTTTCTAGATAATTTTAGATAAGAAAAAAAAATCTATTTTTCCAGATGATTTTAGATAGAAGATCTTTTTTTTCTAGATAATTTTAGATGAAAGATTTTTTTTCTATTAAATTTTTGATGAAAGATCTCTTTTTCTAGATAATTTTACATAAAAGATTTTTTATATTTTTTAGATAGTTAGTTCTGCTACGGTGATTCATTTATGTGAGGTATAGATATAAGTGTATTCTTTACTAGAATATCCTTTTCTTCTTTTCTACCTCAAAGTTTTTGGCTGATATCAGGGTTGCCCGATTAGGATTGCTGAAAGTAACAAGCTGATGGACTAAGAGTTGCAAAATTTGTGTTATAAGATATTCTCAAGGTTGCATGAAATTGGATATCGAAAACAGAAAAAAAAATTTTCATGTAATTTAAAAACGACTTTTGGAAAAGCATCATCTGACTGATCTAAGCACTCCTAGAATGAACCAAGTTACCCCAATTACGCAGATTAAAGTCATGCCACACCCATTAAATGAAGTTAGTCCAACAAAATAAGTCAGAACAATACTGCAATATCCCACTTTAAATTTGCACTATCTCAAGCAGAGAACCTAGAAAAATTGAACTGACCCAAATAAAATTTCAATGCTTAGAATAATGAACTCCTCTCAAACTGTTCAACAAATTGGATTTAAAGAATGGAACTTTTGGGAAATGAATTAGAAAATTTTATTTAAATGACCTAAAAGTGGAACTCTGATCAAAAGTTATTCCCTTGATTTGAGATTTGAATTTTTAAATATTAATTTAAGAGTTAAATTGCTGAAATGTGTGACGGCAGATTTGAGATTCTCTCATTTCTAATTGATATGTTTTATATAAATATTTCTGTTTATTTCAAAGGTCTTCAAAGGCTGAATAATTGTATAACTTGTGAATTTCGTTGGTGTGAACAAGTTGAATTTGTTTTTGTCTTAATAGTTTGCTTTTTACTTGACTTTATAGGCAATGAAGATAGATGAAGCACTTTCCAATTATTTAGGAACAGCTCAGCCTTATACAGAAGCTGGTGAGTAAAAATTACTTTCAGTAGATTTACCCAAATAAATCTATCCAGAAAATATACAGCTATTTGAATATCTTTAGAACCAGTTGCATCCCTTTAATGTAACTTGGCAACCAATCATTATGTAGGTGTGAACAGACACTCACCCATAGGGTTATTCAGTCAATGAGATGCCATTGGGTGAGCTTGTGTATTGTCGTACCATTGCCCTCACAATGACCAAGCAAGACTTTAACATCTTGTGTCGGATATTTTGGCAAAAGATCGTATCACCCTGGTCTGTTAGTCCCTCCTACAGTTCAAATTCGGATCCCTGACTTTTCTCTGAAAGATTTCAGACCATGGATGAGATTAAGGAAAACAAGGTAGCTGATAGGTAGAAGATAGTTTTGAAAAGTGGGAGGGATGCTTGGTTAAGAGTGTAAGTTCCCAAGGGGAATACTTTAAGGAGGACTAGGGCACCATTACATAAGAACATGTAGCACCAAATGATTGTTCTATCTTTTACTCTTTTATTTTCACAATGTCTTTTATAAGTTTGAAATAATTTCAATTTTCCAATTTGGTTCCAGCTTTGCCTGAATTACAGATTGTCAAACCCTGCAATAAATGTGGGGAGAATATGCTGTTAAGGAAGAGGAAAGAAAACAAGGGGTAAGTAATGTGAAATGATTAAAAACTTTGCAGCCTTGAACTTGAAAGCAGTTCTTCTTAAACTATTTCTGTGTCATGAGACTTCAAATATTTATCACAAAATTTCATTCACCCAAAAATTAAATTTCCTTATGCTCTTAGTTTGGTCTTATTCTATCGTGTATGATTTTACACAAATATACCTTTATAAGTGTGACTAATTTGTCCCAAAGTTTTCTGTACTGTTCAAGGTCTTATTATTATCTAATATTTTCTTTTAGCTTATTCTAAGTTAACTAATTTGTAAAGCAATACCTTAAGTGCTCTGCCTCTAAACCCCTCACTATACAAAACCTCATTATAATTTAATGTTTTGTTTTTTTTTCCAAAGGCCCTCACCTTCCTTTAAAAGGCTCTGTCCATCCGTCTGTTGTTAGATCTGTCCCCGTGTAGTTTCTCATCTGTTTTAAGGCAGACTTAATTGAAACTTGTTAGAAAGGTGTCTCTTGGTAACATGCTTCTTGCCTAGAAAAATCTTCCACTCAGGATCATGTGATCTGGCAATAATTGCTTTTAAACTATGTTTTAAAATCAATTTTCTCTAATGTTTAAAGTCAGATTTACTTGAAACTTGATAGAAAGATGTTCCTTGATAAGATGCTTCTTATCAAAAATAATTTTGTCAGGATTGCATGAAATGGCAATAATGGCGTTCAAACTTCATAGTGGACGCCTTACAGAACTTTCATTTGTTTAACTTACACTTAATTACATTCATTTCTACAGCAATTCCCCAACTGTACTACATCAAAATCCGCACCAATCAAAACCGAACTGTTCAAGATCTTATTATAATTTAATGTGTTATTCTCTCTGCTTATACTTATTCACCTTAATTTCTACAACAACATCAAAACTGCACAATTTGAATTTGAGAAATATCCTGCATCTTCAAAATTAAAAAACTATTGGTAGAAAAATAAAACCTCAAATTTATAGCAATAACTGCATTATATTACTTATAGCATGACCTGATATTTTTTGTCTCCTCACTTCTAAGTAAACACAATGCTGTGCTACCTAAGTTTTTATCAAAGGTTTTAGAGGGAGAAAGAGATATGGGGAAATTTTTTTGCTTAAACCCATATTTCAAAAAACCCACCTTGTGTGGGTATGTGTGTTCATTCCTGTAGACTCCTAGAGCTGTAACCAAATGATGTCTGTGTACTTAATTCTTTGCAACTCCCCTCAGCTGGGCCCATGTTGGTCTGGCTGCCTTTGCCTCTCTCTCGCCTGATCTACTCCAGGTTCGCTAGAGCTGATCTCCTACTCTCAAACAGGATTCTGATGTTCCAGGTCCCTAGCCTGGTTTAAAACATTGATTGGCAAACTGGCATTCTGTTGGCTTTCAACAGTACACGTCACTTCTTCTTCTGAAGAATCTTCCCAACCAGGCTCTTGCTGGGGGTGAGGCTGCTACAGTGTCGGTAGGTTTCATGGGGTGGAGTCGTTAGTCAACGCCCAACCCTCTTTCTTTATCTAGGCTTTGAATCGGTAAGATTACCCAGACGGAACATCTTGGTGGATGTCCATATGCCAAAGATTACCCAGACGGAACATCTTGGTGGATGTCCATATGCTAAATAGAGATCAACTCACCTGCCTCCAAGACAATTTGTGTTCCTTTTCCAGTATTAATTATCAATAGTAGTAGTAGTAGTAGTATCATCATCAGCAGCAGCAGCAGTAGTAGTAGTAGTATCATTATTATTAGTAGTATTAATTATTATTATTATTATTATTATTATTATTATTATTATTATTATTATTCTCTTTCTGGCTTCAGGTTTTATCTTGGATGTGTAACTTATCCAAATTGTCGAAATGCTTTGTGGTTCCCGGAGTTTGTTTTGAAGGCAGAAGTAACCGACAGAACCTGTTCACAGGTAAGTAACAATGTATTTATTTGGATTATTTATGTATATAGTCACAATATTTTTGTACTCTGAATCTATTGATGCACATTCAATTATAATTGAAATTGTTTTGTGGGTGAGAGGCTCAAACTGCAAAACTTTGTTTTAGGGATGATAGATGTTAACTACTTGGGTATCTCGTCTTTGACCAGTGAAGGGTTATCTAGCACCCAGGTCCCTAGTTTGAGATTTAAGGTTCTCCCTGATCTTTACGTGTTTAAAGCCTAATTTAGGAAGCAAAATAATATTTGCAAAATTGCAGATATGAAAAAATATATGCATAAGTGCTGAAATATCATCAAAAATTCGCTCCTGTGTACGCAATTGAATCTTCTTTCTTTTTTTGCTTTTGGGTCCCTCCCTTCTGGGCCCTTAGGCTTGAGCCCACTCAGCCCAGTGGTTAATCCACCCCTGGTGATGACCAAACTTTTTCTCCAATCTTTAATCTTTTCCTGCAGTTCAATTATGAGAAGGATTTACTTTAGGGTAGACAAGTAATTCGGCACATTTTGAATTCCCTGAAAAAAAAAGATTTTTTTTTTAAATCTGAAAATTAATCAAACTAAACTGTCTACAAAAGTTTCTTCAGTTTTTAAGTAGGTCTGTCTGGCTGACTGGCTCTGTATCCTGTATACAGACTACAGCTTGATTTGTTCCTTATTATGTCTACGAAAAACTTGTTTTTTTTTGTTTTTGAAAATTTGTACAATGCAAACTCATGCTAAATTGGTCTCTTAGTTTATGTCCAGCAGCATTCGTGCTTGTTTTCTGAAAAATTCAAATTTTGATCGGTGATCACAGCCCAACAAAGGGCAAGTGAAGTAACTTGCTCGTTGATCACCGTCTTTTCTAATTTCATGCTGCCAAAAGACGTTACTCTCTATTGAGTGACTAACCAGCTCTATTTCCTTTCCTTTGTCTTTCCAGTGTCAGCCGGGACCCGTTCATTTGTTGAAATTCCAATTCCGTCCTGGTTCTGTGCCATCTTTCATGTCCACAGAGTATGTATCCTCATCCATATTTCCTCCGAATCCTTATAGTCAGTTCACACAAAAATCTTTTGTTATGAATGTTTTTTCTCTGTAACCATTGTACGTACGCTCTTTTGAATCCAACATAGAGCAGTGGTTTCAAAACTGGAATCTGACAAACAATGCAAGGGGGTCCCCAGCAGTGTCCCCTGTAAGCATTGTGAACCTTGTGGCTGAGAAACCTCATTCATTGCACAGTTATCAAAAGACAATTATTGTACTTAGACATATACCATTTATTAGAATTCAAATAAGTATAATCCATTTAGTGAAATGAATATGATTTTAAAGGTTAAAAATTGTTTATCATTGCAGTTCATTGTATATAGTCTAAAAACTAAATGTTAAAAATAGGAATCTGTTAAAATATTTCTTTTACAACCCTTAAGTTTTTAAAGTTTGACATAGAGGATCAGTTTTTCCAAGAAAAACTCTGTAAGCTATCAACAGAATTTTGAATCTTTTGTGTGTATATTAATTCCTTTCATGCACTGGTGACAAAACATGTATGCATGAACAGGTTAGCAGAAACCATGATTCTCACCCTGAGTATTTTTTAATACCAAACAACAGAAACCTGAAGGTTAGTCTCACACCAAGTATTTTTCAATACTAAACAATAGAACTCTGAAATTGTGTCTCACAACAAATGTTTTTAATACCAAACAACAGAAGCCTGAAGGTTAGTCTCACACCAAGTATTTTTTAATACTAAACAATAGAACTCTGAAATTGTGTCTCACAACAAATGTTTTTAGAACTAAACAACAGAAGCCTGAAGGTGTGTAAATCAAACATCCAAATATAACAAAATTATTCCTTCTATTTGTAGGTATGTTGGATGCATTGGTGGTTGTAATGAGAACTTAATGGAATCGCTGGGTCTGTCTACTCCTTCTGGATTTTCTGGTAAGGAAACATTTTTGTTTCTTGTGTGTCTTTGATAAGTCATCTTGGTCAAAGGAGTGACATGAATGCTGTATCAAAGGAGTGACGTAAATATTAGGAACCGTCTACTAAAACTGTTGACATAGGTTTCTTCAGTTTTCAAGTTGGTCTGGCTGGCTGTGTATGTATCATGCTCACTGCCTTCATCAATGGAGCTAGAGTGCCGAAAATTCCAACATTTATTCCTTTAGAAGGAAATTTTTTTTTTTTATATTTCCCCTCTGAGTAGATTTTCTGGGGGTGGGGTGGGGTTGAATTTGCAATGTAATTTTATGATCCCTCAGTTTGTGTCACATTTGTTTTGTTTTTTTTGTTTTTTTTAATTTAAAAAAAATTCTGGCTTTTTTTAATGATCACTAGCTAACAAAAGGCGAGAGCAGTAACTTATTCATTAATCAGCCCTCTATCCTATTTTTTAATTGATCACTCCTAACATGGTATGTTGCTAAAAGATGCTGGTCTGAGGATGGTTTCTATTGAGTGACTAACTAGACCAGTTGTTTGAAATAAGTACTGTACATTTTGGAAGTAATGAGTTGATCAGCAATTTATTTCATGTTCCAGAAATGTTTCTGAAACTGTATAATTGATTCAGAAGCATTGTCTCTGCATAACAGTAATATCCGTGTCACTTTTTTAAAATTTATCTCGGAATTATCACCCATTTGTTATGTCACTCCTTTGTTACAAACCTTTGATAATTGCTGACAATATCAAGAGCCACTAAGATTCGGTCTGTGTCTTTTTAATCTAAACACTAAAAACTGATTAATGCATCTGTATTCACGAGATAGATCAACTCATACGTTTAACCTATAATCATAAATCACATTCAATTGATGAATTTAACCCCATCTTACTTGAACATCTATCCGTATAAATACCAGTGTCATGAAATTTCTTGGTATATTGATTTCAACATCAATGTGATGGAGTGACATAACAAAAGGGTGATAAATCAGAGATAAATTTCAAAGGAGTGACATGAATATTACTGTAACGTAGAAACAATGCTTCTGAATCAATTGTACAGCTTCAGAAATACTTCTGAAACAAAATGAAATGATGATGAATTTAACCCCATCTTAGTTTAATATCTATACATACAGTGTCATAAAATTTCTTGATATGTTGATTTATTCATTTGTCTGCTCACATCAAAGAGACATAGTACATAAGTGTGACTGATTAGTGAAGTTTTGTGTCTGTGTGTAAGTCCTGCAGCTGAAGATCCTATGTGGGTAGATTTGTAAAAACAAAAACTTCTTTCAACAGGTTAAAGTTAAAAAAAAAGATCATTGCTTCTATTGGCTTTTGTTTGCACGTTTTTTGGGGTTTTTTGTTTTTTTTGAAAATTCACAACTAAATGGATTTTTAGTGGAGGATTCGATTTACATTATTATTTATGCTAAATTGATCCCTTAGTTATCATACTTCCTTTTAAAGGATCACTGCCCAAACAAAAGGCAAGAGAAGTAACTTATTCAGCGATTACCCCTTTTTTTCAATTTCTTGAATTGATCTCCCCCAACTCAGCATACTGCCAAAAGACATTGGTCACATGATAGTTTCTATTTCATGACTAATCAGACCAATTTCTTTGTTTTTGTTTTTTCCAGCCTCTCAACAACCTCGATCGCAGACCTCCATAAGTAATGATCGTTCGATGCTCGGGGACAGTGGTTACAACAGTAGTTTCAACAGTGACGCCTCTCTTTCCAGGAGTAATGCATCGAATCAAAAATCTTCGTTATCAAATACGAGCACTCATCCAAGCAGAGGAAGAGGAAACGGTCAATCCCGCGGTGGTTTGGGACTGATGAATTCCAAGCCGCCAACCACAAACAATTGGAGACAAAGTAGCAACACTTCTGCAAATAATGAAGACGGTAACACGATAATGTGTAACTGTAACATGGAAGCCATTTTGTTGACGGTGCGGAAGGAAGGACCAAATACAGGTGAGATTGTAAAGTTAATTAGTGCTCTTATGCTGACTCTGGCTTCAGTTTACCTTGTCCAGGCTCCACATATCTCAAGTTTCTCTATCTTGGCTCTGGATGGCAATAATTGGAAAGATTCAAAAGCAACAAGCTCTCAAAGTGGTGTCTCTCACTTCAACCTGTACTATTTATCCATAGGTTGGGCAGAGATGGATTCATGCCTTTTCCAAGAGTATTAGTGCAAAGGAAATAGAAAATGTCTCAGCTGGAGTTTGAAATCGGCTCGGCAAGTCCATTCGTCATGCCATTAACCACTTGACCACCCTACACTTCTCTGAGCTGGTAAAAGTCGGTTTAAAATCAGGATCCACTCGTGACATTACAATAGATCATAATTCCTCATATATAATACATGCCTTTTTCCAAGAAGTTTGACCTAAAAAAATCCAGGCGTGTTATTATCTATGGAAACACAATTGCAGGACACTTATCCAGTACTGTTCATTGGGTGTGTAAGGTCCCTTTGACTGCCTCCATTGCCGTGATGGTGATTGAACGTCAATTATATGGAAGACACTTTGTAAGAACGTCAATTACATGGAAGACTCTTCGTAAGAAGCCGGGACCAGACATGTGCTAAAAAAATCTATTTTGAAAAAATTTCTTCATATTCATTGCCAGTGAACAGCATGTTGTCATTTTAATTTTGATTCTAATTCAAATGAACAATATTTCACTTGAAACAATATTTCTGTCTTATTCCTTGCCACGAGACAGCCTAGTGTTATTTTATTTTTGATTTGAACAAACTATTTTACGTACTAAACACATAATACCTTTATTAAAAATCTGCCAAGTAAACAAATACTCATTTTGATACAAAACAATGCATCAATTAACCTTACTTTTATACCAAATTCTGTCATTTTCATCTGAATATTTGTATTTCATCATCATCAGCCTTTTAGAATCCATCGTTGGACATAGACCTTCCCCAAGATTTACCAGACCTCTCTATCAAGGGCATCGCGGTGCCAGTGCTTTCTGAATTTATCTGGCTTGTCCCGCTACCTTACTTTCTTTGGATCCAGGTTTTGAGTCATGATGCCCAGTGGTTGTCTGACATTCTTGCAATGTGTCCAGCTCTTTGCCATTTGAGTTTTCTAACTGTTTCTATGAAAAGTTGGACTTCTGTCTTTTTTCTAATATGCTTTGCTGTCTTATGATCTCTCCATGTGAGGTTGAGCATGATTCTCTCGTAATTGAAACAAAATTCATACTAATATCTATTGATTAAAAAATACCCTCATTTTTTTTTTTATGTCCTGTTTTTTTTTAAATTTCAATTTCAATTATTTTCTTGATTTTTTTGAAGTTTTCTTTCAATTTCCGAAAAGAAAATTTATGATTTTGTAAACACTGCTGTCATGGGATTTAATTTCTTGGAGTTTACTAATATTATGTTTCCATTGTAGTCTTGAAAAGGAATAACTTCACTCACACATTCACAACTTGTGTTCATTTGAGGATAAAAAAATATTACTACTTAATGATTAAAATTCACAATTTCCGACTCATTGCAAACATCCAACATCTCGGAGATGATTAGATCAATTTCTTTTTTCTATTTGTTCATATATTTATGAGGTCTTTACATATCCCCACCCATTAAATCATAGTCCTTAATCTCCTCCTCTCCCCATTTGACTCCTCAGCCTTTATACACTGACCCCACCCTATCTCCAAACAAGTTCAGTTGAGGCATTTTACTTTTTTGCCCGCTAAAAGTAAAAAATATTAAAATGTTTTTTCAAGACATATTGGGGGTGGTGTGCATTAGAATTTTACTGTATGGCATAATTTTGTCTTGGGCGTGGTCGTACAGCTCAGAGGGGTCATTGATTATGCCATATTTATGTTGGCCCTCCCCTAAACCCGATGCTTTAAAATGTTAACTTGAATTTGGTTAACTGCTGGATTTTTTTTCATTTCAGGACGTCAATTCTACAAATGCAAAACACCAGACGGCTGCAATTTCTTCTTATGGCAAGATCAATCTTCAGATACTGGTAACAATCAGAAGTAAGTGACCTTTTGACCCTTAAAGTTAAAAATATTAGCCTGATTAAATTCAATTGTACCACAGTAATTTATTTGTTACATCTTTCAATTGGACTTCAATTAAGGGATGAATAATCATATTTTACCTCTGTCCCATAATAGTTGCTACATTTCGTTGTAATTTTTTTTACATGTAAGTGTAAGAACTGTTAACGGACAGAGTTAATATGCAAGGTTTGATTGAGAAAGTACCCGGATTACTCCATAAAAGTTTTATTGAAAAAAAATTCAATCTAAGTCAAGATTGTCTCCTTCAAAATAGTCCCCTGAAGGAGCTAGATAACATTGCTAATGCCTTTTTGACTTCTGGAAGAATTCCTTGTAATTATTTCTAGAAATAGTGTCTGGATCTATCTGCAAATTTCTTTTTATTCCTTCAAAGCTTTCAAAATGGTATCCTTATGGGGCCAAGTTGGGCAAATTCGGTGGATTGAAAATGAGGGAGATTTTGTTTTTTGTCTAAAGCTATTGAACCAGAAGGGTAGCTCTCCTACAAAATCCACTCGAGTTTTCTTTCTGGTCTTCGCAAAAACATGTCGTGTTCAAATCTTTTGTTAAAATGTCTTGAAATGAATCAATAAGATATTCCTACATCTCCTTCAGTCAGATTCTGATTAGCACAAATAATTTAGCAGACTTTGCTTACATTTTAATCTGTTTCAGAAGATAGAAGCCAGCCTTTTCTTTTGTCATCTTTGACTGATGTTCTGCCTTCTTTAAAACGTTTGAACCACTCTGAAAATATGGTTAGACTTAGAGCATCTTCAAAAAGCCATTTCCTTAGCCATTTTTTCAAGTTTAGAACAGACTCTTTGCTCTTCAATCCAGTCTATCCGTAAAATAGCAGGGCTGTAAGAAATTAAAGTAAAAAAATCCCAAGAAAACTTAATAATGAAGTATACACTTTTCCACATAAAGTTAGCAAATAACTCAATAAGGAACTGTTGACAAAAACAATCTTCCATTTCTCTAGACAACAGAGGAACCTAAAAATAATTACAGTTATATCTCAGTTGAATCTCTAGATAATTCTTAAAGATGCAACACTATAAGGGATCTTTATAACAGCATAGATTTCTTTAGTCCAGAAAAACCACATTTTGCCTTGCTGCTGTGTTCTCAGTCAGGGTCATTCTCATTATTTTAAAATATATGATGTCACTGTTGAGCTTTAACGAGATTAGTACCGTGTATCTCGGCTTCTTTCCAGAGCTGTTGAAATATCTCTAGGTGTCGATATGTATCTCTATGTTATGTATTATTGTGTATATTTGACTGATTTTTTTTTATTGATAATTTGTCTCTATTTTCTCCCCCCTGCAGTAGCAGTCGATCATTTTCTTCCACGGGACAGAGGAATTCTTCGAGTTGGTCTTCGTCTTATGCTTCTTCTTCTTCCTCTTCATTTAATCAAACTGGAGGAGGAGGAGGAGGAGGGGACGACGATGCTGTACTCTGTGGTTGTCAATTAGAAGCAAAAAGGTAATAAAAAAAAAAAAAGACTTCCTTCATCTTATCCATCTTTATTTTCTGATATGACAATCCATGTGACAATACGGGTCACCCTATGTTCATCTATTTTAGGGACCTTCAAACGTTTAGGCTCATCATTGACCCCCTCATTGACCTCTAAGCATGTACACAAAAAATCTTGAAGTAGACGTGCATTTCTACACCCGGTTTTGTTTCGATTTCTTCATTTTTAATTAAAGAAAAGAGAACAATTGAATGAAACTGAACAAAACTCTGTTTCATTAGAATAAGAGAATGAAAATACAGTGTCTTCCATGCACGTGTACACTCTTCCCCCTATAAAATCCTACTGATTGGTTTAGAAGGAAACGATACTTCTCATTAAGTAAGGGTGTACTCATTTATGGGTGATACTGCATATGAAAATTTGTGGACTAAAAAATGAAATGTGTACTGAAGCCAACCAACTCTGATAACTATATTATTGAATCATTATAGCCCCATGAATCTACAGATTCTTCTCTCTTTTCTCATGTGTGTAGGTATGTGTGTCTTCTGGTCACATTTTTATTTTTGGTTTGTTTTTTTGTTTTTTTAGTTCTGGTACATGTGTGGGTTACAGTGATTCATTTATACTAAGTACAGATATCATCATTATGTTTCAGTAACCAGAATATGAAATAAACAATATAAATCAATTATTTATTTATTTGTTTATTTATCTAATTATTAAATCCAGGAACTTTATGATCATTTTTCATGGAATATGTATGCTTAGAAATGGCATAAATGAAGATTTTAAAAGCAGGGTTTAAAGTTGTTCAACTCAAGCTAAATTGAACATCTAAGAGTGAAAAAGAATAGCTTTTCTTTTGCTTCAGTTTCATTGAGACTAGAACAGATATTATACTTTATTCATGAGTCTGAGATTTTCAATGAAGTATAATAAATGCATCCCTGGTACAATGAGTTATTATTTTTAGGCATTATCTTTGTGGTTGTTTGCACAGTATTTCAGCTGGTCCACTCTCCATTCAATTCCAGTTAGCTCACATCTAGTGATCAGCAACTTGAAACTCCTTATTTAACTTTTATAGCCAATATGTCAGTGTGATTTTCTATAACTTCAAGAAGAATCATCAACATTCCAATTTTTCTTTAAACAATCCAATCTTTTCTTTCGGTATTTGATCTTTAGTCAAACTATAATTTTTCTTCTCTGCTCAAAAGAGAAATGGATTCTTTGTTCAACAAAGAAAGAAACTTAGAATATCTCTGCATTAAATATTATGAAACAAGTTGTGCTGCCCACATTACTGAAAATAGAGTAACTTATTTTACAAGCATCGTTTTACCGTTTAAATTTTCTGTTTGGTACTGTTTTTTTTTTTTTGCTTTACACCACCAAAGAAAGAGATTGATGGAAGAGACTCTCTTTCCTTACAGATATTACGTGTTACACCTGTGGAAGGCTGTAGAATGGATCAGTCAAAACATAGTGTTAACATCCAAGATGGGAAGAAGAGATCGGATTGTCCGAACGAAAATTGAAATGTTATATTGATCTTTGTCAATTCCATAGCCCTGATCAGGGATTGAACCTGTTAGGCCTCTGTATATATGATTGATCTTACAGAATAAAGCCCTATGCCTACCAGTTGACGTAATTAGTTCTGTTTGAAATCTGTAGAGAAGTACCAACAATGACAGGGAAGGTAAAAGAGCAGACACTTTGTTGGGTTGAAGTAATGACTTTATAAAGAGAAACGTAATGGATGACACTTGTTCCTTCCTCATCAAAAAGCCAAGAAAGACGTATGTACAATGTAGAGATATAAGTAGATATGTATGTGTCATGGTATCTTATGTTGTGATATATGTATATTTCTCTTCATCCCATATTAGATTGACTTCTGCTCAGAGTTGTGTCCATACTTGCAGAATCTCATCTGGACTCAAGAGTCAACCCATGGCTGTATTTTTGATTTTTGTTTTCAGCTTAACAGTCCAGAAAGATGGTCCGAATAAAGGGAGACCGTTCTATGCGTGTCCGAAACCTCGGGGTGAAGGTTGTAATTTTTTCCAATGGGGCGATGATGCACCATCAAGAGGTAAGGCAGGAAACACACACACACATACCCACCTCCCCAAATATCAAATACTTATTTTTATTTTCCTATAAAAGATGTACTACCTTTGTCCCATCATAGCTGTTACATCAGCATATATATTTTGTATACTAAATATACCAACTTTTATGGGACAGAGGTAGTACACTTTAGGTGTTTAAGATCGTGACTTGTATTTTTATGTATATTTTCTACAATTTTTCATATTTTCTGTTTTTTTTAAAAATCATTTTGAATTAACAAGACTATAGAATTGGGTAAAAAATGAATTTTTATTATGAGAAAAACGTTGGTTTTATTTATGAATATCCAGAGATACCTATAGTTAGTGGAATTGTTTACTGTGCTATTACTAAGACATCATCAGTAATAGTAGTGAAGTAAATGTGAACACACTGACACAGTAGAGCCTTGCTTTACCCTCTTCCTCTCTTTCTGTTTGCTTTAGCATGAAAGAAACTGACAAACAAACAAACAGACAAAAAAAGGTGATAGGGACTTGTATATTTTAAGCTGACTGCATGAGTTTAATGTAACTTAGTTCCTTACTTTGATGACCACAACTTGAGAAAAAAATTTCTGACAAAATCCTTTTTGTTAAATTTCTGATTATCTTCTATTCTTATGAGAAAAAAAGAAAACTTTCATTTTGTAATTTATTTTTCTTTTCAGGAAGTTATAGTAACACGTCGTATCCCAAGACATCTGGACGTGGGAGTCGAGGGGGTCAGCGTGGGGGTCACAGCTCAGGTAGCAGGGGCCAGAGAGGAGGAGGCACCCGAGCTCCTGCCAAGTGTGGACTCTGTGGAGAACAAGGTCAGAGGTCAATTTTGTTAATTTCATTTTCCTTGTTTAAGGATTCTTATTCACCCAATGATTTAACCTCTTTGCTGCTAAATATAGCTAGTTTTTCTACATGACAGAGAATCAACCAAGCCTCATTTAATTGTGAGGTATTTCTAGGGAGTCTTGCGTTAGTGGCAAGGATATTTAACCTGTTTGTTGCCAAGTATATTTTTAACACTGAAATTCATGTTCAAGGTTCTTTTTGTTAAAAATCAATTAAAATTGAAAGTATTTGTTGCATGTTTAAAACGGTTCAATTTTCATACAAATCCACTAATATTTAGAATAGGTTATTTAATATATGTGATATGTTCATGAATGTGTTGAAATGAAATATTTTAATTGTGAGCTGTCGTGTGGATTTGAATGCCTGATCAGTTCAAATACATCAATCTTTATTATTATTGAATTGAGTATTGTAACACATTTTTTTTCTTCAATTTGGACTAATTTTTTCCTTCATCTTAATTACTGTTGGTTTTTCATACAACTTTGAATTCAGGTCATTCTTTCTTGGAAAATGAAAAAAAATGCATTCAGATGTAAAGAGTAAGCCTTCAGTGAGAATTGAACTTGCACCCTAATGAAAATAATGTGTCACAACTTCATCCTATAATAATGAAGACTGATTTATTTCAACTACTAAATCTCAAACGTAAATAATAAAAATATGGTGCCAATAGTTGGTTGTAGTGTGTGAAATTTAAAAAATGTGAATAGTTTCTGCTAATTCATGTAAGTCTTCATGGCCAATTGGTAAAAGCAGCTGGATGTAAACTAGACTCTCCCTGGCAATCAAGGTGTGAGTTCGATCCTCACCAAAGGCTTACTCTTTGTTTCAGAACACGCAGTTATTAATTGTCAGAGTAACAATGGCCCGAATTGGAATTGTATAAAAAAAAATAACTGAAATTAAGATGAGGGCAAAATTTATTGGAAACAGTTTAAATCACTTCGATTGTACTTGGATTAATCAATACAAAAAGTAATCTGCTCATATAAGAATATAAAAAAATTAAGTAAGACTATTTACTTTGGATTTTTATAAATTTTCCACATAAATTTCATTTGATGTCTATCATAGTGCAATATGGCGATATTGTCATTTTTGTTTCATTAATAGCATCTTCAAGAATATTGTATTTGTTGAGGCATAGTAATTGCAGGGGGACAAATGATATAATTTTTGATTATATATATTTGTTTTTCTTTTTAGTGAACATAGTATTTTTTTTTTTTATTGGTGATATTTTGGCCTTGCTGGTCAATGCCATCTTCAAACAAATATATATTTATTATTACCATGCTACTAAGGATGACATTTAAACAGTTAATCGTAAAATTCATTCCATCGGACTAAGTGTCGACAAATAAGAGGGGGTATTTTGTGGTTTTTAGGGAGTTTTTTTGGTTTTTGTAGATTTATTAAAGGAAGCAGTTTTATCAATATTTATGACAATTACTCAAGAAAACTATTGATTATAATGCGAAAAACTTTTTAATGATTTTTCAACTGAATAAATCCAGAAATATTGATTGCAGTAATTATGTCGAAATTAGCTCCCCTGGTTGAAAATTGATTCAAAATGGCAGAGTAGCTTTTTTGAGCTCTGCAAAATGAACAGGAATACTCAATATCGTTTCATTAATGTAAACTGTTTTGCTATTTATTGTATTATCTTTGCCAAAAATTTACAATTTGGCTTGAAGTATCTTTGTACATTTATTGTGTGACTCCAATAGCTGAACCATAAGCTTTTTGACGTTCTGTTCAATTCCATTGAGATGACAATCGAAATGCTTAACCTGTTCATAGCCAAGTATATTTTACTCTGTTTTTTGTAAATTTTGGGCAGATATCAGTTGACGAGCAAACTTCTTAATCAGAGAATTTTTTGAGCAATTTTTTTCATTGTCATTAATTTTGAGACGAATAGAAAGAAGTCAGATGTTCTTTTCAGCTCCTGTGGGCAAAAAGAATCCACATTTTGTCTTTTTATGAATATATGTTTGTAGGAGTGGTTTTTTGACTGTTGATTTCTTCCAATTAAAAAAGTTTTTGATCTCTAAGTTAGGTAAAAAGAAGTTTTTTACCATACAAAAATCTGTTGCATGTCAATGAATGTAATTCTAGGAGAAAAAACAAATTTTAAAAACATTTGGGGAAAAAAAAAATTAGTTTCAATATAGAAATTGTACATAGTATGAATAGATAAATGTTTGTTTTTTTTAATTGAGCAATTAAGTATAATCCTCTCCTAGCTTGCTAGGCCCATAGAAGCTTCACCAAAGCCCTGTTAATCATACATTTTTGGGAACACATTCCCTACTCTATTCATTACCCATCTCTCACAACGCTGGATGAGGAGTTGACCTTAACCAGAGTAAGTTGCAATTCTAAATTAGGAGTCAACTAAAGCTCAAAAGCCAAGTGCACCCTGCTATTTACCCATAGCTGGGTGGAGAAGAGGTGGATTTATGCCTTTCCTAAGAGAAAAGAAAAGTGGAAACAAATTATCACAGCCAATTTCATTTTCTGCAATGCTAACCATTAAGCCACCTGCACATTCCAGAATTTGGTTGCTTCAAAATTTGTTTCAGTTTTGGATACAAAATGCAACTTGGAGTGAAAATCTGATTTCTGCAATCTATTTATTCATTTGGTCTTGTGATCTTTGTCTTGGCATAACTTTTTTTCTTTTTTTTTTTCCTTGACTGGTATCTTTGTCTTTGTTGTTTTTATCTTTGCAATTACGTTTCATTTCAGGTCACACAAGGAGAACCTGTCCCCACAAATAGAGAACCTGTCTCCATAAGTGAGATTACATCATAGAAGCTTTTTTTTTTTTTTCTCATTCTTAAATTTTTAATGTAAAATAAATAAATATTTTCCTACAAACATTTTGCTTTCTTGTTGGCATTATGCGGTCATTATGTACAACTGGTAACAATTTACTTTCTCAGACTCTTTACTTAAAAAAAAGAAAAAAATGAGGCATGCCCCACCAGGAGTTTGTTAACTAGTCTCACAGGCCATTCACATAGTAAGTCACAGGGTACCCTAAATTTGTGGTCTTGGCAAATAATTACCTGCAAAAGTGTAAAAGCAATGCCTTACAAGTCTCTCTCTTATCAAAACTCAATACGTGTCTCATGAAAATCTAAGTAAATATTGGCAGTGTTTATTGAACTATTTCAGAGTCATTTGCCTCTCAAGTCTTTATCTTGAAAATTTCTTTCACCCAAAACCAAATTTGCTTGTTTTAGATCACTTTTGTCTTATTCTCCCTCATGTTACATTTTCTTATCGCATATGTTTACGACAAAAAATTACCTTTTTGGGTGGAGAAATAAAAAACATGCAAGATTATCTGAGTTAATTATTAATTCACTCTCCAAATAATTTCATTAATTCATTCTTGGGTGAATCATTCACCAGTTTAAGAAGCATTACACATAGGGCACAAATATATTCAATACAGAGAGCCTAATTCTTGTTTGTGCTGAAGGAACAATGTTGTTTGATATCAGGATTGTCCTTTCGAAACATTCACTAGAAAAGTTAGTATAAATAGAGACCATGCCAGCAATCCTTTCAAGATATACAGCCCGAATTCAACGACATCATATCTCGTCTGATAGCTCCTTTCTGGAGTTGGTGAAATATCAGGCATCCATATATATTTACATGATACATATTAATGATAGTCTATTATGTACGTATATATTTTCATACCTATGATGCATTAACTACAGTCTACAGTTATTTTCAAGATTATCCATCGTTCTGTCTTTTAGCATTTTTTTCAGAAATTCAACTTTGAGTAAATTTATTACAAAGAATATTTGAAAAAGAGTTCTATAGCCAATCAGCGCTAAGCAGTGAAAACCGTTACTGCTTTTATTTGCTGAAATTGTTGACCTTTTTTCCCCAAGTGAAATTAGTTGAAACTAGTCTCTTTACATATTCTGTCGTATTATTTAATTTGTTCAGGAAAATGTGTAGATAAGGATGGACAAGACTTGAATTGTCACTTGCGGATTTGTGTATCGAGTGAGTGCAGAAATCAATCAATACATTGCAAAATTAATTTTATCATCTTTATACAGCCTCAAAATTGACAGAACTTGAACCAAAGATTGAAAAATACAAAAATTAAAAAAATATTGAAGCAAGATTGTTCGATGAAATGTTATGTACAAAAATCTGAAACCTTTGGTTAAAATTCTGTAAAGTCTGAATGTTGCATAAGGATTTTGATATGAACTTTTTTCCAAAATATATTTATAATACTTATTGCACTCTAAAACTAACCTTTAACAAAAACACTTTTCGATTGCAAAGAAGGAAGAAACAAAAACGAATTCATTCCTAGAAAATTTGTTTAGTAAAAAATATTGAGAAAGACTATTTTTGGTGTTGTTAGCGTTTCCGTCCAGTTTTGATTAAAGTTTTCAGCTGTGATATTTCGTCATTTTGGAGGTGAGACGTGACGGTCGTTTCTGTCAACTAAAAAAACAAGAAAAAAAATTTCAATATTTTCCTCTTGCAAAAGAAGTAAAGTGTAAATACAATCCTTGTAAAATACAAGCAACAAAAGGAATGGAATTTTCAAAAGCTTTTCTGCAGAGGTTTGTGGCAATAATTCAGTGTTATTCATTGGTCAGAACAATTGTTAATGGTATTTATTGATATTTTGGGGTTGTTTCTATTTTAATTGACCTGTGCAAATATTCTTTTCAAAATGAACAAAATCTTGAGAACAATTCAATGATGGCCTTATGCCAGACTAAACTAAGCTTTAAAAATATCTACGATTTACTGGTATGTGATAAACAGTCGGAATTCACTGGGGGTAGCAAATAAATGAATAAAATTAGCCTGGTTGCTGCAGAGTCAAACTCCGTTACTTCTATTCCAACTGAAAAGGATTACAGCAACTTTTTATTGGATTGATAATAAATGGAAGAATTATCAAAATAATATCATTTTTTTAGTACAAATGTATTTATTTATTAGAATACAATAACCCCTTTCTTATTTCTAACATAAATTTTCATAGGTATGTAAGACTTGTCAGTTTGGCTTAGTCAGCAAGAGAGCTGTCAACTGATTACACATCTCGATAGGGAAATGTTAATTTTATATATTGGTTTGATTCAACATGATGGGACCAACAAATAGTGAAGGGTTTACATCCTTAAATTAAGTGAGGATTGTTGTTTTTGTGGTAGAAAAACGAAATCAACTCCAGACTTTAAATGTAGTTCTGAAAAGGCATATATATCGCCTAACATATGAATCATGTCTTTTGGGGGGGGGATTGTCTCCCATTGATCTCTCTTAAGCCACGCTTTAAATTCCTGCAGCCTGGAACAAAATGGACATCTGAGGAAGGCTGGAGAGTAAACAACTGAAATATTGTGAAAAAATAAACGAAGACGAGGAAAATAGTCTGACTAAATAAAAAAAGGAAATTTGTGTTCATGCTTTCAAAAGAAGAAGACCATCATAGTTATTCACCATCCAATCATTTGGGATGAAAAACTCACAGCCTACAGATGTAGTCAACTTGAGTCATGACTACAATTAGAGTTCATGCCTTCATAGAAAGAAAGACTACTCACCATGTCAAGTAAAGATTCGACTTTGAGTCGCAGGAAATTGTTTTCATTCTGTAATTGTTCATTTTTCTTCCTCAAAAGCATAATTTCCTGGTGGCTAGCAGCTCCGAATCCATTCACTGAAAAAAGTGAAAGATTCATGAAGAATGTGATGGCCCTTAAATGGGAACTCTGGTTATGAAGGATTCATTTTTATTTCTGATTTTATTTTATCTTTCACTTGAGGTGTCATGGATAGGGGGATTCAGCAGTCGCATTACTTTTGTCTATCATCTTGAAAAAAAAAATGAATGGAAATCTGGCACAAGATTGCCCAGCAAGGCAATTCTCAACTGAAGGATTTTTCAACAAAATGTGAAATTGTGACGATCATTTAACAGCTGTTCTGTAAAAAGACTGTTAAAAGTATTTTGTTCTGAGTAACTAGATAAACGTTTCGGCATGTAAACACACCTTATTTTAAAAACTTTCAAGAAAACAAAGTGACACTCAGAATATTTATTCCAATAAAAAGTCAGTAAAAAGAATATTAAGATGAACAGAAGATACTATCATTTTGAGAAATATCATTAACATTCAGAGAATTTTTCAGACAAAAGACAGAGTTCAATCGTCCGATAAAACTCTTTGAAAGAAAATAGTAATCAAAAAATGAATAATGGTTGATAATGCATCATCTAATGAAATAAAGATAAAGCAATCACAGTCAATAATAGAACAACCATAGCATCAAAATTCGAGGTCATGTAAAAGAATTACATCAAAGAATAAATATGGTCAGAATAAATTCTATTCATAACATCACTGGCATTTTCAACTGGAAAACATCTAAAATAGAGAAAAGAAACAGATCCTTGAGAATCTTGATGCTATCATTAAACCTGTCAAAATAAGGCATTAAAAATTTTTTACAAAAATTCAGATGATTTTTTTTCTCAGAAGGGGTCTAGTAGAGTACTGATGGCAATTTTCAAGTCTGAAGATAAAACAGGATGGCCAGGAGTGCTGGAACACACGCACACATATAAATAGGATAGAACCTTGGTGGCTATGGTGGTTCAATGATATTGCCACTATTGATAGTGTAGAAACAATAACAAATATGGTGTGAAAAGAGATTGGGGAACAAAAGAGAGTAGTTTAAAAGTTTATAATCAATCTTTTCCCAACCCAAAGAGCCTTTCCTTTATTTGTGATCTAAGCTGATTCTTTGTAGATTGATGGCCTGAGTTAAGTTGCGATGAAAAGCAACTAAAAAAACTGAGATAAAAAGAAAATAGCACGGCTCAGAATGAAAAATAAGTTCCAGGTGAGAATCAAACTCATGACTCTCAATGTTGTATGTATATAAACAGAGACAAAATATTAATGATTTACAATATGTCATCTAATAAAAATAAAATAAAATTTGATCACTGACACTGAACACCCAAGAAACTGAGATAGAGAATGAGTTTAAGGGTTTGCCACTAAGTTCAAGTAGCTCAGTGGTAAGAGCAGTTGTGCATAAAGCAAACCACTTTTCATCATAGAGGGTTGTGAGTTTGATTCTACCTTGGATTAATTTTTAATTCCGAACTGCAATTGATTGATTAACTCACTGCCAAAGGGAAACCAGCCTGAGTTTAATTATAATAAAAAGTAATATCAATCTAGATAGAAGAAAATAGTAGCAAAAAATTAATTATAACAATATGCAATATACTGTCTAATAAAATTTAAAAAAAAAAAAAAATACCAATCAAAAATTAATAATTTTCCCCCTAAGCTTGAAAATTTGGTGGGGAGAAGAAAAAAAAAGGAAAGAATGCTAAGAAAGTCTCTGATGATCCATACCTGGAATCCACTGTCCGTCTTCGAATTGCATTTCACTTCCTCCGAGGTTGATTTTGGCTGGACTGCATTCGATTCCAAATTCTTGTTTCATCTGCGTCGAATCAAGGTTCAAGTTGGAAAGTGATTGACTGCGTCGACTCGGAATTTTTTTAGGCGAGAATTTATTTCCAAAAAATGGAATCTTGTTTCTGAAAGAAAAAATTTTTTTCCAAAAATCAATCTTTTAAAACAGAAGTTGTTAAAATGAGACAATAACAGTTTGATTACAGGGTTAAATTAAGCTAGTGTTATAAAGAGGCCCTAAGTTTTGAAAAATACACAAATATATGAACATATAAATCTTTTAGCTGCATTGTACAGTAATCATTTTTTTCAATTTGCTATTACAACCGAATGATACAACAATATTAGTATTACTTCAATCTTTATGCAGTGGCCATGACTTCAGATTCTAAAACCTTCTCAATCATGTGTGGTATATATTCTATATACATAACATAAATCACTTAAATATCTTGTCATTCATAAAAGTTGAATTACTACATTACTATAATAATTGAGCAAATGCAGAATTACTGAATCAGAATTCATACTTTGCAAGCATTTAGCGCAGGACCTTAGAAATGTGGGGCCTGTAGGATATGCTACTGTTGCTATAGAGTTCTCAGCATTTGAGTGATATACAGGTTTCTAAATAATATGCCATTATTGGGTGACTTCAGCTCAGAATTCAGTTGGGGATAAAAATGACATTGGAAAATATTCTATCATTTTCAAAGAAATTCAAACTGAATTTAGAACAATAACAAAAATAATGCTTTCATTTAAATATTTTGGCCAAATATATGAAAAAAAAAGACTCATCTATCTATATAATGAATAGTGTGACTTTTTCTGTTTGATTCTCTGTTCATAACAATGGGCTCTTTCACTTATTAATGACAACGACGCTTCATTCAAGAAATTCAGGCTAGATACCAAACACACCATCTTCTCTCATTCTTGATGTTAGTTTATTTAATTTTCTAAAAGAATATGATGTGCTGAAGTTTACTATTTCCAGTAGTAGTATTCTAAGCTCCTCAGTGGGAATAAGTTGATATATGCAATCTCGCCTACAGATAATTGCTATGAATTGGTATGTTGGCAGCTGTATTTTCTGACCTTTTTTTTACATTAACTAATTAAATTACTTATAACTCTCAAAGTTTCTCAACTCTTGAATTCATAGAAAGAAAATAGAATATCAATTTCAAGGGAAATAACTTCCAATTAAAATTATTTCCCTTTGACCATTTGATGAATCTTTTATTTAGAAATTTTTTTTTTCACAGGAAACTTCCACTATTTTTTATGCAATTCTTTGATGATTTCCTCAGTCAAAATAGAAGGACAAAATACTGACATCATTGGCATACATCTGGCTCCACAGTCTAGTAAATGCATAGAAAAAAAAATCAAGTTTTTTTTTCTTTCTTTGCTGATTTTATTTCTAGTTCAATTGTGATTTTGCACAGTTTTCAAGTACAGGACAGGCAGTTTAAACTGAATTCAAAATTTTAAAACATTTTTTAAGTTTTAAGTTTTTTTCAAGATCTGAACATATAAGTATTCAAACACATATGTCTTAGTTATATTGTTTAGGCAAATAATTTTTATATAAAAATTTTCTACACCGTTTTTCTTCTTAATAATAACACAAAGAATGTTACAGTAAAATTAACACAGTTTATAAATTTTGAACACTTTATCAATGAAAAATTGCATTGTTGTCAAAACTATATTAGTGTCTGCTCAAAGGTTCCAAGGGAAAAAATAGATGAGAAATCAATAAAATGACTAAAACATTAGAATTTCTCATTCGGTATAAACTGGCTGTCTGTGAAAAAATCAGTAAAGAAAGAAAAAGGCATGATTTTATTCACAAGACATAAGCAGTAAATAAATGCCAATGACATCTGACCTTGTCACTTTATTATAAGCAGTTAATGAATGTTTCAGTTAAATATGACTTACGTAAGTTTTGTGAATAAGATGCATCTGTTTTGAAGATTTAAAATGAGCTGACCCTACACATGACAAAAAAGTACACAAGACACAAAAGTCTTGTGTACTTTAAGACTGATTTCATTTTATTTTAATGAACCCAAATAGGTCCAATTAATTGATAATTACTGGTTGGAATTCATTTTCCCCTTCATAGACATTTGAAATCACAAAAAAGTAAAAATAGGGACCACAATTTTGAACTTGTAACCCTGTGTAATAGTTATTTAAGATTTGTTTTGTATATCTTCAAAAAGGTTGTCAGTGGTTTCAAGAGGTTTTGTATTTTTTTTGCATTCTGTTGCAACTGAAGAAACTAAGGCAAAAAATGGTGCTAGTTAGGAAAAATAATTTTTTTTTAATTTTAATTACATTATTAAAATTTTTTGAAAAACCTTTTGCAAGTATTTTTCATGCTTTCAATCCATAGGACCTTCGTTTCCTCAGGAGAGTTGTCAGCTTTGAAAAAGGCAAATGTCTTAAGGTTTAGCGGAGGGATCTACTTACAATGTATCGATAAAGCTAAATCGGGTTTTCAATTACCACCATTCTTACGGAAGTACGGCTGACACTTACGGCTCTACTTATACGGCTCTACCTTTAACATCGTTTTAAAAATATATATTCTCCTTTGGGGCTTGATTTTTAAAACGTCTTATCAATTTTTTAAGAATTAATCTTATTTCTTCGAACGACGTTTTATAAATAAAATAAACATTTCGCAAAAAGAACAAACTTTACTGGGGAAGTGATCGAATACCCCAAAGCCGTACTTCCGTGCGATGGACGAAAAGTAAGGGTCCAGTTTAGCAAAAGGACATGGCAAATAGACCCCCGCCCCAACTTGAAAAAAAATTCCTGAAGAAACGACAGTCATGTATAGAAAGTACGAAGAAAATACTCGTTTTTTTTTTTTTTTTCTTTTCTATTCTTTAAGAGACGGACCTTTTTTTCTCTACAAGTGCAAAAAATGTCTGTATTCAACGAAAACAAAAGGAAAAATTGAATTGTTAAAATTGATTAAATTTTGACCATTGAATAAATATTTCTTTCTGGATTTTCCCTCTATTCAAGATTTTAAATGAATAATTTCTTTTTAACCTTATTACGTCCATGTCAACCGTAAAATATCCACCAAATCCAAAATCCTAGCCGATTCAAGCAGAAATAAATGGACAATTCGCTTCTGTTTCTCAAACAATTTTAAATTCAGAATATTGAGGGGGGGTTGCTTAGTTTGTAGCTATGACTACCAAAAATGTCGGCAGGACATCGATACCTGACGAAAAAAAACAACAAACTTGTATAAAATTTAATTTTATCATAAAAATCTTTTTACCATTAGTAAAACAAAAAAGATTGTAGAAAAATCTGATATTAAAATCATTTGTTTACACTTCATAGAACCGGAGGTATTTTTGAAAATAGATATTGCAAAAAGCTGTAACGATGTAAACAGAAAAATAACCGCACTGCCTGTCCCATAATAGTAGTTACATTTATATATACTATCCGTCACTAAATCTAACAATAATTATGGGACACAGGCAGTGATATTTTACATCATAAAATGACAAAAATTGGTATTCCTACAATTTAAAATCAATTAATAATTGGATTTTTATGAAAAAATCAGTATTTATTTGATAAAGGGAGAACTTTTTTTAACAGAAGTTTTCATTCTTCGTTAATTTATTTGATGATTTATTTAACACATAAAATCCATATAAGATCGGGTTTTACATGTATTAATGATAATTTGGTATTTTTATTTCAAACTAAATAATTCAGAAAAAAAATATTTAATGTTTTAGAAACTTCCTTCTTGTGGTTTTGTCCTAAGGTCGTTGTCACTAAGGTAAATGTAAATATAAACACAAAGGTACTCGGGATTAACCTTAACAGCAATGACAATGCCAATTATAGCAAGCGGGTGTGGCCAGGAAACTTACCCAGGCATCTTACAGACACGTCTGTTGCTACTTGACGATTTGCCGGGGGTGATTTGTCAGTCAATAAACAATTTACCGCAACGACCCACACCTTCCAAATAACAACATGACAACAACCGCCATTATTAACAAGTTGAACAGGTTTTCATGTAGAGCTAGGAACAAAATCATAGTTTCGAATGCATGATTTCTATTGGAAAAACCTTCTTTTTTTTTTTGGTCAAGAATAGGAATTAGTTTAATCATCAACATTACCATATTTCGAGTCGTTAATTAATTTAGTTTCTACCAGTTTTACTTTGATATCTATATTCAATCTTTTCGTCTGTCCCATCAAAAGCTAACGTCTATAATTTTGAATTACGGAAGCCTAAAAAGAAAAAATAAGATCAAGTTGCATTTTCTTTTTCTCGCCGAATAGGCCCTCAAATACTGGGTCTCTTTCGTTAGTTGTCACTACAAAATGAAATGTCCCAACCTGACCCCTAACCCTAATCTTCAAACATGGATCAAATGAAAAGTTTCCACAAAACCTTTTTTTCGGTGACTGGAATAATTAATGATAAAAATATTATTATAATTTTTTTTGATAATGTAGCAGAACGTTAAAAATAATTTTTTTAAGCAGCAATAATAATAAATTATGAATAATTAATGTTTATTGTTTTGTTTTCGTATTTTTCGGGGTAAAGTTCCCGAGAAACGTGTCGTCAAGATGAACCGAAAATCCATTTGTGTTCAAATTTTGAAAGACAAAGAAGTTGAAACAGAAGATGAAATAAAACAACGACAATCTTTAAGAGAAGAAATAATGAATATCAAATACCGTATCCTTAAAAAAAAAACACATTTGAAAATTATTATTTATTTATTTGCCGTAGAAATTCGATATGACTTTCTGTTGTCAACGCGGTTACCAGTGACGCTACGAACCTCAATACAATAGACTTCCGTTATTGCGGCACCCTATGAACAAGTAGCGCCGTCATAACGATTTTACCGTTATAACGGGTGGATAAAAATACTGTATCCAAATTTTAAATACGACATACAAATTGTGAAAAAAAGTTAAGTAAATTAATTACGTTTCAATTTAATTTGGAGAAGATATAATATCCTGTAACATAAAAACAAACGTGCCGTTAGAATGCGTGTGCCACCAGATAGTGCCGTTACAACGAGAGTTTACTTTAATTAGATAACTGAATAAGATTACAATTAAGACATTTTTTTCTGATTTTAAGATCAATATATGAGTTTTCAAAATGAAAGAAAATTTAATTTTGGAGTTTTAAGTGTCAAACATTGTAAATTGAATGTTTTTTTTAATTGTTAAAAAATTCTTTGGATTGTTTATTACACAGCTTGAATGCAGTAGTCCATTTCAGAGGAAAAAAAATGCAAATTCAATCCATAAAACTTCTGTCTACTCAAGAAATTTGTCAATTTTGAGAAAAATTTATTTTCTTAGGGTTTTAGGTAGTGAGGTTCTATTTATTCATCATGTTCCATATATTTCAGTGAGACAACACTTGAAGCATCCTCCACCCTCAAAACATGGTCATCTTCCAGACTGACATTGGGGCCTTGTCCTATTTGAAGGTCATCTTATCCACCGAAATATACGATTATTATTATGTTAAATAGGACCCTTAGTTTCTGTCCATTGTACAAAAGTGTGGCTTCCGAATGAACACGTGAATTACAATGTTTTAAAAATGGAAATTATACTAATAATTTTTGGTGTTTTCAGTAAGCCTTAGTAGGGCAGCTAAACGGGCCTTGCATGAGAAAGGGGGGGGTGGCACAAGTTTATCTGGGTGTATCTCATTCAAAAAAAATTCAAAATGATGTTTAAGCCTCCCAAAAGAAAATGTAATGTAGCATTAATGTTTTCTTATGGTTTAATCATGATTTATCTGCTGCTATGAATGAATGTAATTGATCTACACTGCTACAATAAATTTGTACATCACAATTAATTTGGGCCATGTTTATTGGTTGAGCAATGTACCGTCTCTAGGTGAAGTGTAACTAGCTATGCTGATAGCTGTAATTGTTTATGAGTGATTAATATGAGGTAAATCAATTGGAATAGTGTAATTGATATGACTAAAAAGGTGAAGGGAGAAAAATGGACTGATACAACAAGGCTTATTGTAACATAGTAAATAACGAGATATATCTTATTTATTGAACTAAGATACAAAAGGTGAATGAATGTTGCTAGCATTTATTATGAAGGCTTAATTGGTAAAATGAGTCATGGATATGGTTTGATATAGTTCAGAATACTAAGAATAATAGAAAGTACCTCTACATGAGTGTATGTACCAAGGCTAGTGAGAGTTGTATGTATCTATTGATAGAGAATGTATTTATGGTTATCGTCAGAGCAGTGATGTTTTATACTATGTATATTGCATGAATGCTTGTGCTATTGGATGTGAAAAGATGTGTGTGTATGTGGAGAACAGCCATCTCGGGACATTTGTATTGGAAAGTTGGTTTTTGGTTCTTTCCTGAATGGGGTTGCTTGATTGCTTTTATCATAGAAGATGCTACATTCTGATTGGTTGGTTTACGTGGTACTATGTTCTAATTGGCTTGTTTGGTAAAGTCTCATTGTAGCTCACTTGTTGAGAGATTTTTATTTCAATTATCTGAAGTAAGGAAGTGTAGTACCGCCCATTCTTTTAGTTGGGAATTGAATAAGAAACTCTTCTTTTAGCTAGTACTATCAAGACAAGAAAGCTCCCACCTTTCGCCATCTCTTCTTCTATCTCTTCTCTTAACATTACTTCTCATGATTGATCATGTTTATATTATCCTTACATGTACCTCAACTTCATTCTTGTATTATATGTACATCTCTTGTCTGGCCAAAATATTTCTATGTGTTCATTCCACTTTATTTCAATGTGCGTCCAACTTCATACTTGGCACGCATTCTATTCACTTCCTAACACCTCTTTTCTCCCTCGACAAGAACAGGGCCAGCGTGCTACACACCAAACCACGACAAGGACCAAATCTTCTCATCCCTCAAACATCATCACTTTCATTGTCTCACATCAATATCATCATGCGGTTCGTTTATCCAACCAAAGAAAACACCCTATAGAAACAAATAATGTTTGAAAGCAGAATCCAGGGGTTTAAACAAATATATATATTTTTTGATACAATGTTTAAAAGATGGAAATAAGTAAGAAAATTCATAAGAGAAATAAATTCATAACAAGTCACCCAACCTTATAGTGTAAGGAAGGGGGAGCTACCCTGGGATCTTAGCTTGATAATTCCATTATCTGTGTTGCTAACCATTCCCACATTCCCCAGAATTGGTACATAATAGAAACCGTCAACAAAAACTGTCACCGAAACTATCGATATAGGTTTCTTCAGTTTTCAAGCTGCTCTGACTGGTTGGCTAGGTATACATGTATGCATCATACATACAGACCACATCAATGGAGCTGGAGGGCTGAAAATGTCAACATTTACTCCTTATTATGTTGACAAAAAAAGTTTTATTCTTTTTTTAATTCCCCCCCAGGTTTTACGAGGGGGTTTCAACTTGCAAAGTAAGTTTGGCCAAATTGATCCCTTAATTTGTGTCCAGCAGCATTCATGTTTGTTTTGGAGAATTTCAGACTTTTTTAACAATCACTACACAACAAAAGACAAGAGAAATAACTTACCCATTGACCACCGCTTTTTTAAAAACAATTTTTTAATTGATCACCCCCAACACAGCTTGCTGCCAAAAGATGTCGGTCATGGGTCAGCTTCTACCAAGTGACTCACCGACTTGTTTTTTTTTGTTTTTTTTGCAAATTGCTGTACTTGGTTCTCTTTTTGTTCCTCAACCACACAGCACTTATCATTGGGAATGTAGACAAACTGAATTCTCAAATGTGCCAATTGGGAAGAAACACTTGGAACCGTCGACCTTTGGTCTGTGAAGAAAACAACAGCGAGAGACGTTTGGACGGAAAGATGATCGAATCAGTCTGTGACACCCAGGAAACAAGTAAGGATTCATAATTTATAATATTATTCAGCTTGTTCCTACCTGCATTTGAATGTTATGTTTTCAGTAATAGCATAGAATGATTAGATGATTTAATAAGAGGGTAGGAAGAGAGTGGACAGAAAGAAAAGTTTGGAAGTTTAGTAAAAAGGTAGGAATGGGGAGGTCTGAAAAGTTTAGTAGTTTAATAAGAAGGTAGGAGGGTGAGGAGAGGGGAGTAAAGAAAGTTAGGTAGTTTGATGAAAGGATACACAGTGAGAGGGGGAGTAAAGAAAGTTAGGTAGTTTGGTGAAAGGATACACAGAGAGGGGGGAGGTAAAGAAAAATAGTTTACTGAGGGATAGGGAGATTTTTGCATACAAACGTGATCCAATTTTGCATTATATTAAGATACAATCATGGACGAGCAATCAAGACTGGAAAGGATAAGGGAGAAAATGAGTAGATGCAGGCAAAAGTTGAGAGAAGAGCAGAGGCATGACATAATGGATAATCTTAGTTGTCAACACCCATGGAATTTCCACGGTCCAGCTTGTAATAATAATAATAAATGCAAGTCTATTAGAAATTGCACAAAGCATTTTTTCATGCTAGAAATTTAATAAAAAGAAATTTATCTATTTTACTAATGCTGATGAAAAAGTCTTTACCATGATGGTTTATAAGACCTCCAACCCTTAAATTAGCGGTGAATATTAGGAAAAAAAACACATTTTCCTGAATTCTTCTTATTTATATTATTTATTATTTGCAGATGCCACAAGTTCTTTGCTTTATAACTGCCTTAGTAAAACAGTCGAAGTAAGTGATTTTTCTTTCTTTTCTTTAAATTTTTCTGAAAAAGAAATTTAGTTATTCATGATAAACCTGACATTAGGTTCTCATCAGATTTAGTAACAGCAACAAAATCAATAAATAGTGATTTTACAGCCAAGACAATAAAGACAATAAATCTGCTGTTAAGTTTTATGCTTTTTGCCTCAAAACCTGCAAATTTGTGACGTGGGTTACAGGTTCATCCTTCCAGAATTGTCAGCCTTTTTAACTCAGCCTATTAATGAGTGGTTGGTGGACCTGACATAAGCCATAAAAATCTAAAAATATGAGAAATATCTATTTAGATACATGCAGTCAGGGGCATCTGGTGGTGGAAGGAGCAAACAGGGTATTTGCCCAATCAGGCCTCCCCAATGTGGATGAGGAGGTTTGAAAGTTGAAACCTTATAGAGGCCGAATATCAAGGGGTCACTATGAAAAGTGTCTGCTCGGGACAAATCACAGCTTAAGCACTTCCTAGTCCCTTACCCAACAACTGATATCCCCCCTTCATACATCTTTTTGACCACCCACTAGAGAAATAGTGGCAGTGGGCACCCATGTGTGTAGTTGTATTTTGCCCCAAATAAATGAATAACGTATGCTAGTAAATTATTTGCACTTAACGAAAGATGCCAGTTAGTAATCGAAGATCTCAATTCAATTACAATTCATTTTAATCAAGGTGTCTTTTGAATCTATAAAAAGAAACAAAGAATGTTTAAAACATAACAACCAAGCATACTATCCCAATATTCACTCACAGGACAATCAGAATCCCTGGATTACCTCCCCTCGGTCAGGAAATTTCTATCATTTTCTGGCATATTCAGCAATATTTGTTCCGTCTGCTTCAAACCCCTTAGCCAGCCAAATGTTTCTCTCGGTTCATACATTTATTTCTCAACTAGGTCAGCTTTTTTAATTGAGTCATCTTCCTTAAACCCTTACTAGATCATTTAATTTCTACTCAACATTTCATTTTGGAGCATTTTATTTGTTTTAATTCTCAAAAGTGTGTACAGTAGTCCTGTAATGTAGTTTTGCTCATTATACAATGCCAGTGGGTTGTGGACCCCCAAATCTTCACCTATATTATCACACACCCATCCAGAAAACCTCAAATAAAAACAGAATTTCATCAAAAGAATTAACTTAATATTACTAAAATATTAAATTTCTCCCATTTGCAATCAATTAACATATAATTCTGCAGTGTTTTACATTTAATTTGTTTGATTTTGTGATGAAAACTAAACATCTTCATAATCCACTCAGAAAACACAGTCTCACGTAGAAGTGGCTTCTGACCCTAATAAATTTTATCATTAGAAGAAAACAAGTTACTCAGTGGATGAATTAGTTTCTGATATTCTTTCTTTTTTCCCAGCAAAACTCACAGAAAAAGAATGGAGGTTCCAGATTCATTGAGGTAAACAAATTTCCATATTGTGTTTTTTTTTTGGTTATTTTTTTAATATCAATTTTAATCTAAACTCTTGTTCAAAGCAATAAATTCCTGAAGGTTGAATAATTGATCAACCAAAATGATCGAGTTCCTTTTTGGGAAACTGGAAAATAGCAAAGCCCTGTAAATCCTTAAAGAAAAAAAAGCATATCTGATAAACAAGAACCTTTCTGAGAGAAATTAAGGATTTTATTCAGTATTCCCTAAATGATGTATGGGATATTGGGTATACATTAGATTTAAAGGTTGGATTTTGACTTCTGCGAACCAACCAAGTTCTTGTAGTTGAATTGATATAGCAGCAATTGTGTAAAACACGGTTTTCCTCTGGAGAGAGGGGCATGAGTCTCAATAGGAGTTTATTCTTTATTTCTGATCTGTAATGTTTACTGAGTGTTGCACATTGATAGTCTGAGTGAAATTGTGGTAAAAACTATAAGAATTTCTCCCAACAAAACTCACATACCAACAAGTAAGATTAGCTTATAGTGAAACTAATCTGGGAAACTTTAGCCAGTACACTAATGGTCGAAAAAGTAACAAATAAGATCGAGAAAAAAAACTGCACTCGATTGATATCCAGTTCAGATGTCAATCAATTGACCTTACAATAATTGAAAACAATTGAAGAGTGTAGTAACATTTATTTTTTGATCGGTGTTTATTGCACTCTTATAAATTGCAACTTATCTGATTCAGGCCTCTCATTCATTGATTCAAAAGTCAATTGCAATGAAAATTTCCATCATCGTAGACAGTCGCCAATTAAGAAAAAAAGATTTCTAACTGCACACAGACAAGAAGATAAATTGTCCTGATATCGGATAATTTTCCACTTTTTGTTAGTCACAGTAAATGCAATAAAAAGAGTTGAATGAGTTGAGAAATAGCCTAGATGATATAAATTCTTCCTGGATCAAATCCCATTACAATATCAGAGAAGCACCTTTCTTTTGTTGTCTTTTTCAGAATAAGCTACTTTATAAACAGAAAAGTCTTTTAATACAAAAAGTCTTCTGATTTCATCTCTTTCGGTAAATGCAAAAAGGGACAATGTCTGATGTATATCCAATCATGGAACCATTCAACAACAATGAGATCTCTTTTCTCATGTTCCCTCAAGCCATTTTCCCTTCAGTATCAACTTTATATATCTTTTTTCAAATCCATCTTTTCTGCAACAGATTTTTCCTTCTAAATGAGATATAAAATTGACTGTAATTGTCAGCAGTTGGTTAAATTCAAACATCCAGTTTTTCATTGGTTAACACGGTTCAACTAGTTAGAATCACCTGGATCCTTCCGGAATCTTCTTAAACATCAAAGTTCATGACGTGTATGTTCTATTGAAAGTTATTTGAACATTCAACATTATGGACAACAATGATTACAATTCTAATTAAAGCATATGAAGCCATTGATTGTAGAAAATAAATACAACTATTTCTTATAAACCAACTAAAAAATCAAGACGAAGGAAAATAGTAGTCAAAAATTAATGATAATTGTTTACAATATTTGATTTAATGAAAATAGATTATGAAATAATAAATCCAGTTTTTTGGTTTTGTATTTCAGACATACCAATGTCCAGACTTCCATGAAAATGACCAGACTCCTCTGCCACGTAATGTCAGTCCAAAAGAAATGCTGGAAAAAGCTCTGAAGGCTCATTATTCCCCTTGCAAAGTGGTGAGTCAATAGAATTTTAGATGACCATCATCAGGTGCAGGGCATTGTGATGGTTAACAAGCTAGACCATTTGCTAGTGTCATGAAAGATGAAAGCTACTCTAAAAAAGCAGTTGAACATTATCAAAATTTCATTATCAAACAGGAAAGTATAATTGATTGTGTTAACACAGAAGATCCCCAGTTTAAGAATGTCTGACTTACAGACAACTCATACTCACAAATGTACTATTATCATATTCCATCATTGTCTTTTTTTCTATCTAAACTGTTTCAAGAACTGTCTCTTTTGATTTTCTTTTCACAGTACAGTATGCTTCCCCACATACACACAGATTCTCTCTCTCTCCAGTACAATACCATATTTAGTTTTATCATTACTGCTTTAATAGACATTAGAAGAGCTTTCTTAAGTTTTATATATGTAGAAAGGTAATATATATACTATATACTAAGACAATTATTCAATTAAAGGACGTTTGATAAGGACAGTGTGTAGCTGTTTTGACTTAAACTCAAAGACAGACTTAGGAGAAGATCTTGTTCGTAACCTATGAACAGTACGTTTTTTCATATCATTTTCACAAAATTAATGTTCCAGGGATGATGAGAATAAACTCTGAAATCTATTTTTTTTTCAAGCCATTCCGCCCTACATTTGACAAGTTACTCTATTCTCCATCGTGTCAAGATATATTGAGGGTAAGATCAACTGCTAATCTACTGCAAATCTACTGCTTTTCCACTGCCTTTATCAACTGCACAGCCTCTCTGATTTCTTGTCTGCTTTGTCCTATCCACTGTTTATCAAACTGCAAATCCTATGAATTATGTACACAGGCAAATGAACACAAACTCACCCAAAGCCGCAATCCAAATTCATCGTAGACTTCCAACCAACGCAAACTAATTTTTTCTTTGTGCTTTGAAGGAGTCCTTTTCTCCAGAATGTATAAATAATTTTATAGAATCAGTTTTCTTAGAGAGTAAGGATTGAAATGATTTTATGACATATTGATTTCTCTATAATGGTCATACAGCGCCAAACAAATATTCTGAAAGCAGATTCTGGTGGCTTTCAATCACATCATAAAGTTTTTGATTCTGAATCTTGTTTCATGACACATTGATTCCTCTATGATGGTCATCTAGTGTCAAACAAGTATTTCCAAGAAAGATATCTTAAACTGCCATTCTGTTACATTGTAGCAGCAAATGGCAAATTCCCTTAGTTTAAAAGTTGATTTTTACAATTTCTACCAACAGTTACATCCTACGCTACAATTGGCATAGCTTGTTACCGTATACTTACAAGAGCTATTCGAAGATTAACCATTAGTAGAAATTATTGGTGATTCTTATATAGATATTGGGGTCATCAGTTATAGGTATGATGGTTCCTATATTGTGTGGGGGAGAGTAGTAATAACTGTCGGTTGTGTGTGGTGAGGAGATGTAGTAGTAGACAAAGGATTTTGGCTCCACGTGGTTTGGTTGTTAGCACCACATGTAGACGTCACTGGAGATATTGAAGGAGGAAGGTATAAATATGGAGGTTATGTGCACCACATAAGATTGTAGACGCGGATATTAAACAGAGAACTTAGATGAACAAATAACGCATACATTTAATACATAAACATTTATGATAATACAGGACTGAAATAGAAATACGTATGTGAAAACATGGATACAATCGTGTTAAGAGAAGAGGTGAGAAGATGGAAGATAGCTTCTAAACAAAAGATGCCAAAGATTAGTTATAGTCATGTGTTGGAATGGAGGTATCAGAATTGCTGTGAATCCTTAATATTTGGAGTGTACTAAGGAACGATTATGGAGACAGGGTATCAGTGCGTATACCTAACTGCCACTTGGGGGATGTATTTGGGAACAACTTGGAAGCCATTCTCTGACACTGAATAGCACATGATGGGCAGACTATCCAAGACACAGAAAACACACGGGGTTTAGTCCATGTGAGCTTCCAAAGCTAGTGGTGAAGACATGATTGAGTGGCAGTGTGAGATGCCTCAACATCAGTGAACTAAAACAGGCAATGTTTAGTACAGTGATTGGTCACAGTGGGAAAAAGGTCAAGTTTGGAATGACTGGGAAGCTGGCAAAATGATACCAATCCTAGAGAGAAAAAGAAAGAGAGAGTAACTGCCTAGAAGCGCCAAGACAAATGAGCAATTGAACACGTGTGTTCAGGGTTTTTATAGGAAGTGATGTTTTAGATATCAAGCTAAAAGATGGATTTTGTATCATATTCTTAACTAAAAGTACAGAGGGTGCAACACATCTCTGGTTTGCCAGATTTCAAAGTGTTTTTAAGAATAAAACATTAAGTCAAGGTGAGAGTAAGATCAAATGCTAATCTACTGCAAATCTGCTTTTTTTTCCACTGCCTTGATCAACTGCACAGCCTCACTGATTTCTTGTCTGCTTCTTCCTATCCACTGCTCACCTTCTGCTAATGAGTGAAAGTAATGGCAAAATGTGCTTTACCTTTTTTCCAAAAGTTGAAGACATGAAATTCTCTTTTGCAGGATATTTTCTGGCATCTGTTTCTCTCACACTTCCAGTCGATTCCAGACGTTCAGACAAATCTCTTCCATCGAGTTGCCAACAACTATGTGACTCTTATTCAACTTGCACGGCAGACATATTTTACAGATTCCTTTTTTCGGGTAATTCTTTGAATTTGGTTCATTTTCAATTAAGCATTTATTTTTTTTTTGTCTGAGATTTTGAAAGATCTCATTGATATTCAATGTTTGTTTTTATTTATACACACATATATGTATGTAATACAGTCATACATCGACTTATGTCAAACTAACTTAGATCCAACAGTAGATATATCCCCACAAGAGCTAAAAGAAATTTCAGTCATTGCTGTTCTTTGACTCAACTGCAAATGACGAAAAAATCCGTCATGTTATTGCTAGCTTACTAAAGAAAATACAGTGTATATGTCATGTTTGTTTCAAGTTCTCCAGTCAGGGAAAGCGAGAAGGTAAAAGAGTAGATGCCTTGCTAGGTTGAGTTAATGACTTAGTTAAGGAAACATAATGGATGACATTTCTTCTTCTCTCTTCAGAAAGGTGTGTGTATGATATAGAGGTTTAGGTAAATATGTATGTGTGATGGTATCTTAGATTGCGCAGTGTACATATTTCACTTCAAACCACGAAGGTTGACTTCTACCCAAATCAAGTCGTGTTCGTACTACTAGAATTTAAGCCTGATGCAAGTTGAAATATGGCTGACTATATACAGGGTAGATGAAAAGAAGCTCCTTATTGAAAGTTTTTTTGATTTTTGATTGATCAAAGTGAAAAAATCACAGATATGCAAAAGTTATAAATTTCTAGTAGGGAGTTAATTCTCACACACCATATATATATATATATATATATATATATATATATATATATGAGGTTTCTAAGTTTTATTGTTGTTGACTCCATTGATAGGATTAAGTATCAGAAGGTTTCCACAGATAAAATTAGGTTTGTGCTTGCTACTACATAGAAGGGAGCCTGGTTGTTATCATTCAGCTAAGTAGAGGACAAAAAGGGAGGGACTGGTAAGCTTAGAAAGAGAGACAAATCACAGGGGAATAAATGACAAAGTTTTCTCATATAAAAATGCAGCACTATTTATTGATGTTCAAGAATTTTAAGCAAATAAGAGAAATCATTTTTTGTAATGTGTAGTGAATGTTAAGTCTTTTCAATGTGTAAATCAAAGTCTGTAATCAAGTTACTTCACTTATAATTGTGCCATTGCATTATATACATGTTTTTCAAGGGAATTTTGATGGATTTTCCTGATGTTACTTGGCTTTGTCTGAATAAATAAGTGGTTTTGTTTTCTTGAAAGTTAGGAGCTTTTTCTGGGAATTCTTGCCATTTATGGTAAAGGGGGATAATTTCCAGGGAAAATGTTCAGTTTTTGGAGAATTCTCAGGTGTGTTTCTGTTTCCTAATTTAATCATTGTCTTTTTTGGTAAATGGAGAGAGAGAGAGAGAGTGTGTTAGTGTGTATGTACATTGTAGTATTTTAAACTAAGTTATATTTTTATTTTGATAAAATAGTTTTTTTAAATATTTGAAAGAGAATTAAATTAGAATCACTACAGATAGATATATAGGCATATGCTGATAACAATGAGTTGAATGTTGAAAGGATTCAGTGAAATCAAGAAAATGTTTCGATTTTTCCAATTGAATTAAAAAAAATGTTGGTAACTCTTTCTGCCAGGAATTACCATTTTTGATGCCACAAGCGATTTATGCTGCATTTCTTCACTGCTTTGCTGATTCTTCCAACCATTTTGATTCTGCATTTAAAGAAACAACCATCCAGCTGGTATGGATCTGGATGACAGGTCAGTAGCATTTTTTATCTGCTGCTTTTCTCTACCAGTGATTCTCAAACTATGTGCCACGGCTCAATAGCGTACCACAACTATTTTCCAAGTATGCTGCATAAATTTTTCCAAATACACAAACATGTATTTCCAGCCTTGAACGTGTCCAGTACAGAGTTACCAATCTAACTGCTTTATCTCTAGTTTTTGTAAGGTGTCAATCTTTCTGGCGACAGATGAAAGGGAAAAGGATTTATCAGTCGAGTACATACATCAGCACTGATGTAAGAGTTTAATTCATTGACTACAAAAATGTTTTTATCTAATTCATTTCATTTTTAAAAAGGTGTGCCAACAAGGTCAAATATATTTTTTACTGTTTCATATTATTCGGGGACGGGAGAAGACGTACCTGGATGCTAGTTGTCAGATAATAAACTAGTATGTACTTCAGGTATGACCCGTTCTACACTGTCATTGTTTGAGAATCAGTGTTCTTTACATTAAAATGCACTTTCTAAGATCATCATTAACCATCACTAATTCTGCTACATTGTGAGTGCGTTATAAAGACAGAGAGAAGGAGAAAAGAGAAAATTGCTTTGTGGTTGAACCAGTTGCTCCCATGTTGTGACACATGAAGCAATTATTTTTGTCTCCTTTTCACAAACGATTCATGGAGATCCAATAATTAGTATTGCTAATTTAGCACTTTTCTTGTTTAGACAATGCGAAAACTGAACATTTAACAATTTTTGCCATTTTTAGCTATTAAAAAATAGCCATAAAATGATTAAGAGTGTTTTTTTGTATGTTTTGGTGTATTTTGATGCTTTTTTGTGATTAATTTATGTGTTAGTAACACTGCCAATCAGCAATTGATTTTACAAGTCTAAGGTACCAGAGCAACACCCAAGATAGATTGCCTTATAGAGCTAAGGGGCTTCAACTGCCCAGCTATTTAACCAAAGCTGGGGAAGAAGTGGATTCATGTCTTTCCAATGGGCATTAGTACAAAATGATTGTAAACCGTCCCAACCAGAGTTTGAACTCAGTTTAACAATTTAATTTTCCATGCAGTTAATGGTAAAACAAATCAGGACCTCACATATTTGATATTTGGGCATTCTTCTATTACTGACTAGTGCTAAAAAGCTGAAACCCAAATGTAAGTGAAAAATACCAGATCATATATTTTGTTTTGATATTTAAGTTTGTTTCCCCACATTTTTTTGAATTTTCCAAAGAGCATCTTGTGATAAATTCTCACATCAAAATATTGCTATAATAAAATTCATTTTAGGATGTTTGCACAATTCTAATTAAAATTACCTTTTCTGAAAAATCTCACATTTTGATAATTCTTGTCTTTTAAAAATATTTTGTCAGGCATGAACCCATCCCCAGGTGCTTGGAAGAAATGGAACTGTAAACTGTTGGAACCTGATAACATGATCATTTCCGAGAGCAAGTTGGGCAGTAAAAAATCCAAAACTTGTACGTAGATTTCTCTCTTCTTCCCACAAATTTTGAGAGGAAATTTGGTGAAAGTGGCTTAAATCCAAGGCCCAGATCCAGGAGGTCTTTCTTTATCCCATGATTTTAGAATGGAAATTTGGTGAGAGTGGATTAAATCTAAGGCCTGGATCCAGGAGGTCTTTCTTTGTCCCATCATTTTAGAATGTAAATTTGGTGAAGATGATTCAAATCTCATCTGAAGATCCAAACCACTGCTTGCAAAGCACAATTAAAAATTTAGATAAATATATATCTAGATCAATAAAGAAATTTTTAAATGAGATTTTATAAATAACCAAATAATCCTAAACATATGAAATAAATTGACGAAAATTCATTTATTTTTCATCTAATATATGATGTTTTCTGTCTCATTCTCTGTAGATTTTATATCAATTGTTTCCGTGGTAAATTTCTTCGATTAATTTTTCCACTTTACCCTTTTGTCAATCCTAGTGCTAAAAAGCTGAAACCCAAATGTTACTGAAAAATACCAGATCATATATTTTGTTTTGATATTTAAATTTGTTTTCCCATTTTGATTTCACATTTATTTGAATTTTCCGATTAGGACATCCTGCTTAACTGCTCAAAATCCTGTTGGATTCCCCCTCCAACTCTCAAAATCCAGGATTCCCAAATGAATCCTCTTGTGTGCACAATGGTTGACTGTATAAGTTAACTTCTAACATTTCGAATACAGATTTCCTCCACTATCTGAAAGTAGAATGTTCCTGTAAAAAACTTTTAGTTAGGTGATATAGCACAAAACAAAAAAGCAATTACCATTAATATTTATGAGGAAATTTTTGAGTGTCCTTAGACCCCAACCCCCCAAAATGGCGATGATCTTATATAAGCTGTGTATCATAACCTCTTTAGTTCTGACTTTTTTTGTGATTTCAAGGGAATTCCCAGGAGACACAAAATGACCAAAATCTCCGAAGAGATTCTAGAGTTAAGAAACCAGAAACTTCTGCCAGAGAAGATATCCAGTCAGTAACTCTTGCCACCAACCAAACGTCTTCTGGTTCTTTCCAAAAAGATTTCACCACAAAGGAAGATTGTGTAGCAGCCAGAGTCAACCTAAAGGAACAGAAGCAACTTCCAACTTTTGAAAAAAGCAAAAAGGTTGGTCTTTTAATGTTTGCAAGTTATGTAACAAAAGGGTATACGCAGCCACTTTTCAGAAGTTGGGGTTGGGAGTGGGTTAAACGAATATATCCCAGGCAGGGGCAGATATATGTGGAGTACTTTAGGTGTGACCTGTTCTAAGCTGTCATTGTTCATGGTGACCTGTTCATCTTCAGCCTCTATAAGGTTTCGACTTTCAAACCCCCTTGCCCTCAGAAAGAAGGCCAGGTAGAAATGTCCCATTTGTATCCCCCCCCCCAGTGGACACCCATGGAAACACGTATGACAAATACACACAAGTCAATTAATCAACTAACTGAATTCTCTTGTTGAAAAAACAGTGGAGGGTAAAAAATGTTTTTTAAATAAAAAGAACAGTTATTCAACTTTTTAGATTAATTTCTTCATTTCTTTTCTTGTTTATCAAAATGTTTTTTAGCCAATCTTTTCCTTTTGAGAAATTAAACTGGGAATTTGAAACAAAAAAACAAACAAACTTTGTATGAGACTTGAACACCCATCTTATTCCTCACAAATCATAACAGTTCATGTTAATCATATCAATTTTTTTATGATGTAAAGTTGTTTATGATGAATTTAACATAACGAATATAGATTGTTCTAATTTTTATATCCTTTGCTCAACGTTATCTGCTGGTTATTGTTATCTAAAAGACCCTGTCCCATAATGATCCCAATTCGAGGCTTCATCTGTATTTAAATTTACAACAGTGCTTGATGAAATGTATCTCATTCGATTTCATTGAACTTTTTTTTCTATTTTCTTTCAGCCAAAACCAAATTTGGTGAAAACTATTTTCAATGTAAATGGATGTTGTCCATTGGTGCAGCACTTCCTACGAACCCAAAATGCAGAATTGCATGCTGGGACTGTCAATCGAGTAACAAGAACCCAAATAGATTCATCATAATCTTCCGATGACGGAAATGCATAGGTCTAGTCCCTGACATACCGCAATAATTCTTTCTACATTGGGTTTAGGGTTTAGTTCTAATTCCATAATTCTGTGAACTTGGCTTCCTTTTTGTAAGTTCATTTCTCACATTTCACAGAAATATCCAGGTCAGCCTAGACATTATATTCATGATATATATCTATAAAACCATCTATAGTTTCATGCAGGGTCATCAACATTCAAAGAATTCTTTTGGTTGATTTAACTCCTTGTTGCTTGTGTTATGAAAGCAAAATTTCAGCCAAATCATTCTGTGGCCTTCTTCAGGTGTAATATCCTAAAGTGGTGGCAGTTAGGTATATTCCGATGGTAGCTACGTCATAACATAGAATTCGGGTAATATCAATTTCTTCCTCTTTCCTTGCTAAGCCTGGATTTCTGTACATTGTCCCTGTTGAGCAGTGAAAGTTACATAGGGTTGATCTCTGCACTTATCTGACATACATTCAGTCGACAGGTTGATATATCCTGCCTCCTTGATTTTTCTCAGTTTCCAACAGCGTTCCCTGTCTATCAAACATACTTCTCCCCAGAGAGGGAAGTGTTCGCCTTTTCTCTCCGACATCTTCCACATCTATTTTTTCTTTGAATACTGCTTTTTTCATATATCTCGGAATTTTTGAGATGAGGTATTATTATTATTTCTATTGATTTTCGGACCATCCTCATCTTGGTTGTTTTTCATACAACGTTTCAGCCGTTGCACTCTACGGCCTTCGTCAGGTATCATCTGGGAGATTTTTTTGGGAAGTAACGAACCGAACCCTTTATTTATCCGACGGGGGTATATTGACTGTACTCCCCTCCTTTTTTTTTTTTTTTAAGCGTTAATACTGTCTCACACTAGAATCGAACCTACAACCATCAGATTACTTAACAGTAATTTGTCTGATGCTGTAACCACTGCGCTATGTGTCCATGTGGACAGATGATACCTGACGAAGGCCGTAGAGTGCAACGGCCGAAACGTTGTATGAAAAACAACAAAGATGAGGATGGTCCAAATATCAATAGAAATGCTTTTTTAATGTTTGTCAAGTCGAACCTTGAGAGGTCTGCCAGTTTCTCCAGTATAGATCTTTCTGCATTTATACGGAATAACATAAATGTAGTTGCTGGTCAGATTTTTCTCTCGTGGAGGACTCACTTTAGTAAGTAAATTGCAAAGAGTGTTGAAACTGATAAAAGTGACCCTGATGTTGCAGGACTCGCAAGCTTTCTGTATCTTCTCAGCTGTACCTTCAACATAAGAGATGAGGATTATAAGGGTGAAAGAGGAGGAGTTTTTAGAAACTTTGAGAGTCCCCCTACCAGGCCTAAGAAGGAAAGAGGAAGAAATTGACATTACCCATATCCTGCATTATAACAGCTACCATTGGAATATCAGAATATTTAGTTTACTACCATGATTTGAAAATCCTGTGTCACCATCACATTTGGATATTACACCCGAGGAAGGCTGTAGAATGAATTGGCTGAAAAAACGTATTTATAAAATGAACAATAAGAAGTTCAATAGTCCAAAGAACTCTTTGAAAATAGTTATACTAGAAAAATTAGTGTTCAAATAATTTTGCAATTGTGTTGTACTTATAAAAATCAAAAACAATATGTTGCTCTGTATTTTTGGCCTTATGTTCAACCAGAATAAACCCAGGTTTTTCATGTATTTGTAAATAATCAAATAAATTGGTAAGGATGACTACTCTATAATCAGCACTTGATAATTATTTTTTCTAACGAAAGTTACAGACAAAAAATATAGACATACATGTGTATTATATAAGTGGATAATGGGAGCACTCTGGTGGATGAGGAATATATACGATAAATATAACGCTTAAATTCAACCTCACTGACCATCCAGTTCCGTGGAGCAGAGGGAGGATACCAGCCTCTCGGTCTGAAGCTAAGGTTTCGATCCTACCTCATGGTATATATATATATATATATATATATATATACACACGCAAGGACAAAGACAAAAATAACCAAGGCAACAACTCTTTTCACCAAGATTTATCTCTCATTTGACTTGAGTCTATATTCTCTCACACTAACATTCCCAATAGAAAACAAATTTTTCAACCCCTTTTCTTTTCAAACACGTATTTCTTTTTAACAATAAATCAGTGATGTCAGATGATGAGTAAAATTCTCAGCCAAGACTATTTTCAAACTGTTTTTTTCAACATGAAACCAAGGTATCAACCTTGTATGAAAGTAAAGTGCCCGTCTCTTAAGAGACAACTCCAAAATGGAGTATGAACGATTAGCGACAAAATCCTGATTTCTTTTGTAAGCATCAGATTAGTGATCCTTGCAAGTTTGAAGTCTGGTCAAAACCAGGACTTAATACCTACGAGTTATCATGACCATACCCTTGGTAGGATTCAAGTCCACCATAGGGATACCCCCACTCTAATCACCAAGCTTAGAGAATACTCAATTAACTGTACAGGGAAATTTGTTCTAATGAAGAGTTTTCCACACTTTGCTCATGCCGGAAATTGAACCTGGGACCTTTCGCATGTGAGGCAGACTTGCTAACCATTACACTATCCAAGTGGACAGTCTTGTTTAGCTGCAATTTAAATTAAAGATACTGGTCCATGACCCGTTGCTTATCATAAGTGTCCAATAACAGGTTCAGCTGATGGCCACTACTTATACAGATGGATTAGGAAGGGGGATGTAAGAAAAAGTGGTTTAATAAGAGGGTATGATGAGAAATGGAGAAGAGGGTAAGAAGGGAAAGGGAGAGAAAAGAAAGGTATATAAAGGGTTGAACGGTAAAGGAAGAAAAATTAGGTAGTTTGATAAGAGAGCGGGAAGGGAGAGGGACCGATGGTTGCTACTGATATGATAGGTCTGACAGACACAGCTCTTATTATATAGATGGTGATTTGAACTTTGATTTATCAGTTCCAGACAAGAGAGAAAGATTTCATTTGTTGGTCATGTGACATCAGTTGAGGGTGAAAAGGAGGACAAAACGATTTTAGTCCATAAGTTGCCCATCCTAGATAAGCCTATCCCATTCTCAAACAGGACTTTATCCCCCATACTGCTTTTTAACACTATAATCTCACACGTGAAAAGGAAACCTAAGAGGGGGTTGTTATACCAAGTCCCAAGAGAACTTTGAACATCAAGCAAGATCTCAAAGTGGAATCTGATTGATAGTAACGTTGCTTTTAATCATCTCTATCATCACTTGTATCAAACATTCCACATCTTTTGTCTCAGCTATGGATAAAAAGAAGGTCAGACTGGGCTCTCTAGCCAGTAACTGCATTCATGCTATTCTGAATAAAAGCAGAAAGGTCTATGCTGGAGAAACTGCCAGTCTAGGAGAAGGACAACTCAGATACAAAACCAAGGAGTGGACCCTTGTTAAAGTGGTTGAATACTAACACTGATGTCCTCCTGCAGCCAAGCTGACGCTTAACATTTTGCTCTCATTTGGACTTCATCGGTGAAGCCAAGAGGAGGATTCTGTTGATTGGGCATTGCAGATTCAACATACACTCAATTCAGGCATGCACCCTGAAGAGGTCACCAGTGTTGCTCCTTTGGCTATCAAGACAGGAGAGGGACTCCTTCCTTTATCTTCTGTAGTTCACTTACATCTCCATATCATGTGCACAATATGTTCTGTGTTATATTTGTGGAACAATAACACCCTGTGCTATATATTGTTCTGACAGTACAATCTAATATAGCAGTGTTTCTTGAACATTTTCCCTTGTGGACCCCATAACGGTTTTTGAAAAATATGTACGGAACCCCCAGAAGTTTCTATGTCGATTAGGTGATTATAGTGAAAATAAGCCATCACAAGTTTTCTAAAACTGCATTTATTTTGAAAAATATTTATAATATAAATTATATGAATAATAATGATTAACAAACCTTCGTCGAATAAAAATAAATACAAATGATTTTTCCTCAGAGCCAATGAGCTAGGTGTGTGTGAGAAAAAAATCAATTATTTTATTAAAAAAAAAAAAAAAAAAAAAAATCATACTGTAAACAGTTGAGAAAATAGCATCCTTACCCATTACCAGGTTGATAATTGATGTCCCAATAATAATTTTTTACAAGGAGCTGCATATTATTATAAATTTCGTTTATTTCGATATCAAGTTCCTGAGGATGATCGTATCCCTTCATACAGGGTGTCGTCCAACATGGTGGCTCTTTCTTGGATCCATTGCTTGGCTGTAGGAGGACCTCACAGTTGGTATCCAACCACCTTGAGAGGGTACCACTCCTTGGTTTTGAATCTGAGGGGGAGTGAAACAGGGGGGTGTACTTGCCCCTGACTCTTTCAGGCATTTTCTTCTCTTGGCTGTCTCACACCTTCAGTCAGTCTGGAGATGGTCTGTACCTCCAATCCAGAAGCAATGGAATCTTACCACATCCTCGAGCGGATACTTACGGTGCAGAGAATACTGATTAAGGAGATGCTTTTTGCTGATGACACTGCCCTGACTGCTCACACCAAAGCAGCTCTACCACGACTCATCAACTGCTCTGAAAGAATTTGGTCATACATTCAGTCTGAATAAAAAAAAAT